>CM077347.1:8163404-9363404 GCA_039655645.1 Ammopiptanthus mongolicus | reverse complement strand
ATTATTTGCTCACTTCTTATTCACATCTTAAATAGTGAGAATCTAACATTCGCATGGATATAAAACTCAACTACCTATAACTTCCTACTTTCACATCATTTTATCATATTTATTTGTATTAATAATACTTTTAAATTAAATAAATTATAAAAAACATTTTTAGAAATTTAAATTACTTATCAAATACATTATTAGGAATAACGTTTCTGATAATAACATTCTCGGATATATGTAATTTCAATCCTTTCCCTAATATATAAAGTAATTAGCATCAACGCTTATGTTTAGCTAAACATTCCTCCGGTTCCAATGGCCGCAACTCACTCGATCCAATTGAATCCGTTTTCAAAATATTTTTAAAAAAAAAAATAAATTTATTCAGTTCTAATCAAATAAATTTCAAATTAATTTTTAGTTTATATTAAATTTAAATATACCTGGTCATAATTGTATACCTAAAATTTAAAGAGTTTAATTATTATTCACAATCAGTGTACAAATTTTTATACTGACAATCAATCAGAAATCATGATATGTATGACTTTTAAGATAGTTAGGATAAGGATCAAACAATTTAACTTATGTAACAATTTCTGATTGATTGTCTGTGTAAAAAATCTCTACACTGACAATATATATCAATTAAATCCAAATTTAAAACGGATCCAATTAGAACGGGAGATTACCATGTTAAAAGTTTGTTGCGGGTCAATTGTCAATCTAGACAACCCAAACAAATATAAAAAGTATGAAAAAGAAACCTCCTACAAAAAATATTATATGGAAAAAAAATGCGAAAAAGCACCATGAAAAATTACTTCATATATAAAAATACTATATAATGTAACTAAATTATCAATAATAATGCAACTTCTTATCCAAAAAATAAATTGGTTTATGATAATATAAATTTTTATTTATAATAAGGTCCACTAGTTTTATTATTAGTAATAAATTGTATGATTCACTAGTTTTATTTCACACAAATTGTCTCTCTCTCCAAAAGATGGTTGTTCCTCATGCCAAAATCCCTGTACATTTAATTTCGTACAGGAGAAATGACTACACTCAAAAGTATAAATAAATAAATATACAAACAAGCCAATTGCACACATATGCACATCCCTCCTGCAGACTCACTGCAATACATTGACAGCATATCAGCAAATGATGAGGCTATTAAAACTCTTGAATGTTTATTTACATTCCTTACTTATCATTTATTTCTGATTTCTAAAAAATTATGAATGACTAATGAAAAATGTGAATAGACCATTGAAAGAATCACTAGCAACACCCATCACAAATGCTAACATATCTTCTCTTTTTAATATAGAAAGAAAACGCCAATATATTACAACATAGAATATCCAATAAAACCTACTTAACTGCTTACTAAAGAAAGAATAAAAACTCCAAGATACAGTGTGGTACTATGATAAAGATGTTACACGGACAGAGTTATCTGCTGATCCAGTCAAGAAAATGGGCAAGGTTGGATGCCAATCCACAGCAGTAATAGGAGCGCCATGAGGAAGAGTTCTCCAACCACTCAAACGACCCTGAACCTGACACAAAAGAATCATACATTTTTCAATTAACTAACAAGATAATCAGAAATATTTAAGCCAAAATTTAAAGACTGGCCGTTACAAGTCAAACCAATATGTTGGCAAGTATATTATAATTCCTTCAAAGGAATGGTCTTATCACAATGGATGGAGAAGAATTCAAGAAGCACCAACCTGATATATGGGTGCTCTAACTGAACTGGATGTTACCAATAGTCTCCTCCCATTTGCATCTAATGCCATCTCATGTCTGCAATATTTAGAACCTTTGACGGGGTAACAGAATCTATGAAATGTTTAAAAACATGATGAGAATTAATTAATTCTTCAAACATATCTAAAAGCAAGTAACGGAGATACAACATTATCGCTCAGATAGAATAAATGAACTTAAATGCTTTTAACAGAAGAAGAAGAAGAAGAAAAAGCATGGTGGTACGACTTCTATTCCACACATGTATGGCATCCAAGTAGTGCTAGATCTTATTAGTCCAGCCCATCCAAGTAGTGCTAGATCTTATTAGTCCAGCGACTCCAGCCCCCTCATAATTTGGGTTGTACTATACATCATTTTATACTTTTACTCTATTATAACAAAAACAACCAAGCCTTTTCCTACTAAGTGGGGTTGGCTCCAAGGATCAAACGACGTCATAATGTTCATACTATATTCGTACATTTGAAATATTTACTCCATTCAATTGTAAGCCAACTTTATGTAATAAAAAGTACTTTTGATAAATTTCATGAAGAACAACACTAACAATTACGTCTATTCAACCCTATTCATCTCAAAACTTTAGCCAACAACCAGAGTTGTCATTCCAAAGCATAGACTAGACAATTGCCTCACCTTGGCATAGTTAATTATCACCTTGATGGAACTACTTTCATGTTCTGAAAATATTTAAACCCCACAATTATTAAGTTGTATGCTGCTACGGACCACCTTAACCCTGCTACTGTATCCAGGGACTTTTAAATATCTAGGCTCAGCATTTGCACCAAAAACAAGACAGATCTGTACTAAAAACTCAGGATCAAATGAGATACTACGTAATAGAAGCAATTAAGGAAGCAATAGTTTCCTCCAGAATTTTAGAAATTAAAATGGCTATTGGCCACACTAAGCCGTGTTGCTATGCATTAATTATTTGAAGATGGAGATGAATCTGGTGTAAAATAACTATCAACTGCCGTATGACTCAGCTTTTAATTTTTCCAACTCTTGCTAGATCAAAGAGTGAAAAAGTGCAACCCATTTATGAAACGTGAAAACCCTCCACTTCATGTATAAAATTTTCTTATATTTGGCTTGTAAAACAATTTTGAGCCTTTATATTTGCAAGAAAAGGAAAACATTTAAAGTCTAATCATAAGGTGTCAAACTAGAAAAATACCTACTACTGTCTCTTGACCACATGATTTGACCTTGATTTTGCAAACTCCACTCAAAGATCTGACAACAAAGAACCAATTAATATGAAGTGTAAAATCCATTTCGCAAGCTGCAAAATATATATAACAAGCATGTTAATTCTCTAGCTAAATATTAAATTAATAGTACTTGCCTTGCCATCAGAACCCAGGCTAAAAATACTTGTCTCATCTGGTCCAAAAAGAATAGAACTGATAGGAGAATCATGTGCAGGCCAGCCAGTGATTTGTAAACCCGCTGACATGTCTTTGGCTAGTTAAGGATGACGTGATTGTCAAACCATGTGACCACGCTAGTACATTTAAAATAAATTCTCTTATCTGAAAATTACTTGGCAGCATTTTATTTCAAAGAATAACTGAGCCCAATAATCATAAAATAAGAAAACTCCAGAAAGAGGATGAAACCCTTCAAATTGGCAATTCCAACAAGGAAAGAGATAGTGACTTCCTAAATACAAGCAACAAAACAATATCTTATTTCATAGATGAATCACCATAAACATTAGATTGGGAAAGTAATAAATGAATACATTAAGGATACCAAACATGTGAATCATTCCATCAATAGCAGAAGCTGCTAAAATCTTTCCATTGTGATTAAAGCAAAGAGAAGTAATTGCTGGTGGATCTTCTCCAAGAGGAAGGACTGTCTTTATTAAATCCAAAATTAATCATAGCCAGATAATGACATAAACATTCTACACAAAGAAGCACATACCATGGCCTTCCAGGTCTTCATGTTCCACACAGTTAGTGAAGCGAAACCCAGGTTATCAAAGTAGTTGGAACCGGCACTGCAAAGATAATATGGTCCTTATAATTACTTGCTAAAAAGCACTAACAGTATCATCTTAACAAAATATGAATAACAGAAAGGGCATTGAGAGCATGATAAAAGACAGGATCCCCTGAAAAATGGTATTTAACCATAGTTTCATCCTTGAGTCTAAAATTAAAACAGAAAAATGTACACATCATCATTGGGGTAAAATAGTTTTAAAACAAATGTGCAATAAATACCCTGCTGCTGCAGACACAAAGATGGGTTCCACAGGACTGCACTTTATGTCCAGTACACTGTAAAACAACACTTGTCAGAGAGTTGAACAGCAATGCACAGAAACATTATAATTATATAATTAAGAAATACCTTGGAAATGCTTCAGTTGTGTTGAGGTCACAGACAACTCTCTTTGCATCCACATTCCATGCCTTAATGCACCCATCTGATGTACCTATTAGAAGCTTTTATAAAGAGGAACAACTTAATAAATTGAATTGACAAATCTCATTTAATCAATACAATGGAATAACTTCTATTCACATACCAAGCGGTCTGATTTACATTCCCAGTCAAGCGATAAAATTTCAGTGCCACAATATATGGTTGCATTTCTAGACACTGGAGTTGATGCATCATATGTCCATATCCTTTATTATAACAAGTAGAATAAACAAAGATCAAATTGCTTGAGATTTCATAAAAAATAAGGAAGAGCGGCAGATACTCAGTGAAAGGTAAAGACGTATCAGTGAAGGGAAACATACAAAGGGCTACTTCTAAGCAAAAATGTATTGGATTGGACTTTGAAGCATATCAAGCTTTATTTCTTTCTTTAATTTATTTTGTTATCTGAACAGATGGAACCATTCTAAATGCATTGGAAATGAGTGCAGACCAAAGCCCATTAATCAAGACTACCAATTAATTGAAGTACCAATTCTCCACTTAAGTAATAATCTTCATATGTTTGTTTACATCAACTCCCAAAGAGGGTTACCTGACGGTTCCATCCAGAGAAGCACTAGCAATATTGTTCCCAGATGCAGAGAAGCGGCATCGGCTGATTGGACTAGTGTGCCCCAAGAATGTCTCCTGGAAACCAGAGTGATTTGATATTTATAAAGGTTGCAATAAAATTTAATATACTCTGGAAAGTAACTATGTAAAACTCCTTTACACAAACTATGAATACCAACACACATATAGAGATCTATAATCTATAGGCAATAATTTTACCTGGTGCTCTACTTTGACCTCAGGAAAATCTTCTTCCCCACTGTTTTCTGCCACAAAATTAATTGTTATTCTTTTATTTCAAATATATAATCAATGGTTACTTAGTCATCCAGTAATTATTATTTTTCTCTGAAGACCAATTTATTCAGTATCCATAAAATTAGGTGTGATTTAAACTTCAGATAAAGTGCAGCAAGATCAGGTGTTGCTTAGTGAACAAAATGCATCCTGCAAATTTTTTAGCAATTTAATAATAAAATGATTAATCACTTCCTTTTCAAAAGCTAAATAAACAAGAATAAATCTCTCGTATCCTTTTCATGAGTTCTATAACTGATTCAATATCCATATGCATATGCTTCCATGTTTGAAATCTTTTTTATGCTTGAAGGGTCTTGAAACTAACACTAACATTTGAAACCAAAACATATTAGATCTTTCCTCATAAAAATCAGCATCTTATTTCTATGCAATTTGTGCTCACAGGTTACAACATGTGGCAGCGTAAAAGTAATATCATCATTTGTCTTTAGGATGCATGATAGAGTCGAATTACTGGAGATATTTCATTTACTTCTCAGAATTCACAGTCATCTGATATTATTTGTTCTTACCTTTTCCCTACACTTAGATGCCTAGTTGTATTGTTAGAACAACAATTCATCGTTTGGAACATGTCAGCACATGAGCTTAAACAAGTCTATCCACAGAAAATAGCCATCAACTTAATAATGAAGCAAATAATCAATATCACTTCACAAAGTGGGAGTGATCTTGAAATATATATCTGTCTCTTATAATGGGACTGTCATGACCTTTTTTGGTAGTATCACCAGTTCCGCCATTTCCCAGATTGTCATTCAATAGGGAAGTTGAATCATCCCCAGACTTGGAGCTGATAAACTGTGATTGAATATTTTCAGGTCCACCCAGAACTGAATCTTGGCTAATCTCTGTTTGACCTACTCGTTGAATAACAGTTGGAAAAACTTCTGGAGAATCTTTTGAAATATGAGTACTTTCTTCGCACAAGTTGCTTGATGAACTAACACTTCCTTCCATACTTCAATAAAAGTTAATTAGAAAACCACACATATATCATTAGAGTCTCAGGAGAATTGAATAAAAATATGCTTACCTCCTAAACTGGCATAACTGTGCCTCCTTCTTGTCAAGTAAAGCCTGAAGTTGTGACAACTTAAGATTCAGATGCATGATGTCTCTTTTGAGTAGGTTGGTAGCATTCAACTCGGAACTGATCCTCAGTAGAGCAGGTAGACGTGATTTTATTAAGGATAATTTCAGAAAAGAACTGGGTGAAGACATATCCATATCAAATCAAATCGTAAAGTACAAGAAAGAATGGTAAGGAGGATGCAGAAGAAAGAATGGGAAGGAGGATGCAGCAGACATAAAATAAAATTGTGAAAGAGGTCACCACAAAATTAGTTGGTCTATTATTATTTCTGTTCTATTTCCCTTCTTTTCCGGTAAGTGTACGGCCATAACATCCCTACTTTGAGGCCAAAATGCCATGTTTACCAACTGCGGTATCATGGGTAAAGCTAGAACAATTTCATTTGGAGGGCCAAAGAATTTACATATTTTTTAAAAAAAATTACACATGAAAAACTTAACTTTTAAAAATTGAGGTAACACAGCCTCTGCATAGTAACACTACCCTCCGCCCCTATGCAGTATACAAGAAAGCTTGTGAAAGGTAACATACTTGAGACTATAAAGAGAGTCCAAATATATTTGTTGCAAAAACATGTTCTCTACCTAAATCCTACTAGCAATGACTACAGAAAAGTCGCATCAATACAGTGGAAAAGACAAATTTACATCATTAGCATAGTATCCTTTTGTCACTTGTTTCATTTTCCTTTCTCATAAATGACCAACATATACATGCATCCACCTAGTCTACTTAGGTAAATTGAAAAACATTAAAAAGAAAAGTTAAACAAGAGAAGGATATGAGTAGAATTGAAGATCTCACTGAAGAAGTTTCTGACAGAAAGATGCAAGGCCTCATACCACTCTTTGGAGAAATATATCCGAAATTCCGGATCCAATTGCGGATTCTTGATATGTGGAATTGCTGCATTACATCACCTCATCATCACAATCTCACACTGCTACTTCATTATAAAATAACAGAAACCAGAATAAAAGAAAACGCACCAAACCACTGTGTCCAATCCTGTGATCTTTGCAACAGGTCAGTGCCGTGGATTCCGAAGAATTCCACAACTTTGTCTCTCCGATTGGATTGCAAGGCATGAACGACGTAGAAGCGTAGAAGAGAAGCTTCCAATTTGGAGAAGGTGGAAACGAGTGCCGTTTCGGAAGATGAGGAGAGATAGTTTTTGAAGAAACCGAGGAGCGTAACCAAGTTGTCAGCCTGAAATTTGGGAACGTAGAGAGAGAAAATTAGGTCAAGAATCTTGTCGACCTGAAAGGCTTTAGCGATATCGGTGCGCAATTCGGTATCGTAAGCTTGAAGAGTGTTGGTGAATCCTCTGAACACCAGAAACTCCCTCACCACCTCCTCCGCATACTCCATGTTTTCCATCGCTTCACCACCACCTGCTAACGTGTACGTTATGTCGCTAATTTGCGCCGCTGGTGTGTTGTGGCGTCCTTGCTGCTCCGGTTCGTCACACTGGCCAGTAGTGATTGGTGAATTGATGCCTGATCTTTTGTTTTGTCGGTTTTATTACGTCTTCACGGTGGTCGCCGGGTGCCCAAACACATGCCTGCACGTGCCTCCTGTGTGGCATGATTAATGGTTTTTCGGTGCTTTTCATTGATTAATAATAAAAATATAATTACCTGTTACCTGGTAAGCAGGTTGTGAAAAATAATTTTTATAAAAATTTTCATTAAAAATTAATATATTTAATATTTAGATCAGTGATATATTTATTTTATTAATAAAATCTCTTTTTTATTCCTTAACATGGCCCTAATTCTTATACCTATTAGCTGTTGTCTCTCCATGAAACATAAAACATGTTATCAATTTCGCAGACTCCAAATGGCCATTCCTCATTCCTCACGCATAATTCCTGTCTCAGATAACAGATGATCATTCCAATGGAAACCAGTTTTAACTTTTTTTTCGCATATTCCATGTTAGCTGTATGACATGACAGCCAATAGCCAATAATAATGATTTACATTTCACACCATTTTCAAAGCTTTTTTTCTCTAAAGAGTGCCATATTTATAATGAACAAGATTATATGAAAAGGCTGCACTACACTAGTGACTTAGTGAACAGCAGTTTTGCCAAGTTGTTATTAAAAAAAGATCTGTTTAACATGCCCTATAAATTTGTTGAGCAAGGAAACTAAACTGTTTGCTCTTTTTTTTTTTGTTGAGAAAATAACTCAAACCCCTAATGGCTTCCAATGTGGTCATTTTACTTGCATTCCTATCTTTGTCCGTGCTAATTCAAGCATTAAGTTCAGATGCTAGTGGGATTGCTATCTACTGGGGTCAAAATAGAAATGAGGGAACCTTAGAAGACACTTGTGCTTCTGGTAACTATGCTTTTGTGAATATAGCTTTCCTAGCTGCATTTGGGAATGACACAACTCCAGTTTTAAACCTTGCAGGCCATTGTGACGCCCCAAACAATGGATGTACTATTTTGAGTTCTGAGATTAAATCATGCCAAGACAAACACATCAAGGTTATGGTCTCCATTGGAGGAGCTACTTCAAATAGTTACACTCTTACTTCAGCTGAGGATGCTAGACAGCTTGCAACTTACTTGTGGAACAACTTCTTGGGTGGACAATCCTCTTCACGACCCATTGGGGATGCTGTTTTGGATGGAGTTGATTTTGTCATTGAGGGAGGAACTGTTCAGTACTGGGATGAGCTTGCATGGAACCTCTCACAGCTTACAGACTACCAAAGCAAGACAATATACTGTCAGTGCACTACCGGAATGTACTTTTTCCTGATGCATGGCTTGGAACTCCTCTCAAAACAGGCTTATTTGACTACTGTTTGGGTTCAATTCTACAATAACCCTCCCTGTCAGTACACTACCGGAGATGTAACTAAACTTCAAAATTCTTTGTAAAGAATGGACTCCAAAAATCCCTGCAGATAAGATTTTGTTAGGCCTACCTGCTGCACTTTTTGCTTGCTGTGCTTGGTTCATCCCTCCCTCTAACCTGACTTCAGAAGTTCCTCCCACCATTAAGAATTCAACCAATTATGGAGGAGTGATGCTTTGGTCAAGGTTCTAGATAATCTCACCAAGTACAGCTCCTCCATCAAGGATTATGTTTGATGAGTGAGTACTTTATGAGCATGCTCACTTGCACAGATTAATAATTTAGCTTGCATAGAGCAAGCAGTACTGGTCTTTGTGTGTTTAGACAATTTCCAATAACTGTGTGTGCCTCACAATTGAGTATCACTGTTACTGATGTCTTCTGTTAAGAACAGTCTTTTTAAACTATGTCTCCATATATGTATATCTAATAGAAAATTGCAAGGGAATTGTATTATTTTAATCATGCGATCTATAGGCCAATGTTGATTTCAGAAAAATAAGTCAACAAAGTTGAGCTGGTTTAATAGTTTTTTTCATTCATCTCAACTCGACCATTAGGCTTCGTGTATACCAAATAACAACCATTTGCCCTACGAGACTCAACATTTCGCATTCTTGTAATCTAGTGTTTAAGTTTGGAGGCAGCAAAGGCAAACGATTACATTACAAGGTCAAACCAAAATTTTTCTGCTTTACAGTTTAAACACTATCTTGGTGACATTGTGGAATTGCTACATGTGGCATGAGATGTAAGATGGCTGGTAATGGTGAATGAGCTAAAGTGGTTGTACTCTCTTTTCATAGCTTTGTATATATGCTCTAAGCCTTCCTCAATTAACTCTAGTACTGTCTGTGGCATTGGTGGCATATTAATGTTGATTGACCCTTCTAGCATTCTCACCACTTCCCCCATTGTTGGTCGCATGGACACCTCATCTTGGATGCACCAAAAGGCAACTTTCAGAGCACTTATTAGCTCTTCTTCATCAACTGCCCCATTTAATCTTCTATCTGCCACTTTGATTGGTGACCCATTGGTCATTTCCTACAGTAAGAAAACATAATCTGATCAGTATTTATCTAGTGGTTAGACATTTCAAGTTGAATATAAATCAAATGTGCCTAAGATGAATGAAGAAACTTCTGTCTTCTTAAGGGGTTCTTTTTCTTTTTGAAGCTGCTTCTCTCTATTGAATAGAATGTAAGACCTTTCATATTTTTTTCCAGTTAAAAAGAAGCAAAAATTAATGGGAACACTGATTAGCCACAACAAAAAGATGATGTTAAAGTTGATTCTACATCCATAAGAAGTCAGAAAAGTTAATAACTCTAATATCTTAAGTATACCTTATAAGCCCAACCCGGATAGAAGAAGTCATCTGCATCAAAGGACGTGTCAAGATTTCTTCTGCCACCAATGATCTCTAAAAGAAGCATCCCATAACTGTAAACATCCGCTTTTACAGTTATAGGGCGATTACTTACCCATTCTGGTGCCAAATAACCTCTAGTCCCTCTTACCATTGTCACTACATGAGAGTGCTCCCTTCCCATCAACTTGGCCAGTCCAAAGTCAGACACTTTAGGACAAAAATTTTCATCTAACAATATATTTTCTGGTTTGATGTCACAATGTATTATCCGATTTCTGCACTGCTCATGAAAGTATGCAATCCCTTGTGCAGTTGCTATGGCTATATCAAAGCGAGTGGACCAATCTAGCAGTCTATCTTGCCCTGGATATGAAGGAAAGATCCATTTATCCAACGACCCATTTTTCATGAACTCATACACTAGAAGCCTGCAAAAGAAACATTTGTTTAAGCCAAACTGTATACATCAAGCATTGAATATGGAAGTCTTAGAATGAGCTAAATGTAACATCAAGCAATATCCACTTGGTGGCTAAAAATGCCAGTCACAGCCACCAAAATACAATATCAATAGCCAATGCATATTTTAAGATGTTCAGAATAAATTATCTGATTGGTTGTCAAGAAATAATGCGTACCGGTGGGGTCCCTCTGAACAATAGCCACATAGGCGAACCAAATTCATATGATGCATTGAGCCAATAGTGTTTACTTCTGTGATAAATTCTTTCTCTCCATGGGGCAAAACCTTGTCAAGTTTCTTCACTGCCACTAGGGTACCATCAACCAAGTTTCCTTTGTACACACTCCCAAATCCACCTGTAGCACATGCACAATTAGCAATAATTTACACTAAATTTCTAAATCAAAACTCCTTTGCCTGTAACTTCTCCTTTTCTGTAAAATTTACTATAGGATACACTTACCTATTCCTAGCAGCTGCGAAAAGTTGCATGTCCTGGTCTGCAAATCGCGGTAGGAGAAATTCATTGGAGCACCTGATAAGATCAAGGAACTTTCCATCTCTCTTTTCAATGATCTTTTTCTGTGAACACTGTAATACAGCAATAAACATAGCAAAACAATGAGAACTGTCATGCTCAAGACAGTGGGAATAATCACAGCCTTCTCTTTGGCACTCCCCAACCCATCAGAAGAGCTATTAGACCCTCCTGCTTGGCCTTCTGGTGTCCATGAGCCATTTGCTCTAACCTTCACAAACATAGTTGAGCTGGTATCCTCAAAACCACCAAAATCCAAGCTCCTTAACACCCAGCAGTATGGTCTCTCCTCATTTAGCCCATAAACAGAAGCAACACAGTCACAATCTGTTAAGCAAGCATCCCCACATTTTGATACGGTGGCAACATCGCTGTAGTTAGCTATTACTGAAAACTCAGAAAAATAATAATTGGTTTGCTGCACCGCTGAAATCCTAAACTGAGATGCCTGGTTTCCATGCCTAGCATTGCAATTTCCAACAAGAGATGAATTCTCATAGCATTGTCCATCACTACCAACTTTGGAGGTTCCAGACAAGCAAGTACAAGAGGCATTAGTCTTACTTTTATCCAAATTACAAACCCCATTGCCACAAATGCCAGCAATATCACATGGATTTGAAACTGCAGCCCACTGTGGCACCCACTGTCTTGACCCATTCACATTATCATCCCAACGGTACAAACGCAAGTTGCCATTCTTTTCCAGTGTCAACCTCCGAAGAACAGTTAACGGTGTAGATTGGTGAACTGCAGAAGACAAGCCTGCATCATCATTATCATTCTTATACACATAAACTGCTCCATCAGATGACTCTCCATATACAATTCCAAAGCTTCCAGCTTGGTCTAAAACTGCTATTACTTCACCTGTCACATTGGAGATATCAGGTCCTTGCCAGTAGGAATAGTTGGTGTATGATTCATCTGTACCGTGGAAAGATTCTGGCAGATTGTATGTCAGGGCAAGGCTTAAGGAAGTAGGCTGTTGAAGCATTTTGAGAGCATAGTAGCCGCCACGAGAGGAAGACTTTGATGATGTTAATTCTGAAGAAACTGTTAGAGGCTGGTTGGGGAGGAGTGTGTCAGATGGTTGAGAAAAACTCTGCCACACAGGGTGGTAGTTGGTGTTATGGAGGATGAAGTTACCAGATTCTGACATGACTGCTGCTACTACACCGCCACCTGAGGTGTTCGACGCCCATATGGTGATATCTCCATCCATGAGAACGAGGTTGCCAGTGGTGTCAAGCTCCAAGAATGCATCTTGAGATACAGGAGAGTCTCTATTTGAATTGAGAAAGAAAATGAAATATATTGGCAACTTGGCATAGACAGAGAGAGATGATCATAACCTGCAAAAGCTTTTGTAAAGACTAAAGACTAGATGGATATATGATTTATGACTTTCTCTTTGTTTAAGTCAAAAACCAGAGCTAACCATCTAATCTGCACTACATTCTCTTTAACTATGAAACTAGTTTTTTCAATACAATTTGGTAAAATTAACTGTCCTTAAATAAATCATAGCACCATAAAAAAATAGAACTTTATGTTTTCATATTGTTGATGCCTAAGTTATACTTAATTATTTTGTGCGAAAGCTGCCCCTGGAATATCCTTATTGTTAAAAAATTACATGTATCTATATTTTTTTTTTGGGGTACATTTACATGTATCTATATTAATATATATAATTATGAGTAAAATACTGTTTTGATCTTTCTCATATGTACAAACTTCAATTTTGATCCTTCACAAATGTACTCATTTAATTTTGGTCCCTAATTAAGTTAATTTGTACTATTTTGTTTTCCACATATGTAATAATCATCTTTATTGTGGTCACATAAAGGTATGTTCTTTCATTTTGATTCCTTACATACATGGTAATTTTCATTTTGGCCTATTAGTTATTTGTTGGATTAAGCGCTATTAACTAATTGGGGTGCATCTTTGTTTCCTTAAAGTTTCTCAGAACCCATCAAGCTTAAAGAGCTATACCCATTATACTGTTATGTACCAAAATGTTAAACCCATTGAAACCCTAGAGAAATGCTGACCACATAAAACCAACAATACCCCCACACCTGGGGGATTCAAACTCACAACCTTGCTTAGATGCTACTTGTTAGATTAAGCCTTAACCACTAAGCCAAAAGTTATAGCCCATGACAAGTGCAACTCTACTTCGTTAAAGTTTCTTAGAGCCACATCAAGCTTAAGCTTAGGAGACTGCACTAATTACACGCACCATGGGCTGAGATATTAAGTCTATCAAATCCTAAAAGAGTCGCTAACCAAATAAATCCAATCGTTATCTTTCATTTTGATCACTACCTTCTTTCATATGCGTTACTAACTCGATAAAACAAGGTACAGTTTTTATTTTGCTTTTTATCTCCTAGGCCAACGACACACTCAATTTTTTTTTCACATGCAAACTTTACTGTTCACAAGCATTCATTAGTACATATATTAATCATTCCAATTAAAAAGTCAATGATGGTACAAAAGCTAATGAGATTAATCGCAGGATTACCTATTAGGTGACCAAACTAGAGTTCGATCTCCAGGAAGCTCAGCAAACCAAATGGCTAGCTGAAATAACCGATGATCAGTCTCTGCTGGTGTGAATCCCAAAGCAAATGTGCCATTCTCAGAAACCCATGTTTGTTCCTTGCTAGCCAATAATCTCGACCCCAAACCAATCTGGCTCGCAATGCAGCTACTGAAACAACCAAGCACCATAGTAAGAATGACCCAAGAACAAGGAAAGGTAGGAGCAGCACTTGCCATGGCAAGCTACACTTGCATGCCAGTGTAGTATATTGCATCACACTATATATTACTGAAATAACAAAGCTTATATAATGGTTCGGCATGGTGTTATATGTGGGGAAAACAGAGGGAGAGTGTAGTGTTCTATTTGGAGAAGAAAAACACAGAAATTGAACACGTGGTTAGTGGTTGGTGAGCTACAAGTTTGAAAAAAGTTGCTTTCTGTGTGGTCGGCTAAGAGGATATGATTAGATATGGTGGCATGGCTTCATTGCTATGTGGTCTTCAAATGGGACTTCAGCTCTGTGACTGACCAAAAGAGACATTATTGACACGTAGTTGTTGCAAGAAATATTTTACACCAAGATGAGAGGCTGACTGTGTGTTTCACGGTTCACACTTTGAAAAAGGAGGAGGGAGGGTTGCTACATTATTTTGCACTCACTGGTACTGAAGATGGTGACATTTGTCTTTGAACACAGCTGGCTAACAAATGCTCAATTGTACCTATAACTATCAAAGCCTTTTATTATCATGTGATGTTATATGGATTGAAAGAATGACACTAGTGTGTTTTATTAAAAAAAATTCTCCATAAATCACTTTGATCTAAAACATTTTTAATGGTTTCACCTTTTTTTTCTATTTCTCTCTCTAAACACTGGATTATCTTTCATCTAATCAACTTCCTCGGACTTCTTTTGTTTTTTCACACGTCCAAATTATCTTCGGCTTGATTTTATAATTTTTTTCTCAATGGTTGTAATTCCTTCTTTCTCTCTAATATATTTATTTTTGCTGTTATCTTTTATTTTATGAGTACTATCTAATGCGATATTCTCATCTCCATCACACTAGCCCTATGCTCTTATTAATACTTTACTGCTCAACATTTAGTACTAGTATCATAAAATTGAAAGTACTAGTACCATAGTATACTTAAATTTTGTGACTTCTGAAAGTAACTTTCAGTTATTAGAGAATAAAATTGAAAGAATAGTGGTATATAACTAGGAAAAAAATTAATATTTTTTCACTAGTTTAGGCATATTCAAAGATTTTTTTAGACACATATCTCCACATGTTTGGCTCATTTGAATTGTTTATATTTTTAGGAATGTAAATGAGTCCAATTAAAAGCCAAACACTTAAAGCTCAAGCTTAATTTGTGGGGAAAAATGTTGGTCAAACTTGACACATTTATTTAAATGAGTCAAACTAAAAGCTTGAGTCTGGCTTACTTAAAAATATGAAGTTTGAGCTTGATTCCTTTAACTCATTTACTATTTAATTATTTTTCTTTTTTATCAGTTTTATCCTTAAATTATTTTTAATTATTTATTAGTTTAACAAATACCTTGATGCATTACAATAAATTTGTCATATACATACAGACATTTTTAGTGATAGTCATTAAAATTATAGGTATATATATTAGTGTCAGTCAAACTGTAGGTAAAAGTAGATGGACCATAGGTAAAGCCTATTGACAGTCCAATACAATTATAGGTAAATGTATGTGGTTCGTAGGTAAAATCTATAGTGACAGTCATTTCCCGTTGTTATTCGTTGCTCATATGGACAGTTGGACCGGCCGTAGATAAAAGTAAGTTTTACATATACGTACTAATTTAAACATATAGTGACAGATTTTACCTATCACTTAAAGGTAAATTTCTTATAGAGATGCTAAAAGATGAAATAAAAATTGAAATAAAATATATTTTTATATTCATAATTCATTACCTATATAATCATAACGTCATACGCTTTAGGTAATACAAACATACACGGTCAATTCGCGAGTTATTAATGTGAAGTGTATAAAACTTGACTTTTTTATTTATGAAATATTTGTTTTTTTTTTAATGAAAATATAAAACTTGATTATGATTCATTTAAATAATTGATCCTAATTTTAAATTTGACCTTATTTGTTTAGCTAAAGAAACGAGCCTGATTGAATATTTAGTTAATTGAGTTCGAACAATTCACCGATAATTCAGTTCATCTACGCCCCTGCCAATCCATGTTTAATTGTAGGAATGCAAGAATTACACATTCTCTTCTTAAGAGTTGTTTCCATAATATTTAAATTTATGTCTATTTTATGAGGTTAAAATTACTTATTAGAGTCTCTACATATAAAGTATAAGTTGAGTTTAATTGTTATATATTGTTGGTATAAAGTTTTTTACATTATTAACCAATTAGAAATTATGGTATGAGTGATTTTTAAGGTAGTTCGGATAAGAGCCAAACATTTTAGTTGATGTGATAATTTATGATTGATTGACAGTGCATACAATTAAAAGAACTGATGTTAAAAGAATTGGTATAAGTGCATACCGTTTGTTTTAAATTTTGATAGAATTGATGTTAAAAGAATTGATTTAAAAAAAAAAAGAGTTTAAAAAAATTGATTTGTGTTTGGTAATGATATTTTGAAAGTGAGTTCAGAAGAATTGATTTCGTTTGGATGATAAAAGTAGAATCACTGATGTGTAAATAGAAAGAATTGTGTGAGTCCCAGACTCAAAATTGATTTTATTTAACGCAAAAGCTAAGAATTCTTGCTTCCATCAAAATTAATTTTATCCATCCCAGAATTAATTTTATCCAACACGATTTTGCCACCCAAACACAAGTGCAATAACTTTTAATTCTATTGGCCTTATTTTTGCTCCTAGAATTGATTCTGGTCGGTCCAGAATCTAAATCAAAAGGGCACTAGATACTTTATTTTCTTTTTGGTGTGAACGAAGGGTGTTTTTCGGTCGACAGCCGGAGACTAATCCTTTTCGAGACGAAAAGATCACAAAAATGGATATAATATTTCCTAACAAAATTTTTTTTATACACATGACAAAAATGGATCCCTAACAACATGCTTATTGAATCCTGCTATCTATCAATGGTGCATTTTTTTTTTTTTTGACAAAAACAGAAGCAGGGCCTTTTTAGATACTTAACTGTTAACTTATTTTGAAAGGTGGGGAGGAAAATAGAAGGAAAAATCTTCCCATAATTTGGTAATTATTTAGTGTCTATTTGGTTTAGATTATTTTCAACGTAAACGTGAAAATAACGTTTTTCGATGCAATTATTTTGGAAGTTACGTGAGAGGAGTTTTTTTTCAACATGATATTCAAATATGATTTTCAAACGTGATTTTATCTTTATAGAATCTAAAACAAACCGATGTTAGGCAATTATTATTCAATGATCATAAAGGATGAGAAAAATTGAAAACGTGAACTTAATTCACGGTTTAGACATTGATATAGTGCAGCAGGCAGCAACAGTAGGGACCCAGTTGGGTACGGTTGTGTTGTGTGTCCTCCGTTTGTTTTGACTTTTGATTTCGTTCGTCCAATGATAATAACGTGGTGGTGAGTCTGATGCGGTGTGGAAGGAAGTTACCCCAATTCATGAATCTCCGTCTCCGGTGTTATTGCAGCTATGTCCACAGCCACAATCTCTCCCCTTCCCATCTCTCTCCCCCTCCGCCACAGCCACAACAACTCTAGGGTTTCCCTTCTCAATTCAACCTCCTCTCTCTTTCCATCCCAATCATTCACCTTTCCTACCAAAGTAACTATTCTCTCTCTCTCTCTCTCTCTCCACACACACTTTTGGTTTTTCAGTAATTTTGTAAACAAAATATTGTTTTTTTTAATAATCCATGGGAAAAATTGGATAATTATTATTATTATTATTATTAAGAGATTTAATTTAATGATTGAATTGATATGTGAGATGGGTAGTTGGTGTATGAAGTTGATTTGCTTTGCAGGGTTTGTTCGGTTTTCTTTTATTTTTATTATTATTATTATTATTTTGACCGGAATCTTTTATCCATTCTAGAAATGGAGATTTTTGTGTTTTAGGCATGAGAATATTCCATCAGAAATTACTGGCTCTGAGTTCAAAGAAGATAAACTGTCAGAAGATTCGGTGAAGCTTAAAGGTGACCAGTCCAAAGATTTGAAAAAGGATCGGCTTGCAACTCTACACACGGTATTGGTTTCGTTTGTTTTGTTCATGTTTCATGGAAATTGGAGATAATATTCAGTGTATACAAGGAAGTTATTCATTTGATACATCTTAGTTTCTATCTTTTGCATAGAGAACCTAATAAATCAGCACTAACCAAGAGTTCTCTATGCCTTCCTCATAACTTGACTCTGTTCATACTGGTTTAATGTGCTCAACCCATCTGAGAGTAAACTGTGCAAGTCTTAAACCAATTTTATGACTTCCATTTAGTTTTCATGTAATGGATCAAATGCTCCTAATTTATTGTGAAGCCTGTCATTGATTAAGAAGGATAAACCCTCTTAAATGCTACCTTGTTTTGGAATATATTTTCTCCGTCATATTATTCATATGTAATTATATTTTTTTAAGTAACCTTTTTGCTTTTTTTTTAAATCCTTCAACTCTTCCTCTATTGATCTTTTTCTTTTTTTTCTCTATCATGTGCTGGATGAATCAATAAATATTGCCCTGTTATGCCGAAATTATTACAAGCAGTGACCGATTGAGGAGACTCATACTCAGTAAAGTATTTACAAGCTCCAAAATTGTTGTTGTAAGGATTAGTCAATCCGATTCATTCATAACTTCTCATCAAATATGTGTCAAATGAAAACTTGAGAAGAAGACCCATAAGCTATTGAACTATTTTCTCCCACAAAAAAGGTTGAGTATGCTACTTTGATTAGCTGAATGAGGTCCATAACCCAATTACTCTTAAATTTAAAGTTCCAATAGAGAAAGTTATTAGCTTTCTATTAAAATAAGGGTCTCAAGAAAGTAGTAATGGAAAGAAATATGTTTTTATTAGCTGAAAATAGTTCATCATCTTCTCAAGCCTTCCCTATTGGTCGTATCCATTGAATCTCCAACCTACATCTCCTTCAATTGTTTCAAAGGTTTGACGTGCCATTCGGATTTAATTCATAGAATGAGCTTTTTTTCTTTTTGGTATAATAATAGCTATGAGCTTTGGTCCTATCACCTCATGCAAACTAACAAAGCCCCTCACCAGTAGCCCAGTCCTAGTGGCTTATTCAGTAGGATGATTCTTAAGAACCTGGGGTTGTCTTTGTGTTCACTTCCCTTTACACTTCAAATTGTTAGCGAAAAAGAAAAACTTTACACTTTCTGTACATAGTCGTATGAGAGTGAACAAAGAAGAAAAGGAGAAGGGAAAGAGATTATATATGAGAGAGAATTCATATTTTTAGAAGAGATAGCATTTAAGTGGATTTTTCTCTTTGACAATTGATGATAAACTATTAGATTAAAACCCAATCAAGGGCCTAATTTGGTTTAAGAGTTATAGATTTCATGTCTTGATGCATATTTTTTTGCTAATATTAATGAGCTTATATCATTCTGATCCTTACAATTGATTTAGTTTCTCTAAATTCTAATATATATATATATATATTATCAAAGTATCAAACATCAATCTGCATTTAAATCTTCACTATGTCTCTAACTATGTTTTGTTAAATAATGCAAACTTCTTTAGGGAATCTCAGGAATAGTGAAAGCATTCTTTTAATATTCCAGGTCATAATAACTGCTGTTCTTGGTGTGGAACCTTGGACAGTTCCTTGGACAGCAAAGACCATTGTTCAGGTAAAGTATATTGTTTCTTGTTATTCTGAAGCCATTACCAATGTTATCTATGCTTAGAGTACGAATGGTTTGCTAGAATGAGGATTGCATTTCTATCTCTTTTCCATAGGATTCTAATCCTATTTTTAGTACTGAAAAGGCATGGAATGGCCATTCCATTCCAGGCCCTGATTCCACATAACTAAGATTGTGCATTCCTCTTGCGTGATGAATGAGGATTCCTTCCTTCCAAGAATGCAATAATTTTATTGCTCGACAACTTTACCTTTTTCTCTGCAAAATGATAAAATAGTCCCTTTGTCTTATATATGAATATTGCTTTATGGTTAAAAAATAATGTTATATTGATTTTACCAGTCTCACTATTAAAAATTGCTACAAAATTAATAAATTAGTCTTACTTTTCAAAATTAGTATCACACTTTTATATTTTGGTACGTTATCACCTTGAATTGGATAGCACAACTTCATTTTACGGAAAAATTTAAACAAACATAAAATTATTTACAATCTTTTTAAATTTCTAAATCGAAGTAGAAAAAATATAAAAATAATTATATTTCTTCAATAATTAATATTTGATTTTATAGGGGTTATTTATGTCATTTGGTTACAATTCTGATTCTATTCCATGTGCCAAATATAAAATATGTTATGAAATCATGATGCAACCAAGCACTAGAATAGGAATGATTATTTCATTCTAACTCATTCCAATCTCATTCCCTTTTGAATTGCTATTCTGCAAAATATCATTGTCCATGCTCTTATGTCAGGAACAACTCCTATTAATTCGTTTTGAAGTTGCCTAATTGTTATGATTTTTAATTGATTTGATTTGTTATAATTCACTTCAATTAAGAACTCATAGATGGAGATATAAAAATAATTATATTTCTTCAATAATTAATATTTGATTTTATAGGGGTTATTTATTCATTTGGTTACAATTCTGATTCTATTCCATGTGCCTATGAAATCATGATGCAACCAAGCACTAGAATAGGAATGATTATTTCATTCTAACTCATTCCAATCTCATTCCCTTTTGAATTGCTATTCTGCAAAATATCATTGTCCATGCTCTTATGTCAGGAACAACTCCTATTAATTCGTTTTGAAGTTGCCTAATTGTTATGATTTTTAATTGATTTGATTTGTTATAATTCACTTCAATTAAGAACTCATAGATGGATTTAATTAACAAATATTTAGAAACTATACAGTCTAGTGGGTTGGTCTCTTTCCTAGTATCATCACATCTAGAAGAGCAAACTAAATTGGATTCTGCAGGTTATGCTCCTCTGGATTGCCTCATTTTGGTTGGTAGGATCTTGGATAGTTCCATTTTTGGCTTACACAGCAGGGTTTAGAAAGGAGTCCCTTACATACAGAGGGCAAGCTTTGTACAGCCTCTTGACTGATGTTGCTGAAGGTGTGGTTGGGATAGCAATACTTCATCGTTGTTTGGCAAAGTTTCAACCACTTTCGCCTGACTGGTTCAAATTTGAACTCAAAGGGAAGTGGCAGTTTGATGTTGGTTTAGGCTGTCTCATGTTCCCTGTTATCAATCAGCTATCGCAAGTGAACCTAAATTTGTTACCTGTTCTTCAATCTACTCCAGTTACCGTCTCAAGTGTAGAGCAATCAATTGTAGCACGAGACCCTGTGGCAATGGCCCTCTATGCAGCCGTCGTCTCAGTTTGTGCCCCAATATGGGAGGAGGTTGTCTTCCGTGGTTTCCTTCTCCCATCTTTAACCAAGTACATGCCTGTATGGTGCGCAATATTAATTAGTTCAGTAGCTTTTGCCTTGGCACATTTTAACATTCAGAGGATGCTTCCACTTGTATTTCTTGGCTTGGTGATGGGTGCGATCTTTGTACGGTCTAGGAACCTCTTGCCATCGATGTTGTTGCATAGTTTGTGGAATGCTTTTGTATTTCTGGATCTCATGAAATAATATTCTTTTTGACTATTTTCTTACTGCTAGTATGTCTCTACTCACTGTCACCCGGTTGAGTTGCGCACTTAAGCCTTCACCAAGTTTGATATATAATTTTTCACTTTTCAATACATATGGAGGATTAAAAAGAGAGGCCGGGGGAGGAAGGGGGTGGGGGTTGGTGGTTGTACTTTTGTCAATATTTGAACAACTCCTGACATTAGTGGTAATCATCTAATAAATGGTAGCAGTGATAGCGCAATATGAAAATAGCACCCCCAGTTTCTAGAGCCTCACATGAAGGCTTCTGCCAATCTTTCACCAAAAGTGAGAGCTTGAAATTTTCAACTTCTCCCATTGACAGAATTTCAAGATAAATATTTCAGAAGTGGTATTCTCTGAAGTCTGAACAGGGAAGGATAACTGTGAAAATGAACATACAGTGTTTGCTTTATTTAGCTGTACAGAATCCTAAAATGTACCGATAGCCTCTGAACTCTTGACATCCTTACAAGTTACGAAGTCCCAGAGTGAGAGACTTAATAACAAACAATTTTGGAATGAGTGCATGTGGTATGCTAAATGCCTATAGCCACATTTTACCTGCTGCTGAGCTGGTTGTAGTGATTCTCCATTGTGAAATTTATCTGCAATTATATTCCTGTGGAAGAAAACCCAGCCGTTTTTTATCAAAAAAACCTTCTGTCATACTTTGTTTCCTTCGTACTTGCATGAATGGTGTAACCTTCTTTTCAGAATTAGACTGCATTAATGAATGTTGTATTTGCTAGCAAATACTTATTGTCTGAAATGGGGTCATAAGAGAGGGGACCAATTGGTTTCAACTTTCAAGTCACTCTGTTATCCTGGCTTTTGTCCCAGGAACCTTTGTTGACGTTCACTTTATCCGACAACAGCAGGTACCCTTGTCTGCTAGAATTCATGTAATTATTTTGTAGAGGAATGTTATTTGTACATTCAAAATGGGACATCTATAGTAGAAATTTCATTTTGAGTGTAATTTTTTCTTTAACTTCAATTGCAAATTTAAAATATGTTCAAGTTGTACTCATTCAAAATGGGGTGTCTACTATAGGTGTTCCATTTTAGATGTACAAATAACATTCCTCGGAATCCTAACGGAGATGTGTACAAGAGACTCAATTACAAATTTTTGTAAGTTTAAGAATCCAATTACAAACTTTTAAAATTCATAGACCTATTTGAATTTTCCCAAAAAGTTGAGGGAGGTAGAGAATAATTAAACCTTCAAAATTTAAGTAAATTGCCTATCTAAACTAATTAGTTCATAGTGGGATGAAAAAGACACAGCTTTCTTAAAAATTTACAGCCCAGAAGATTTGTATCCAGCACCGCTCAAGCTGCTAGTGGATGAAAAAGCCTAAAATTTCCTTACCATGAGAACCTCATGATATTTGTTCCTTAAGATTTCAGATTTATCCTGAACTTATTCAAGGACAACAATAATGCTACGAATTCCAATCGGTAACGTTATCATGTTCATGTAGTTTATCAATTTGTGCCTGCCTTTATGAAGAGAACATGTCCATCTCCTTTATTACATTTGTTATTCGCAATTTAGCGCTTTGCAAATAAGTTTTAAATTCATATTTGTGCATTCTATTTGAGAATTCTTTTTTAAAAGAATCTTAATTAAAATATTTTTATTTAAAAATAATTACTCATTCCAGCGGTTTAAGTCTGTAAATAGTTACTCGTTAACTACTCTATGAAGATTATTAACTAATCAAGTATTTAATCGTTCTTTAATTAACAATGTTTTTACCAAGAATTTCTTTCTTGTAATGTTTATTTTATTATTTTATTTTTTAACTGATATCGCTAATTCTTATAAATTGTCTTTGCTGTCCATCTCATATTCTCAATTACACCATAATAGATGGTCCTCTCTCTAACACAATCTTTCTCAAGAGTAGGATACTATTAAAAATCTCTCTTTTTTACTATGAAAGATTTACAGACACTTATCTTTCAAAGAGCTTTCTGTTATTATTGGAGACAATTTGTCCCACTAGGTGTATATTTGCCGCTGGAATAGCTCGATGGCCAGGCTTGCTTATAGAAGAATTTCTTGATGGATATATTTAGTATTCTATGTTCTACGTTTCTCGATTAAGACTCTAATTTGGTGTATAGTTGAAAACCATTGCATGACTCTAAGCTATGAAGTCCTATGACACAATGTTTTTGCTCTTCATGAAACAATATGTCTAAGAGTATCTCAAGCATATAATAGTGGTCCAATAAAATATGCATGTCGATGTCATTTAGGTTATATGCACATAATAAATCTAGTGCAATGGGATATTTTATAATTTAGGTTCGGCCTTATGTTGCAGGTTTGCAGCAGTTGGGATGTTATCATCAGACTGATGAAATCACCCTTCAGAAGTGGTCATATCCATCCAAATACTAATATAACACAGAACAAGAAGACAAAAACAAAACGCATCACACTAAGTATAATCAACAGCATCGCCAATATTGTTTTAGATCATTGGTTTATGACAGAACAAATTCTGAGGGATTTGACCTAGTATTCAGCATGCATAATTAGCAAAGGTTCCCCTTGCTTACTTCTAAGTCTTAATTTACTGAACAAAAGCTTAGAGGCAACATCCTAAATCATCAAAAGCTGGTTCTGCTTAATTTTTCTGTATTCCTAATGTACCACATCTCAATAATATGCATGAACCTGTTCCTGCACTTACTTGAACGTGATTTGTTATTTAGACTAAGTCCAGAAACAAACCAACTCCTTTATGAAAATGTTAAAGCAACAAATGATTAAAAAGAAAGGGTGAGGTTAACTACTGATGAAACAGGACATTATGGGTCTGGTGGGGGCTCACAATTCTGTTCCTTTTTCTTCTTTTTCTCATTTCCAATTATTAAAATTCATTCTCTTGCCAGACAGCCACGTGGAGAGAGATGATATATTTAGGTGGTATGTGTGTGTGTGTGTGTGAATTAAAACATATGCTACATAAGAGGTCCAACTCCACCTTGTATCCCCTTCCCATACACTGTCAAATTTGTCAACTCTTTCTAGTATTCCTTCAATACCTTCAGAGTAGCAGCCATGGAAACATCCCAGCCTCTTTCTATTGAAAGCTTCTCTTATAGTTGGTTAGTGAACCTGAAGCCATCACTAGAAAGCCTAGGTAGCTCCCCGAGAAGTTCTCTTGATGCATCTGATGAAACTTCCTTCATTGAGATGGAACCAAGAATGCAACCCTCTAAGAGATTCATTAAGAATTCACAGGATTCCAAATTTGACTTTCCAATTTCACAGTCTCCTCTTACTATTGTTGATGCAGATGAGCTCTTTTCAAATGGTTACCTTATGCCACTTTTTCTTGAATCTTTGAAGATGGAAGCATATGAGGCCTCAGAGTCCAATCCAAACTTGCCTTCCTCTTTACTTGCACCAAAAAGTGTGGTTCCAACAGGTCATTCTAGATGCCCTTCCTTAAAAAGGTGCAGATCAGTATCAAGGAGAATATTTCAGAAGTATCTGAATTTTTTAAGGACTTTGTGCAGAAGATTGGGGGGTCACAAATCAGGTTCAGATTCCGAAACTGTTGGTAAAAGAGCTGAGGAAGTAAAGAATAGGGGATACTGTTCAGAAACATCCCCACGCATTATTGAAGCTTATTCTGCAGACGACTGGCGCAAGTCTTGTGATTCCGAAACCTCAATATATGAGGCGGTTCTCCATTGCAAAAGATCCATTGGTATGTACAAGATTAACATGGATATCAGTTAAGCATCTACTGTTCCCTTCTTAGCATTTTGTAGATTTTCTGGGGTTCTAATATTGAAATGTTAATACTTTATTGCAGAACGAATGAGTTAAGGATGCTGCATATGGGGAGAAGATGAAGATAAATAAGAAGAGTTTAAATATGATTCAGTGTAAAACTTTTTATAGTATGAGCAAACAAGAAGATGCCACTTCATTGTTGTAACTAAGATTTTTCACTTCCAGTGTAAGTGTTAACAATAGGTGGCATCATATGGTTCATTGTAGTATGAACTTGTTTCACAGTCAGTGGATTAAAATTAAATTTAGAAAAGAATAGCAAAGAAGAGAAAAAGGAAAGGAAAGAAGAACAGCCACATGTGACCTGAAGATATATGTGGCCAAATTATCATCAGCCACTCATCCTGTCTCCATTCCCTCTGCTTGAATGATAAAAGAACTTCGTAGGGACATAATATGTGGTTGGTCAGGCATTATTCAAAGGTTTGCACTCACATATGAAAAAAAGAGATATAGTACCAGTTTGTTTTTTTGTTTTGTTTATATGGGGAGGAAGAATTTTACTACAGATGATATTTCAGTGAAGTTCTTTAACTAATCTTGGAATTAGAAACGTTTGCTAAATGAATCATTATGTATATATATGATGCCGATTAGTTTATAAATCCCTCTCTACATTGTTCTTGCTCATTCTACAAATGTGATCTATGACATACCTTGAAAGAGGATTTTCTTTCTTCCAATGGATGTGAAGTAAAGAAAAAGGAGAGAGAGAGAGGAAATTCTGATTTGCTAGTTACATAAGAAAAGAAAGTGAGGACGTTTGAAATTTCTTTTGCTATCTAGACAGCTTTGATGAGAAAAGATAACGGTTAATTGTGGTTTTTTGTCCATCATATTATTGTTTAATTTATGTATACATTTTCTGCGTTTCCATAGGCATGAATTCAATGCTCCATAAGAATAACAAACAAAACAAGTATGTGTTCACAATTTCACAAAGTGATATATGTTACTGCAATGTTTCTGCCTAATTTTCTTTTTGACAACATACGTCTTCATTGACTCTACTGCATATCATGCCTTGCGTCTTATTGCACCTACACTTCAGTGGTCTCATTTGGTCTGGATTTCTTTGACTATTCCCAGATGCTCTGTCGTCCTTTGGCTTGCGGTAGGGTGAGGCTTTAGCAATGGGATACCATTCAACATGACTCTTGCATTCTTTGTGATGACCACCCTGAAGATCTTGGCTGTTCCTTTTCTTATGTTGTTTGGTCCTTTAATTGCCTGAAGTGCTGCATGGATCTCAGTTCATCAAGTTGGAGTTTCATTATTCAGGAGCTTACTGTTACATGCAGGAGTCATGCCCTCCCTTCTATCGTTACTAGGATTGCTCTTGCCGCTACGGTTTATTTCATTTGGAGAGAGCGTGATACTCATATTTTCTTAGATGGCATGAGTACTCCTTCTACTATTTGCACCCTCGTTGCTCAGACTGTTCAAGATCGCCTTTTCAATACCCATAGGTTTCCTCTTATTGTGCATAACTGTTGGTGGCAAAATGAGCAGGGGTTATATGTCTCCTCGTTTCGACTTTAGTTTTTGTGGTTTTAGGGCTTGCATGACTTTGTTTTTGCTGGCATGGGTGTCGTTTGTTCTTTTTCGTTGTTTTTGGTCGTAGAACTTTTGTGGTTTTGGACTTACATGCCTTTGTTTTTGCTGCGTGTCATTTCTCCCTGTTGTATATCCCTTGTAAACTTGTAGTTTTTCTTATTGTTTTTATATTATTCTTACTATGAAAAAAAAAAAAAGACACTTGACATTTGACAACCCCCGAAATTGTTAATTTTGAGGAGTGTAGGAAAGAATTTCAATGTACTTCAATCATATTCCTTTGTTTGGCATTATCTAGTTTAATGTCATTACTGATTAGAGCTCGAGGGCACCACACTTGTGCTAGCATGTTTCGAATGTGTGATAATATGCAAAGGACACCAATTAGTCTTTTCTTTACTCTCAACAATACTGATATTTTACACACAAATATGTTAAAACTCTTTTATTTTTCATCATATATGATGCGAACTTTTCAGCAAAACTCTGCTCTTTTTACACAAACCTTCATATGTTAATATAAATTCATGGTCACGGGAAAAAGTTAAAACTCCTTCCTCACATGTCTGATTACTGAAGGTTATTAGGAGAGATGCTCATAATTTTCTCACTCATTTGAAGTAGGGTGTAATCGTTGGACTAGCTTCTAAATCATTTTTATCCGAGTTCACAAACTTAAAGTAATTTTCGATCTCTTTGGCATGACCATGGCTCCCATGTCTTAGATGGAACCACTTTCTACGTGGTTTTCGCTTTCTTTCACTTATGGCAATGGCATGGTCATTGGGGAAGAGGTCTCGGTGGACAAATGCATGCAATATAGTCGAGACAAGAAGTGCTGTTACTGTGAGTGTGGAAATGAGACTCAGCATTACACACAAAGCCTTGGTTACAACATTTGTGACCCGATTTGAGTAGCTTATGGTTGCAATTGCTGCACCAGTCGTTGGAAAAGTGTAGGCCCACCATGAAAGTGAGAATCTGCAGAATGACATCAAATATTTGTGAGAAGTATCAATAGAATAGAGTAGCCAACATAATAGATATGGGAGAGCAACATACTTGAATCCTCTGAAAAAATTGACCCGGACAGCCTGCAAAAGCATATGAAACTAGTAAGTAACTTGCATACTAAAGATAAATTATTGATATTTGATAGTGTTAGAGAAAATTGTGCAAACTATATTAGCCCTTCTTTTAGAAAATGAAAGCTTTGAAACAACCATGGTTATGCATATTTCAAGTACTAGTGTGACACTAAAACTTACCAGTGAGAAATAAAGGAACATGGCAATGAAATAGGCAATCCGTGATCTATAATCAAAAGAACCCTGAATTCTAGCCCATGCCACAGAAGCAACACTAGGTGCTGCAACAAACAGAAAGAATACTGGATGGAGCTCTTCTGGGAGGGTCTCATTTGTAGGAAGTCTCTGGTAGAGAGTTACAAACAAGACTATGTAGTGAGCAAGCCCAACAGCAAAGAAGAAAATAGGCCCTTCTTTTAGACCCATAGATGCACCCAGTAAGGCCCCCACAAAATTTCCAACAATTGAGAGGTGATTTGATGGATTGGCCACCTTTGAGAGCCTCCTTTGGCCCCCACACATCCACTGTCCATAGATTTTGAGCTCAAGACAGAATAATGGAATCATTAGAATGTACCAAAGTGCATGATGCAAGTTTTTTGCAATTGATGGGGGAACCCCAAGAGCTAAGAACAAAAGAGCTATCCAGGGGGCAAAGAAGAAGTTAACGCGGATTGGATGATAGTACTCACGACGAACTGCTTCAAAGTAGAGAACGATTTTAAGAAGATATATGGTGAAAATGGTAGCAATAAGAGCGATGGAGATGAACCATAAGATGAAATTTACTTTCAGGCTTATGTGAAGAAATTCAGTGGAAGGAGACATGGCCAGTGCTTTCCAAAGAATTGCTTGACTGCTAACTCCAAGACAAATACCAAAAGATGAAACAGGAAACCGAAGAAGAAATGGCCACTGCCTGTCCTGAGGAAGCACTGTCTCTTCTGAAGCCTGTTGAAGGAGGAAATCAAAATAAAATGTGTTACTATCTTCAATAAGTAAAAGCAGCATGCAATACTCAGAAATTTTGGGGTAAAAAGGGAGAAAAACTAAATAGATCATGGCAAGATATAACTGCATCCAAGTTTCATTAAACAGACAACACTTTGTTAATGCCTAGTGAGACTATTTATGTAGCAGTGTCAAAAGATAAAAGTTAGGATCCTTAGGAAACAATGGCTAATATCTTTCAAAATTAAACTCAATCTCAGTTAGTTGGATTAGCAAAAGTTGCATTGTGTATCATCTAGGATGTGGATTATTTTATAAAATAAGAAGATTATAACTGCACTTAATTGGTAGGAGGTAATTACATACCCTGAGAGTTTCTAACTCTGGACCTTCCAATGCATCCAAGTACCGATCAACAGGTAAAGGCCTATCAATGTTCCTTAAGCTGTTGTCCTGTTCTACAGTTTGTGTAGGTGACACTCCACGTAGAATTGATAATTGTCTCTCAAGTTTGCCGGACCATGTTTTAAAAGAGTCAAACCTCTTATCCTTTAACCTTTTGATGCTCTGATGATTGGCAAAGTTGACACCACTAATTGCTTCTGGGTGCACACTGCTTTTCGGCATTGGTTGAGAGTAACATTTTGATGGCAATGGAGGCTTGGAGTCTGCAGTATTTGATTGGGAAGAGGAAATGGGAATACCATCTCTGAAATCAGTTTCACCACTACAGAGAACTCTTATGGTGTTCTTTGGCTGAACCTCTTCACAAGAGAGTGGCATGTTGATAGATACCAAATGCTTCCTTTGATGATTATTGGCCACAGGTTCATCACCTTGGCCTTCTGCTGAGGTTGTTTCACTTTTCTGTTACAAACATGGAAACGGTTGGGTTTTACGTATATCCTAAATTATGATAAAAAAAAATGGATATAAAATAATACTAAAATTTCAAGTAGTTCCATCAAAGGAACTCAATTCTACAAATCTATTTTTTACCAATATGAATTTTGCAGGCACAGTATTGAGAATTAATCTTACTTTTGAAGATAGGCTGGGATTTTGAAGGTCACCAACATCAAAGCCAGCTACTTCATTTGATGATATATACTTAATTAGTGATGGAACTTCAGGAAAGCCATATTGTTCAACTTCATGGTTTATGTTGTTTTCCATTTGCTAGACCTGAAAAAGTATAAAAACGGTTCAGTTACATTAGACTATCTTAATGAGATTTGCTTCTTGGGGAATCTGTTACATCAGACTTACAATTAAACTGTTCAGTTACATATATCGGACTGAAACTTAAGCATGCATCTATATATTTTGAATCTCATAGCTTTTCTACAAATTCTGAGGATAACATTTGGTAAGCTTGGCCTTGGACAGATAAACTACTAGAACTGCTTAAGTTGTTGACAAGGCATAAAAGGCCAACTAAGATAGTGGGCAGGTAGATCAAATGGCATGACCAATTATTAAGCATCAGCCATCAACATGCTCTCATTTTGGGAATAGATTGACTATCAATGGCCAATTATTAGATATAGAACCATTCATGAGCATTCACCTAACAACTTGAGCTTTTGGAATAGTTTGTTATTGACACCAATACAACTGTGAAAATTTCAAAACAAAACTCGTTGCTGACTTCAAAATTTGATGAGCATATGAATGAAGCACAGAGCTGATGAATGCAGAAGAACATTGTCCTAATCATTTCGCGAACGAAACATATGAATAAAATTTAAAGAAAAAAAATTAAGGATCCAAACCTTTCAAGTTATTTTCTTCTCAGCCAGAGAACTCAGCTAGGATGCAGAAACTTCAAGCTTAACTGAGCTTAGAGATTTCAGAAGAGAAGATGATCCAAAAGAGAAGATAAGAAACAAAGCCAGAATTCAGCTTATACTTGAAGAAAAAATGAACACGGAAGACAAGACACTACGTCAAAAACACTAACAACAAGATTATATAGAGTGCAAGCCTATGGTAGGCCATATCATATGTACTTGCAGCCATTACGTCAAAAACACTAACAACAGCTGCTTATTTTGAAAATGACAAGGCCATGCAAGAAGACAAAGCACCACGCAAAATGGTAGTATATTTTTCCCACAAAATGTGGTAGGTCAGATAAGAAATTAACTGTTGACTTAAATAATCTCTCATCATTAATAAATGGCTAATGCTATATTTCTTACACTAGTAAATTAGGTTTGACATATCTCATGTGCAATTAATACGATACTGACACTACCAAAATAAAAAATGTAAAATTCAGTTGTAAATTAAAGGATAAACATCCTCAGTAGCTAGTTTTCCGGACTAGAGAATGTTAGAATATGTGGAGTAAACCTCATAATATTTTAGAATATTGAACAATCTGTTAGAAGTTATTTTCCTACTTATAATTATTTTCTAGATTGTTTTCTTATTTAATTACAATTAGGATTCTACTACTAATATAAATAAGACAATTGCTAGTGTCATAGTATGTCCCTTTCTTGCGGTGGTTTGCATTATATTTGGTAATTGAAAATACTAAATAAGCAAAACCAAACTATAGCTCTCAAACACATTATCAAAATTTGAGATCTTTTTTTTTTCACCGGCTAGCTTCAATTTCAACTTTTGTCTCATCCTTCGTAACTTTCCAACATGTGCTCCAAGTACCAAAGTGACATCCTCATCATCTACACTTAGAGGATTATTTGCTTCAAAATTAGCTCACTCAAAAAATTAAAATTCTTCTTCGTCCGTTAGAAAATCAAATTAATTCATAAATTACAGGAAATCATATTTATTAAAGGCTTAATGAAATTTTTAATAGGCCTTTTGTTTTAATCCAAATTATCTTAAAATCGTTTTTCAGCATATATATATATATATATATATATATATATATATATATATATATAATTGATTACATTATAACCATATTAAATAGTAATCGATTATATATATAATCGATTATTAAATTAATATATATTTTTAGCAACTTATCCAAACACACTTACATAAAGAGCGTATTCCAAGCAGCAAGGAAATTGAATGTTTAGCTCATTAGAGCATCTCCTATAGGCATTGTACAGAGTTGCACAAAGTTTTGTAAAACGGCAGGTTGGTTGGAGAGATAAAAAGTATGTAGAGGTGTATGCAATGGTTGCATAGCCGAGCAACTATTGCACAAAGTTTGTATCAGCCACACAAACTTAATTATAAAAATGAGTTAATATTTTAAGTTGAAATAAAAAGGAATGTTATGAAATATAAAATTGTGAGGTAATTTGTAAGATCTATTTGATTAACTTTTTAAGAATTGCATGGTTGAAATAGGGTTGGTAATATCCATTATCCACTAAATTCATCCATAACAAAATCCAATCCAACTAATCAATTAATAAAAAATGGATTTGATTGGGCTGGATTGTTTTTCTCAGTGGATTGTTAATGACCCATATCACTATTATATTTTTAATCCGCAAGACCAACAAAAAAAAAGAAATGGAGCATGATTGAAAGGTGAACTAAAAATAGTTAAATAAATTTTTAAAATATATATAATTTTTTAAAAGGCCGGCTTTGATATCTATCCATAAAAAATAATTAATGTATAGATTTGATGATTTTTTTATTAAATGAGTCATGAATGAATTGAATTTTTTTACTATATTTTTTATGAATTTAAATGGCTTAGTGAATTTTTATCATTCACCTATTATAATGTAAATCAAAATTCATCAATTGTCACCCCTAGGTTGAAGTTAAGAGTTTCTTGAATTGCATTAAATAAAGAGAAATGGTGTGACATGACATAGTATATGTTGTTATTCAAGAGACTTCCATGTGGTTGGAGATCCATGACAAAAGTTAGTTGGTGTTTGACGAAAAACCTAATTTTGGCCACTGATGAGAGGTTAGAGATAGAACATGAAATTTATTTTATAAGGATATGGTGCACTTAGGGGTCCAGTATTATGCCTTGAAAGATGACAGGGACGGGGAGTGAATGAAAGACCTAAAACCAAATTGAAACGACGTCCACAAAAATTAGGTTATTGATTCCTACACTGTTAGAATTGTGTCAGCAATTCGCATTTTTCCCAGCATCGCTAAACTGTCCAAATCATAATCACACTTACATGATGCTTTTTGTCTATCACAATGAATAAAAAGGTTAGCTTTGGATTAACAGGGTATAATGATTTCACTAAACTAAAATCAATTCTTTATTCTTTAAGATTGGCGTGAGAGAGGAATTTGCCCATTTAATAAATGCTAGGGTGGTGTTTATAAAAAAAATATGATACGGTGGTTTCAATTGCATTAATTAATTAAGCATGCATTTATAGCATAATTATTTGATAAAAAAGGTTACTTCTGTGGTCTGTACTCGGTAGAATCACTTCCACTTTCATGTATGGAGTCTATAGAGAAATGTATTCGCATTATTGGAGTTTTATTTTACAAAGCCAAAAACAAAAACAAAAAAAATGATGGGTTGTAGCTAATTAATGAGCAAAATAACTAAAAATAGAGGTCCCCTAACACTTATTTAAGTTTAAAGCGAACATTGAGGTGAGACCTTCTTAAAGTTAATAATAATATTTTATTTAAATTATTATATTTTTATTTAAAGTTTATTAAATAGTTGTAATCTTTGTTAAGACTTCGTGAATTTGAGATGAGATTTTATTAAATTTAGTTTTGAAAAAAAAAAATTATCGAAGTAGCAGTTATGAGAATCGTTAACATTATTGTTTTGAAAATTGGATCGGGCCGGTCGGTTGGACCGGGAACCGATCAAAGGTTCGGTCTGTTGAACCTTAAAAACCAGCTTGTTCCAAAATCAGTGGGAACCGATCAAAAACCGGTGAAAACCGATGGCCAGAAACGGTTTGAATCGGTCATTTTTAAATTTTTAAATTTATTTATTTTTTATTTTAAAATTATAAAAATATATATTTTTAGTCAAATAAAGGTCCATTGATAAGTTATACAAATACATATTCATGAATTTTTATCATTTATCCTTCTTCATTTAGTTTTTATCTTTTGAAATATATAATATGATTATTTTATGTTAATTTAAAAATTGATTTTTCTTAAATTTATTACTTAATATAATATATAATATTAAAAAAATTATTTAATTATCACCGATTCGATCATGCATGGTTTAATCACGGTTGAACCATTGAACCTTGAATTAGTGCCTTCACCGATTCAATAACCGGTCCGATTTTTAAAACATTGATTATTCTGTAAGCAATATATGCATTTGAAAAAGAATCAATCTTTTTATATAATTAAGTAACTACATATAGTAATTATATTATATGTAAATTTTTTTAAGGCCTAATTATATAGTAACTACTAGTAAATATAAAAAAAATGGAGGGCTAAAGCCCTTGCCTCACTAACTTGGTCCTTGGGCGGACAGTGCTAAAAATAATAATAAAAAAAGAAAAAGACTGGAGTTAAAACTATGATATTCTTAGTGAATAAAAGATGGAAAAATCCCACAACGTAGTTATCTTGATGAACAATATTTGACAGAAAAGTGCTAACACAAAAAAGGAAAAACAACATTAGGAAAAGGTAAATGAAAGCATATATACCTGCAAAGGAGTTAGCATCCTCGATCTGTTTTTCTCCGGTTATTTTATCGTTGAAATTGGGGGAGAGACAAATTAAGAGGGTGCTGTCTAGGTAAGGGGAGAAGAAGGTGTACTTATGAAGCAGGGAAATGGATACAGGATGATAAGGTCTTTAAAAAAAGATTTAACAGGTAGATATAATTAATGCAAATATTTTTTTCACTGTTAATTAATCATAAACTATTATATCATTACAATTTTTTGCTCTTATCACAACTACTTTAAAAACCACACTTACATTGCATCAAAATTAAACTCTTTAAAACAAAATTTAATTTTGGTTCAAATAAGTTTTTGGTCCCTGCAAAGTTTACCAATTTTGATTTTATTCCCTATAATTCTTAGGATTTCGTCCCTGTAATTTCAAAACTTTTGAAAATAGTCTCTATCGTCATTTCTTTCCGTTAAGTGCTGACGTGACATTCCGGAATGTCACGTCAGCCATATCTTGTCATCCACATGACACTGACATTGCCTTCCATTTCTCACGTAAGCATGGACAATTTCCAAAGTTTTTGAAAATACTGGAACGAAATCCTAAGACAAAATTTTCAGAGACTAAAACCAAAATGATGAACTTTGCTGGGACCAAAAACTTATTTAAACTATTTTTTTTTTATATTTTTTGGGTCAAATTTCAGAGCAAGTCGGACAAGAACAGAAAATTATCTCGGTAACCCTGAGTACTATAAATCACACCAGAAGAAGGATCACAAGGTTAAAATTGCTAAATTCTTTCATCTGATAAAATTTCTAGTACTCAGGGGTATCGAGGTAACTTCTTATTTCTGTCCGATTGCTCTGAAATTTGGCCAGAAAATAGACAAAAAAATCATACATTAGGGGCATATGGATAAAATTGTCATTCTTCTGGTATAATTTCTAGCATTCAGGGATACCAAGATAATTTCTTGTCCCTATCCGACTTGCTCTGAAATTTGGTCAAAAAATATAAAAAAAAATGGTTTAAATAAGTTTTTGATCCCTGCAAAGTTCACCAATTTTGATTTTAGTCCTTGCAAATTTTATTTAAGATTTCGTCCCTGTATTTTTTATTTTATTTTTTGGAAATAGTCTCTGCTGATGTGGCAAATGTAACGACATGTCACTGTCACGTGGATGACATGACATGGCTGACTTGGTATTCTGTTTGCTACGTCAGCAGTTAACGAAAAGAGATAACAGTAAGGATTATTTCCAAAAAATTAGAAATTACAGGTATGAAATCCTAAAAAAGTTTTATATAGGGACTAAAACAAAAACTGGTGAAGTTTATAGGGACCAAAAACTTATTTAAACCTTTAATTTTAATGTGTGTAAAAAAATTTTGCTGATAACCAATCATATATTTATATCATTAAAAATGATTGACTTACAATAACTATCTTGAAAGTCATACATGTATGATTGATTAATAATGTAAAAAATGATAGTAAGAAAGCAACATATAACTTGAGTCTTAGGATTGAAAGGGAGATGAAAGAAGCATATTAGACGGGAGTGAAAAGACGAAAATAGAGAAAGGAAGCCGGATCTCATAGCAAAATCCCTTCTCCATCTTCGTTCCAATTAAATGTCAGTTACATTAATCTAATAATGAGAGAGATAAATCTCCCAAATTTGGCTAGAGAGAAAAGATGGAAGGAGAGTTTTGCCGCGGATTATCCATAATGAGAAAGTGAGCGGGCAATGCATCTGGAACGCAAAGAGAGCATGTCCTGCCAATTGAGCTAAGGCTTACCGGCCCATTCCAACATTCTTAACAAGACAGCTTCTCAACCCTTAATTTCATAAGCGTTTAAAGGCCCATAATTGGGAACTTGCCAGAAATTTCATATTCAAAACTATCAACTTCTAAGGTAGTATGAGTCTCTGAGATTATCCACTTAAATGATAAGGGATTCAGGTATCCTTACAGGCACCTATCATAAATTTTCCACTTTTTTATTTTTATGGAAAAAAAAAAAGTTTTCTTCTCCTTCTACTCCCTTTTTACCCTCCTCATGGCTGATGCCACTTTCCTAAAGTCTTGTTCAATCACTTTACCAAACATTATTCCGAATAAATTTTGAAGGAGGGTTGGTGTTGAAGAATTAGGTTTACCGCAAGAGTATAAAGAAAATAGATAAACAATTGTAAATTGAGATTTCTGAAAGATATGATATGATGATGTATGATTAATACAAATTCATGCTAGACAGTAAACAAAACATCTATCTATACTAGACTTTATTCCCAATTAGACAAAAAATAAATTTAAAAATATAAGGAAATAAAAAATAAGCTTACTAAATTATTTTATAATATATTTTAAGAAATAATTATATTATTTTAATGTCTAGACATTCTAAATATATTTTAATTATTATTCACCACAACACTGGCAAAAACGGTGAAATTTGATTGAGAGGTTTAACTAGGACTTTGACTGCTTAGAGCAAGTGTCTTTTTGTTATGAACCTCAAACGGCTTCCGATAAGAATTGTGAGTGAGGGAAAGAGTAGGGCAAGTAATTGGGATTGGTCATGGATCATGAAAAAATTAGGTCAAACAATGGCTCAATTGAAAAATGTTTTAGATTTAATTTTGTTGATAATGCTTAGGGAGTACTGTGTCCATGGTTAGACATTTACTATAAGTTGCTTACTTTAATTAAGCATTCACTAATTAAGGGGCAGATTGTTGCTGGGATGAATTGGTCAAGATTCAAGCAGCGAACTGCCTCTTGCTCTCGCTCCTAACTCCAAACTTCCCAATCCCAGGTAAAGGTGAAGTAGCGGCCCACGCTCAACTGGTCCCCTATCTGATTTGTAACCAAATTTTTTTAACAGCAGTGTGAATATTTAGGGATTGCAATGGGGCTGTAGGAAGTACTTCCAGCTCCCTCTCCCTCTCCCTCTCCCTCTCTCCAACCCCCATTTTTTTCTGTCCCCGTTTTCCATCACAAGGAGATTTTTCCCTCGTTCCCATTTCCCGCGGATCAGCGAGGAGTTCGGAGATCTTAAAAATTCATAAAAAAAAAGTTATAAGTAATTAACTAAAACTTAATAAAATATAAAAACATTAAAATTCTTAAATATTTAACGTTAAAGCACTTTCTAATACATTATAACAAGTTCAACCTTAAATATTATACATATATTTTTAATATTTTATTTATTTAATAAAATAATATATTTTTAAAATAAATAAAATATATATACACATATATTTATAAGAATATTTTAATAATATTTTTGAGGTCGGGGACCTCACGGGACTAGGAGCATGTTCCTCATCCCCGTTCCCAAAATGCCTTTGGGGGGATTTTCTCTCCTGTCCCCGCGAAAAAAAATTCCCCACCCGCGGGGCCCCATTCGGGGCAGTCCTCGAAGGGGCCCCATTCGAGGCAGTCCCCGCAAAAATCCCCAAGCGCATGTATAAATTGTTATCCCTATGAATATTTATTGAGAAATTTTGAAAACATAAAGTGTAAATTGAATAATAACAAGGTCGGGACCCATAAGAAAAAAAAGAAATCTGCAAGCACTTATTGGTGACCAAAAACTTTTATGTACCTATTGAGCAACACCTAATCTTTTGAGTATTGATTTGAGGGTTTCCTCTTTTGGTAGATTCCAAATCCCTCACTATAATTAAAATATACTCAAATGAAACTGGTTTTCTCAATATTGAGCCAATATACTTCATTGCTTATTAATATTAAAATTAGAGAAATGCTAACAACATATTTTTTAACACACTCTTTTCAATACATACTTTCCTAGTGGTTGAAATTCATGTGGGTTCTACAAAATTCAAGTGGGATCCACATGAATTAGTGAGACCTATATGAATTTCAACCAATAGGAGAGTATGTGTTGAAAAGAGAGTGTTAAAAAATGTGTTGTTAGCACTCCTATTAAAATTATAAACCTTTGACACCATCAAGCTTAGATATTGCTCGAGGTCACATCATATTTACAAATTACTATTTAAAAATAATAATTTTCATGCGATCTCAATTATGGGTCTAATTCTAATTGAAACCAAACCAAAACGATCTTTAGCAGTAGCAAATGAAAAAAAATATCAACCAGTTAACAATTACTTAATTAGGACAAAGCCTGAAAAAATGGAACAATGCTTGTCCCTGTTCTTGATACAACCGTGACCTAAGTGCTCAGGGAGGATTAAGAGATTTCAATTGCTTTTTATCGTGGGATGTGTATTATTTTAGTTACCACATTAAAAATATAAATTTAATTGTTATATATTGTCAGTGTAAAGTTTTTTTACACTGACAACCAATCAGAAATCATGGTATTTGTGGCTTTTAAGGTAGTTAGAAGAAGAGTCAAACACTTTAACTTATGTGACAAATTCTGATTGGTTGTCTATGTAAAAAATATTTACACTGACAGTATATACCAATTAAATCCTAAAAATATTATTAAAAGAGATAATATTATAATAATAGCTTATATAATTAAGATATTACATATATATTTAAGGATATAGAATAAAAAGAAAAGTGCTCTAGTGGTATGCATACAAATAAGCATTCTTTTCCCGTCACTATTTAATTTGTTATGCAGTAAATTAATTGAAAGAGTTCATTCTCCTTTGTGTTTTTTCTTTTATTTTAAATTTTTGGTCTTCTCAACTTTATCTTTTCCTCACGAAAATATTTTCGTTGATGGGTGAGTGGGGGCGTCTATATGCATTATGCAGTGCTTGAACGCTACAGTCGAGGAATTGTATATTTGGGTCCATATTGTAAAGGCATTCAAATGTCTCTAATAAAGGTATGCCTTTACCGCTTTAAGACTTCTTCAAGTATGCTAGAGTTACTAGCTGATTACAGAAGTGCTCAGATTCCCCCCACTTCGTTATGGCCTCAAATCTATAGGAACATTTGAAGATTCCTTTTTTTGATAATCAACATTTGAGGATTCCTTGAGTATCCATGTCATCTTATTTTGTCCTTGAGTCCCTTTTCCACACCAGCATCACATGCTTTGCCTCAAAATCTTTTCTTAACACTTTTGATATGTGGGTTACACGCAATGCCACTATTACCTTTCACCACTGCACTGTTATATACTACTTTACTTAGCAAGTCTCGCTCGCATCACTCCAAAACTTCCTTGTTTTAAAAAGACAAAAAATAAACAAACTCGTAAAGTAGAAACACAAAGGCAATATTACTTGTTCTAGTCAAGTCGAGAGAGCAATAGTTTATTCTAATCTAAACAAACGAGTAAACTTTTTCTTTATCCCTTAACATGGGATCTTAATCAGATTTTATCATTGTTTTATACTTTTATTTATTTACTCAATTATCTTTTATGAATTTCACATTTGTCATTTTAAGTTTTTTTTTTGTTATTGGAAAGAATCTCATTCAATGTAACTAAGCAAATCCATGAAAGAAATGTTTGCAGACCTCTTCCGCGTGAGAAATTGTCATATCTGCAAGTACATGTGCAACCTTAATTCCCATGCTATTTTTTATCTTATTTTTTGTTAACTGATCAATGGTTACAAATTCCGTCACAAATGCAATTTATTGCGATGGAATAGAATCCGTCGCAAATATTCAATGGCAAATAGCCTCTCTTTTTTTTAGTGATGGAAAAAAACTATCCTCTAATCAAAGAAGCCTTTTTAAGTTTTTATCATGTCTTAGATTAAATCTACTCAAAAAATCTGTGGTATTCCACATATTGTTAGCACTGTGACTGACAATTGTCTTCTAATGGATGTTGTGAATTAGTAGTCTTCATTGCGAGTGACTAATTGAATAGCTGAAGAATTTTGATTGTTAAAAGTATATGCAACTGCTATTTTGTTTTCTTTGTCCCCCCTGCAAGAATTGTCTCCAATTTAATGGCATCTCATATGCATTATGCAGAAAGATCTATAGTTTTCTTATATTAAAAAGACGGCACACAACAATGTCTAACAATTGGTGCAATTGATGAAACTATCTAGCAAAACAACTTCAATTTTCACTCACAATAAGATCTCAAGAGTGTTTTATATTGGGAAATAAGTCCTTTCACTTTGATATTTTTCCCCCTCTGAATTTATAAAGCTTCTTTCCAGTTACTACCTGGAACACAAAATGCAATGCTTACTAGAAATCTTGAGCTGTTAGTTGAAGGCCTCCTTCCAAATCTTGGAGGCCTATAAGGTCTAATCAATAGTGCAAGGGTTGTATTAATTGGGTGCCTACTGCTGTAAATGGAGTGAAGGGTGGTGGAATTGTAGTTGGTGCCCTAAGAGCAGCTGGCCGCATCGGAGGTCCAAAGAATGGGGGGTTATTTTCCTCACAAACACAATGTTTATAGCTCTCACGTTTTTAACTATATTTTGTTTAATTAGGGTTGTGGTTAATTTTGGGGGAATTTGGGATTAAGGTCCCAAGAATTGAGAGTTATTTGGAATTAGGGTTCGAAGAATTTGGGAGGAGATTGGGGGATGAGGGTCTTCATTGCACAAAACGCGGTGTTTCATCCACTACAATTAGTGATGCCCCTCAGCTTCCAAAGTCCAAACCCACTATTTTGCTCACTTGGGCACTCTTTAACACGTGCAAGCCAACAAATTGTCATATCAATGGATTAATGTGTCACATAGACATAATCGTTAAGTCAAACATAACTTACATGATGGAAGTATTAGCATGGTCAACAGTTATGATTTTGAGGGACTATTTGATTTTTATTTCGTGATCAATTTGAGCCGCGTGTAATTTTATATGGTGTTTTTAACATGTAATTGTTGTTTTCGGGGACATTTTTTTGGTGAAGATGAGAATAAACAAAAAAAACAACAAAAAGAAACACACTACCCAAGCTCATCCCTAAGTAGAAGTGCACCCATCTCCAAAGGAGGAGTCTTCCAAAACTTCCACCCTACACCATTTTTCACACCCAGTTTAGCCATAAAGTCAGTACTCTCGGGACAAATTTGTATTTGCTGTTGTTATTTAGCATTAATTATTTCCTAGTTAAATTTCTTACCAACCAGTCACTAAGCAGGAAGCAAAAAACTTTCTTCCGTACAAGAAAATCTTCCTCCATGGAACATCTTAGCCATTCATTCCTTTTATACTTCCTTTTTCTCCTTTATATTTTAGAAATCACCGGTTGAGATTCATCTGGACGAAGAAAAAGCTCTTCCACCATAAAAATATAAGAGTGTGTTTGGTTTGAGAATTTTTTTTCTATTTTTATTAATAATTGTAAAAATATCACCTTATTTTTATTTTATTTTTTGTGTTTAAATATTTTAGATGAAATACTAAAATCAATATTTATTGTTTTCACTGTTTTATATATAATTTTTAAAAACATGAAACATAATAAAAAATAAAGTGACATCTTTATAATTATTGATAAAAACAGAAAATGAAAAAAAAATAGTTTTCATAAACTAAACAGTAAACGCCATAAGATTTCCAAGAAGCAGCGAGATGCTTTTCCATTTCAATTTGACCTTAACGAGGTTTCCATGTAGCCACCTTTTATGTGTGTTTCTTGGGTTTTTTGTGGTGGCAATTACAATTTTTTTTTGGCGATTACCGTTGCTGGGGCTGCAATTTAGATCCTACCTGTTGGGTATCCATAAAAAATATCCACGATGGATAGGATAAATATCCACTTTATGGATATGGGCCCGGATATGAGTAATTACCCGCAAATTTGAATGGGTATGGGTGCGGGTACGGATACTCTAGTACCCACCCGCCCCGCACCTGCATATATATATTTATATATTTATTTATTTATATTAATACATATAATTATAATTATAATTATATATAAATTTTTAAGAATACAATTAATCTAAAAGTACCCAACCTAGATAGTTCATTAGTGTTTTTCCCTTTCTGGTTGAGCTCTTAAGCCGTTCTTTCTCGAGCTAACACCAACACCATTCTTCGTCAAGCCAGCGTCGTTTTGGATGTTTATTGTGATATTTACTCGTTTTGGATGTTTTAGATATTTTTACTTAGTCAAATACTTTGGTTTGTAATGTTTTATGTGTAGATTTGAAAGATCTTTGGATGGTTTTTATAATCGAGTTATAATGATTTTTTTGTTATTTGTTGCTTTTTCTAAGTTAAAGTACGGGTATGGGTATTTAGGTATCCAGAGGATACGGATACGGACACTAAAGTTGCTACCCAGGCGGATATGGATACGGATACAGATATTTTTTTCAAGTGCGGGTATGGGGACGGGTATTATAATACCCTACCCAGATCCTACCCATTATCATCCCTAATTGCGGCATATAAAGGTCCTTATTAATAGGAGAAACTATTCTACGCTACTAGAGTAACATTTTTACTATTAATTTCAAGTTGACGTGTCTAAAATTATGTGTATGTTTTTTTGTTTTGTTTTAAGAGTAGACTCATAAATGTTTCAAAACAAAAGAGTAAACTCATAAAAGATTTTTCATAAGGGGAAGAGGGAAAAAAGGAAAAGGACGAAACACATTACAGAAATTTGAACCTGCGCACTTATAATTCATGTCCCGCAGCTTAACTAGCTGAACTGACTCAAGGGGACATATGCATGTTTAAAATCAATAGTAAAAATTAGAGTTTTTCATATGACAGGTGTAGAATGGATTTAACTTACTTTTAATCCGGCTAGATATTTCAATATAATCATTTGTTTGAACTCGATTTTGACCCGACTAGGACTCGATAATGTCTGGGCGGAAATCGAATGAACTTGACATATTGACGTAATATATATAAATTTAAATATTACACATAGCAAAATCATATATTTAAAAAGGTAAGATCAATTTTAAAATAATAACAATATGATACAAATAGATGCAACTTATACAAAATATAAAGATTTAGTGCTAAATAAAATTATAATTTAAATAAATAACTTATTATCATATTTACAATACTCGCATTATATTTAAAGTATAAAATTTTATATTTAATTTATGTTAAAAAAAAAAGTATAAATTTTATATTGAAGCGGGTTAGACAACTAAAAATATAATCTGAACATGACTCAAAAGTATATTTAGAGCATGTTTGAAAAAGATTAATTTTTCCCATTTTAATTGTTTTTTGGCTAAAAAATTATCTCATACATAATTTCTCATGTTTGACAATTAGCTTAAATTTATGAAAAAAGCCTTTTTTTTGGAAAAAAATGTTTTATGTCATCTAATTTGTTTTAGCTTAAAATTGTTATGATTTGATTATTTTTTATTTTCAAAACTCTCTTCCCTATTTATCCCTACAAAGCTAACTTTCAAGCAAATATTATTAAATTATACAAATAATTTTATACCATTTTTTGTAATTTAATATATAAAAGTGTTTTTTTTTTTGCACCATCCAAACGAAATGGATTATCTTAAAATCGTTTTTCAGCAGATATACCCAAACAAAAATAGATTCTGATTATAATCGATTATACATATAATCGATTACCAGCATAATTTATTTCTTCCAGTTTTTCCAAACATACTCTTAATATAATTTTTAAAACCTAAATCCATCCGATTATTTTCAAACTAAAACGAGTTATTGAGATGAGAAGAGTCTTTATAAAGTTTTAAACACCCATAGTAAAAATCTTTAGAGCATGCATTAATTACAAATTGAAGAGCATGATAAATTCTATAAAAATATATATTTAAAAATGTCATCTTTAATTTTATGAAAATTTATCATGAAAATAATTTCATAAAAATATATCATACTAATTTAAAATCTAATTAAAATATATATTTAAAAATGTCATCTTTAAAAATTTGGCTTAATTGCACTTTTGGTCCCTCAGGTATCACGATTGTTCGATTTTGGTTCCCCGGGTTTTAATTGCTCTAATTGGGTCCTCTAAGTATCACGATAGTGCAATTTTGGTCCCCTACATTTCAATTGCGCCAATTGGGTCCCCCACGTATCATGATTGTGCAATTTTGGTCCCAAGTATCACGATTGTACAATTTTGGTCCTTCAAGTATCACGATTGTGCAACTTTTAACACCAATAGCCTACGAAGCATATGTGCGACTGATTTGATACTTAACGAGACTAGCTTGACAGCTTACATATCATTCTTATGTGATACTTAATGATGTGCATTTGATCATTAAATTATGCAAAATGTCAATGATGTCTTATAAGAATGTCCAGTAAACGGTTAAGTTGACTTCACTAAGTGTCAAATTAGTCCCACATGTCCTACGTAGGCTACTGACGTTAAAAATTGCACTATTGTGATACTTGAGGGATGCAATTGAAAACTGGGGGACCAAAATTGCACAATCGTGGTACTTGGGGGATCCAATTGACGCAATTAAAATCCGGGGGACCAAAATCGAACAATCGTGATACCTGAGGGACCAAAAGTGCAATTAAACCTAAAAAATTTATCATACAAATTTTAGAAAAATCTTATTTGTTGAAATTTGAATTGAAATGTTATATTATTACTATTCATAAGGCAACATATCCCTCATGCACGGTACCGGTCCTTGTACTAGTTATTTATATACAAGGATCAAACGAATAATTTATGGCACAACACCAATTTAATAAGAGAAGTACTAACAACAAACTCTTTTAACACTTTCTTTTCAATATACTCTTCTATTGGTTGAAATTTATGTGGGTTCTACTTGAATTTTGTACAATCCATATAAATTTCAACCAATAAGAAAGAGTGTGTTGAAAAGAAAACGTTAAATAATGTGTGGCTAATATTTCTCATTTAATAAAGAGCAATAGTGCAACAGAGAGACACTTTTTTTTGGCATAAGTTGGGTTTAGGGGCTCATCATAATGGATCGGAACATGTCTCATAACTTAAAGAACACTTATAAACATACTTTCAAAGGTCCTTACATCGTTTTAGTGTTAATCAAATGTTAATATATAAATGGAAAAATGCGTGTGTTTGGTTCTGCGTTACAATGCGTAAAAGCACGTTTGCAATGTCATTATTGTAATTTTTTATAGAAATAATGTGAAAGCTACCATTGGGAAGCTTGTGCAAAGCCACTCACTCCCACGTTTGGACAGAAAGCAGCACCAAATATCTCACTTAGCCGAAATAATACCGTACCTAACAACCCGAACAAATATTTTGGTTTCACCATTCAGCAGTCACCACTAAGTTAAAAAGAATCATAGAAATTTAGGAAAGTAATAATCCTTATTTCTTTTTAAATATTAGTTTTTGTGTTTTTCCTTTTCAATATTTGGTTTTTGCCTTTTTGGTTCTGGGCAAGTATATTAACGGCCATTAGCATGGCATGCTATATATAGCATGAGGAGGAGCAGACACAGAGGTAGTCGTCACCTGTCAAAATCCTTCACACCAACGTTGTCTTCGGAGACATATCCCTTTCACATATTTTCTTGTCTGACCCCATTTTTCTGATTCTTTCAAACTCCATGAATAATTCAGAACTTCAACAATCCTGATACCCTTTTGTGAGAATTGATTGCCAGTGTGTTAAAGGTGCAAACTTTTTCTTGTTCAACGAGGTGGGTTGTCTTCGTTTTTGTTGGATATAGGAGGCTTGACTACTGATGGAACAGAAGAACGTTCTGTTGTCAGCATTGAGTGTGGGGGTTGGGTTGGGCCTGGGATTGAGCTCAGGGCAGGCTGTGCAGAAATGGGTTGGAGGGAAGCGTGAGTCTGGTGAGATTTCTGAGGAACAGATTGTGCACGAGCTCAAGAAGCAAGTTCTTGATGGCAAGGATAGCAAAGTCACATTTGATGAGTTTCCTTATTTCTTAAGGTAATTTCTATATTTTTTTCTCTTTGAAACACAGTTGAAATTTGATGTGTCAGACATCTATGTTTTTGTTGCCAACTTGCCATTTTGTCGCTGAAGATTTGCATATAAAACATTAAACATTATCAGCTTTTTGTTGTTGGTGTATTTGCATTTTTATTATAATAACCATAGCGTGTGAAAGCTTTTTTTTTTTTTTTTCAGACATGGATCTGTTTCTTGTTGACTTGTAAATTTCATGAAAATATACTGTGAATTATTTGGTACACATAAAATTGACTTTTGTATGCTGAGTTCTCTTCATCTCTTTGAGATTTTTCTCTGTTGAGTTCACCGCTACAACCTTGTCCACCCCAAATTTCTTAGATCTTCTGTTGGCATAGTTCTGTTTGGTTTTTCAAAGTAATTTTTTGCAATTTGAATATCTATTGGTTCAGAACTCAGAGCAGATGAGAAGTTGCAAGACCTACGTGATGACACTTTGCTGATAAGTATGTCTAGTGATCCAAAATAGACATAAGGATGCATCTGATTCCAGAAATTCATTTGTCAAAATCAGAATTTGTATTTCTTGCAATCAAAGTACACCTTATTGGGGTACATAATAGTATCCTGGGAAGCTATAGTTACTCCTTGACGTACCCAAAAAAGAATGTTATGTGATGGCATAGTCTTCGAAAGTTCCTGTTAACTAGATGCTTATGCAGTTTTATTGTTTAGCATGTGATGCAGCCTTTATCATAGATATCAACTTCTTCCATATGCCAACTGTTAAGGACTTTCAGGGTATAAAAATATGATATTAAATGTTAACTACTGAAATATGAAAAAGATAAGTTCCTTATATCTTTGATGGTGCATCGTGAATTTTATTGAACTCGAACTCTGGCTTCTTGCTTTTTTGTTTTGTACATTCAATAATTGTACGCTACGTTAAATCATTCATCGGGCTCTAGGTACTATAAGTACTAAATGAGTTGTTAGCAAGGAATAAGCAAGGTTTAAAACAGTATTGTTTCTTGAACTATGGCCTATCTTTAGCATAGATCTCTATATTTGGAGCTCAAATCTTGGTGGATTTGGTCTAGCCTTGGAGGAATTTGACGGAAATAACTATTTTCCTGAGTCAGACAGAAGTCATGAATAACTTTTTCTTGAGTTCACCATGTCTTATGTTTCATTATGATGATTACAATGACAGTGAAAGAACTCGAGTTTTGTTGACAAGTGCTGGATATATTCATTTAAAACAACATCACTTTTCCAAGCACATGAGGAACCTTTCACCTGCAAGCAGAGCAATTTTGCTTTCTGGACCTTCAGGTATATCATGGACAAGTTCTATCTTGTCATGCAAATGTTATTTTAGTTTTCAAGTCCATATGACTAACACTAGTTGTATTTTATTTTTGAAGAACTTTACCAGCAAATGCTTGCCAGAGGTTTAGCACATTACTTCGAATCGAAGCTTCTATTGCTAGATGTTACTGACTTCTCTTTGAAGGTAATATTCACAGCTTCAAACGTTATTTGCTTTGATTTGTGATGTACATATATCATACCTGCCATGTTTTCCTTTGTACAGATGCAGAGCAAATATGGATGTTCTAGAAAAGAACCAGTAAGTTTTGTCTGCTCCAAATTTTGCTTTTGCTTATAGCCCCCTCTGCATTAAGAACTGAAGATACTTCTCTGTTTACCCCACATATATATTTATGTTTCTCACTTTGTTGTTCCTTGAGTGTATATTTTAAATGTGTGAACTTCTTTTTTATGTGTCATTCTTGACTTCCCCAAACTAAAGTGCACCTTTGTTAGGTCCCTTAACTTCATAGTTACTTTTGGAAAGAACAGTGCAAACATTTAGTTGTTGTCTCATTGTGAGATTTTTCCTAACTCATTTGCTTATGTTTATAGTCTTTTAAAAGGTCCTTGTCTGAGGTGACTTTGGAGCGAATGTCTGGTTTGTTTGGTTCCTTGTCAGTCCTCCCTCCAACAGGTGAAACTAGAGGTACCGGAGGAAGTAGTACTCAAGCTTTTTGAAGTTATGGTATTTCTTGTTTTATAATTACTTGTTATAGAGCTTAGTAGTCCATGACTTCAAAATATTGAATGAGTTGATAATGTATCTATTGCTTTAACATTTAGTAATGGGTTTAGTGTGTGTTTGGATCAGCTGTGAAAATTCAATTATTGCAATAATCGATTATATGGATAATCGATTATTGTTATAATCGATTATAATAGAATCAATTTTATGTTTGGATGTGTTTGTTGAAAAGCGATTATAAGATAATCTATTTCGTTTGGGTTGTGTAAAAAAATCACTTATACATAGTAAATTACTAAAAAGAGTATGAAGTTATTTGTGTAATTTAATAATATTTGTTTGGTAGTTAGTTTTGTAGGGGTGAAATAGGAAGAATGTTATTAGTTTCAAAATAATCTAACAGCTTTTTAAATAAGCTTCAAACTTCTAACTTCTCCAAAAACAGTTTTTTCTCATAAAAACAGCTGTTTTGAAATTTAATTAGTTTACCCAAACATACCCACTTCTACTGAAAAACAGTTTTTATCATGAAAAACAGCTGTTTGGGTAAGACGTTCGTTTTCGATGTTAGTATGACAGTTAGTATCATAGTCTTGACATTGCGAAACGTTGTGACTACATCTATATCATGTCTCTCATTCTTCAAATTTTGAATTTACTGATATCTTCCACTTCTTGACCTTTACCTTAGATGTTGCTAACTTGATATATGTAATTCTTACTTCATTGTAAATTGATTGATAATTTTTATGCAGGTACTTTGCGTCGACAAAGCAGTGGAGTTGAAAATTCCAATGATAATCCAACAAAGCTTCGTAGGAATTCCTCTACTGCATCTGATATGAGCAGCACTTCACAATATGGTCCAACAGATTCAGGTTATACTTGAAACAAAAGTTTTCTCTCTACATGTTGCGGTTATTATTCTCAACACTTATTATCCCTAACTTAGTCGTCTTTATAAGATAACTATATATTTTTATATTCATGTTTAAAACTTTAAGTTACCTTGTTATGCAAGTATGTGCCTACTCTTCTTAATGATTGATTTTATCATCTTCTGTTAATTCTCTTATGTGCTCTGCATGCTTCTTTACAACATAATACTTTAAATTGTAAATTAATTTGTTCATACTCATGTAAAGTTGAACAGTGTGGCTATTTTATACTAGTAACAAATACTAATTATTATTCTTATTCTTTTGATACTATATACTCCAGCGAAAAAAATTGTCCTCTCTATACATTTCTTGCTTTAACTCTATTAAATGTCATTCAGCTAAATGCTTGATGCTTTAGTTTGTTGTTGTTAATGCATGAAGTTACAATGTTCTTCTGCAATGATATGCTTACAGCTTTAGTTTTCATTTTCAGCTCCTTTGAAGCGCACAAGTAGCTTCTGTTTTGATGAAAAGCTCTTTGTCCAGTCACTTTACAAGGTGATTTCATCACTAAAACTTATTTTTAAAGGTCAAATTTGTATGGTTCCAAAGAACAACATCAGTTCAGTTGGCAAAATTTCAGTAAATCTGAATAATGAGTTTATTAACATGGCTGTCTTCACCCTTGGCCTATGGCTCTCCCCAATTCTCTCTTTTTCTCTTTGTGCTTTTGATCAATATCTTTTAAGAATTTTAGTGCCTCCATTCCATTCTGTGTAAGCATGTTTTCTCTTTAAATTTTTTGCATTGAAAATAAAAATGAATTAATCTTATAGTGCCAGGATATATATCTTCTCAAATACAGTTCTAACAAGCAAAATTATTATAATTTTTACAGGTTTTGGCTTGTATCTCAGACATTGAACCGATTATTTTATACATCAGGGATGTCGAGAAACTCTTTCTTCGATCACCAAGGATATACAATTTGTTTGAAAAACTAATGAAGAAAATTTCAGGGTCAGTGTTAATACTGGGTTCCCAGATCTTTGATTCAGAAGATGAGTGTAAAGAAGTTGATGAAAAGCTCAATACGTTATTCCCTTATAACATTGATATCAAACCGCCTGAAGATGAGACTCATCTTGGGAGCTGGAAAGCTCAACTAGAAGAGGACATGAAAATACTTCAGTTTCAAGATAACAGAAACCACATTGCTGAAGTACTTGCAGCAAATGACATTGAGTGTGATGACTTGAATCCAATCTGTCATGCTGACACTATGCTACTCAGTAATTATATTGAAGAAGTTGTGGTATCTGCAATTTCTTATCATTTGATGAATACCAAGGATCCAGAATACCGAAATGGAAAGCTAGTTATATCAGCCAATAGGTAAATATCTGTGTTTAAGCAATTGATTATGAGAAAAGGCTTTCTAGTTACTGATATTGGATTTGGGCAGTTTGTCCCATGGGTTGAGTCTATTCCAAGAAGGCAAAAGTAGTGGGAAGGATAATATGAAGACTAATGAACCTAACAAGGTTTGTTTACATCTATTTTATCATAGGGGTTCATCACAGTAACTTATAGAAAAAAATGCTTACTATACTAAATTGACAAAACATTTATTCTTCGATTTGTTTTCATTATGGTTAGGACGATGCTGGAGAAGATATTACGCGGTCTGATAACCAAGCACCTGAAAACAAAAGTGAGACAGAGAAATCTGCCCCGGTAACAAAGAAAGATGGCGAGAATAATACTCCTGCAAAAGCAGCTGTATGATCAATTTCATAATTTTACTTAGACTGAATGTTTTAAACTTGTGATAATTCATAAAATTGATTGCATTATTACTTCAGGAAGTTCCTCCAGACAATGAGTTTGAGAAGCGCATAAGACCAGAGGTTATCCCTGCAAATGAGATAGGGGTTACATTTGCAGATATTGGTGCATTGAATGATATTAAAGAATCACTTCAAGAGGTGGTCATGCTTCCCCTGAGAAGACCAGACCTCTTCAAAGGTGGCCTTCTAAAGCCTTGTAGGGGTATATTGCTTTTTGGTCCTCCTGGTACAGGAAAAACAATGCTTGCAAAGGCAATTGCAAATGAAGCTGGAGCAAGTTTCATTAATGTCTCAATGTCCACCATCACTTCAAAATGGTTTGGAGAAGATGAAAAGAATGTCCGAGCTCTGTTCACATTAGCAGCAAAGGTTGCCCCAACTATTATTTTTGTTGATGAGGTTGATAGCATGCTTGGGCAGCGGACTAGAGTTGGAGAGCACGAGGCAATGAGGAAGATTAAAAATGAATTTATGACACTTTGGGATGGCCTATTGACAAAAGCTGGTGAGCAAATTCTGGTTCTTGCTGCAACCAACAGACCATTTGACCTTGATGAAGCTATTATAAGGCGGTTCGAGCGCAGGTAGGACCACACTTTTGTCTTATGGTTGGCATGATCATATGGATTATTCTCAGATTCATGTGTATGGAAAAAACACCATTGAGAGAAGTCCCCCGCTTAGGTACCTGATTGTACTCTTAGAGATTAATCTTTCACTTATCAGGTGGGGGTACTTGGGAAACCAAAAATGTGTTCAAATAAGTTGTTCACTGATTGAGTCTACCTGATGTTTTCCTTGGACACAATAAAATCTCTTAATGTGTTTAAATTGTGAAGAGTAGCTGAAGCATCTCTTAGGCCATATCATTTAACAGTTTGCTTTTTGGATACCGAATATTGTTTTTGAGATTTGTGAATAACATCTCTATTCATTATAATGTTGAGCAGGATCATGGTTGGTCTTCCATCTGCTGAGAACAGGGAAATGATCTTTAAAACTGTCCTAGCTAAGGAAAAATGTGAAAATATAGACTTCAAAGAGCTTTCAACTATGACAGAAGGATATACTGGAAGTGATCTTAAGGTTCATTTTGTTGTTATTAACTCGATTTTTTGACTTTTAGTTAGTGATGATGATGATGATCTATTGACATTAATTTCCATAAACAGAATTTGTGCATGACTGCGGCTTACAGACCTATTAGGGAGCTAATACAGCAGGAGAGGTTGAAGGAAATGGTAGTTACCAAATGACTTCTAATAATGTGAACTTTAACATGATCTCTATCTAATGCATAATTGTTATTAGCCGTATAGCTAACTAATAACTATTGCATCTTATTTCAGGAAAAGAAGAAAAAAGAGGCAGAAGGTCAAAGCTCAGAAGATGCCTCCAATGCTACAGAAGATAAAGAAGACCGAGTGATAACCCTGAGGCCTATAAACATGGAAGACCTGAGACAGGCAAAGAGTCAGGTATGGTGGACTGAAAATCTTTCACTTCAATGGCTAACGAGTACTTCATTTGGGTGTCTGTACCTTGCACAAGAGAGTTTCCATTAAAGAAAACTAACTTCCTTAATATCGAGTAATTCTAAACGATGGTTCAAGGACACATGTCTGGCATTTGAGTTTGAGGATATTTAGTAGCACAGTAAAAGTTAGCATTTGTATCAGATATGAGCAAATAAAACATTCACCTTTGGAGTTATTCCGTAAATTTCAATTAACCCTGCTTTCCATTCATCTCTGAATATTGCACCTTAGTTTGCTTCTTACCTTGTGACTTGTGCCTTAGTCTGAATAAACTTACTTTTCACCTAAGGGTTCAAGATGGCAACACATACCCTGATTAGATATTGATATTAAGTTAATCTAATAACTGTTACAGGATATGATAAACTGCTTCAGTGGTCCTTTTTTCGTCCTCCTTGTAAAAGTTCAAATTATACATTCAGTCAAGGATTTCATGCTTACGCTTTTAACAATGTCACAGTGTATATGGGGAGAATGACAGCCTTGTTTTCTTCCTGCTGAATATTTATTTCCATGCATAGAAATTGATAGATGAATGTGCAAATGCAGGTAGCTGCAAGTTTTGCTGCAGAAGGATCAATAATGAGTGAACTAAAGCAGTGGAATGATTTGTATGGAGAAGGAGGTTCAAGGAAGAAACAGCAACTCACTTATTTCCTTTAGATTGTTGAAAGCTTGTTTTATTTTCTAGTCATCATTCATCCATAGGATATCTTTTAACAAGGGAGGGAATCCTTCATGTGAATATTGAACTCAAAGCATGCAGAAGTGTTTTGAACAAATCAAAAGTGAAGAGATATTTTCAGTCCCTGAAGCGCTATCTGGGCAGATATATCCTTCAAAGAATGTGCAGATCATCATGCATCAAGTTTGAGAGAGGGTTACCAATGGCCACGTGTATTGGGGGATTTGTATTCTATTAGTCGTATTTTTGGAAGATGCAATGTAGTTTTAGGATTTACGAATAATTTACACCATACCATTGGTATGGTGCATTTAAATATGAACAACAATCTCAGACAGTAGAATTTTGTATATTGGTTTGGTTCAATTATTTACGTGAATTGTCTTGCATAGTACAGCCAAGTCCTTTAATTTAAAATTTTAAACTGAAATATATTTAAGGTTATTGCTATCATGGAAAAAAATGAAAGGCTGAAACTGATACTTATGTATGGAAACTTTATAACAGTAGCAAACCAAGAGTCAGTATAAGAGCTAATCAGGATTTCCAAAAATAAGTAAATAACTATACTTTTACTGTTGAATTCCTCTATTAGAGGTGCCCACTGTGTCTGTGTATGACTGTGAAGGATCTAAGGTAATTATTCAGGGTAGTCGGAGGCATGAGTAGAATACTAGAATTGTTACACTTCACAATGTAGAAAAAACAGAACACACAAAATACTTGTGCTAACTAGAGGTTGGAGCAAGAGCTTGGATTTCATGAACTTACCTCTCCCTCGGTTGAGCTTGCTAGTTTAGTGATCGGTGATATGAGTGGGCTTCCATACCCGTATTATTTTCCTGGTGTAATTTGTTTTCCTTTTTTGTTTTGGGGCCTTTGCCCCTTCCATTTACCGAAAAACAAAGTTGAAAAAAGTTAATATTTTTATTTTCAGATGAAAAATATTTTGAGACAAAATAAATTTTTAAAAAAGATAAATATAAAGGGACATTGGAAGCAACTGACAAAAGTTTAGGTGCAGTGATGAGCGATACATCCTCACAGACAAGAATAAAATTTATAAGTAATTTTTCTTTTTCTTGAAATAAAAATTTATAAGTAATTATTGAAAGGGATTTATGGTTAAACTAACATCGTGTAAGGAATTAGTCTCAAAGTAAGACATGTAAAATGCTTAAATACCACCAACATTCACCGTAGTTGATAAATAATTGAGTTTTTTAATCATGTTGATAAGGGTTCCATTCCTATCAATTGAGGGATAATGTAAGGCGTGTTTGGAGGAGGTTATGGAGAGCTTATGAGAATAGCTTATGGAATTAAACTTATATAAATAGTTTATGAAAATAGTTTATGATCTTTCCATAAGCTGTTTTTAGCTTATTTCCATAAGCTTGTCCGAGAATCTTATAAAAATTAGCTGTTTTTAGCTTATTTAAAAAAGAGCTTATTACATAAGTGCTGAAATAAGTTGTATACCCAAACACACCCCTAATGCACGCAAAAAATTGGTTAAGTAAAAGACACAAAAATGTTTCCTTTTTTTTTTTTTATATAAATATAAATAAAAAAACGTGTTTTTTAATATATATATATATATATATATATATAATATAATTAATTAAAAACAGCCGGATATAGGTTTCAAGCTTGAACCGGATTAGGGTTATATTAAATATTAATCCTACCTGTGTGAGATAGATTGCAATTGTTTCCGGAATTTCAGGCGGGCAGGTAAAAGCCCAATTCCGTGATTAAGACCCAGAAAAGAGAAAACTGAATAATTAGCAGTAATATCCAATCAATAATCGTAGTCATGGGTGAAAAAGTGAGGCGGTGGTAGATTTGGTCTTCAAAACAGCACCCTTAACCTGCCTTAGGTTAGGACGATCTGGTTAGGACATAGATCGTCCCATAATTCAACGACCACAGAAGCAAGCCCTTCTTTCTCTCTCTGTCTGCTCCACAATTGAGAACATGTCAAGCCCATTAGAGAGGTACCATAAACTTGGCCTAAGAGAGTCTCTACCAAAAATCTACAGATACCCCATTGCCTGCAATGAACTTAGCGTTATTCTGAGGCACGCTTATCATCAATTCCCCAAGAATCTGCAATCCATCATCTTCCAAGACACTCTCACTGCCTTCCATCTCCTCCCACAGTAACAAAACAATCTCCCTATCTGCTTTTCATTCATGTTTCATTTCAGTTTTTTTTTTGTTTGGTTAATGACTTATTTGGTTACATGGGTAATCAAAATATTCAATGGATTTGAGGCCCAAGATAATTATGATATCAGCTTGTAAGAGAAATTCAAGCTGATAATTCTCTACATTTTCTTCACTTTATTGATTTATTTGTTCTTTTCCCTATAAATTATTTTATAATGTACTGTAACCCTTGTTTGCTTGAGACTAATAAACATATACCCAAACAGTTACAAATTAATCATTCATTGTTTACCTATTTTAATTAATTAATTCCCACAACAGCTTGCTGGTAAAAAAATCATATTGTTAATGACATCCATATCCTGCTTTACTTAACCAATCTGTTCACTTGGATTAGAACTGAAACTGGTATTAGAGAATATTAAAGTAGCCACTGAAAAAAAGTTATGCATTTTTATATTAGCATGCTGTTTATAAAACCAAGAAGTGTGATTTTTATCTTTTCTAAGGGGAACAAATGGCTGTGACTAGTTATAATCTATGTTAATATTTATATTAGTTGAACAACTAAGTGCAGTCTCCGTGGACCACTTTGCCTCATTATTTTTTTTCAATGCTCTCTAATTCTAGAATACAGACTCAGAGTGCTGTTTCAGCAGCCCATTTCCTCCTTCAGAGTGTAGAAGCTGCACTACCAAAGCAGAAAAGGAATATGGCTGTCACAGAATTTAAGCACGCAATGGTTGCTTATAAGAGGGGCTGTAAAGCTCACCAGGTAGAAAAAGGTCAGAATATATTTGTGAAATGGCTTTGCCTTATTTTATTGAAGAAGCCAAACAAGTTGTGTTAAAGACGTTTCTTCTTCCTGTATTTCAGGTTCATTGCAGTTGCCAAATGATATTCTTGTGCACATTTTCAGTTTTCTAGATATGCAATCTTTGGTCTCTGTGGGGTTAGTCTGCTGGTAATACTTTCTTTCTTTTATGTTCATGACATATATTGCATCAACTGATCATTTCAGCCCATCATCTTTATTTTTTAGCATTTGAAACACTTGCATCGTTACACTTTGAATAACTTTTTATTGGATAATCAACTGCTGGATTGAAAGCTCCTATAATATATATATAATTTCACATTAATTCTAAATTAGTTAGTACTTCATTGATATACATCAAGATTAACATAATATATACTTTTAAAATAGTTGAAAGTAAGAGCTATTTGATTCCATTTTTATTGAAATTTGATACAAATGATCTAGATGATGGATAGTTATAATTCAATGGTTGGATCAATAAAAATTATATTGTATAAAAAGTTATTGGATAGTGTAAGAGTGTTAAATCCTAGACCAATGTAAGTTGATCCTTGCCTTGTGTGTGTGTATGTGATGAATGTTGTTAAAATTCATTATCTTTATCAATTCACTTGTGACTCATGGATATTTCATTTTCAGGTCGTGGAACTTAGCTGCAAATGATAACCATCTGTGGGAGTTGCAGTATGTTGCACTGTATAGTAGTGGTGCTAAACGGCCACCTATGAGACTGGCTGAAGACAGGAACAATAGGCTTCTACAGGAACCCATAGGTAGTAGAAGCATTACTGACTGGAAAGAGGCAGTTAAAGGAGCATATACTGGTAAGCCGACTGTTGATATCTTGCAGTTCAGGAAATTTAATTTCACTTGGTTTCTCTTTTCACATCCCATGCTTTCCCAGTAAACTACTGTGGGACTAGAAAACTTTTATATACATGTATTGTCTTTTACTTTGATTCATGCAGACATTACGTTCTTAGCAGAATCTGAGTCAATATAGTGTTGATGATTGCTAATCATAACATTTATTTGGTTATCTGATTTGTATTGTAATGCTACAATGAATTATGAATATTTTAATATTGTTTTCATGTTCACAATGCACAAGGAGGTTGAAAACAAAATTCATTCTGCATCTCAAGTGTTATTATAAGAACCAAACTACAGTTTCAGAAGCTGTCTAGATTGTTGCATTTCATGTTATTCCCAATTCTATTTTTGTGCTATAAATACAGGAAAAAATCTACTCTTTCTCTCACCCAGATGGAGAAACACATGTGTAGCCATACTTGCACATTCAAATTTGTACCTATACTAACTTGCACTTTTAAAATTTTCTCTTCTCATCTTACTAAGTCTACTTCGATATAGGAGCATTATCTAAGAAATTAACAACCAACCGGGGATACTGTGGACTCTGCAAAACAGTAGTTTGGCTAAATAACTCAAAATGCCCCAATGTGCATTGCGGAATGATATCTGAAATTCAAAATATCAAGCCTGTGACAGCATTCCAGGTATGTTCTGTACTGTATTTAGCCACTTCATATCAGGTCATTTTTTGGATCAGTAGTCCCCCCTCCTCTTGGGGATACATTTGTGGGTGCAAGCACTGGATAAGGGTCTAGGGGATATGTGGTTCTATAGAGGATCGAACCTCTAGCAGTATTGTTACACCCCAGTTACACCCCAATCTTAAAAGGTGGGGTTGGTGCCAGTTGAGCTATAAGCTTATTGACATTGTAGTAGTTTTTTATTAGCTGAAGACTTTATTCTACTTGATGTAAACGAGGGAAAGCTCCTATGAAGTTAGTTACTTTGTTTGTAAAGTTAGCAAGTAAAGGTGTATCCGCTCTTAATTCAATCTAAAGTGCATTGCTATTTTAACCCATTAAATGATCTAAGAGTAAATATACTCGTTACTTGTTCACTTTACAAATAAGCTCACTTTAAGTCTTGCCCAGTAAACCAATATGAATTATGTTCATTGATTATGTGTATAGCAGATTTACTTTGGGAATTGTATATACTGCGAAGTAATTTTGAACTCAGTTTTGCACTACTAAGAATATGCCTCAGTATCTAACATTAGTGCTGATCTTGGAAACTAATCAGCTATAACTGTGGGTTTTCTAGAATTATGGGTTGTTACTCAGTTTTTAAATTGGTTTAGATTATGTCAGCAATAAAGTAGGGAGTTGATTGTTATTCAACTTATTTGTTTCTCATTACTAGGAGATTTCTTAGCACTCTTAGTTATGGATTTCTGTATTTAAAGAACGTGGGTATCAATAAATTTGTGTGCTTCAGTTTTCCATTTTAAAGCATTTCAGAATTCCTCTGCTATTTTTCTTACATGCACAAATTGTCTGTTAGTATTGATTTCGATGAGTATCGAGAGCTTTTTAGGTGGTTCCTGCTAAATTGCCCATTTGCCAGAGACTAGTTTTCTTTTCCTATACTCAGGAATATATGGAGTTCATTTTTACAGCTAATTGAAGATCAAAGCCTACTTTTATTCATACTATATTGCATTGTTGATTGACTCCTGATGTTGTACAACATAACTTACTTATATACTGAACTAGATAGCTAATGCTTACTGTGTAGTCCACCTATTTTCAGGTTGTGGAATATCTTCTAGATGATTCTCTATCCATAACATCTTCCTCAGACAGTGACAGTGATTCAGAAGGAGGACCAGTTCCTAGGTTATGGGCATATCCCAAGCATATAAGAAAATAGTAGGGGATTGCTTTTGCACAGAAGCAAATCCATGATCATTCTCTTCTTGTGTACCCTGCAGAATATATACTTTTTAAAGTAGCTGGGGTCGTTTTCTCTTATTAAGAAAAAGATCAAGCTGATTGCAATCAATGGCATCATAGGAATTAGATTTTAGCTGATTCCTATGCATTAACTAGACAGGCTGACTAAGAGAAGGTTGGCCCTTATCAGATCACTTGTAGAGTTGGTAAATTTGCTTATGAGTTGGCATTATCACTAGAGTTATCCCATGTGCACCTAGTGTTCATGTCTTGAGGCTAAGAAGGCATCTACTAGATAAAAATCGCGTGCTTCAATCACAACCAGTTGACATAGATCTGCAGATATCTTTTAATGAAGAACCTTTGAGGGTTATGGATCAGCAAGTTCATAGACTAGGGTCGAAGGAAGTACCATCAATAAAAGTGGCATGGTAACATCCTATAGGTGAGGAACTTGGGAGTTTGAGGACACCATGAGGTGAATGTATCCTCATGTTTTCGAAGTCCGGTAAGTGTTTCATGTACTATCTTTCCTTGGAATTCAAGGACGAATTCTTTTAAAGGCTGGAAGAGTGTGATATGTGTAAATTTTGTGCTTGTCAATTGTGTTTATTAAATTATTTATGCATACGCTTATATGAATTAATTCAAACTCTATTTGTTAGGATTCAATTGCAATGTATGGGATTTGAGTCCCACATCGGAAGTATGGAATTCCGGATTGAGATTTATATAATTTTAGACTCTCTAACCACAACTGCTAGTTTTTGTTGTATGGCCGTATGGTTATCCCAAGTATATCCATGTAGGAATAAGTGACTTCGAATAAATGGTCACTGGGCCTTAATGAATAGTGAAGGTCTCAAACCCATTTCCCCCCTCTCCTTTTCTTTTCCTCTTCTCACATTAGTGGCTGAAAAAGAGAGAGAGAAACAGTCGTTAGAAATAAGAAAACAGAAAAAAGAGAGAATAAAGAAAGGTTGGATTTTGGTGGCGCTTTTGGCTTCAATCAACTTAGAACCGGAGACTTTAATAATAGGTTTCTTAATGTTTTGTACAAAAGCATTAAATGACAGACATTACAAAATGGAGAAAGTAACAAAACAAAAAAGGATTTTTATATGCATTTGCATACTTTATACCCCGGCTCAGTAATATAAATTCATAACTGCAGAAATCTTTTAAGTCTAAACAATTATACATCTGAAAATGGAAAAATGAAATTTCAGTAAAAGAAAGGTACTTTAGAGTACCTCATTAATAATAGGTTTCTTAATGTTTTGTACAAAAGCATTAAATGATAGACATTACAAAATGGAGAAGGTGACAAAACAAAAAAGGATTTTTATATGCATTTGCATACTTTATACCCCGGTTCAGTAATATAAATTCATAATTGCAGAAATCTTAGAAGTCTAAACAATTATAAATCTGAAAATGGAAAAATGAAATTCAGTAAAAGAAAGGTACTTTAGAGTTCCTCATTTATGAAGAAGGGCGTGGTTCGAATTTATGAAGAAAGGCGTGGTTCGAATTCAACACTGAATATGAGGGTGCTTCAGTCTCGAACCCGTAACACACTAACGGGATGAAATTAAGCAAACCATTAGGCCAGGAGCGAGTGTGGCAACAACTCTAGGAAAGATATCATTATGAACGTGTCTTCTACTTTTCGTATCACTCATATTAAAGAATAATAATTAATCGCCGTACAATTATAATAGAGGAATGTTATTTGTACACCCAAAATGGGACATCTATAATAGATACTCAATTTTGAGTGTAATTTTTTTTTTAACTTTAATTGCAAATTTAAAATATGTTCAAGTTATACTCACTCAAAATGAGATGTCTACTATAGGTGTTCCATTTTAGATGTACAAATAATATTCCTCATTATAATATCATTTGCTTCATGTAACGCAACCAGCATAGCCATAAATTTTGCTGTGACAAAAACTTGGTGCTATATTTCTGGAACAGTGCCTTGAGTTTATGTTAGGGTGTTGTTATGGTATCTTTGAAAAGTAGAGGATTTGGATACCTTATATGTAATCAGAATGTATTACCTCCATTAATTGCAATTAATGGAGTTATGTCAATGTTATATAAAGTTAAGTTCTTACCATCTGATTGATACAGATAGACAAGGATATGCTATCGATGGATAAGGTAGAATCTTCCTTTATGCTTTTCTGCCGCAAAGGTTTGTTACAAAAAGTGACTTTGCTTATGCTACCATTTAAAATTTCAAATTAAATACAATTTAAAATCCACACTTAAAATAAAGTACATAATTAAATAAGGTTAAATTATTAACAAAGTCCTACATAGTTAATAGATAAAAAGGTTTGTTAAACATAAACATGTGTTATGGAAAATAGTTTGTTAGGAAATGTTGTACTCACTTCCGTGATCTCTTTTTCGTCTGAAAATGGATTAATCTCTAACCGTTAGTCGAAGAATGCTCTTGGTTCATACAAAAAAAAAAAAAAAAAAAAAAAAAAAAAAAAAAAAAAAAAGAAGGAAGGTTGTTATTGAGTTGGGGTTTGATCCGTGGCATGCCATTTCCCCATTCTCCTCTAGTTTCTCTAGTTACCAAAACAATAATCATAGATGGATCAGTATTCAATAAATACTCAACAACTCCCTAATTATATGCATGAGTTTGTTTGAAGAGTATATACCTCATTCAAAGGTGTTTGACTTGCATTGTCTCGTTCAATTTCACAACGGGGTCGCTTGTTGGGATGGTTCCTTGGAATATTGCATTCACTCATTGTTTTGTTCCAAACCTCAAAGTCTTCCTGATCACATAACACTCTCCACCCACACTTCCTGATTTGCACCCTCTAATTACTGTACTGCTAGTTCCTCCTCCCAAGTAACTGCCCTCTGCTCTTTCGAATTTCCTGAGTGAGTGTTTAGTTGAACTTGGTCATCATAGCTTCTTACATGATGCCTACAATGATGATTATCACAGAACCTCAAAAGGAACATACAAAGATAAGGGCAATCATATTCTACAGTCCTACAACTATCGAAGATTCATTCCTCAGCTTTCAGATGTTTAGAATACCCAAAAATGGAAATGTCCACTTTCACTGATGCCATTGAATCTGCCGAATAAAATCAACTCAACATTTGGTCTTGAATAACGCAGTTGTGATTCTCAAACCATGAAGGCACTGCACCCTGGAATTTCCATTTTGCAAGTGGGGAACAACCCATTTGCTTGTGGTGAACGCTGTAACCAGAAGAAAGAATCATGTTAAATGGTTGACAAGAAAGTGTGTGTGTGCGTGTGAGTGACAGTAAAGGCATCAGACTGATGAGAGAGAGACAGACATACCTGTTAAAAATCTAATGGTGCAAAGAGCTCCGGCAGCTGTTTTGAATTTGAGGACAAAGGTTCTAATGAAGCACAATCACCTGCTTGGGAAAGGATTGTAGCATTGGGCAACTAGACAAGTAAAGGTTGACTAGCCGGTTAAGATCAGAAATGCAGCCAGTAGGTAGGTAGGTTGATGAAATTGTTTCCCCCCCTAGATTCTCGGCATGTTTGTTTTAGTTTCTGTAAAGATAAAATCACGTTTAAAAATCACGTTAAGAGAAAGCTCCTCTTACATAGCTTCCAAAATAATTGTCTCGGGAAACGTTATTTTCACGTTCGCGTTAAAAATAATCGAAACCAAACAGGCACTTAATGTCTCTAATGATGCTTGCATGGATGATAAGCTGCCAAGATCATCAGGAATTTGTCAATCACAGAGATTGCAATAACTTAATTCAGTTTCCTCAAAAAGCAAAGACCTAATGTGGGAGTTGGCATCCTTTCTAGGTAGAAGAAATATGACCCAATTGTATTAAAAGTTTCATATTTCTTGGACTTTTGACTAATAATATTTTATGTGATTCGACCATAATTGATATTATACTCTTCATCATTCTTATATTTCTAATAATTGACTAATGTTATCCAAATGAGAGAATATTGAATTATTATTCAATTTTGTGGATTATTATTAATCAATTAGAATATAGTCTTGAATTATTAATATATTGATTATGAGAATTATTATTTAATTATAACACTTAATTAGTATATGAATATTGTAATTGGGTTATTGTTATCGATGATGCCTGTTGAAAGTCTCTAATCTCATCTAATAAGATATATAACTCTTCCCATTAAACAGTTAGCATACTGAACAAACACTTATCAGTTAGAGAGAAGTTTCTCTCACGGGCTCTTAGTTTTTTGGATCACAACTCTTGATATCAAGAAGATGGATCCCTCATTGGTGTCATGTATCTTTGAAATTTAAGGACAAATTCTTTTAAAGGCAAGAAGAGTGTGATATATGTAAATTTTGTGGTTGTTAATTGTGCTTATTAAATTATTAATGGGTACACTTATATGAATTAAGGGTGCGTTTGAAAGAGCTTATGAGAATAATTTATGGAGTTTAAACTTATACAAATAGTTTATGAAAATAGTTTATGGTCTTTCCATAAGCTCTTTGTAGCTTATTTCTATAAGTTTGTCAGAGAAGCTTATGAAAATAATTTTTAGCTTATTTGAAAAAGAACTTATTGAATAAACAATTAATTAAGCTATTTACCCAAACACATCCTAATTCGAACTCTATTGATCCATGTAGAAATAAGTGTTGAATGACTTTGTATAAATGGTGAGTGGGCCTTAATGCATAGTGAAGGGTCCAAACCCATTTTCTCAGCTCCTTTTTTTTTTTTTTTTTTTTTTCATCTTCTCACATTGGTGGCTGAAAAAGGAGAGATAGAGGAGTGAGAAACTGGAAAAGAAAAGAGAGGGGAGAGGAGAGGAGAGGAGAGAGGAGAAAATTGGATTTTGGTGGTGCCGAGGCTTTAATGATATTTAATAGGTTTCTTAATTTTTTGTACAAAATCTTTAAATGACAGACATTACAAAATGAAAGTAGTAAAAAAAAAAAAGGAATTTTTTTATGCAATTGCATGCTTTATACTCCGTCTCAGTAATATAAATTCATAATTGGCAGAAATCTTTAAGTCTAAACAATTATACATCTGAAATTGGAAAAATAAATTTTTTTTTTTTTTTTGATAACAAAAAAATAATTTTTCTTTAAAAGAAAGGTACTTTAAAGTACCTCATTAATGATGAAGGTCCCGGTTCGAATTCAACATTTGGTATGGGGATGCGGTAGTCTCGAACCTGTAACGCACTAACGGATTGACAGGGAGCAAACCATTAGGCCAGGAGCGAGACTTGCGACAATGGTAGGAAAGGTAATATTATGAACGTGTCTTCACTCTTCGTATCACACAGTAAAGAATAATTAATAATTAATCACCATACAATAAATTCTTCTGTGACAAAAACTTCTGGTGCTATATTTCTGAAACAGTGCCTTGAGTTTATGCTTTTCTGCAGCTAAGGTTTGTTATGAAAAAAATCAAACAAATGACTTTGTTTATGCTACCATTTCAAATTAAATACAATTTAAAATCCACACTTAAAATAAAGGAGTGAATTTAAAGGTTAACTTAAGACATTAATTGCAATACACTGACAGTATAAAATTATTTTACATAAACATTCAATCATAAATTGGCACATTAGTAAAAATGTTTGACTTTAATCCTAACTACCGTAAAAGTCATTTATGTCATGGTTGGTGATTAATTGACAGTGTAAAAAGCTTTATACTCTCAGTGCATAGCAATTAAACTCTGTACTTAAATGGAACCTCCAAATTGTCTAAGATCAAGGGTTGCTATTGAGTTGGGGTTTGATCCTTGACATGTCATTTCCCCATTCTCCTTTAGCTCCTCCGTTGACCAAAACAATATGAGTTTAATTATTACACACCGATAATGTAAAGCATTTTTTTTGATAGAAAAAAGAATTAGATTTCATTTATTATAAGAGAGAATCTCTTTAGAGATATACGTAGAGACGATAGGGGGAGAATCCTCAAACCAACACTGATCAGGATTATTGAGAGCATATTTTGATAATCCATGGGCTACCATATTTCCCTCTTTACATACATGAGAATAAGACAACTCTAGGAAATGGGCCTCCATACATTTATATTCCTTTAAAGTAGAGCCCAAATAAGCCTCTGATCCGATCCGACTTTGAAGCTTAGTCACAAGGGCAAGAGCATGTGCTTCCACCTTAACATACATGAAAAGCAAATCTGAGGCAAATTGCATACCTATCTTTATTCCATGAGCTTCAGCTATGCTGGGATCCTCAAAGCATCGAATTTTCCAAGTTGCAGCCGCCATGAGGTTTCCTTTCCAATCTCTAACTATAGCTTTGATTCCGCAGAAGCCATCATTGTTCATCATCGCATCAGTGTTTAGTTTAACCATATGTGTTCAGTAGGAGGAGACCAAGACATCTGAAGCTGATTAAAATTCTCAACCCTGACAGTAAAAGCAGCCATAACACTTTGCTTGTACTATGATAATACAGAACAAGTTTTCGCAATAGTGATAAGCAATAGTGTTTGTTTATCCTTGAAACAACATTTATCCCGAACCCACCACAAGCCATAGATGATACATGCACATAACTCCAGCGCCTCTTCAAGGGCCTGCTTGATAAAGGAAATCAACCAACTTGCAAAGCTTATATTTTGTTGGTTCTCAAAATGAAGACCGGGGGAACATAGCTAGACTTGGGTTGCCCAAATGCAATCCCTAAAAGTATGATCAATTGATTCCACAAATCTCTGACACCGCGGGCAAATTAGAGGGCAATCAACTCCTTTCGTTTGAAGATTAGCTCTAACCGAAGCAGCATTCTTCGGAGTTCTCCAAATCAAGTGAGCATACTTAGGTGGTTCTTCATTTTACACAGACATTCAATCATAAGTTGTCACATTAGTAAAAAAAATTGACTCTTATCTTAATTACCTTAAAAGTCACCCATACTATGATTGGTGATTGATTGACAGTGTAAAAAACTTTATATTATCATGATTATAAGCAGCCAAGATCATCAAGAATTGATCCATCACAAAGATTGCATTAACTTAAATTCAGTTTCCTCAAAAAGCAAAGACCTAATGTTGGAGTTGGCATCCTTTGTAGGTGGAGGAATAAGACCCAATTGTGTGTAAAGTTTCATATTTCTCATATTTTTCAGTGTAATGTGCATTGACCATAATTGATATACCACTCTTGATAAAAGTGTGTTTAGAAGGGTTTAGAATTGATTTTTTTAGAAGCTAAGGAGGAGTAGCTTTATCGTGTGCTACTTCAACGCGAAAGCACATTTTAGTTTATTACCCTTCATTTATTCTTTCTCGTTACTCTCCAACACTCATCCTACAACTCCTCTTTAGGGGGTGTATTGGATTGAGATTTTAAAAGACTATTTTGGCATAAAAAAGTCTTGTAGATTTTAATGGATTATGTAGGAATGTAATGACTTATAAGATTTTTTTAAAGGCTTTTATAATCAAGATTTTATTACTTGGATTTTAAAACACATAGTGGAGAATAAAATCATAATTTATTAATCAGATTCTATTTCTGTAATCAAGAATAAAAACATAAACTCTAATTACAACATTACATAGCAAAATCAATTTATAGTGGAGAAGACAACATATTCACATGTTTCTGTTCATATGTTATTGTATTTATACGATGAAAATTGAAATTGTGAACTTCAAAAAATAAAATCATTTTATTTTCATAATGTCGAAAATATTGTATTCTATACTTTTATTGTTTCTTGTTACTGATATATGTTAGCTTTGAAGTGTCATTACTTGCAAATCAATTCTACTCTATACTTAGATAGTGTTTGACCCAATTTTTTGAGGTTTAAAAGCTATTTTAAAATTAAAGTTAAAAATAAGTGTTTTAAGAACATGTTTGGGACAAATTATTTTTCTTGGAAAAAGTTTTTTTTTTCCTAAAAATAAAATTGTTTTGAAATTATTCTACTATGTTTGACAAATTAGCTTCAAGTAAAAAAAAAAAGGTTTTTTATAGAAAAAAGTGGTTTTCAATAAAGCTAAAAATTTTAAGCTTATTTGAAAAAAAACTATTGATTATTTTTAAACCAATCATATTTTCTCATTTTATCCTATATAACTAACTACCAAACAAATATTATTATTCTATACAAACAACTTCATATTTTTTTTGTAATTTATTATATAAAAGTATTTTTTTACACCATCCAAACAAAATAGATTATCTTAAAATCGTTTTTTAACAAGTATATCCAAACAAAAACTTATTCTTATTATAATCGATTATTGAAGTAATAATATCTTAAAATCGCTTTGTTTGGTAATTTATGTTGGGTCGAATAAAAAGCATGGGGGAAGAGAGGGGGAGGGAGGGAGGGAAGGAGGAAGAGGGGGAGAAAAGAAAGAGATAGAGGGAGGGAGGTGAAAGAAATGTGAGACATAAGGTAAAGAGAAATAAGAATTGAGAATCCTGAGAAATCTCATGAGTTAGTATGAGACTTTTTGTTACTAAAAAATAACTAAAAAGTCACAAAATGTCCCACAAAATCCACCAGTTATATAAAAATCGATGTTATAAGTACTTTTAACATCGGTTTCAGATACAATGGATGTTAAAAGTGTACTGAACAGAGCACAACTCTGATTGAGACCACACTTTTAACATCGGTTGTTATATAACCGATGTTTAAAATTTACTTTTAACATCCGATTTTTTATTAACCGATGTTAAAATTAAACTTTTAACATCGGTTTAAAACCGATGTTAAAAGTTACACTTTTAACATCCCTTTAATTAACGTCGCCACTATAACCGATGTTAAAAGTGTTTTTTAACCGATGTAAAAAGTGTTTTCTGTACTAGTGACCTTAAAAAACAATTCATCGAAATTAGGAAGTTTTTGAATACCACAAGACTTTTTGTCTCTTGCAAAAAGTCTTGATTGAATACCACTAGATTTGGATTCTCTCTTTAAAAAATTCTAATAGTCTTGATTAAATACGACAAGACTTATTTAGATTACTTAAAAGTCTTGATTGAGTACCATAAACTTTTTTATCATAAAAAAGTCTTTTAAAATCTTAATCCAATACACCCTCTTGATTAGTAATTTTACCTCAAAAGTGATTCTATTCTATCTAAACAAAAATAATTCTTTTAAATCCACTTTTATAATATCATTATCAAATACAAATCAATTTTTTTAATTTCGATTTTTTCAAAATCAATTCTTTTAAAATCAATTCTATCAAAATCTAAAGTATACATATCCTAAGTTCAGTCATTCGATTTACAAGGGAGGAATTTCTGTTGATGGCCGACCAAAGACTAAAAACACAAAAACAAACAACAAATAGAAGGAGGCAAATTGAACTTGGAGCAGTTCCTTAGATGACATGGGGTACAAGTTCATCAAGTCAATGCATACAACAAAATATCGATGCTTTGACACTTAATTTAAGGCTACTTATAAATAATCCAAGATAATCCTTAAAAATAAGGCCGGGATTAGGGGGCGTTTATTCCTCAAACTATATTTCACTCAAAAAGAGGAATATGGGTTCCGGTAGGTAAGACTTAGAGAACTGACATCTGAACAAAACAGTTATCCAGTGTTGACAATAACCTGATAGAAATTAAGATGATGATGTATTCTAATCCTTTTTCAACCCCACTATTGGTATCTGGCTCAAAACCTTAGCATCAAACACTGCATACTGCTTCTTGAACTCGATCATTGCCTTCTCAGCAAGTGCATCAACCTGGTCTTCATATTTCTCATACACCAGTGGCAATGTGAACAGTGACACAAAGGCTGTATCTCACCAATTGGATTCAGTGTCAAGATAATACCATTAAAAAGGTCTTTTAAGCATAACTACAAGAACATGTAACAATAAGAAGAAAGGAAGCAGTGCATGAAGTCTTACATAAGTAAAACAAGGTAAGGAAGTTGAACCAGTTCCCAACAACCGAGATAACCCACAATCCACCAATAACCTGGTAACAGGAAGAAGAACACCTTAGTTGTACTGCTGCTACTACTGTGAGTACTGTCAGCACAAAGTCTGTATGAAGGTAAAACGTAACCACTAGACCATGTAAACTGTAAACCATGGTGCAAAACGAAAGATTGAATACAATATCAATGGACATGATTTTCATTTGATCCTCAATTTCTTGCAAAATATAAAGAAATTCATTGGAATTCAAGGGAACCAAAACCAACTCAACCAAGCAACATGGTTTCATCAGTAAAATCTAGCTTAATTTACATAATGATGAACGGAGGAATCTACTTACGCTAAGAAACTTCTTCAAATCTCGCCCAGTTCCAATCTCCCGCAAAACAACGAAGGCTCGGTTAATTTCAATTCTCAAAGCAGAAGCAACCTCAAGAACGCATTCCTCAGGAACTGCAATATGTGGGATGTGCAGTGGAGACCTAGTTGAGAAAATGTAAAGACCACATGAAAATGCACGAATTAACATAGAAAATATAATTTATTTAACAATTTACTATTAAGAGTCAATTTTGTATTCCTGTAAAATCTGGAGTGAAAATTTCATCGATGAGTTTCTCATGTACAATTCTTCCCTAAATTTTTCACACTTATTTTTAAGGGGACACCAAATTGACTCACAGGACAACAAAAAAACAGTATAAGAATTTCCCATCGCTTACTTGTGGATAAAAACAGATGCATTGGACCACAAGAAAAGGACGGCCAGAGACACAATCAATAAATGGCAAACCAAGGTTATAAGGTGGTATTCCAGCAACTCAAAGAACATCCACAAGGCCGTGCCAGCACCAAGTACAATTGCTGAGCTTCTCTTATTCCTCCATAGGAAAATATCAGCAGCTGCAAGGAAAGATATATTTTCCGGGACTTACAAAGTCAGGACAAGCCTCACGACTTAAAGAACGCTTACAAGGAGTAAAAGAATTGTATTTGTCACAAGAAATAATATTTTTTCCCTCTCGGGTAAAAGAATTTTATTTATCACAAGTCAGTATATATATATTTTATGGAAAAATATATTTGGTACAAAAAAAAACTAGTAACTTTCATACAAAGTGTTGTGCTATCACTATTTTTTATCCTTTTAACTCAGATTTTATCGTGATTTGGGATAATATCAAAATTTCATTGGTCCAAATCAAGGTTGTGCAATTTCATTGGTTTGCCATTAGTACAAATAGCAAAACTGATATTATATATCAACTATATAATGTGTATAATCAGATTTAACACTCAATTGACATCTCTCTAATATATGCATATAATATATCTACAGGTCAAAATATCTATTCATACTCACATCAATCTACTCTATCTATATGAGATATAAAAAATGCATGGCTTTAAAAAAACATTTTCCATTATATAATTCGAAATCCCTTTCCCATTTCAGTCGTTGTGTCAAGCCTCCAAGAATATAATATAGATTATCATAAACCTTGAAGTCCACAGAGCAACAATATCATTGATGAAGAAAAATGGCATTATGTTATGTTCCATCTCCTTTCGCAGCTAAAAACTTACGTCAACCGTTTTGCACAACAAACACCATCGTAGCTTTCGATCCAATGAATACACCTTTTTGTATTGACTACCAGTATACCACACGTTGAATAATAAATTTTCGCAAAATGTCAATATTATCAATCCAACCATTGATGCAAGTGATATTATAACCCTGAGATGATACAATTAAAATTTACAAACCAAATTCAAGATAAATCAAACAATGATAGGTATCAAATAACAATTGATCACATTTATGCCTCGCCAAAAATGATCAAGTTAATATCACTATCACCATTATCATTTCCAAAACAAAATCCTTCTTGTTCATCGAAAAAGATGATCAGTAGTCGTTCTGCAATTTATTCATCGAAATGAATCCTCATGCCTCGGATCACAAACAAACACACGAAATTCAGATTTTCATCGTAACTTCTCTCGATCAAACAAATAATAATAATAATAATAACTCACACATGGTCAATTATAAATCAATGCAAGATCGATGGAGATGCGTTAGAAGAATGATATAGAGAATAGGGAGAGGAGGTTACGTTTTCCACCGCCCAAGACCTTGTGGACGGGCTGGTCGCGGCCGAAGAGGCGGTAAACATTGGGCTTGAAGGACTTAGGAGGAGGGCGGTGTTTGTCGTCATCGGAATCGGAATCGGAGGAGGAGTTGTGGAACTTGTCCTCTATCTTCTCGATGAACGATTCCGACTCATCTGACGCCATGGATATTATGGATTATGGAACCAACGACTCACTCACACAGTAAACCAACACAAAGAGAAGAGAGAACAAGTGAAGAAGGAGAGAGAAGGAAGGAACCGAATTCAACCTGAACCATTTATTTATATATGGCGGGTTGCTGAGTCCGAGCCTTAAGTTCGGAGTGGTGGTTGGGAATGAATAACGGAAACTCACTCAGGGAATGCCCTTGCATCTCCATCTGTCCCATTCATGATTCAACGCAACACACACACGCACACCAATTTTATTTTATTTTTTACCTTTTCTTTATAAAAAAAAAAAAAAAAAGATAAAATATTGTCACTGTTGTTATTAGTATTGCAATTAGTTTGAAAGTGATTCTTCATAGATTTGATTGGGGCACGGTTCAACGAATTAAACTAAAAATGAATAAAAAAAGTAACAAACAACGTAATTTGAATTTTAATGGTAAATCTCTATATAGATATAGGAGTTTAATTTTCATACCCGTTATTAATTTTCTTTTTTAATGTATTGTCAATTTATGATTTTTTTTACAAGAGATTAATTGTTATACTAGGTTAGTGTAAAGTTTTTTACACTGTTAATTAAAAACAGTGACACTATCTATGCATACCAACTAAATTCTTTTGATAATATAGAAAATCTTTATATTTTTTAGTGTGCACCAACATATCCCGGTCGATAGTCAAAGATTAATCCCTTTTGGGGTGCAGAGATTACTGAAGTGAGTTTTATCTCTCCCAACAAATTAAATCTTTTCCATATATATGGCATGAGTCAAACATCTGACAACAAGCTTAAAAAACTCGGCTATCTATCAATCCAGCTATAAATAAAATCTTTATATTTACACTACATAACAAAAATAATCTTAAATATATACCTTCGATCTAGTGATGATTCTCTTCCTCGGTGGTCTCTGTGTACTAGTTATAAGATTTAATTGATATGCGTTGTCAGCGTAAATATTTTTTACATTGTCAATTAATCATAAATTAACATATCATTAAAAATATTTGACTCTTATATATTCTAACTATCTTAAAGTCACTCAAATCATGATTTTTTTATTGGTTGACGATATAAAAAAATAATGCATATCAATTAAATTCGTATTTGTATTATAAACATTATATAATGACAAAATTAGTAAATATTAATATTTCAATATATCCATGTAATCTCGAATGAGCAATTGGTCTCCTATTTTAAGGATTTTTCCGAATAAAATTAAGTCTTTTTGGTAAATAAATAGAGTTGAATTAAAAAATATGGTAAGATCTTTACATTTTTAACGTTTCATTCCAAATATACTCTGAAGAATATGTTCTGCGCTTGAACCCTTTTTTGGGTCAAAGGCCCGAATTCCCATTTCAATCACTTACCTCATCAAGTCAACTACCAAAAGTGGGCTGTTAGTTTGAAAGAGCCTATTTCCCTGAGGCCCAATATGTTGAGGGACTGCATAATGGTGTCTTTTGTTGTTCCCATATGCCTCTCTGTTGTAGTGCCACCAGCCAGCTATTTGGATTTCAATCTTTCTGGGCGGATTACCCGTCCAGCAGTGATTTTGACAAGTTTGATTTCTTAAGCAAATTAATCCTTTTCTGTTTTGACCAACGAGTACAACACTAAACTCGTGCCGGTGGTAATTAATATGCATTATCCACACGATATTAATATTATGGCGGGTTTTATGGTGGTCTTGCCTTTCGGCAAGGGTGGTGCTCAAACTTGACTTATTGTAGCGGATGAAAATTGGAGTTAGAGGTAAAAAACTAGTTGCAAGGATTTGGTTGCAATTGGATTAGATGGGCTTAGTTGTAATTAGGAACCCTAATGTTATTTTTTCATTTCCCTTACCCAAACACCACCTCCAAGCCATCTCCGCCCATTTATCACGGTCGTCCTCTGCCCTCCTTGACGCCTGCACCCAAGCCTAGACCACCGCCACCACCCCTACTCGTTGCCTCCCTTCATACTAGTTCGTTGACAATGACGATGATCCTTCGGTATCCAACTCTTTCACGACCACTATTAATCGCTCCCAAGCCAACCAACACCTCTACCTCGAGAGCTTCTATATGAAGCAACAACACACAACCACCAAAATCTCCAGGTTCAAGGATTTCGAGGTGGAATTGAGATTTATCAATTCTTGATAACCTGATTGTGAGCTAGGTCTTAAGCAAAGCGAGTTTTTGAAGATGCGATGTCAAGCTCGCGCTTCTTCAACCCCTTCCTCTACCTTCACGGACCTGTTGCCCGCACGTTTTCCTTTGTAATCTGGAACCGAGTTGACCTTATTTAAGCCCCCCTTTATGGATGAAAATTCGAGAAGGATTAAGGGTTCTGGTACACAAGAGGGAGAGAAACCCTAGACTTGTAACGAGCCTAGCGGTCACCGTGTAACACCATCCCGAGCCACACCGCCCACCCGCCACACACCGCCACTCAGCTGGTCACCATCTCACCTAGATTCACTAATTTTGCAAATAAGAGTGTGTTTGGGTAGGGATGGCAATGGATAGGGTCTGGGTAGGGTGCTATAGTACCCGTCGTCATGCCCGCGTTTAAAAAAAATACCCGCATCCGGACCCGTACCCGCGTGGGTAACAACTGAAGTACCTTTACTCGTACCCTTTGGATATCTAAGTACCCATATCTGCACCCATTACCCGCACTTTAACTAAGAAAAAGGGAAAAAATAACACGAAAAATATCAGCGGCTGTTGTAAGTGCTTAGGTCAGTAGGTGATTAAGTCTGAAGGGGAAAAATAGTTAAGAAACCGTAGGTTACATTAATTTTATTTTTAAAATTTGATATATAATTATAATTATATGTATTAATATTAATAAATAAATATATAAATATATATTTATATATGCGGGTACGGGGCGGGGTGGGTACTAGAGTACCCGTACCCGCACCCATACCCTCTCTTGTTTGCGGGTAATTACCCAGACCCGTACCCGTACCTACAAAGTGGGTATTTACCCTACCCATCATGAGTATTTTTTGTGGGTACCCAACAGATAGGGTCCAAATTGCCATCCCTATGTTTGGAAAAGCTAAAAAAAAATAAATTATGCTAATAATCAATTATATGTATAATTGATTATTGTAATAATCGATTATAATCAGAATATGTTTTTGTTTGGGTATGTTTGCTGAAAAATGATTTTAAGGCAATGTATTTTGTTTGGGTGGTGTAAAAAAAATCACTTTTACATAGTAAATTACGAAAAAAGGTATGAAGTTATTTGTATAATTTAATAATGTTTGTTTGAAAATTAATTTGTAAGTGTAAATAGGAAAGAGAGTTTTGAGAATGAAAATTATTAAATCACAACAATCTTAAAATAAAACAAATTAGATGGCATAAAATAACTTTTTCTCCACAAAAAAAATATTTTTATAAATTTAAGCAAAATATCAAACAAGAAAGATTATTTCAAAAATAGATTTTTTTTATCCAAAATAGTTGAAATCCAAATAATCCAACTTTTTCAAACATGCGCTAAGTTTTTTTTGCATGTTATAAGGATTTACAAATAAATTTAATTTCCCATGTTAATCTTTTTGACAAGTTTTAGATAAATGTTTTATAATCATTGATTTAATCTTACCACAACATCAATAGTGGAAAAGTACGGAACCATTTCCCTTCATTTCTTCGTCAAATTTTAATGAGCATAATTCTTGGGATTAAATTCTTATATCACACATCTTCCATTCTCCACGACCTCCGCTAGTCATGATTCCATTTTTCTTTGTAACACTGGTCATCATGAGTCATCACTTCTCCATACTCTTATGAAACACCGCCCAATTCGCGTTGACCTTTCTAGCAAAGAACGCTTCTGTCTTCACTCTTCAGTTTATAGTACCACCCAAAGGAGGTTACCGAACTGAATTATTCTCCTAACTTCCTAATGTTAACTCCCCATTTATTCCCCCTTTTATACTAGAGAAATTCTCACATAAATCTAATTCCATTAAATTGAGTAAACTTGACTAACCGTAACATTAATTAAGATACCAATGTAAAACAATTCAATAATTAAATATATTAGTTATCTCTTGATTAATATGTACACTCAACTTCAATTCACCATGGAAAGAATTTATCCAATATAGGATCATGGACATACATGAATCTCTTTACAATGCTCGTTGAGATTCGACTTTCTTGTTTTATTTTGGTGCGGAAAACCACAAAAAACTTAACTGTTGCAAATCATGTTATTGCCCCCACTAGCATGAAAGACCCCACGAGGAAGATAAATTTCTGTAGGGAATCATTTGACCAATTGATTCATTTGTTATAGTCCTAATAGCGACAGAAAGTGCTACACCCAACCACCGGAACAGAACCACCACAAAGTGTCGTACTGGCCCCCATCCAGTGAGTAAGAAATTAAGAATCTGGCATTATGTAAATTTTATAAGCTTTTCGACATAAATTCCAAACAAACTATTGACTGATTTAAATTAACTTTTACGATCATTTGTTTTGGAAAAAGTCTATTAAAATTTAGTACGCATGTGTTCCTAGATAAGTTCATATTGTGAAGTTGCTAAACTCATTACAAGTAAAGGAGCAGATCCAAAAATAGAGATATGGGTTATGAAAATGATAATTTTGTGACTGTGACCTAGATTTTACTCTCACGGAGATAGACTAGAAATCACAATGGCTTTGAAGGCACTGACCTCTGCACATAATTAAGAACCTAACACTTAAGTATCAGCATACCAAATTTTTACTAAATGAAGCTATTCTGGCAACCAACAGTAGTTATATTAAAAGAAAGTAACTGTATCTAGAAGCAATAGCTACCTTATATTATAAATTTTGTTTTCAGGTTATATTAAAAATATGTAGAGTAAGATTTAAAAAAAAGGTGAATTCTTTTGTACCTCAAGTGTAACTTATCATGTCTAGGTGGTCCAATCAAATAGGGATAATCATTTGACATGATTCATTTAATTGAGGTGATTCATTCTGATTAAACAAGATAATTTTACATTAAAATTATTAAGACTATCAGAAAAAGCACGTTTAAAAAACTACCTCGTTGTTTAGGTGATGTGATGAATAAAAAAACTTAAAGAAATCAAGGAATAAAATAAAACAAAATGTACTTATGATCATTTAATAATCATATCATAGTAAGCTTAAACAAATATAATATATATATATATATATATATATATATTATAAATAGTTTATTTTTTCCTTATCATAAGCTCTTGCCAATTTCAAAAGGGAACCTGTCTGGTTTATGGTTTGCACGATGTGAGAATGATTCCTCATCCTTCGGCACAATTTGTTGCTGAGTCTATGAAGATTATATATATATAGCAAAATTTTAGCACCGCTGTGGATACAATGTTTTGTTCTTCATATCCAATATAACCACTACGTAATTAATTAATTATACTGACGTATAAACTCTAACCAAGCACATGAATATCTCCAAGCAGTGTAGAAATTAATTTATGAATGATATTATTCATTTCCTTATAATACTGAGTCTGAACAGTAGTAACCAAAAACTTAATTCCAGATTTCCAGGACATGTTTCCGAGTGGAGGAGTGCTAGTAACACACTGTTTAGCACTCTTTTTTTAACATACTTTTTTTTATTGGTTGAAATTAGTGAGTCTCACTAATTCATGTGGGTCCCACATTAGAATTTTATAGAACCCACATGAATTTTAACAAATAAGAAAAAGTGTGTTAGAAATTAAGAGAGTGTTAGAGTGTATTGCGGATATTTCTATTCAAGTTTGGAGTCCCTACAAAACAATTTTGGCTCACAAGCCTTTGAATTTTGAAAGGTACTTCTCAGACATAAATTTGAGCTTGGCTATGATTTAGCTTGTTTCTTGTGGATGCCGTGAGACTGTGTAAAGATTGAAAAGCTGTTATGAGCTAGAGATTTTCCATTGTCACTGATCAGAGAGAATCTTAAGGATAAAACTGAAGCAAATCGAAATCAGGACCACAATACATTCCAGCCTATACAAGATCGTCATTTTTCCCAAGTACACACATAAACATAATGCAGCTTTTAGGCTATCACCTGTAGGACACTAGGTGATGATGCAGTTCAGGTCCATACATTAAAATTTGTCTTTCCTTTTTTTTCTTCTTTTGTTATGCCAAAAACATTATTTGATGGTTGTATTATACGATTCTATCTTTTTCACCTCTCACTATCTAAGAATACACTTTTTTTTACCCTATCTTAATTAATGATTGATCATTGATGTTGAGGAAAATGTTGTATAATAATAACGAGAGATTTTCTAGATACGTTCAATTTTTTTTAGTAGTATCTATTTAAACTGTATCTGATTTTACTGAACAGTTATTCAACAACAGCTATAACCCCTACTAGATACGGGACCAAACCTATTAAATCCGTAGAATTTCCCTAATACTAGACTAAAATTAATAACAAATTCAAATTGTAATAATTTCAGCCAGGGATGGGGGGCATAAATTTAGACCTTGGAACATTGTTTTCATTGGCTGGAGTGTGCAACTTTTTTTGGAACCTTGCTCAAAACAGCCGAGCATAGTTTACGGATATTCAGAGATTGGTTGACTGTTCTAAACTAAGGGAATTCAATTATGTAGTACACTAATACACAATGAAATGAGGAATGGTGTCATGGTGATATACCTTGTTAGAGACCTGAAATTCATTAAAGTCCAAGTATTAATATTGATTCTGATTTCAAAGGGGGAAAAGTAGTCATTATCGTGTTTGCAAGAATCCAAAATGTAGCCAATTAGTTTATAATCTTCTTTTGGATATTGCATGATTTTTTCTCTATTTATCTGGCTTTTTGCATGCATTTTGTAGCCCATAAAAAACAAAAAACAAAAATGTGGCCAGGAAGAGTGCAAGAATACCCAAACCAAGTTAACAAGTCAAACCTTTTGTAGCAAAAGACTTGGACCCTTATGCTCATTCAAAGGCACAAAGACTTGGACCTCTTCAAACATAGGCATAGTCACATAGGAGATGGTGGTCTTAAAAGCAACAGAACGTGCGTGCCCCAGCTTTGCACCCAATGCCTTTGCCTTGTAAAAGAACCCAATTTTCTGACTCGCACCTGCACTTTTTAATAGGTCTTCTGTAAAGAAAGTTAGGTAAAGCAGTAGATAGACCTTACGTTTCCTTTGCTCTGCATTTCTCTCTTTTTTATGACGCTTTCTTTTTTCACTCTTTTCTCTTTCGTTTTCTTTCCTTCTTCTTTTCCTTTTCTTCCCCTCGGCCCTTTTTGGAAGTTTCCTATCACCATCCTTGCGGCATCTGCATCTGAAATAGCATCCCTTTAAAGTCTGAAACTGCTGCATGTAGTGCAAGACCCACACTACTATCCCCTACTTTCAATCTATTGTCCAATTCCTTCTTTCCAATTAAAAAGAGACACATTTTTAACAATAAGCTCTATTTTGTTTTAATGATTAATTTTCAGTCAGAACTTAGCTATATTATTTGGAAATGGACTCCCAGCCTTAACAAAAAATACACGGTATTTACACGTTCAAGCACGGTGGGATCAGTCCGAGATTTCCTCTAACATTATTGAGGATTGATGCAACGGTCTACAATTCTTTCTCATATAAAGTACTTTTTTGGTACACAAAAGTTCGGTAAAAAAATTAATTTCTTCACATCAGGTCGCACTTAAAATGAAAATCCCTTCAACATAGTATGCTTAAAAATACGATGAATATTAATAAAAACATTTCTTCACCATAAAAATCACTCATATTAGCTTTTGATAAAAACACTTCAAAACCTTTAATCAAGAGTTTCCAAACACATGCTTACTGACTTCAGCGGAATTACTCATAAGCGATAACGTAATTGACAACCTGCGGTTCTTGGGTTAGAATTTACCAATGTGGAGTACCTTAATAAATATTCAAATAATTTACCTACTAATTACTGAACATAAAAAAAAAAAAAATTAAGATTCACTGTTCCAATCTCCTTATAAACCTATAGGGTATAATCATTCAAAATGTCATTGAATAACCCCATCGTTTAGGTTATGTGCTTATTATAGTTTGATAATTGTAGCATGTACACTCATCTCTCATATAACCTTATCAGTATACCGGAAATTATAATGTGGTTGTGGACCAAAGAGAGAGTGGCTAAAAATAATAGCAGTGATTAGTATGTCATTCGTTGTTGTGGGGATCAGAAGTGGGCCAAAGAAATCTCAGTATTCAAATTTAGCTTTGAAAACTCTGAAACGCAACACTGTAGCTAAGGACTGACCTCAGAGATACTGTACTGGACAGTCATGCCTTTTTTTTTTCCTCTGCTCTCTCTCACAGGTCACATACATACATACACGGTCACTCTCCTGTTTCAAGTCCAAACCATCAATTACATCTACAGAAGCGTAAAAAATAAATAAAATAAAATAATACACCCCAAAATAAAAACAAAACAAAAAGCACAAGTTCAGAAAGCAAAAGCTAAACCCTTCTGATTCCCGAAGAAAGCAAAGCACCATATTCAATGCTTTCATAAATAAACCATAAAACGAAGTGAAAAGTGAAACACTCTTCTCTCTCTTTCTTGTTCATTCACCTACTGTCCCTATAAAACTCAGAACTAAACACACACTCCTTCCACCTCATCCGTTCTGTGCCTCTCTCTCACTCACTCAGTGTCTTGATTCTTCCATGGACGCACTGAACTTCCTCAAGTTCTGGAGGAACGCCACCATGACTACAACCTCAACCACAGTTCCTCATCTTGTTGTTGAAACAGACAGCGACTCAGACGAAGAAGACTCGTTCTTCGACTTGGAGCTCACGGTTCATGATTTCGACAACAAAGAAGACAACACCAACAACAACAAAACCGACGACGACCCACGAAACAAAACAACGATAGAAAACAAAAGCCTTTGTTCCAAACACGAACTCATTGAAGTTGATGTGCCACAAAAAACAGCACTTTCAAACGAACCAATATCCAAAAGAAAAATCCTCCCAATTGAGCCCATATCTAAGCCTCAATCCCCCATTGCACTCCTCAAATCAGCACCCAGCTTCAGACTCTTCATGTTCAAGAAGCACAAGCGAATGGCACCACAGGAACAGGACCAAAAGAAAGAAACCAAGGCCTTTACGGTGAAACCCAACATAGAAGAAGAGTTCCAATGTTCTCCAACACTTCGCAGAGATAACAGCACGAGAAGCTTTGGAAGCAAGGTTCGTAATCATTGCTCTGAAGAACCGAAACCAGAGCGGTTTTCGAAGGATGTGGTTCAGAAATATCTGAAGCTGATCAAGCCTCTGTATGTGAGAGTCTCGAAGAGGTATAGTGAGAAGATGAAGTTCTCTGGGGAAGCTTCAACGGCTTCGCCATCGTCGTCACCGTCGGTTGCCTCTGTTTCTTCGAGAAAAGAGAAACAGGGGAGTTTTCCGGCGAGGCTGAGAGTCGTTTCTAAGCATCTGGGTAAGAGCAGGTCGTCGGCGACGGTGACCGGAGTAGGTTCTCCGGCGAACAAGAGTGATGATACGCTGCTGCTGCAGCATGATGGGATCCAAAGTGCCATCCTTCATTGCAAGCGGTCCTTCAACTCCAGAGGTGAACCTCTCTGAAGTTAAAACCTCTGTTTCACTTCTAATGAAAATTTGATACATGTTAGTTTCTAATACAATTTGTTTATCCACTTTGTTTCAGATTCCTCAGTGGGTCTTACTACAGAGGAGTCCCTGCATTCCGTGAGAAACTCTTTTGAGGATGAAATTGGGGCAAACATGTGATGCTTTGCTATGCTGCTTGGATTTTGAAAGAGAAAATGAGGGAAGAGAAAAAAAAAAAAAGAACTGGTTTTGTATTAGAGAGAATTTCAAAAGCAGAACATGTTTTGTAATTTTCTGTTATGTAAAGAAAAAGGAATTTTAGAGAGAAATAACATAGGGATGTTTGTGATTTTGTGGTATTTGTTTAGGTATGATAATGATAAATTATTTTAGTTTCATAGGCTCCCCTGCTGGTCAGTGTACATTGATGGGCCATTATGGAAAGAATCAAAGTTGTGTGTGTGGGTTTTGCACCATGCACTCTGTTTCATGTTAATTTCTCAAGTATTCTTGACTAGATAGCTATCAAATTCAAAAGATTCAAGCAATCCTATTTTCATATTTGAGAGGATTGATCTGACTTGAAACTGGATACAATTCCCATCTTCTCTTTCACTTTACGGAGACCAAGTACGAGACCAAGGTGCAACATTAAAACCCAGTGTCTGGAATTTAGTCTACTACAATTTTTTATTAACTAGTTATCATCTATCTTTTTAAATACCGAAATTCATCATCCATAAAAAGACATGATAATATTTTGATCCAATGGAAATAAAAATATCAATTTGATAGTCAGAAATTTAAATTGTTGGTCAAATTAGTTTATTTTAGAATAATTTTTACGAATATTTTAATGGATGTCAAGTGAATAATTTGATTGAGATTTTACATTTTTAAGAATTAAATTAATATCTTTTATTTTTCAAGATCAAAATGTGTGATTTTTTGGTGGGTACCATTTGGGTATTTATTCTTATAGTTCTGACCCGTGAGGGTGTTTTCGATTTTAATATGATACAAACTCTGACATGTGGCATTGTTCATTCTGAAGATTTTCTTCATATAGATTGTATTAACTTAATTTTTTATATTATTAATATTTTAAAATAATTTTTGAAATTATAAAATATTAATTAGGTTTATTTTTTTTGTTGATATTTATATGAACTATAATGATATTAAGTTGATAATATTAAAGATATATTTGAAATTAAGTGAATAATATTAAAAATGTATTTATTAACGAATCTAAATGATGGAATGAACCTAATTAATATTTTATAATTTCAACAAGAATATTAATTATATGAAGGTTAAATTAGTCCGACCGATAATTTGGAGTATTAGATCCGGTATTTACTCTTTTGCTATCACTATTTTTTAACAAGACTGCGATTCAGTTCGCAACTTATCAGTTTGTGCATCTTGTAGAAAGTACAATTTTAATGTAAAAAGGAATGAAAATAGTAAAAGATGTATAAAAAAAAACATTTCATATAAAATAATGGGCTATATTAAAACAGAGTGCAAACTCATGCATGAAGCATGATGGTGTCACTTCTGAGAGCAGCAATGTATAGCTCTTAATTAATAACGACACATAAATCAATGTGAATGAATATATGGAATGAGGGAAAACACAAGAACGATGTTGGGACAGACTCGGTGGTTGTAGAAGCTAGGATTTGGATACTTATCTTCGAGTTTTTTGATTATTTTTCTGTGTTTTTTATTCACAAAGTCATAATACCTTAATCTCCAAAGTTATGTTTGGTTTGGATAAGGAAAGAGGTAGAGAAGGAAGAAATGAGAGAAAATAAGATTATTTATCTTGAAAAGACAAAATTGCCCCTAATAACATTATTTTATTAAATAATTTAATAATAATAATAATAAATGAGTGATAAAATGTTAAAGTTGTAAAATTAAATTCTTAATTTTTTTCTATGTCTAATAATTCATTCATTACTAAATAAAACTCTCTAATTTTTTATTAAGGACATGCGGTGTGTGTGGAATTCCTTTCTCCAGCCTTCTCCCCATCTCAAAATAATTGCCATGAAGGTGCTCCATTCTAAAGCTAGGACAAAAGCAGCCATTAGAAGTAGATCCACAACCCAAGAAGGAGTATTTTCTTTGGACAATTTGGAGCATTTTCCAGATGGAATTATATTAAACATATAAGAAAAATAAGAGAAAAGATGGAGCAAAATCCCGCAATGGCATCTGAGTTCATATTAATTGACCACCGGAGTGCTTTAGGATGGAGCATCCATAGGGCTCCACCGAGATGCTGAAGACGGAAGCAAGTTCCAGCGATCAGAGTCTGAGAAAGTGGGGTGAGGGAGAAGGGCATGTGGGAGAAAGCAAGGAGGGGTACAGAAGTCATTTCATCTCCTAATCTCTGTTCTTCACCAATTTTCTTCCCATCGAGGAAGAGAAAATTTTTTGAGGTGGGTCCCACCAAAAGTTTTCTTTCCTCTCTATTTTTCTTGTTTACCAAACAAGAGAAAATTACCTTTTCTTCTCGACTTCTCTCTTCTCAAGTTCTCTAGAACCGAACATAGCATTAGAGAATCCGTCTCCAAGTTATGTTTGATTTACTGTTGGGAACATACGTTTGGGTTTAAATGTATGTTTGTCCCAAAATAACTCTATAGATAAGTTGCCTAAACCACTAAGGACTTGTTTGGTGGTCAGGATAGGATAAAGACGGATATGATGTGAAAGCTGGATAAGGATAGAATATGATATGAGTATGATAAACCTTTATCCTATCCGATATTTGATGCGCATCAGATAATGACAGAATATGATATAAAATATCCAAAAATGATAAAATTACCCTTATATCAAAATTATATTTTTTTTCAAAAATAAATTTTAATATTATTTGGTTTTTTTTATATATTTAAATTAAAAATATAAATAATATTTGATAATATATATTTTTGGCTATTAGACATTAGTCCATTTTTTAAATTGTAAAAAATTAAATAAAAAATTAACTTGTGATATTTTTCACTCTTTATAAAAATTGCTAATTAAACCACATATTTTAATAGTAATAAGGCTAACTAATTAGGTTTGAAATCATAATTAAATAATAACAATATTAAGGGTAAGGGATAAAAGAGAAAAACTTTTTTATCCTATCATGTTGGTTCTATCCCAGTCCATCCCTCATGATAGAATTATAACTAAATAGCAGGATATGATAAACTAACAGGATAAGCTTATCCTATCCTACTGGCTCACCAAACTACAGATTAAAGCAGGATAGTATAGCTTATCATACTGAAAGAATAAAAAAAATTTACACTGATAATGCATACTCATTGAATCCTTTTTCAATAAAAAGTTATAGGACATGAAACGGTTTTTTATTTTTTATTTTCTTTACTCGAATCAAGTTGAATTAGGCTTGTTGATCAATATTCTTTATTAGTTTTTTTTTTTTACGGTTCATTATTAGTTCGACAGTTTTTTTTTTTTTTTGATAAGGAAAGATATTCATTCGTTCAAATTGATAGAGTACATCGATGGCAATATAGATCCAAAATTATTAAAAATTGAAAAGGATGAAACTATGAACAAACTCACAGCACCCAGGTTAAAAGCATAATATAACAAAGTCAAATTGCCTACAAAAGTGACACCATCAAAGTCACCGGAATTCCCATGCTTCCGGATATGTAGTATTGAGACCCAAGTCTTGATCAAATCTGTGATGGATCGAAGCAGATCTGTCAATCTGGAACAAACGAATATCGAACAAAGACAAGAAGCAAACAGCACCGCACCAAGATAGAAAACCAAACAAAGCCACACCAGGACTACGAAGAACAAGGAAAAAAACACAAAAAGATCCAGATCTATGTGAAAAATCCACACAAAAGAACCAGATCTATGTGGAAAACCCACTTATGAAAAGAAAAGAAGAGAAAAAGCGAAATAAATAGGTGGTTTTAAGCCAAAATGACCCAAAACCACTCCTGCCGCCGTCTGTAAGAGTGTGAGGGAGACAAAAAAAAGAGAGGCGATTTTCTTAGGATTGTACCTAGCAATATTAGTTCGACAGTTAAATCCTTTGCTAGTTGTTATTATTATTGTGATTATTATCATTATTCATACATTACTATATCTCATACATAAATCTTTTCTCATACTTTTCTTTTATGGAAAAAAGAAAGAAAGAAAAAAAAAAAACTCCCTCATAATTTTTCCCCTCTTTTTTTCAAATAAAAAAGATGTAAACGGGATGAGATTGTGATGTATAAAGAAGATAGTTCTGTTTTTAGTGCAGATAGCATTTCACGTCTTTAGTTTGCGAGTGCTGAGAAGAAATGCATAAGAATCTGCGAATAAGCTAAATTTTCATCTGAGTAAGCATGCGTAGAATTTTGGTTGTAAGAAAAAAAACATTAAAAATCAAAACAGCATTTTATAGTATAAAAGTGTGAATATGTTTATATATCATTACCTAGTTTGAAATAAGCAATCAAATGTGGAGGCTACATGGAAAAGCATTCAGACTACTACAGAGTGCACACCTATGGCATGATTGGCTACACTGCAAATTTCAAATTTATATCTTAAGACATTATGGAGGTTGGATGATTTGATATCTTGAAGTTTGAAATTTATTGTTGGTGAGAAAAAGACTGTTTTGTAGTTGCATAGAGGTTAATAAATGGATGGAATGAGGAGTAAGGCTTTTGCCGTGTATAAGCATAGTATTTCCAAATTTCCAAGACATCATTATAACGAGGGGAACCATGCCAAAAATGACCAAACGTGGCTGGCTCTCCATACCATTGCACACTTCAAGGCGCGCCACAATGGAGGATATGGCTAATGCTTAACCCCGCTGCAGACTTCACAGTTTAGCAAAAGGCACAAGGCAGTGTGGTCCCTTGGTTATAGGATGATATCGGTTGTGCATAGGAGATAAATTATACATATGCACAAAATTGACCAAAGGTACTTTCAGACGAGGGGAGACTCATTTTGGGCCGAGTCTCACATCATTATACTACATCTACCCGTGGGCTTATGTTTAGTTTGCGTCCGTAAGGGTCTCTTTCAGAGTTTGGAGGAGAAGGAAGGGGAAAGATTTGAGGTGCAAGAGAGAGGAAATGAATGGGTCAGTTTATGTCTCGCATCTTATATCTATAATTGTTATGCACTCAGGGGCGGAGTCAGGAATTTTTTATGAGGGGGCCAAGATTAATTATACATAACATAAATAACAATAAAAAAATTAACTAGTATATAAAAGCAAATTATATGAAATTGAATAAAATATTAAGTTGGTGCAATAATTAAAATTCACGACCATTAATGCATCCTCACATTTTGATGAGCTTTACTATACTTTCCTACAAAATGTTCATATTAATCCTCCTACTAAATAAATAAAATACTAATTAAGTGAAAAAGTAATCTATTTGTTGTTTTGAAAATATAAAAAGAATTCAATATTTTCTTTGTTTAATAGATAGAAGAATTATTAGGAGGATATAGAATTAGAGTTTAACTTAGATATATTGTCAGTGTAAAGTTTTTTACATTGTCAACCAATTAATGTCACCACAAATGTAAAGGGTTTAATTGAAATGCACTGTAAGTGTAAAGAATTTTTGTATTGTCAACCAATCATAAATCATCCTAGAAGTCAAATATTTTTAATGATGTAATAATATATGATTGGTTGAGCGTAGAAAATATTTATAATACATTATGATTAAATCCATTGATATATAAATTGAAAAAATGTATATGTATATAGATTTTTTTTTTTTTTGAAAACTTGGGGGAGGCCATGGCAACCAAAGGCCTCCCCTTCCCTCCGCCTCTGTATGCACTATCAACGTAAAGTTTTTTATAATATCAACCAATCAAAAATCATGGGTTGAGTAACTTTCAAGATAGTTAGGATAAGAGTTAAAAAAATTTCTGATGTGGCAAGTTATGATTGGTTGACAGTGTAAAAAATATTTACACTGACAATGCATATCAATTAAATCCTTTGTTTTTTAGGTTTATTTTTTTTTTTGTTCATGTATGTTCGCGACAATTGACAAGATAGGGATGATTCAGCGGCATAAATAAAAAAAACACAGGGAGGAGCGATGGATTGAAGAGGATCACGGCGCTGGAACGACTCGAGGAGGTGGTGCGCCTCTTCAGCGAACGACTGATGGCTCGTGTGGTGGTTGAGTCTGGGTTCGCGAGAGTGACGATGTTCGGCAGCGGTAGAGAATGGGGACGACGCGAAGGGGGCAGTAGCGACGGAGATGGATGGCGATGGATCTGAGGCGCGCGTCACGCGGTGGTGCAGGTTGGTCCTAGTGTGCGATGGAGATGGAGGTGTTGGAACCAAAGTGGTTAGAGTCCAAGTAATCCCTTAGTTTTGATGTTAACAAAGGACTAATTTAAGAAGAACAAAGATTTCTTATGGACTAACGTCTTATATTAAGTGTGCAAGATAAATCTTATTTGAGTCTGAAGACTATCTAAAGTCCAAAGACTTTATCTCGTCCAACCTGGTTTCTTAGACTAGACGGTAATAAATAGAATCATGAGTCCAAAGACTCTTCCTGTTACTTTTGTAATAGCTAGTCCAATAGTGCTTTTATTTTAAACGCAAATACCTTGTAAAACTATTTGAATTTATTCCCTGTAAAAGGCTTATATCCTTGGGACAAACTTTCTTTGTAATATTCGTTCAAACCTAAAAGCATAAGCCAGAATGTCTCTGACATATAAAGAAGTTGATCTTCTTCATTTAGAAAGACAAAAGGCAACTTTCGTTCTATACAGAAGATATTCAGGACCATTTTTAGCTATCCCTTGATAGTCTATCCTGCTGATTAAAAACTTCAGAAGCTATCAGACTAAACGGATCAAATGCATTCAATGCTCATCAGAACGGATCATTTTCCATCTGTTGAAGATCAAAGTTGATCAAGGCTCAAAGCTGGATATATATATATATATATATATATATATATATATATATATATATATATATATATATATATATACACACACACCTCTCTTCTTGAAGACACAAGGAGAAAAAGAAAAGAACTTGCAAAACAACAAGCGAAGCAATACTTAGTGATTCAAAAAATCTCTCAAGAGAAAACAAACAAACATCTGCTCAAGCAATCAAAGAGAAAATCTCAAGCTTGCAAAGCTACTCTGATCCTCATTTTCATATCACTCTTTGTGTAAAGTTTTTAAGAGTCTAAGCTTTAGTTTCGAATTCTCACATTTAGTGAGTTAGTAGAACAAACTCTTTTCAAAACCTTAGTTTGGTTGAGCCTGAAGAGGCTTGTCTGTAAAAGAATACTTAGAGAACTTGAAGAGGTTGAGAATACTACCTGAAGAGGTGTTGAATACTTTGTAACAAAGGGTTTTTGTTATAGTGGATAAAACTTTCAAGTAGAGAGAACTGAACGTAGCTCTTTGGTGAAGAGTGAACCAGGATAATATCTCGGTGTTCTTTTCTCTCCCTTACCCTTACTTTGGTTTATTATCTACCTAACTAACTGGGATTGAATTGCTTTTTCCTACGCTGTTTTCTTATCTTAATCAAACTAAGTTACCGTCCAACTTTGTGTTAAGAAGAGCTCTCTTTGCTTTTAATCGTTTTAGCATCCAACCTTGCGAAAATTATTATCTGTCTACGAAAAGATTTTAAAATCTTCAGAAACACAATTCAACCCCACTTCTTGTGTTTCAAACAGGTTCCTTCAAGAGGAAGACAGTGGTAGAGAGGAAGTCAGTTCCTTAACGGGTTTAGCATGATGGGAGATTACTTTGATAACGTTGTGAAAGGTGGTGATGGGGTTTTGGTTTGGCCATGGAGTTTAGCTTGATAGTTGGTGTTTATGGTTTGAGTGGAGGTTTAATGGTGGTTGATCACATAGTGTTTGGAGGAAGGATTTGAAGCAGAAGAGAGGACATAGTGAGGGATATTCAAGAATGGTCATGGAAGAAAGGAAGTGTCTTTTTTTTAGCATAGAGAACCTACGAAATACCGGCGATGGGGGACGATGGAGAACACAGCTTGAGGGTTTCCTTTGTTTTTTTTTTTTATGAAAGCAGTTGAGAAAACGTGTTTTTGCATTTTCATTAAATGTTGCATATAAAAAAAGTTTTAAAATTTTTCATATAAATTAATAAATTAATTAATAAAATAAAAGGTATTAATAGAAATACGAAAATATAGTATTCTTTTATGCAAATGCATAAGATACACGACTCTTTGACAAGAAACATTTAAGTTGAAAAGTCCAATATATCCAAGTGACAATATGAACCGATCAGATTGTGCTACTTGGGTGGTGCACTACTACACCACTTTGATGGGTGATGCACCATAGCCTTCACGATGATTGAATGCTATCTTTCCAGTTAAATGCTCAAAAGAAGAGTTTGGTTATCAATGGTCCACGCATATGTTAAACAAGAAGGAAACCCACCAAATGTTATGTGGGGGATCATGAGATGCTTCATTGTCCACTCCAAACTCACGGAATAAGAGACAAATACCAAAGCTAGGTTCTTTGCACCAATTTAAGAAACCTAATGTTAGTTAAGAAGTATATAATATAAGGTGAAGGTTCTCTTAAAATTTGAGGAGAGAATGTGCAACGCACTCATCACTACATAAACAGCGACCCAACACCATTTTGTCCTCCAAGAATGGTAGATTTGCTGTGTTTCCTCAGCTGATCTTTGTGTGTCTGTGTAGTTAGGTGCTGTGTATTGCTATTTACATCAAGGCATTACGGATGGGAGAATCATGTGAATCCATTTTCCAGTATATGCTTTCTTGTTTGGGATAATTACATCCTCAGGAGACATTATGATTGGGAATTGAATTCAATGCTTTAGTTCATTGCATCTTCTTGTTCATTAGAAAGTTTTCTCAAACCACATAATAGTAAACAAGAAAAAACTGTTACCATGTGTCACAATTGCATGTGTCTCACTAACTGCGAGACTAAGAAAAGCATGACGGATTTAGTAAATTGTCGTTCTTGTAGCGGTAGGTGAGATGTTATGATACTATGCTTGTTAATCTTTGTGTACATCTCTAATATAAGTGTAAATACTCAAATTAGTTCTCGACAAAAAAATACAGTGATATTTTGGTCCCTGAGAAATGGAAAATACTAATTTGATTCTCAAAAATGTAAAATGCTGGTCAAAATAGTCTCTGACAAGGACTAAAATGTCACTAAAAATTACCATAAAAAGGATCAAGATGACCTGTATTTTACATTCTTAAGGACCAAATTAGAATTTTTCATTTTTCAGGGACCAAAATATTATCGTGTTTTTTTTGTCAAGGATCAATTTGGACATTTACTCCTAATATAAAATGGCCAAGTGCAAATAAGGATTCGATTTAAAGAAACATGCATTTTCAGAAAGTAAATTAATTACATAAAATGTCAAAGACAAAAGTTACATATATCTAGTTAGAAGAATGTGTATTTTAAGAAAATGAGATGACCAAATCTTAATCATATAACTATATATAAAATGTTCAGATTAAAAATTGTTTAATGATCACATGATTATTTAAAAAAAATCATATGCATTTATCTTATAATTTTGACAATTCAAATAAAATCTAACGGTTAAGATTTACTCATCTTACCAATCATAATAACAAGGTATTTCCATCCCATATGGTGTGTGCCTTTTTTTTATCAAAAGGAAAAGAAGCATATGGTGTGTGTCTAAATATATATAATGCAAAAGCGCAATATAGTAATAGTTCTTTTCTTTTAATTTGGTCTTATATATGAGGTCTTTTCACATTCTTTCAACAGTAATTTGCTATTGGAGTGCCTGTGGCATTCATTTTGAGGATTTTATGATAAGTTGTGTGCTTATTAAAGATTTAAGGAAAAAAATCGTGACGTCTGAACTCAGGCCCAACAAAACATATATGGAACCGATCGTTTTAAGGGATAGAGTGCTGGGCCTCATTTAATTTATTCCCACAAACGCTTTTAGCACAAAAGTTCGACGGTGTTGACCCAAAAAAAACACCCAAGCACGTTGGGCTTCAATGTCTCCTCCCACTTTATAAGAATCAAATTCATCATTACCAAAATTATCTTTAAACTTTCTTGTAAATGGGTGAATACAAGTTGCAAAATACAACAAAGAAACAAATATATGTGACAGCATGCTTTTGTTTTTGGGTAAAGTCACTTAGGAGTTAGGACTACTTAGGTTATAATTAAGGTTTCACCCTCCTTATGTAACATCCCACCAAAAGTTCCACCCTTAGGAGAGGAGTGTACTCAATCATATATAGCATGTGCGCAAATTGATATTGTCTACAGTACATTATGATAGAGCAAGGTAACAACCCATCTTTTTTAGCTCAAAGTTAACTATGGACTAATTCTAGAGATGATAACATACCAATTTAACAGTAATTGATAGAGCAAAAGTGCATAACGAAGGTGGACTGCTGGAGAATGGAGATGATGGCCAGCAACAACTGGAAGGCCCCCAGGATGTGGCATCGTGGTACTGAACATTGAACAATATTTCTTGCATTTTGGATATCCATAGGAAGGAAAGGGAAATAATCATGGTGCTGTTGATGAACGACGACGTGAATTTAAGTAAGATGACGGGTGAGAGGAGACAATAGGGGACGGTTTTCAACCGTTCCATTAGACTCCACTAACCTAAGTTATCCAACCCAAACCAAACCAACATGTTTCCATTGAGAGTTGGTTCAATAGAAATCAGTTAGTTCAGTTCGGTCCCCCAACCAAATTCCTCACAACCATATATAATCGATTGGTTTAGTCCAAATTATGCCCAATAGCAAACTAGACTTGAAAAGTGTGTAATGAAAGAACTTGGTAATCAAAGACACCCTAAGATACCAAAGATCATGTTGGTCTAAGTGACAAGAAACTTGATTTCCCTTAAGCAAGTTTTTATGTTCGAGTCTTGTGAATAGAAAGAATAAATGTTGTGAGAGTTTTGTCCCCTTAATTGGGTCCTCTACTCTGGACTTGAATTAAATAAAGTCCAATGTGATTTTCATATATCGAAGATCTTAGACCAAAAAAACAAAAACACCTTGAAGATGAAGAAATATATAATTCTATACTAAGATTAGCAATATATATATATATATATATCCACTTATTTTTTAGACAAGATATATATCCACTTAGTGAGTCTTGTTACATTTACTTTATTTAATAACTTTTTTATAGATATTGAAATTCTTTAATCTAATTGTTGAATTGAAAGTTTTCATTAAATATATTAAGTATAAAAAATTTGATAAAATTCAAGAATAATTTAATACTTCATTGCACAACTTTATTGTAACGTATGATATTTTATTTAAAATATAAGTAAATAGCAACTATAAAATTACATATTTATAAATATTTAATTTATCTAAAATTTGATATACGTGATTAGTAAGATAATATCCTGATATTCAACGGTTAGATTTATTAAATTTATATTCTATAAAAAACCATTAAACAAAGTTAATATCCAAGACTTATTGTAATATATATTAATACCTGTTTACAACGAGTCACAAAAATTTATATTAATTTTTTTTTCTTCAAATTAAATATTATATCCACTTCCAAATCGTAAATGCTTGGTCACACTCTGTTCTGTTCACCATGTTGTGCACTGGTACATTGAGATGCAATGTATGCATTGTCACGGACGAGGCTGCTGATCGTTGTCAAGTGCCAAAAATAATATATTCGTTCACCAAAATAAAAAGAAAATAAAAATCTTCAGGCGTGACAAAACACACAGGACATGAGATATTAGAGCACATAAACAGACAACGAAATGGATATGCATCGGTTTTGATTTGTGACTATGCTCGTGAATAAGAGTATAACAAAGACTGAAGGCCTACTTGATCAACTATCGACCTGCTCCCCTTTATCAAAAAAAAAAAAAACTATCAACCTGCTCCCAATTCCCGTAGTTAAATTTTAAGAGATCTTCAGTTCAAGAGTAGTCACTTAATTGCCCCGTAGCTAAGTTGGGAAGGTAAGGATACCAAGGAATGTCCGATTATTACTTTTTATTTTATATTATTTTAAATATTTCTTTATTTCAATAATGCAATTCTAAGAGGTTCACGAAATGGATCCCATGAATCATCTTTATTTATATTTATTTTTTTTTAAATTCATGGTTTCTTATTGAGTGCTTTTATAAAAATCAATTGCTTATAAAAGCAATTATTCTTATAGCGACGTCATATCATTGAGCTCCAATGGTGCTACCTATAATTAATAAGAATGACTTCTTATTTTTTAGACCATCTCCTATGGTGTTATTCGTTAGAGTTGCTTAGCTTCTCTTTTTATGGATCCTACTATGTCAACTCATCACTTCTTTTTACTTTATAATACTTTAAGCAATTCTACACCCCCCAATGATGCAACTCTTAAAAGTTCAACAAATGAGTCTCACAAATTATCCTACATCTTTATTTACATTTATTTTTCCTTTCCCAATTCTGGAGGAAGGTCTCTATTATTTTTTTCCCTCTTTCTTAAATAAGGATCAATTGCTTAGAGCAACTCCAATGAGAGTTGCTTAACATATTCTTAAATTTAAGGACAAATTCTTAATGGGTTGAACCATTGGAGCAATTTGATGTAGATGTCACATATAAGGACGATTGTTTCTATAAATCAATGCATACACATTAATCAATTTTTTGTAATATATATTTCTTTTTTTTTTTTAGTTAACTTCTTAAGAACACTTTAACAATAATATTGACCATTATTAACAATTTTTAATACATCATTATCTCTGTAACAATGGCAAATGGTATGCAGTTTTAATGTACAAAAAATATCATAGTTATAAAATAAGTGCTCTTTTTGTTATAAAAATTCCCTTATTATGTTTCCCCAAAAAAAAAATTCTTTTATTATGTATCACTAAATTATTTATTATATTAAATTAGTATAACATTAAAAATATAATGAAAATAAAATATAATAATAACTCATGAATTTATTTTGTGTCACTGATATTCAATAATACATCAAAAAAAAAAAATCTTACTTTAAATAGTAATTTATCATAACGTATAATCCAACCACCAAAAGAGCAAACAGCCTTTTAATTCTTTTTTATGTCTGATCTCTCTCTTATTATCATCCACCAACATTATACTCCAACACATGGAAACGTTCATTGTTGCATCCTACACAATTTTCAGTCCAACTCATCTCCTTCGCAACCTCCTCCATGGCAGACCAGCCACCACCACCGCCACCTTCACAAAAAACTAATTACAAACTAACAGCTACTTCAATCTCCTACACCAAATCAACCTCCACCCACACTACCACCTTCAATATTGCACCACTCTTCCTCTTCAAACATTGTACCACAACTCCACCTACCTACATTCTCAAAGATGTTTCCCTCACAGCTTACCCCTCTCAAATCCTCGCAATCGTTGGTCCAAGTGGTGCTGGAAAATCCACCCTTCTAGATATTCTAGCTGCTCGAACATTACCCTCAAGTGGCACCCTTGCCCTTAACTCTTCCCCTCTCAACCCTTCCACATTCCGAAAACTCTCAGCATATGTCCCTCAACACGATGCATGCCTCCCTTTGCTCACTGTTTCTGAAACATTCGCCTTCGCTGCACGCCTTCTCAAGCCTAAGACATTTGATATTTCCACCATCGTTTCCTCTCTTCTCGCTGAACTGAGGCTGACACATTTGGCTAACACGAGGCTCGCTCATGGAATATCAGGTGGAGAACGTAGAAGGGTCTCGATTGGCCTTAGTCTCCTTCATGATCCAGCAGTGTTGCTCCTTGATGAACCCACTTCTGGCCTTGACAGCACCTCTGCTTTCAAAGTCATGCAGATTCTGAAATCAACTTGTGTTTCGCGTCACAGAACAATCGTTCTTTCCATTCATCAACCGAGCTTCAAGATCCTCTCTTGCATTGATAGGATCTTACTGTTATCAAAGGGGACAGTGGTTCACCATGGAAGCCTTGCTTCACTCCAAGCATTCTTGCACTCAAATGGCTTCACTGTCCCTCATCAACTCAATGCCTTGGAATATGCCATGGAAATACTAAGCCAACTAAATGAGCTCAAACCCATTACTCCACCAAGCCTTCCTGAATCTCCAGAAAGTTCTACAAGTTCTCTATCTGATCACAATGGTGGAACTACTACTACTACTACTACCACCACCAGAGAGATCAGGTACAAAAGCTCTAGGATCCATGAAATCTGTACTCTTTATAGCAGGTTTTGGAAGATCATTTTCAGAACTAGGCAGCTTCTTTTGACAAACACAGCAGAAGCACTTCTTGTGGGTCTTGTTTTAGGAACCATTTATATCAACATTGGGTTTGATATGGAAGGCATTGAGAAAAGGTTGGGTCTCTTTGCCTTCACTCTCACATTCCTCCTATCTTCTACAACTGAAACGCTTCCTATTTTCATCAATGAAAGGCCAATCTTGTTAAGAGAAACTTCAAGTGGGGTTTATAGGCTATCATCTCATATCATTGCTAACACACTTGTTTTCTTGCCATACTTGCTGGTAGTTGCTGTTATATACTCTATCCCTGTCTTCTTCTTAGTGGGTCTATGTGCTTCTTGGCTATCTTTTGCTTACTTTGTTTTGGTCATATGGGTCATAGTTCTGATGGCGAACTCCTTTGTCCTCTTCTTGAGTTCTCTTGCTCCAAACTACATTGCTGGGACTTCACTCTTGACGATGCTTCTTGCAGCTTTTTTCCTTTTCTCTGGATATTTTATCTCCAAGGATAGTTTACCAAAATACTGGCTCTTCATGCACTTCTTCTCTATGTACAAATATGCTCTTGATGCACTTCTTATCAATGAGTATTCTTGCTTAGTTACAAGGTGTTTGATATGGTATGACCAAGAGAAGCAGCAGTGCATGGTCACGGGAGCTGACGTGTTACAAAAGAGAGGGCTCCACGAGGGAGAGAGATGGACTAACGTGTACTTCTTGATTGGGTTCTTTGTGTTATATCGTGTGCTTTGCTTCTTGGTTTTGCTTAGAAGGGTTTCAAGATCCAAAACTTGAAGAAGAACGAGAAATTATGAAAGGCTGAAAACGTTGAGCATTTTGATCAGTATTTTCTTCGTTTCTGATCCTATTTTATGAACTGGTCTTGTTTCATCTTATTGATATAAATTAAGTATATAATCAGAAATACTGCCAAAAAAAAAAAGTTCATTTTATAATATGAAGTTGACTCTTCACTAACCTTCGATGCATGAAGATATTTATCTTACTTACCATTTTATTATTCTTTTACACCTAAATTATAACCATCCATTATGTATATTGTTGTTTCTAAAGAAAAATGATTTAATTAATAATTTTTAAATAGGTGTAAAAAAAGATATAAAAACATGGTGTGAGAATAATTTTTTTTTTTAGAATAATGGTGTGAGAATAATAATTGAAATACTCCTACCGGACCTATATGTAAATAAAAAAAACTAATTTCACATGTATTAAGAAAATTAGTTATGTTAATTTAATTGCTTTGATTTGTGTAAAAAATAAACTATAGTTACTAAACTATTCTTTCTTGAAATTTGTTTCTTGGGAGCGTATAATGTTCTTGGAAAAGTAAAAAGACAATTAATCGAAGAATATTTTTGGAACACTGATATTAAATAGAGTTAAATTAGTTCACTTTTGCTTATATTTGAATCCAATAAATCTAGGTACTTTTTTTCTTATATATGAGTCCGGAAGGAGTATATAAGTTGTTCCCTCTCCTTGGAGGGCTCTATTACTATAGTTTTGGGTGTATAAAACATATATATTTTTAAAATGAGTGATATTTATTAGACTTTTATGTACTTTATATACCCAAAATTATAATACTAACACCCTTTTATTTCTTTTGAAAATGGATAGCATCTTTACTCATCCTTCAAACCCCCATAATTTGGATGATTTGGTTGTATGTCTTATTTCATTTTCTTGAGATGTGTACAAGTGGACAAGATGTACTTACGAATGCGATGTTTCATATGTTAGCACTATGATATTGATAGGGGTTATGGTTTTAATAGGCAGGTGTGGCTGCTTTGATTGCGGAATTAGTTGGGATGTGTGGTTATTGCGATATGAATTGTGGGCATTTTGCTATGAATTTTTTTTCCTTCGCCCACCATAATTAGAATCATTGGCTCTCTAGTGGATCTATCCGGATGTTTTTAAAGCTTCGACCCTTTGAACTAGCTATGAGACTAATCTCGGCTCGACAACGATGAACGTCCGATTTTTTATACACGGGGTTGGGTTGCCTCCCAACAGCGCGACTCCAGGAATTGAACTTTAGGGGAGTCACGTTACCAACTCTCCCAACACCAGCTTAGTATTTTGCTATGAAATTTTGTATATCAAAAATTATTTTTTGCTATGAAATTTGGTATATCAAAAATGATTTTTGAAATATATTTGGTGAATGACAATAATGAAGGTTTGGATACAATATTATAAATCATATCAGGTAATGCAGTTATAACATTAAATGCATGGGTTAGATCTACATAAACCTAAAGCTAGCCGCATCTCTCTTTCAACCTTCCCTCTACTTCTCTTCCTTCTGCCTCATCCACCGGAGGGGGTGATTTTGGACCATTTTTTGGCTTGGAATCACCCATCTACATCATTTTCCCCCTCCTTTTATCTAAATAAATGGTTTTTCCACATATATCTGATTTTTTTTCGTTTTTTTCGTGATTTCGTCGTCTGAGTGCGACGTTGTTTTGTTCGTCGTCTTGGTGCGGCGTTGTTTGGTTTCCGGTCTTGTTGCGATGTTCGTTTGGTTCAAATTGACAGATCATCTTCGATCCATTACTGATTCAATCAAGACTTGAGCATCGACGTTACAGATTCGAAGGCATGGGTATTTCGGTCACTTTGATTTTGTCACATTTGTAGGCATTTTTCTGTTTTATGCTATTAACCTGGGTGTCGTGAGTTTGTTCGCAGATTCGTCCTTTTCGATTTTTAACGATGTTGAATTTGTGTTGTTTTCGATGTATTTTACCAATTTGAATGAATAAATATCTTTTTTTAGTAAAAAAAATAACATTAAATGCAAATACAATATTATAAATCATATCAGGTAATGTGGTCCATAATTCAGAAAATGTATTAATGCAAAAAAAAAAAAAAATCTTGAGTTTAGTTTTTATTTTCATGTATTTTAATGGTACGTACCTGTAACTTGCTTAATGCATATTATCTTTCAAACCAGCATGCTAAAAAAATAACTAATATATGAATTTATTATATTATTACTATTTTTATACAAAATCAGTATAACTGTATATAAATCAAATAAATTTAATTATAAGTATGAGTAATAAATCATTCTTATTGTCCTTTGATTTTGACACATGCAAACTAATTTGCTAGGTCAAGTGGGAGGAGGGAGAATTAATAATTCTGTATATTAATGGTTGAATTATAAGGGTGGCCCCATTTGAATTGGAGCTGACTTGGAGGCTTTCATGGATGAAAGTATGTAACAGCAAAACCACATAGAAGATATCTGTTGGCTTATTTAATTGTTCGATTTGTTTAACTTTGTTGGGTCACGGGTCTCTCTTATATGTATACACCTTCGGTTGCAAAGTGAGGGAAGAATCCAAAGTTGTCCTCGTCGTCATGAGAGAGATTTTGTCGCTTGGCTAAGTTGCTTGCTGCTATTCCTTCGTCTGCTCTGCCTCTGCGCTATAGTTTCACGGGTTCTTCTTCCCGTGATCTTACACTTACTCATGGTTGGGTTAGGACTTAGGACTAGTGGCCTACAACATATATATGCCATTACATTTGACAATGTGAGAGAATAATAGAGAATCCGCGTCATTGGTATCAGACTTTTAAAAAATCCATCATCGGATAAATAATAATAAATCAAGGTTATGGGGGGAATGAGAGTGTCTCCACTTTGATTTTGAGTTAAAAATTCATCTAATTCATAAATGAAAATAAATTCTGATTCAATTTGGATTAGATTGATTTTTATATCAAATCCAAACCAATTCAATCCGATAAAAAGATGTTTGAATTAGATTGGATGATTCAGTTTTTATTAACACAATAATTAAACCGTAACTCTAAATAACTTTAACAGATACAACATATGACATAGATATTAAAAATTTAAATATTACGAATTAACAAGTATTAATATACTGTTTGAAACATTAAAAATATTAAAAAATTATATCACATCAAACTAGTAAGTATTATTAATTAGAAAAACAAAAAATATTAAATTTCAGTATCACATCAAACTAAAAAGTATTATTAGTTTAATACGATGTCACATATAATAATAATACAATAAATAAGTATTAAATTTTATAAATGCGATTTGATTTGGTTTGGTTCGCTTTCAAACAGAAACAATGAGTTTTATTCTTGATCAATTTTTTTGAGGGAGCAAAAAGTTATTTAGTAATTAATTAATAAAAAAATTAAATGATATACATCTTTTATAATATTCATACTTAAAAACAAAATGTATGATATATTAAAACATTCTTTAGCAAAGGTAAAACGCATACTAATGTTGATTTATAGTAGATGCCATGTCAATTGAAAAAGGACAAAATGACACCGTGACTAAAAAAACTAGTTTACTATAATATATTAATGTATTAAAAATGTAGTTTGATTGGTCCAACAGTTCAACAAATGGTGAAGAAAATTTGACTAAAAACACTGAAAGATAGTGACACACGAAAAAAAAAGAAAATAATTGTTTTATAAAGGTTTAATTACTCGTGCCGTTCCTAAATTATATAGAAATTTTTAAATAGGTATCCGAATTAAAAATATTTATAATTGCTTTTAAATGATTTCTAATTAGGTCCTTAGGATAGAAAATATTTTTAAAATTTTTGCTATTGTGATTAATCTAATAGTTCTATTAACCTCTAATATTGACAAAAATCTTGGAAGGAAATTATAGGATACTCTAATTAAGGTTGTTTTACTACTCCAGGAACCAAATTACAAATTATTTGTAAGTTTAGGGACATAATTACAAACGTTTAAAGTGTAAGAACTCAATTATAAAATATTTAAAAATTCGGAGATCCAATTATAAATTTTTTTAATTCAGGGACCTTTTAAAAGTTGCCAAATAATTTGAGAATCTGTAAAATAATTAAACGTTTTATAAAGGGTTATGTACTATTGACAAAAAAAGAATCATCAAAACCAGTGCCCAGGCCTATTGAACTTTTTAGTTAAATTTTTAGAAGGTGAGTCTAACATTTAATTGACTTATTTTGACGGAGGGAACTATATTTTATATATTTTTTAAAAATTTGAAGGGGCAATATTTTTTAAAGAACCGTAATTAATTAAAAAAATGGGGGGGGGGGGGGCAATTGCCCCTACATGTCTAACATAGTGTTTTTAAAAACCGGTCCAATCGGACCGATTCAATCGGTTGGACCATCGATCGATGCCCTCCTCGATTCTAGTTGGACTAAAGAATCGGGAAAGTAATTTGATCATGTAAAGTCAATTAAAACCCGGTTCAACCAGCCTAAAACCGGTTAAACCAACGTAAAAACGATTTTAGTGAATGGTCAATTCATTATTTTTATCTTTAAAAAAATGGAACATATTTTTTGACTTTGGTCGGGTATGTTTTGAGGATCTATGACTTAAGTGATTAGAATTCACTTAAAATGCATATTTGGTTAAACTATTTTAATCAATCAGGACATATTATCTCAACAAAATTAACATATTTCTAACTTAAATTTTTTGAGGTATTATACACATCTTAAAAGCTATATATTTTCTTTGACTTATTGATTAATCTCTTTATTAATGTGTGTGTATATATATTTACCAATATTCGACCATCGGTTAAATCGGTTGAACCTTAAATCATTTCCGATCTTCCGATTGGATCGATTTTTAAAACATTGGTTCGAGAGAAGATTGTCCCTTAGGCCTCAGGTAATTATCTTGTTAATTTCCGTAGTTGTTTTATGAACATTTTCTATGGTTATTTTGACTCCTTGATGTGCATCTATAGCATTATATTTTATCAGATAAAAAAAATAAGAAATGAATAAAGAGTTTAATTTATTACAGATTGAGTTTAATTGTTATGCACTGTCAGTGTAAAGATTTTTACACTGATAACTAATCAAAAAATATGATATGTGTGACTTTTAAGGTAGTGAAGATAAGAGTCAATCACTTTACCTTATGTGGCAATTTCTAATTGGTTGTCTGTGTCAAATTCTTTACACTGACAATATATACCAATTAAATCCATACACATTTAATATAAAATAAATTCATTGTCGATGAATCATAAATCATCTCATGTGTGACTTTTAAGTTAGCTATTAAAAGAATCAAATTTTTTTAATGACATGAAAATTCATGATTGATTGAGACAATACATAATAATTAAATCCATAAATAAAATGGTGTGCTTTATGATATAAAAATAAAAAAACTATATATGTTTTAAATTATTTTAAATATACAGAATTAATATTGCATCTATTATACAATACAAATATGTTTATTATATAAGGTTTAGAGATGCAAATTTTATCCGTACCCGCAGATAATATCCGTAATGGGTAGAAAATAGATATCTTAATGGATATTTGAGGGTAAATTAAACAGGTATTTTCTCTACCCGTTTATTAATGGGACGAGGGAGGGTAATATAGTATCTATAAGGGGGGTTAAAATATTTACATTTAAAAATATTAGGCCAATGAATTGAAACGATGCTGCTGTGTGAATGAATTAATTTATACCTGGTTATGAATTAGTTTTAATATTTAATATTTTAAATTTTACTTTTTAATTTAATAACATATATGATTAAGCTGCTTACATATCATATTGTTTAGTATATTTACTATAATATTTTTCAAGCACAAGAACTTCTCATACCATCAAGAAACTCAAATGCAACATTAGTTTGAATTTATGTGTGAAAAAAAATTTTATGAGATGTTAAATATTCATAAATTTACATAAATATCCATAAATATTGATAAATTTATTTAAAATAGTAAGATAAATACCCAAACGAATATAAGACCGGAACAAATACAAAATTTATCAAACGGGTGAGTGGATAGTGCCCCATTTACATCCCTAATTTAAGGTTTGTCTGTTATCATCGTAGGACAAGTAGTTCATGTTATTAACTTTTATAAATATACTTTAACCGTTGTCAGCGCCTGTCTTGCAGCTCAAATGGTTTGCTGAACATCAGTGGATTCATTTGATGCTGGCTCGAGACGGCACTTCAACATCACCACCACCTCTTTCCCAATCCTCATCCAAACCTCAACTCTTCGAATGCAGTATGAGGTACTCAAAAGTACCTCTCTTTTAAAAAGAAAAACTTACTTTGTCCTAGTTCAGATCTATTTGTTTGGACCCAAAATTCTATAAAATAAATATGGGTTTATATTACAGGACATCAAAAAATGCATTTATATTACAGTCCTGGACTATAACGCATGCAAATGCACAGAAAATCGGAATTCTTTTAAATTAATTTTTTTACTCCTTATATTTTCCTTATTTTTTTTGCGAGGGTTTGAAATCTGGATCTCCAACTCCTTATACCCGTAACTCAAATCCTTTCATTACATTTTTAAGTTTTTTTTTAATTGGATTGAATATGTTTTTAGTCCTTAGAAAAGTAGCTGATTTTGATTTTGGTCTGTGTATAATTGTTTTCTTTGATTTTCATCTCTCTAAAATAGGAAATTATTAATTTTGGTTCCTATAAAATGAGAAAATTTTGGTTTTGATCCCCGTAAATTATTTTTCTTTGATTTTCAACTCTTTAAAAATTAGTATTACCGTTTTTAGTCCATATCTTTCATTTTAAGGTAGATAAATATAATTCATTTTAACCATATTTTTTAGGGAAATCATATGTTAACATGACACCACAGAGATCAATGAGTGTCACTTGAGATAACCATATGACTTTTTGTTAGACACATAAATAATTAATGAATGTCACATGACAGTAAGAATCAAAAATAGTGATTTTAAATTTTAGAGGGACAAAAATCAAAGAAAAAACTTTACAGGAACCAAAACCAAAATTCGCTCAATTTATGAGGAGTAAACATATTTAACTCTTTTTAATTTATGATTTTATTCATGCCAACCCCTCATATTAATTGATCATCGTTACATCCAAAATCGCTTGTCCTCCATCCAAACTCAATTTTTTTATGAAACCATCCAAACTCATTTTGTCATACAATGTCATGTCAAATTGTCATTGTTTGGAGGTTCATCATTGAACAGGAGTAAGCTCACTCGTCCCCCTTCATCCATAAACACCATAAGGCCTATTGATGTAGCTTAAAAATAAAACGGACTAAAGTAAAGAAATCGCAGAAGTATGGACGAAAGTAAGCATAGAATACAAATACAGAGACCAAAACCTTGGTTAATGGTTGACATTTAATTTATAACATTGTCAAAATTAAGACATGATTTACATTGACAACGAAACACAAATGGTCGTGGGTTCGAGTCATATAGAGGGAGGGGAAGTGAGAACCACTATTGATCCCCTTGAGAATAAAAAAGGACATGATTTACATTTGTTTCTTGTATGGACAAAAACTAAGCCCCAAATTGACATCTCACCTTGATGGACTCTGTTGGAATTGATTCAAGGATGCAGGAATTTGATCCACTTTTAAGGAATGGTTCGGTGGCCTGCATTCTTTCTGTTTACCAGTTTCTTGGAAAGTTGAAGTTTGTCTATTTGATTAATTCCAAGGATCTATCACAAACACCGGATGTTTCGGGGCTTCCAAATCTTCAAAGATTGTTGATTCTTGAAGGTTGTATAAACCTAGTTGAAGTTCATCCTTCTCTTGGACTTCACAAGAAGCTTGTCACAGTGAATTTGAAAGATTGCAAAAAATCTTCAAACTTTTCCAAGTAAAATAGAAATGAATTCCTTGAAGCATTTATGTCTTTCTGGATGCTCCAAACTTAAGAAGATGCCTCAATTTGGGGGAAAGATGGAACATCTTATAGAACTAAATTTAGAGGAAACTGCAATAGTAAAACTGCCTCCATCAATTGGCAATTTGAATGGTCTGACAGTTCTGAATTGAAGAAATTGCAAAAAACTTGTTTGTCTTCCACATACCATTTGTAATCTGAAATCTCTGAGAGTTCTCAATAATTTTGGTTGCTCAAAGGTTTCTTGACTGCCAAGAAACTTGAACCAAAATGAAGTTTGGAGGAGCCTGATGTGTAAGTGGAACTGCCATAAAAGAAATACCCTTGGCTTTCAGCCAACTAAAAATTCTTGAAGTTCTATCTTTTGCTGGATGCAAATGGCTGCAATCATCACAGCATCTAAACTTATTCTTCCACCTAGAAAGGATGACAACTCCAAAATTAGGTCTTTGCTTTTTGAGGAAACGGGATTTAAGTTATTGCAATCTCTGACGGATCAATTTCTGATTGATGATCTTGGCTGCTTATCATCATTAGAGACATTAAATTTAAGTGGAAACAATTTCATCAAACTACCTACTGGTTGCAATTCAACAACTTTAAACCAGGTATACTCGTTAAAACTGATGCATTCAACAATACATGAGGCTTTCAAATTGTAATTGTATTCTTATTAATTGTTTCAATTGTAGCAAGACCACTGTTTATGATATATTTTTGCAACAGAAAGTTTTAGCTATAGCCACCATGCTACAAATATTAGCAGTAGCACCAAAAGTTTTTTGTCACACAAGAGAATTTATTGCCATTGGCTAAGCTGGGTGCGGCCCATGGATAAGGATTACCTATCCCATTTTGGTGTACCACATCATGTCTCAACTAATAATATCTTGTCATGTATTCTACTTTTTCAATATTAAATAAAATTTTAACTTACATGGCAAAATATTATTGGTTGGTACATGGTGTAGTACACCAAAATGGGACAGGAGATCCTCGTCCGCGGCACATTAAGCAATTTAGTTATATGGTAGTCGATGCTACTAGGCTTATCTTGTAAGTGTCTGTCAGTTCAGCCTAAAACAGATAAAAATAAAATGAAATTTGCCTTAGTTTTGGGAGTACGAATAAAGAACAACATTAATCAATCATCCCTGGAAATGCTGGTGATACATGAGGAATCCATTCAGCTAAGCATTTACATTTGGGCAACCTACATGAATAAGATAAGCTGGAAAGGCTAGCTACTTTTGCTACTCTATGTAGCTAAGAGCCTCTTTGATACGTCCCTCTTGCAAATTTATAGTGGATGAGAAAGTAGGACCGTTTGACAAATGCCTCTGTCACGAGCTTATAACGTCTTTTTTCCAAGTAGCGTTTGAGCTTATAGCGTTTCATTTTTTTTCCACTTTTATCTTTATTATCTTAATTTAATTCTACTTTTATCCCCTTCTTTCTCTTTTATGTAAAATCATTAATGAAAATGTCATTTTATGTCATTTTATATTTTTCAGCTAGTTTTACCAAACACTTCCACACAAAATAAGCTAGCTTATACGCTATTCGCAATCAGCTACCTCATCCGCTATCAGCTAATTTTACCAGACAGAGTCTAAAAGACTCGATTAAATAAGAAAAATGGAATGAAGAAAAGAATCAATTAACCAGTTTTTCGTGAAACATACAGCAATGAAATATTTAAGGCCCTAATAACGAGAAGACTGAGATTATGTTGAAGTTGAAGAGCATTCCCCGCTTTCCATTCCAGCCAGCCACAGAAATCAATATAAAGAATTGTAGGTATAGCAGGTTGCAAGGATGGAAGCTATGCAAATGAAGAGTGAAGGAAGCAGGGTGATATTAAGGAGCCTACTCACACCCACGTAGCCAGCCAGGGTAATAGTGGCATCAGCAATCACCCGGGCAATTGTCCCAGCCTCTGTAGACAATAGTCCTCCATTATAGGTTCCACGTGATAGCCTTGATGACATGACTCTAGAAAGGAGTGACAAGTTGACCCCTGGAATGAATGAATGGAAGTCAAAAGATCATAAAAATGAGCATGAATAATAAAAAAAATCATTAATAAGATCCTACCTTCAAGTACTTCAGCAGAAACGAACATAAGGAGACCCGAGCAGATGTATTGAGGCTCAGAGTATGGAAAAAATATATGGAAGCTGAAGAGTATGCCTATGAAAACCATAATTTCTGATGCCAACAGAATTTGCCTACAAATAGATCAATAGAAAGATTATCCTCGTAGCCATGTATGGAAAATATTTCAACAATTTTAAGGTTCTGAATGGATCTTGGAAAAGACAGGGAAAGTGAAAATCTTAATCCCTTGGAAATTTTCTATTGCTTTCTCTTTTTGTTATGCATTAAAATGCAAAATGTATTACCATTCATCTTTCGGAAAAATCCAAACAAAGCATAAAATCGCTTTTATAGATGAGAATCAAATGAAACATGGGTTTTATTACCTGTCCTCAAACATATTGCTTATATAGCTTCCAACAACAATATTTACAGGAAGAACTGTCAAGCCTAGGCAAGCAAGAAAAATGGAAACTGTGCTTGTTGTCCAGTTGAAGTAGTATGTTGTGATGACACTGGATTCTGATAGTAAAATCTCCATTGCATATTTAAGCATGAAATATATCAATAACTGAACCTGAAGATGTTACATAAATTTGGTCAGAAGAAACAGTGCTTTATCCATTCTTCAATTGAAACTTGACATCAACCAACAGCACCTCAAAGATTTCACAAAAGAGCTTTTAAATTATCTAAAATGATGTTTAACAAGCTGGATGGGAAAATTCAATATCTCAAGAGATATATGCTGTCTAAATAATCATATATGACAGTAAAAAGTGCCCATCTTGCACAGTTAGGAGCAACTTTCATGTGGTAAGACACATCAATATTTATAGTTGTTTACAACCTTTACAGAAGGAGTAAGGAGTCTATATGCTGATCCAATTGAATTAGCTGGCTGACGAGATTCCTCTGGAGCTTCTTCACTATCATCATAATCCTGATCAGCATCTTCATCTACCTTATCTTCTGAACTAATCAGCAATTGTTGTTTTAGGCCTTTTTCAAGTGCATTGTTTTCTGCTAGTAAGGGAGAAAAGGTGTCATTTTCTATTATTCGTGTCCTATTGAAGCTTAAAGAATGAAACAGATTCCCTAAATAAAGAAAATCCGTGCAATTATGACATAAAGTAAGGATAAAGTAGCCATAGAGGATTTGCAGGGATTGAACCCCACTACTCTCCCTGCATGTCCCCAGCTCTTACCAACTTAGCCATAGATGATTTTCGATAAATATCCAGGTTAGAGATAGACAAGGAACTCTATAATTTAGAGAAGTATCATTTAAAGCCAGAAGTGTTACCTATGTTTCTCCATGATTTCCAAAGGATGATATTTTGGCAGCATATTTACCAATTCACTAGATACAGCATTCTGAAGAGAATTAGAGATTATAGCTTAAGGCCATTTTAAGTTTTTAAGGTTAATTTCCTTACGTGGTAGTTGACATACTCAGTAGTTGTGATATGTAGTGTTTTGAAGGTCCACAATATACTAAGCAATATAGCATCATAGGTAGCAAAAGTGAAGTGGAACACATCAAATTCCACAACAAATACCAATCAATACTCGGAAATAAAGCTCTGCTGAGCCAGAGAGGATCTGAACTGACAAAAAACTTGCTTGTTAAAGTATGAAGCAGAAAGCAAAACGGATATAAAACCAAAGCTCTGGTCAAATATGCATCAATCTGCTATTTTATCGTTAGGGATTATTTACAGTTATTTTTGACAGTAGTCAAATATATAGATAACTGGTGTCATAAATGAACTGATTTTTAGAATACCAAATCCTATAGCTTCAAAAATAAAAAAACCCAATGTATAACAAAAGTATTTGAACTCAACAGTGAAATTAGAGGACTGGTGAAGATTAAAAATCTTGCAAGGACACAACATAAAATTTAAAAATCATCAGCAGAGAGGTGATGCAATATGAGATCAGTACCAGTATTTGGTTGATGTGGTATATGATTCTCTTCAATTTCATGAGAAGGTTCCTTAAAACCGATCCACAACAACATTAGATATATCAGCCATGCAACAGTCATAACCCACCCTGGCAATGTATCTTGATTAAATGTAAGCTTGTAAATCTTAAACTTGATCTGCAGTAAGCCAGCTAATGCAGGACCACAAGCCATTCCAAGAGCGCTAGCACTAACAAAACCTGCTGATGCTTGCATGCGGATTTTTAAAGGAACACAATCACTGATATAACGCCGGTTAACAGCTCTGGCAGAACCGAATCTGCAATTACATTGAAGTGTTTGTCAACCAAAAAGGTCTTAATATGACTAGTATTTATAATATCCCTAGCTTGTATATTATGAAAAAAATAAATGGCTCCAGTAAACGTGATTGTATGCAGTATTTATAGAATTCAAGAAAATATCAAAATTTACTAGCACCATGAAAATCATGCTATACAAAGAACAAAGAACAAAGTTACTTATTTAACAACAAAAATTAGAATTAGTCTTTTGCCTTGGGGCTAATTTTATGAGGTACCTTATTCTGGATTATGGAAAACGGTAACAACACTGGGCTTGAAACTGAGAATGTAATAATACTTATCTAAAGTGAAACAATAAGATACAATAGCAAAAGTTACACTCCTCAAGTAATGACAGAGAGAAGATTAAGAGACAGAATACAACTTACCCACAGCAAAGACGACCAATTAAGAGAATCCAAATTGAATTGAGATCATATGCCAGTGCATACAAGACATTGCCGAGAAAAAGAACTATGCTACTGAATACAAGAGGTCTGAAGTATGATCTATTTGACCACGCACTAAAATACACTGAAGAGAACACTTGTGCAACAGCCATTGCCCCAATCACAATACCACAAACTGTTGGTGCAGCCCCAAGGCTCATAGAGTAATCATCTGCTGTAGGGACAATGATATATGTATTGACCATATACAAAAAGGTATTTGCCAAGTTCAGGAGAAGAGACATAAAATGGTATCTTTGATCATCAACATGCTCCTCAGCAGGTGCAAGCAGCTCCTCATGCATAATGAGTGCATGTTTCCCCAAAAAGTTAAGGAAGTTTGTTGAGTTGGTTAACCTGTCTACAGCTGCTCTTATTGAATCAATGACAGGATCCTGCATATACGACCATGTAAATAGGAAGGAAAATCACAACCTTATGCTGCTTCTTATCCCGCAAAGAAACCGTGGCAAATCAAAATCAATGTATGAAACACAGTAAATGCAAAAGAAACCTGAAGGGGAAGAGTAGGCTGATCATAAATTGATAAGTAGCTCCCTTGACGGTCCTGAAGTTCATGAAGATTGCGAGATAAAGCTCCCACAACAGCTCCTACTCCCTGCATGATCCCCATCTGTTAGTTAATGTTCATTCTTAGAATATAGATCTTGACCATTGGATCACGCATGAATGGCCAAGATTAAAACATAAAGTCATGTGACTTTTTTAAGTGATCAAATGATTATTAACTAACTTTTAATCTTGGTTATCCATGTATGGTTTAATTCACTCCTCTCTCCTCTCACATACTATGCTTATATACTAGTTCGTTTATGATGTCTTTTATTCTGCAAAGGTCCAAATGAAAATTTGTGCTAGAACCAAACATATTACCACATGTCTGAACACTTGTTGTAGCTGGGAATAAGGATGATTTGCACGAGTTTTAACATAGTAATCAGTAAATCTATAGCCAAAGCGTTTATCGAACTTCTTCAATATCTTACGCAAACCAACAGCATTGATCTCTACAAAAAAGAGAAGATTTAATAGATCTTGTCCCACTGCTCTATAAGCTTGTCGTAGTTCAGACATTTTGCTTAGTTCAGGGCCTTCAGGCCCCTGTTGAATAGCATCATGCTGCTCTCCTAGCTTGGCTATCCTGCTTGCCAAAATCCCTTGTTGTTCCAACAGGAATAGGACAATCTTTTCAATCTGAATTTTAACAAGAAAGTGGTGAAACAAATGTAACAAACAACTAAAGAATGGCAGACATTACACAACAAAAACACTACGTTGAGATATAACCACATTTACTCATATAAGCAAAATCTAAATTGAGCAGTTAAGAGTAATGAAAAGGTCCAAATTTCATACAGTAAGTGACTCATAGTTATACAATCAACAGTGAGAACCCGACCTGGTTATCCAGCATTCTGGAGAAATCCTTGAGTACATGCCGCCGATCTTGTATTCCAAGTTCAATTTGTTGAGCATAGTGCTTTACTCGTTTCTTCATTAATTTGTAGTTTATGTAATATCTAAAACAGAAGTCAATTTTTTTTTATAAGCAACATAAGTCAAAATTATGAGCTTGCATAGAAATGAATCCAAAATACCAGTAATGTGGGGGCTAATGTTTGATTTGTAACATTCAACAAGTAGGCAGAAAAGATACCCTTGCCATTCTTGAATTTGTCTTTCTTTCAACTTTTTTCCAAAGGCAACCATCTCTCTCTGCAATTGTCAAGGTTGTGTTTACTGAAAGTGAATCAAAACAACGGAAAAAAGATAGCAAGGTAAGCATTTTGTAACTAAAAAAGATAGCAAGGTAAGCATTTTGTAACTTGTTTTATTAACCATGTACATCATCAGCCGCTCAGTTCACAAATGTTAATCGAACACATCATGGCACGTGAATCCAACTTCCAACCTATAAATCTGCATACCCACTTTAATACTCATGCACCAATAATCTGTTACTTTACGAAAGATATAGCGTGGTTATTGTCTTCCTAACTTAGCATGTCAAAATAAGCAAAAGCATCCATAAAAGAAAAAATCATTTATAAAAGAATACAAGTAAAGTTTTTTTGGTCTGATATCCTCGGTATCCAGGAATTAGTTGGACTTTGACTAATTTAAGTCGAGACGAGAAGATCCATTTAAGAAGACAAAACTCTTTCAATGTTTATTTATTTATTCACAAGACTCGAACCTGAAATCTTGCCGGGGAACCAAATATTCCTTGCTACTTGGATCAAAAGGCCTAATTAGAATACAACTATAGTTGTGAACCCATAAACACACCAAAACCACCAAATATCAAAGTCTCGAGGATACAGGGTTCAATTCCTGTCATGATTGATAGCCAAAATGACACAGCCCAAGAGTAAACATACATCTGAAATCCGGTTGCTGTTTCACATTTTGATATGAAAAAATTGTTATGTAGTGAATGATGTAGATTTTTTTGTGAAGTATTATAAATGAGTTTTAATAATGGAAGATATTTATTTATTTATAATATTTAAGCTTAGTGATGGCTATGAAAACGACATGAAGTAGTTATTATCAATCAATCATGATACAGTACTGAATAATTTAATTCTAAAATGCCGCGACAAAGAGAAATGGTGGAGCCGTGATAGCATTTGTGTCGCAATCGCATCATGACCTCTTAATTAATAATTTACTACTAATAATTTAAAGCAATGAAAGGGAAGTGTAGCACAGAAACAGGATCATCATTCGAAACTAATAACATGAACGAAGTTTATAACAAAAATAGAAATAAAAGAAATGAATAGATTGCTTACGAAAAAGGAATTAATTTAGTAAGCTTAGATGATGAGCAGGATCATGAACGAAAAGAGAGTGAATGCATGCATGAGAAACTGCGAAGCGATTGGAATGACGCGGTGATGATGATGATGATGATGATGATATGCGGAGAAAGAAGAAGGAAGCAAAGGGTATGAGTGTAAAAGGAGGGGTGGCTGACTATGCTAACAAGTAACGAAAAAAACAAACCGGAAGAAGCTAAGCATATGCTGTTGCATTGCATGTATGTTATTTATTTAGGGCATTCGTAAACAGTTTAATTAAATATTCATTCCATAATCTTATTAACTTATATTTATAAGCTTTTATAAACCAATGTTTGTTGGTTTAAGTAAAAGGGATTTGAGTCCTTTTAAGCATATGGATCTGGATTCGATCGTCAAATTTATGTGTATGAAAAAAATACTATTAAAAAAAATTCCTGCTTAGATGTCTGACACTATTTGAAAGATTAATTTATTATTTATAGGATGAAATGATATTTTGGAAAGGAAAAAAAAAAGCTTTTATAAGTTGGTAGACCCTTACAAACACCCCATTGTTCATTCATCTCCCTCTTTTTAAATACTACTAGTATCCTATAATGTGCACTGCCCTGCGCACTATCCAGACTAAATGCTCCTCACCTACCTATGACTATTTCATTACTCCTTTCCTGGATTTTTTTAGTCTCCGTTTAATAAATATCAGCTAATTAACATCTCCTATGTTACGCTCATGGATGGTACTTAAATATTTAAAATAATCGTTCACAAGCATCTAAAAAAAAGCGTTCACAAAAAAAAAATTTGTTTAAAATAATCAATAATTAATAAAATTTAATAATTCAATGTGAATATCAGAATTATTTAAAAGAAAACGCTTCCGTAGCGTAGAATTATCCTTAGTAATTAATACAATATCTCCGAATTAATTATGATACTCTCCATCAATCCTTGTTGGTTATGTTTTTAATTGGGATAAGAATTCGAGATTTATCACTATTTTAGGGACCTTTATATAAATTAGCCCATATGATTATTGTAGCAATTGTGATCTTAATTGAATTTTATTTGCTTAAATATATTTTTGGTGTTTAAAAATAGTAAAAACTTTATTTAGTTAGGTTCCTAATAAAGTTCTATTGCTACAAAGTTTTTAGGGATTGAGATCTTCTCATTTTTCCTCCCTATATTATGAGAGAAAAAGAGACAAAAACAAATCTAAATGGATCCCACATACAAAACAAATGGACCCCACCTTATTTTTATTTTAGCCTCTATTGTTGGTAAACATATGATAGGTGATGGTAAAAGAATAGAAGTCAGTGTCATCTGTGATGGAGAATTTACACATAAAGACAATAACAAAGTAATTAACCAATTCCCCAAACTTGCAAGAACCTATGAGGAGCAACAGAGAATATATATGGCAGCAAACAGAACGAATAAAAACGCACAATGAACACTGATATTTTTAACGTGGAAAACCCCTCAAAGTAAGGATAAAAACCACGGGTCGTCCAGACCAAAGAAATAGCTCCACTATAATCAAATAAGGGTACAAGAGAGTCTCCAAAAGGTGCACAAATAGTGCCAACAACCAGCCAAAACAACAAAGCACAAAAGTTTACAAATGAGAACAAGATGATGAAAAATATCATTATCAGCTGCTTCAGTTCGAAGCCAATATCTCCCTGCTCAGACCACGGTTCAACGATCCGAACAGTGAAAGCGACGGTCTGTGTCTCACGAACCTGCTGTCCAAATTTGAATACGATCCAACGGTTAACGAATCCTCAATTGCAGTTTTACGGTGACAGGTTTGAGAAAATCGAGAATTGTTTTCTATCTTCTTTTCTCTCTTTGGTGACTGTTCTTCTCCCCCAAAAATTTCTCTCTTCTTTCACCCTAATTTAATTCTCTCCACTTAAAACAAGTGAGACACATAATGGGCTTAAATATTTGGGTCTTTCTCCACATAGGAAGAGAGCCCAATACCCTACAATCTGTGCTATGTATCATAACTTATTTCTAAACAACACATTCAGAGCACATGAACATGAATCACTGACCTTGGAAGAAAAGCAAATATTGAATAACAAACATAGTAACACGCCAAATTTCACTCAAATAAGGTTGAAATGGTGGAAAACAACAACTAGAACTTGGTTCCACAGGTTTTCATTTCTCTTTGTGCATTTAAACTCTACCAGGTTGGACCCAACAAAGGAACAGAGTTACAGACAGAGGGCACAAAATATGAAGATTACAATGCAGAAAACTCATATATATCAACAATGAAAGCATTAAAATTAAAAGCTTATACCTTCCTTATAATCGATGGTATGCTATTAGAAGTCTGTGATCGCAGCAAAAATTAATCACAGGACAACAAACGTTGTTACTCTCTCCAGCAACTTCTGAACGCGCGCTAAGTCATCAGCTTCTCTTATATACACGGTGGCCCAGAGGGTGTATGGGATGTGCGATCGCACGGGATTCCATTTTTTTTTAGGAAGCATCAATTTTTTTTTTTTTAATTCGTATATATATATATATATATATATATATATATATTAAAAATAAAAAATTATATAATTAACGGACATTTAATTGTTTTTCTAATTCATGCATAATTTATAGAATAATATTAACTATTTCCGTTACTGTTGCATCTGCTGAGATGAGTTTTTCAAAATTGAAATTGCTAAAATCTTATTTACTATTTATAATGTCGCAAAGTAGATTAAATAGTTTTACCTTGATTTCTATTAAAAATGATTGTTTAAAGAATCTTGATTATGAACAGATTATTAATGATTTTGCATCAAAAAATGCAAAGAGGATGATATTCAAAGATTAGGCGGGCATCACTTTCTTTCTTTATCCCTTGTGATTCATGTGCTATCTGTGGATGATGTTGTTGGTAGGGGTGTTCGCGGATCGGTTCGGTTCGGTTTTGAGCATAAAAATCATCCGATCCAAAGAGTAAAACATCATGCGGTTCGGTTCGGTTCGGTTTGCTTCTTTAAAAAAATCCGAAACAATCCGATCCAATTAAATGCGGTTTGGATCGGTTCGGTTTGTTCGGTTAGTTCGGTTTGGTAAAAACAAACCTGGTCAATTAAATATGATTTGCTCTCTTTCCACTCTTCTAATTTATTTCATATTACTATAGCACAAAACCACAAATCAAGTAAATAGTGTGTCTTTTGTTGAAGATAATAATCTTACTACTTGGACAAATATTTGTATCTATAAAAACGTTCTATGTCAAGCAATAAATATTCCGGAAAAACTGAATTCTATATATTTGATTCTTTTGAAAATGAAAAGTTACTAACTTAAGCCTAAAGAGTAAAGATGCTTCAAAAAGAAAGTTCCAAACTACAGTGAGTGACCAGTGGTGTGCCATGTGCGTGGATAATAAAACGCAAATGCAACGTTATATGACATGAATCGGTTCGGTTGCGGTTCGGTTCGGTTTTAGGAACGCAAACCGCAAACCGAACCGAACCAATCGGTTCTCATCAAATGTCATCCAAAAAAATCCAAACTGAATCGGTTTTTGTCGGTTTTCGGTTAATTTGGATCGGTTTGCGATTTTTTAGCGGTCCGGTTTGGATCTGAACACCCCTAGTTGTTGGTTTGGGATGCTACTCAAATTGTTACATATTCCGGTTAATAGATATATGTATAACCCTACTTTTGTAATAATTCTATTGTAGTTTTGGTTTGATTTGAGCTTTTTAATGTTGATATAATCTTTAACTTTTCTTCTATGACATTTTATTTCATTTAAGGTTATATTAAAATAATTAATGATTAATTTTTTGTATCTCTTTTATTTTGAAAACTATATATATTTGATATATATATATATATATATATATATATATATATATATATATATGACTTATAAATAATAGGACACCCATTTCATAATTCGTAGTGGACATCCAAAATTTGAGAAACAGTACTGCATATATATTTAACCTTGTCATGACCTAGACTCTCTTGAAAAATTCACACATTGCAATTAAATTATAAAAAATAGAAGTATGTGCTTGGTGGGACCCCCTTATGGCTAAGAAGTGAAAAAGAACAATAATCATTGAAGACGAAGGTCGACCTCTGCAGATAGATATATACCATTATGTCCTCATCCTGAGTTACTCATGTGCTCACTGTGACTCTGGAAAATTTTAGAAAACACACGTTTTTTAGAAAATTTTATGATCTCTCCAGGGACAAGATTAAAGACAATTGTGAAAATATTTCAACAAAACTTTAATATATCTCATAAAATTAACAAATCAAAGTCTGGCCATTTATTCTTTTCTCAATTCTCACCCTACTATGACTCCTCCACTAATCTAATAAATTGTAAAACAATATGTAAAGAACATATAAATATAAATATGCGTAGAAGTAGTTATTTGCAAATGATATATGAGTAAATATCTAATTTGGTCTCTAAAATTATAGGATAGTATCAACTTAGTCTTTCATATTATTAATATTCTAAAATGATCTTTGGAATTCCAAAATATATCAAATGCATTCCTAACATTATTCACGTAGTTTCAAATATATCCCTGACATTACTAACTTAATGTCATTATAGTCCATGCAAATATCAACGAATGGACCAATCTGATTAACTTTCTGTAATTTCAGAGATCATTTTGGAATATTGATAATATAAGAGACTAAATTGATACGATTCTATAATTTCAGGAACTAAATTGAGTGTTTACTCTGCATTTATTTCATGCTCCTCAACCCTCCATAACTTTTGTCTAACGTTGTGGTTGAAAGAGTTTATAAAGAGCTTTATGAGAATAATTTATGAAAATAAAATATGCAAATAATTTATGAAAATATATTATACTTTTTTATAAACTCTTTTTAATTTATTTTCATTAGTTTGTCAAGAAAGCTTATTGAATAATTATTTAATTAAGCTGTTTATTCAAACGCACCCTACGTGATTAAGAAATATATTGGCCTCATTATACTTGTTTTGATGAGAAATTTTTGTATGTATTGAAGAAAATTTTCTTATTTCAACAACACAAGTTTTTTTAAAAAAAAAAGAATCTAGATAAGTCTACCATAAAGTGTGTAGGGGACTTTATGATGATAAAATTGGATAATATCATTACTCATTTAGAAATTGGGAGAAATGAGGATCGAGAGTGCACTTTTTACCTGTTAGTTTTGGCGCACATGATGATCATGAATTGTATTTTATTATTTTATTTATGCGTGCAATACGGGCAAACCATGTGTGTGCCCATTTGGCGCCCATACCTTACATTCCGAAGCATGACAGTGCTTTTCACTCGGAAAACTTTTTTTTCCAAGGATTGAAATGGAATATGTGTATAGATAATATTAATTAATATAAATATAGTTTCATGGCTTCGAACACTCATCCCCATCAGTTATCTAGCACCCTGTTAGCTGATGCTACGGGGTCAGTGTCTACTAGACTGTAGTTCCTTTTGTTTTTCTGTTTCTTCCTTTCCGTATGATAAAAAATAAATAATATAAATATAAGAGAGCATGGAAATGTTACACATGATAATATTTCATGCATTTTCAAATCTACACGAAAATGTTTTGACTTGGATATATATATTCAAAAGACATTGTTATGAAGATATATAAACCGGGAAATATGTTATGGCTTGGACAAAGTTTGTTAATATAACTTTATTGTATTTGTATTTGAGTACATATCAATTTTTTGTTATTTTGAATATACAGAGCACATATAATTTTTTAGGAATTGAAAAGTTAATATATTATTGATGCCGTTTTTTATTTTCCATGCAATTGTTAGTATACATAAATTTAGTATAGACAAACTTATTAATATATAATAGAATAGATTGTTTAAGAGCAAGTTTTTTTAAACATGCGTAAAAACAAAAGTGATACCATACTAGTTTATATTAAAATTAATACATCATACATAAATAGAGTTAAAGGATTATATATAAAACTTTTTTTTAATGAGTCGTCTAATCAGAATTCATCATGTAGATGTTTATTGGGATATTTTAAGAAGTAATATAATAAAGTGATATATGATGAAATTTGAAATTTGATTGAATGATTATATAAAATATTTTGAGAAATGATTTTTGAACAACAAAGAAGGACAATAATATGATGTCCCTTTGATTTTTTTGACTTATTTTTGAAACACGTATATATAATGAAGTTAAAAAATAAATAAAAAATAAAAATAAATATACATAATGTTATATACCGTATTCAAAATTTGATGTTGAAATAAAATAAGTGAAAATTTCTACTTATCACAATATACACCTTTAACTCTAAATATAAATACCGTGGAAATATTAATTTTACTGTCTCCATTTTCATCCGACATGACAGCAGTGTACCAAAAAAAAAAAAAACACACCAATGCATCCTCCCATACTAAAAGATGCATATAAAAGTGTCATGCGATAGATCTTAAAAGTTTTTAAAATAATAAAACTTTGAAATATTTAAAACCACATCACATTGACCTTTGTAAAAACCTAATTGACGATAAAAAAAACTTTAAAGGAAAGGACCTGACAATATCATAATCTTTCAACAACTAAATTTAGGATTTAATTTTTTTTTTCATGGCATTTTCTTCCCTCTCTCTCTCTCTCTCTCTCTCTCTCTCTCTCTCTCTCTCTCTATATATATATATATATATATATATATATATATATATATATATATATATATCATGCATGTGTTTGGGTTACAGAACATCGTTTGAGTTTACTGATGTAAGTCATTATACAACCATGCATAGTGTGTTCAGCATTAATGTGGCATACTTTGAGGCAAAATCACATTATTTTAATTTTGTAACAATTTTAGCATTGTGTGCATGAGCATACAAAATTTAGTGGATTATGCAGGTGGACTTCGCGGTGGCTTGAATATATCGGAACACTTTTGATGTCGTTCCGCAGAGTGGGTGAAAATATTTGCAAGATACTCTAATGCCCAAATCAATAAATGTATAAGAAATGTAAAGCAAGAAATGTAAAGAGCGAAGAGAATGAGAGAACATTTAATATTGTGCAAACAATGCCCTATTTATAGTGACTTAGGATGTGCACCATTTACCTTGTGGTCGTCGGCAATGATTGGAGGAACAACTCTATAAAAATCACATCATGTGTGATGTGTCCGAACCATTGAGAGATATTTGGGATATAAGATGGACATTGTTTCGATACTCACTCATTTTGAATGGCATCGACGCCTTCACTATTTACATCAGTGAAATTTTGACTCATATAAAATTGTCAGGTCATTCCACTCATTTTGAAGGGTACTTATGCCCTTATTATTTGTACCAGTAAAATTATCAGGTCATTTATTACAACTTACTAGGATTTTATTGGTTCAATTTTGAGACCGTAACTACAAAGATAAAACAATTTTAAGGTTTGAGATGAAGAAATGCGGGTTGTGCAACCGTCCCTCAAAGTTCTGTGAATCAAATCAAACCACTCTTTGTTGGGAATGCGATGCAAAGATTCACTGTGCAAACTTTCTGGTCACCAAGCATTCAAGGATTCTTCTCTGCCATGTTTGTCAATCACTCACCGCTTGAAATGGCTCGAGACCCAGGTTTGTACTCACCATCTCCATTTGCATCGATTGTGTCAGCAACAATAACGAGGCCTACAACCAACAGAGTGATGATGATGACGATAACGATGGCACTGAGGATGATACAGAAAACAGTGAAGCTGGTGGGAACGAAGATGAAAAAGAAAATCAAGTGGTTCCATGGACATGAACACCTCCACCACCAGTTTCAAGTTCTTCGAATAGTGAAGCTAGTTCTACACATCTTTTTCATTGATGGCTAGACTTCTCTTTCAAAATTGAATCAATAAAAAAATTATAATAAAATGACCTGACAATTTTATATATGAGTCAAAATTTTACTGATGCAAATAATGAAGGCATCGGTGCCCTTCAAAATGAATGAACACTGAAGCAATGTCCAATTTTTTATCTCACAAAAAAAAAAGACAGCAGTTCAAACACATTTCTTTGCATCAGTTTTACACATACCCACGAGTTCAAGTCCTCTAGATTGGATGTCAAGATATGATGGAAAGAGAGCATAAAGAAAAAGATAGGAAAGAAAAACATTAGAAATATAGCTTAAATGAATGAAAATTAAAACAGACGTCTAGAGCTGCTGGCATCACATTCACAAAACACGAAAAACTCTACCACCAACTATACAGGTCTTAGCAAAGAATAAGATATACCCCAGGAAAACCAACACAATTAAAGCAGTTAAATCTCCATTTTTTCAGCAGTTATCTAACCACAAAAAGATGTATATAGATAATAAAATATTGATTAAAAAACAGCTCTTAATGTTCCCACTTCTTCAACTCCATGCCATCAGGAGGACTTCCTTCTACCTTCTTTGATCCCACTTCTTTCCAGTTTGTAGACAGTACTGTTCCATTGGACTCCACCTGCAAGAAATTGAACAGACATCAGTTGCAGTTTATACAGCAGCAGTATGCAGCATTAACAAAATTTGCAGCCAGTCTGAAAATATCACAAGTCAAGGCAGCAGCATGCCCAATAAGGAGGAACTGCACTGTACATAAACCAGGATTAAAGTAGAAACTATAAAAACTTACAAATGATTTTCTCATCGCTCTTCTTGTGTCCTCATCTGCACCTTGGTATATCTCACGGAAAAATTTGTTCAAAGCTGCATCGCCATCAAGCTTTTCTTCTTTCTCCTGAAATGAAGAATGTTAGGAGCAGGATGTGCACCAACATAAAAAGAATTAGATGGTTTTACATAGGCGGCAGACAAACCTCTTTCTTAACTTGAGCTTCCAGCTTGTCCCAATCTACTCTTGTTGGTTTTGAGGATGGGTAAGTAGGTCTTTGACCTCCAGCAACTGCCAGATTCATGGTAAGGAATAAAACATATTAGCATGTAAACCACTATACAACATATGCATATTTAGTAGCAAACATCGATACAATGTATGCATATTTGCATGTAAACCGTGATACGTATTGAGGACCATAATTTGAATGCATATGCTATTAATCAGGCAGGCCCATAAGCAATCATACCTCATTTCAAATCACCAACCCAGTATCCAGGACAGAACATGCAAAACACTGCTGACTCACATAACCTAGGATGCCTATTAAATATTTTCGCCATTTCTTGCCATATTAAAAATTTCACCAGTATTACAGGCAGAGCTTCACTAAACATAAACAGAATTATAATATGAATATCTAAAGCATCCAGCCAGTTGTAAAGTGGTTTGTGTTCACATTACCTAGAGTTATCATGGTATTCAAGTATATGGTAAGCTAGAGTTTACCATAATATGTTAATACATGCATTAACACCACATAAAAAATAATTAAAAAAACATCAATTTTTCAGTAGTCACCAAACTGGAAGGAGGAGGGGAAACGAGCTGAAAACTCTATCTAAATAATCTGAGGTTACCTGATGGAACATTAGCCCTCTGGGGAACTGTAATACCCCTGCTGAATTCTAGAGAAGTCCAGTGGACAGATTCTGCTTTAGCAAGGCGAATTTCAATTTTGGTAGACAAAACTTCAAACCGGCATCTGGCAGGTATAATCTGATTGAGAAAAAGTAAAGATTCACGTGATTGACAGAATAATGTAACATTAGATAAATCATAAACAGGGCTTGAAACCAGCAAAAGAAAAACTTAAAATTTTTGCCAACTACATGGGCTTGAACCAGCAAAAGAAAATTTTAAAAATTAGTTAGACAACATAATTTATAATTAGCCCCCGAATATCATCTTTAGTTTCCAAAGGATGACCAGAAGTAAAATTATAGTACAAAAACAAAAAAAAAGACTTCCATTCATACCTTTCCAAATAAGCGAGGTTGAAAGGCATATGCATCTTCGCCAGGGACATTAATGCTAACACTTAGCTAAAAAAAAAAGAAAAAAGAAAAGAGAAGTAAAGTTAGAATATGATCCATCTAGTTCATCAAGATGTTAGCAACTGTAATAATAACATAATTTGAAGGAAAAAAAAAAAGAATTCACCAAATAGTATGATAATTAATGTGAACCATACTATTTGTTCACCAAAGTCAACAGTAACTCTGTCCCGCGGAATGCCCTTTGCGAATATGGTAACAACCACCTCATCAGGTTTCTGGTAAAATTCATGTCTGCATAAATATTATATTTCAAAATTAACCATGCAAGAGTAATTAGTATTTTCCTTTAATTGGAATTTGCCAAATGCACATGTAGTATTCAAACCATTATAACAAAGAGCTAACCAATTATAGAAGGGGCATTACAGATATATGCAACAGATAATATATCAGCGCTTTCCTCGTATAAAGCAATAACCCTAACAAATGGTGCAAAAACCAAAAGCTGCATTAAGCCACTAACCTATATTTAGGTTTAGCCACTGTTACTGTCTGCTTCTCTGGAACACCATTATCTGGCAGAACATCTTTTGTAGAAACACCCTGTGTTGTGGTCTTTTCTGGTATGGGTACGGCACCAGATTCTTCTGTTGAACATAATATGTCCATCAAACACATGTCAGTTAACAGTTTTGTAGCTAAATATGACATATATCCACATTTTCTCTCTCAACTGTCAAACATGACCATGAGATCCCATTTAATTCAAATGAAATCTAAAACACGAAAGAAGTAATGAAAAAATAACAAAAATAAAGAACACATGTTTACCTGCAATGAGCTTATCACATTCTTTGATCATGTTAGTGAATCTTGAATCTCCCGGAGCCAACGAAGCACCCGTCTCAAAAGCTGCCTTAGCAGTCTGATATTCTTCAAGCTTGATGCAAGCAGTACTATAACCAAATAGCAACCCAAAGTTTACAAACTACATAAAAAAAACATCGAATAGAACACAAATAATATGATATATGATGTGATGAAATGCACTGCACATCAATCAGACAAGTTTAGTCAAATATCCTCATTAATATTCAACCTTCACATAGAATAATAATAATCATAATATGCCAATAATTTATGACAACTATTATTTTACAATTCTACTATTTAAGATAAGAATTGAGTTGGCAACAACTGATGGTCAAGGTATGGTGGAAATATGAACAAAGAAAACATTGCAAGAGATTATACATTGAAAAAACTCAATCTGAAGTGATAATCAATTCCAAGGTGGAGTTACACTAACCCTTTGCGCAAATATGCTTTTGATAGAGAAGGATTCATTTCAATTGCCTTGTTTGCATCGGCAACAGCCTCTGGTACAAAAGACAATAAACCAAAATCAGCATAAATCATAAATCATGAATATACAAACAAGCCCAAACAACAAAGACTCCTTCTAGGTTAACATCTCATAATTTTGCCACAAGCCCACAACATTTTATTCAATGAGCACGAGTACATGACCCAAATGAACATGGTTTCAGTTTCTAACTAAAAGATTATGATTTAAGCAAAACCAGCAAAAGGGTATCAGAAAAACACAAACTTTGTTGTAAATAAAAAAAAAAAAGTGTATACCAGTGAGGTTGTTGAGTTTGATGTTGGCCTGGGCACGATCGGCATAGAGGTCGGCGTCGTTGGGATTGAGGGCAATGGCCTCAGTTAGAAGGTCCGAGGCGAGTTCGTAGTGGTCATCGACGAAGGCCTCTTTGGCCTTCACCCCGAGATCGGAAGCCATGGGAAAACAAGGAATGAAGAGAGGAAGAGAGTAGAAAAAGAGAAAGTTGCGATTGACTTGAGAGTTGAGACGGTGTGTTTGTGACAGAGGCAAAATATTTATATATAAGGTGTGATGTGAGGAAGAGGTATAGACTTTAAACAACTCTTCCCGAATACGGTTTCTAATTACGAAACTACTAGAACGTGTACATAAGGAAACAACTAAGAAAATTGGTATAAAAGATAATCCTACTTGCATAATGATTACTATCACAGAGTTTGTTATAGATTTTGATAGAAATCATTTTGAAAAAAAAAATTAATGTTAAAAGAATTGATTCTTAAACAATAGTGGTTAAAAAATTTGTTTTTTTTATGATGATATTTTAAAAGTGAGTTTAAAAGAAAAATTTTGATTGAATAATATAAAATAGAATCACTTTTGAGGTAAAATTCCTAAAAAGTACAAGCATCTATCATAAAGAGAAAAGAGAAACATATATGATGAGGATAGTAAGGTAAAACATAGTTTCCCTTTTTAAAAACAAAACCAAAATCTAATACCCATCTGCAGTGACTAAGGGCCCGTTTGGTGGTCAGGATAAGGGAGGCAGGATATGATAAGCTATCCTATCCTGTTTTAATCTGTAGTTTGGTAAACCAGCAGGATAGGATAAGCTTATCCTGTTAGCTTATCCTATCCTGTTACTTAGTTATAATTCTATCCTGAGGGTGGAGCTGGGTTAGAACCAACAGGATAGGATAAGAAAATGCTTTCTTTTATCTCTTACCTTTAATATTGTTATTATTTAATTACGGTTTCAAACCTAATTAGTCAACCTTAATACTAATTAAAATATGTGGTTTAATTAACAATTTTTATAAAAAGTGAAAAAAAAGTTAATTTTTTATAATTTTAAAAAATGGACTAATTTATAATTAAAAAGCCAAAAATATATATTATTAAATATTTTTTAATTTAAATGTATAAAACAACCACGTAATATTAAAATTTATTTTTGAAAAAAATGTAATTTTGATATAAGGATAATTTTATCATTTGTGGATATTTTATATCATATCCTGTCATTATCTGATGCACATCAAACATTGGACAGGATAAGAGCTTATCATGCTCATATCCTATCCTATCCTTATCCAGCTCTCATATCCTATCCATCCTTATCCTATCCTGACCACCAAACGAGCCCTAAAATCAATTTTGGGCTCATCTCAAGACACTTTTACTCACCTTGATTTTTATACAAACAAAAAGTGACAATGTAAAATCGATTAAATTGGACGCAAACCGAAATTTGAAGGTGTAAAATCTCAAACAAAAAAGCATTGTGTGTATGTTTGGAAAAAATGTTGGGAGAGTGAAACGCGCATCCGAGAAGCTGAAAATAGTTGCTTCTACGGCCAGGGACGCACGCTTGAGATTGGCACCCGTCAATCCAAAAATATTATATGTAGATTCAATTACAATTTTGCATATTCAATTAGGATTTTAAAAGAATATTTTGACATAAAAAAGACTTGTAAATTTTAAAAGATTTTTTAAGATTGTAATAACTTATAAGATTTTTTTTTTCTAAAGATTGTTATAATCAAGATTTTCATGTTTGAATTTTAATAGATTTATATCACAAGAATTTATAAGATTTGAAAAGAGCTATATGAATTTATAAGATTTGAAAGGAACACGTGGTGGAGAATAAAATCAGAATTTATGAATCAGATTCTATTTGTATAATAAAGAATAAACACATAGATTCTATTTGACAAGATCGAACCGCTAGCTTATAGTGGATAAGCTTGTATAGGAGTTTGGTAAACGACCTTAGCTTACTAGCTTATAACGTTTTTTTCACTAGTTTAGTGTTTTTTTCAAACGCTACATGAAGTAGCATTTGAGCTTATAACTTAATATTTTTTATCTCATTTTTATCCTTACTATTTTAATTAAATTTCTCCTTTATCCTCTTGTAAATAAAATAAAAATCCTAATCCATAATCCCTAAATTAATTTGAAAATTATTCATAAAAAATAATTTGAATATTAATTTAATTTAAAAAAATATATTTAAGGACTATTTTCACTAACTAGATATATTTTTAGGATAAAAAATAAAAGAGAATATACTTTTGTCTATAAAGAATCATATCAACATATCATTTTATTTATAATATCTCATTTTTTAATAAAAATAATTAAAATAAAAAAATAATATTTTAATTTGTAAGATGATAAATAATTTACAATAAATTAAAGTATTAAAATTAATAATTATTTTAAAATAAATATAAAAAAGCATATAAAGGTAGAAACTTTTAAACAAATAATGATGCAACAAAATATATCCTCCAAGGAGAAGAAAATAGAAATAGTGAGGAAAACTTTATTGCATTTGATAACTATTCAGATAGATAAAGGCAGAACAAATGCTTCATTGAAAGTTGTTGATATGAAAATCTCATAGGAGAGTGAAAGTATAATATGGAACAAAACTTTTTTTTTGTTGTTGTTATGAAAATCACAGAGTGTGTCGAGAAAGAGAAAGGGAAAGAGGTAACTCAACAGTGAGAAACCTGATAAATCCAATAGGTTAGGATGAGACTTTTTAATACTAAAAAGTTACACAAAATCAACATTAAAAACAATCCATCGAAATTAGCAAGTTTTTGAATACCAAAAGACTTTTTATTACTTGTATAAAATTTTGGTTGAATATCACTAGATTTGGACAAACTCTTAAAAATACATTAATAGTCCTGAAGACTTTTTAGATTATTTAAAAGTCTTAATTGAATACTACATGACTTATTGGTCTCGAAATAGTCTTTTAAAATCCTAACGGAATACAATTTTCTGATTTCATATTGTCCCTCTTGACCATTTAAGTATCGGCATCATCTAATATATCAAAAATCGTATTCCCATTGATGTTGTTCTAAACCAGTTTTGTGGCCTACCACCAAAAGGTTGACTAGTGTGTCAAGCAAAGGTCGACCCCTAAAGCAGACCATGATGACCCCAAAGGTAGGCCGAACATTGTCGACCATTGAGCTAGGCCTACCAATGACCGGTCAGACACCCTACCTCTACAAGGCAAATTTGTCATGCCACCCTATTGAGGTGACCATTGACATAACAGACTATCACGACTCAACTCCTTCAACCCCTTATAAATATGGATAAGCCAAAGAGTAAAAAAAGAACTCTCTTCCTCGACTATCTCATTTTTAATATTTCTTTTCTGGAATATTTTATATTAAGGTATCGATTTAGGCATTGGAGTGTCTTTACAAATATATCACCTCCACTCAATCGACGGCATGAGCCCGACCAGCAAACATCAAAGAAGAGCGTCAGGAAAGAAAAAAAATGCAATGTTGAGAATTTATGCCACAAGCAATAATGTCTTTTTTTACTAAAAGAAATTTATTTCATTTCAATAACAATAACGTTCGCAATACATGGAGGAACATAATAAAAGATATGAGACGTAGCTAAAGATATAGCCACCATTGCTACAATGTGGACTGCTACGTTTGTTTGTCTTCTAATAAATTCAACCTTAAATTTTGAACTAGAAACAAGGATGCGTTTACATTCTTGAATAAGCATCCCAAAATCAGAGATATCTTCCTTGGTCCCTCGCAGACTATCCACAATCCACAACGATTTTGCTGTTCAACTCAAACACAACTTCTACCGGATTCAACTCTTGAGTCCAATGAAGTGCATGCAATAGATAAAGAGTTTCCCCTTCATGAACCAGGAGCATAGGCGATAAAACATCAGTTTTTGAAACCATTAATGCTTTGTTTGTAAGTTGATTTTCGGAGGGAAAGGAAAGGAAAATAGAATGTTTATTTCAGGGTCACCCTTGTTTGTGAGTTTAGAAAATTGGAGGGGAAGGTTTTGGGGATCTTAATAAACCATCCAAACTCCTCCTATGTACACTTTTCTAAGTTCCCCCAATTTGGGGTATTTTGAAGAAAAACTAATTGAAATTACTAACTTATTTCTAAACATTTTTAAAATTTACCCATTTTATTTTGGGTTATCAATATTATTTATAGAATATTAATTTTTAAGTAAGGATAAAATTGTAAAAGTATATTTTATGCCCTCCATTTCCTTCCTCTCATACAATATGCACTCCCAAATAAAGAGAAGGATAATGCTCTCCTTCTCCTTCCCTCCCTTCCTCTTTCTTCCCTTTTGATCCCTTCTCTTTCCTTTCCCTCCTAACTCGCACACAGGACCTAATTCGCCCCGGTCATTTTGAAAGCAGATTCCAAACACTGTCTTAGCATCCCATAGCTTCTCATTCCAACCACACCAAATACTACAAATCATCATAGAAAACATAGCTCTTTTTGAAGGGATCAAGTTTGCACTTACAAGGAAATACACATCCCTGAAACTATCCTCTTGCTGTAACCACGGTTCAATATATAACTCCCACAGTCCCTGCTTCCCCCAGCACTCAAGGCTCTCTGCGCATGTAAAAAATAAAATAAATGGAAATTGTTTTCCACGTTGGTCTCACAGTTGACGCATGTAGTTGGGCATTGAACACCCTTAGCTTAGAGACGATTACATGTAGGCAAGCAATCCTTACAATGGTTGATACTCTGTTATATTTATCAATCTACAATTAAGATTTTAATTACTATCTTTTAATTTTTTTAATATGTTGCTCGTCACCAATTATTTTACGATAAAGTTTTGCTTGGTTTATGATCAAAATGATTGTTTGTTCTCTTTTATATAGTAATAATCGTAATTAGGTAATATTTGGATTATCTCTTCCTTCAATCGTTTAAACGTTGTTAATCCATATTTAAAATAAGATATAAACAACAAAAATTCTGTAAAGATTCTTTTCCAAAATTGCAAAAAATACAATTTGAATTTAGGACAATGTGTTTAACTAAATATCATGTAGTTATCCTCATCATTAAATCGATGCCTAAGGTACTAATGTGTATTCATCTTAATGGAAGGGGATTAAGTCCTTTAACTATATGGTTTTGAGTTTGATTTTGAGATTTGTATATATAAAAAAATATTATTGAAAGAAGTTTCCACTTAAACACCTTATGATTAAATAACTAGTCTTTTTTGTTTTGTTCAAATGAGGCATACTTAGACCTTATAATAACGGAGGTGGAAATGAAGGTATAACGCTTTCGAACCCGCAACCTCATAGGCACCAAATGTCCCTCGCAAGCTCAACCACATGAGCAACCTCACATGCACCAAATGATTAAATAATTAGTCTTTTATATACCAAGTGAAGAGATATAGGTACATGGGAAAAAAATGTAAAATAATGTATGAGGTCTTTTATTTGAGAAATTTTAGCCTCTCCTAAGCTAAATTATTAAAGAAAATAATAAATTATTTTAAATTATTTATTTAATATTATTTATTTTAAGTAACTAAATTCACCCTAGAAAGAAGTTTTATGAATATATAAAACTTTTTCTTCTTTTTAAATTAAGTGAATAATTTGTCACATTAAAAAAATTAGGTAAACAACACCAACCAGATCCAGCACAGTTGGTAAATAGTTAGGTTCCTTATGCATATTATCAAGAGTTCGATTTCTGTCGTGCATGAAAAAATGCTTTATTGGAAGAGGTAAAACTTACTTCAGTGATTGCTACGGTTTGAAAGGAATTAGTCTTCGATTATCGGAGGATACCAATACACACAAAAATTAGATAAATAATTAATGCCTCTTTTAATTATTATTTTAAAAAAATTTCTAAATTGAATTTTCCAAAAGTCTCAATCTCCTCTTCTTGATGAGCCTGGAACCGATAGTCTCTTAATAAAATTCCTTAATATCTGTGGAAACATAGCTATGGGCTGATTTATGCCCAACTTTGCAGTAGATGGGCCTCATCAATGTTTGGGTTGAAACCATATATCACCTGAGTTAATAAAGTATACAATATCTTAACCTACAAAATAAAATTAGGTTTAATTAATCTAGAGGTGCCAAACAACTTAAGAATTTTCGAATAGATTTTTTCATTTTAAAATTTATAATTGATTTTTGAACACATAAAAATTTTATAATTGAGTATCTCATATATTTTTTCGTTAGGATTTCATTAAGTATAAAAATCAATTTAAATTTAAATTTTTCTAGAAAATAGAGAGACCTATTTAATTTTTTAAAAAGTTCATGGACCCATAATTGTGAAGTAGATGGATCACTTAATAAATACGTAAAAGAAACTCTAGCAAAAAAATATATGCCAGAGGAGACTAATTTTTTTTATCAAGCATAGGAGAGACCAATTATAATTTTTTTATGCGTTCAGAATCTGACTACAGACTTTTAAAATATATTAGGGAAAAGGACAAATAGTGACCTCCAACTCCTCTCAATTCATCCCTAAACTCCAAGAATCCGTGAAATAGGTCCTTCTCTTAACGTATTTCAGTATTCCAAATAGCTGAGGAATGTGTATTGCTTGCTCAATTTTGAAGCAAACGAGCCTTATGTTTACTCCTTGAACTCCATTTCCTACATATCAACAATGGTTCCAGATATGCACAGCGAGACCCTATCCATTTCCTACTCTCCAGTCCAAAATCCCATTTGTTGATCACCAATTATGGAGTGGAGATTAAGTGTAGAGCAATTTTAATTTTCAAGACTCATTACCCAATTTTTCATTTTGAAACTTATTCATGTCATAGTATTTGAGAAACATAAATTCTTATGCGTACCAATACCATAGCCACCCCCTAGTAGCCCTAAACTTACCAGTTCCCACTCCGCTCCACTCATCTTTCAATTTGAAACTCTGATCCTGAACGGTGCTTCCTCTGTCCACGTGGTTCTTGAAACACGCCATTTGATATCTGAACCAATATAATTTCCATTTAAGGTTGCAATTTCATGCTACTTTTAAGCATTGCAGTAAATTCTTTTTGCTAACCATAACAATAGGTTCTGTAACGTAGACATGCTATGTAAAACAGTCACACAGAGTTTTACACCATGTCACTTCAAAGAAACTTGCTTGAGGGTTCTTTCTTTCTGCAACTCACATTCCCTCAAGGAGGGACTATGTGTTCACAGCCCAATAATCAAAGTGGGTCTTCAAGATGACTTGTATTTGAACAACAATTTGCTGTCATTTTATGCTAAATGCTTTGGAGTTGGACGTGCACGCCATTTATTTGATGAAATGCCTTACAAGGATGTTGTGTCCTGGACTACGGTTCTGTCTGCCCACACAAGGAACAAGGATCATTTTGAGGCCCTTGAATTGTTTGACTTGATGCTAGGTTCTGGTCAATACCCCGACAAGTTCACTTTGTCCAGTGCCTTAAGATCATGTTCTGCTTTGGGAGAGTTTGAGTATGGGGTTCAAATTCATGCCTCTGTGGTCAAGCTTGGGTTGGAGCTGAATCTGGTTCTCGGTACTACTTTGATTGATTTATACACCAAGTCTGATTGTAATGTGGAAGCATACAAATTGCTAGCATTCGTGAAGGACGGTGATGTTGTGTCTTGGACAACAATGATCTCGTCATTAGTTGACACTAGAAAATGGAGTCAAGCTCTACAAATGTATGCCAAAATGATTGAAGCTGGAGTTTACCCAAATGAATTCACCTTTGTTAAACTCTTAGGCATGTCTTCTTATCTTGGTTTGGGTTATGGGAAACTACTGCATGCACAGTTGATCAGATTTGGTATTGAAATGAATGTGGTATTGAAGACGGCCATTGTTAATATGTATTCAAAATGCAGACAGATGGAAAATGCTATTAAGGTCTCAAATCAGACACCTGAATGCGATGTGTGCTTATGGACCACCATTATCACTGGATTCACTCAAATTTTGCAGGTTAGGGAGGCTGTCAATGCATTTTTTGATATGGAATTGTCCGGAATCCTACCAAATAATTTTACATATGCTAGTTTATTGAATGGTTGCTCCTCAGTTTTATCATTGAACCTAGGGGAACAGTTTCATTCTCGGGTTATCATGGTTGGACTGGAGGGTGATATTTATGTTGGAAATGCACTGATTGATATGTACATGAAATGCTCCGACGTCACAACAAATGCTGTGAAAGTTTTTAGCGGGATTGCCTCACCAAATATCGTCACTTGGACTTCTTTGATTGCTGGTTTTGCAGAACATGGGTTTGAAGAAGAATCTTTTCAGTTGTTTGCTGAGATGCAAGCAGCAGGAGTGCAGCCAAATTCCTTTACACTATCGACCATCCTTGGAGCTTGCAGTAGAATGAAGTCTCTTGTTCAAACAATGAAACTCCATGCACATATCATAAAAACAAAAGCAGATAATGATATAGCTGTTGGGAATGCTCTTGTACATGCTTATGCTGCAGGAGGGATGGCGGATGAAGCATGGTGTGTTATTGGCACGATGAATTATAGAGATCCCATTACATACACAAGTTTAGCAGCGAGATTAAACCAGAGCGGGGACCATGAAATGGCATTACATGTCATCACTCACATGTGCAATGATGAGGTTAAGATGGATGAATTTAGCCTGGCGACCTTTTTGTCAGCTGCTGCTGGCTTAGGCACTATGGAAACTGGAAAACAGCTACATTGTTATTGTGTCAAATCAGGTTTCGAGAGATGCAACTCAGTTTCAAATAGTTTAGTTCACTTGTACAGCAAGTGTGGTAGTATGCATGATGCATACAGAGCTTTCAAAGATATAAATGAGCCAGATGCAGTGTCATGGAATGGTTTGATATCTGGATTGGCATCAAATGGACGTATATCCCATGCTCTTTCTGCGTTCGATGACATGAGGTTAGCAGGAGTGAAACCTGATTCTGTTACATTCTTATCATTAATTTTTGCTTGCAGCCATGGTGGTTTATTTGATTTAGGTCTTGATTATTTCCATTCTATGGAAAGAACATATGAAGTAATACCAAAGTTGGATCACTATGTGTGTTTAGTTGATCTCCTTGGTAGAGCTGGTCGTCTAGAGGAAGCCATGAGAGTCCTTGAAACAATGCCTTTCAGACCAGACTCCTTAGTTTATAAAACTTTATTAAACGCTTGCAAGTTACATGGAAATGTACCCCTGGGAGAAGATATGGCAAGGAGATGTCTTGAGCTTGATCCATCTGATCCTACAATATATTTGCTGCTTGCAAATTTGTATGACAATGCTGGACTCTCTGATTTTGGCGACAAGACTCGCAGCCTGATGAGAGAAAGAGGTTTGAGAAGAAGTCCTGGGAAGTGCTGGATAGAGGTAAGAAGCAACATTCATCTCTTCTCTACTGGAGAGACATCACACCCCAAGATAGATGAGATTCATGAAAAGCTGGAGTTTCTTATAACTGAACTCAAGAAACAAGGGTTTACATACCAAGAGAATCAAGATACATTATACCACTCAGAGCAATTGGCAGTTGCATTTGGTCTTCTTAGTGTACCAACAATGGCTCCGATACGCATAAATAAGAATTCACTTATGTGCTCACACTGCCATAACTTTATAATGCTTGTGACACAAGTGGTTGGAAGGGAGATAATTGTGAGAGATGGAAAACTATTTCATTTCTTTAAGAAGGGCCAGTGTTCATGCAGAGGACACTGCTAATGTGCCACAACGGGGGAAACACTTCGTTGCTTGTGTCTGCAATGAAAATTACTCTTTTATAAGGTGCAAAATGACCGAGGCTAGGAAACAAAATACTTTACACTGCTGCTACTTGCTTTTGCTAGTGGGATTGTTCGGAGAATGAAGCTTATGGCTATCATCATTCATTTAACAGCTCTTCCTCTATTCTTGTATTTGTTTTTCTCATCTTTAATAAATTCCTGTTATTTACATATATAAATCAACATATAAATTCCTGTTTTTTCTCATCTCATACAAAGCCACCCACTGTCTAATTTTTCATAGAGCCAATCCACCATATTGGATTCCATATATTTTTCTCATATTATATCCACTAGCTTGAAGTAGAAATATTTATATTTATCTTTTAGACCTCAAGATATTACCACAGCGATTCTTGAAATGTTAACAAATCTGTCAGCGCAAGCATGCTGAGCAACCCAAAAATAGAAGACAAAACATAGTCCAGGTGTGTGAATTTTTAGCATTACAGAAGTACTTCTCATGCTTTGATTGGAAAAATTATTAGAGCCTGCTGTAAAATTTCTGCGGTAACAATGATTGCTTATGTGAAAATAGCCTTCCTAAATAATCAGTTCATTTCAACCAGTTTCTGTTTCCAATTTTGCATAACTAGTTTTAATTTGAACAGTTCTGAACAAATTTTCTAGATTGAAAAGGAGGCTCAAACCAGAAGGAGTTGTAGTTCATAATACTCAATTAATTGTCACATTCCCGTGTATCAAAAGTCAAAATAAAGATTTACAAGAAAAAGGGGGGAGTAGCAAAATTTACTATCCACGGTGGAATCTCAAAACTTTTATCAAATTCCTTATTATTGGATTTGGTTCCTCTAGACTAAGTGGAACTCTAAAGTGAGAAAATAAGTAGCTATCTACCATTGATTTGATTAAGTACATAGAGATCTCAACCCACTAAATGATTTAAAGGTTGATAGTCCTTACTTTCTCATTTTAGAGCGCTACTCACTTTAGAGGAGCCAAATCCGTATTGAATTTCATGTGGGATCCACTTAGAGTGGATTCATGTGATTTAGTAGATTCAATATGAAATTCACATAATAATAAAGAGTTTGTTGAAGAGAGTGTTAAAAAGTATAAAACTAACATTTATATGTTTATTATGAATAACTTCATGAATCCACACAAGACAATAGTGCAAAAACAAAAGGAAAAGAAGAACCAAATCACCACGGGTGGGTTGAAGTATCCTTGACCTATGAAAAAGATTTTATTAGGAGAGACTCTTCTCACTTTCCTGATTTCTCTCCGCCTAGTCTCCGACTAGAGGATACCATTGATTCACACAAAAAAAAAAAAAAGATATCCGCACACCATAGCACAATTTAAAAAACTAAATTATCAGAAACCTGAATGCCACGTCAGAGTTGGGATATTTTCCATTATCCTTTTCCTCGTACAACACGACGACGTTTTACTTTAGAGGGATGTAGTGGCGCTGAAGAAGGCAAGGCAGTGATAATCGAAAAGAGAACCTCATCCTGACCGGACCATTATCTATCTTTGTAGAAGAAGAAGAAGGATGATGGTCGTGGAAGGAGCAATCCGGTTCCCCGTTGTACCTCGTAATTATTCCAATTATCATCACGCATTACGTTCTGTTGTGTTTATGAATATCATCATATGATGATAATTAATAATGCAACGGTAATTAATTGTAATGCAGATTATTATGTGAGGAGCGGGGTAGTCCATATTGCTTCGTGCCCTCCCACTCTCTTCACAACAAGAAGAAGGAATGAACTTGTTAGCAATAGGATTCGAGCATCATCACAGCATCACCACCATCATGTAGAGAAAAATGGCAAGTCATCCTACCATCCATTTGAGGAAATTCCTGACCCACAGATTTGTGGAGAAGATGCTACACTCACACCCGCAGAAACAAGTAGAACAATTATCCAGGTATTACTATTACTCAATCAAGTAACCCCATTTCCTCCACAAAGAAAACAAACATGGAATTTGGTGATAATATAGTAGTAGTCTACACGCCTCAATTTATATTCTTCTTTGAAAAACTGGGTCTGTTATACTTGCTTGTAATCAAATTTCAATAGACTCTGAACCTTGGAATATTCATCTTAATGTGGTCTAAATCAAGCTGAACCTGAACTCTGTATTGAAAAGATTGAACTTGAGGCAAGAACTATATCAAAGCAGCTGTTTAGTAGCTTTTTTCATTCTCATCTTCATAACTAAGAATGCATTGAGAGGGATGATTGTGGTGTGTCATTTTCAGGTCAACAGCAAAGCAACAATGGTCTTCTCGGTTTTGATCAATGATGAAGATCATGAGAATGTTATTTGGCCAGATTTGCCTTATTTGACGGATGAACATGGAAGTAAGTGAAGCAAGGATCAATATTATTTATTATATAAATAGAGTTTCTCGTGCCTTAGAAGCTTCATCCACCAAATTGAATGCTATGTGCATTGCAGATATATACTTCCGAATGAAGAATGGTGAAGATGTTTTGCAATCCCTAACTTCGGAAAATAACTTTGTGGTATGGCCATCTTCCTAACTTTCTATATAATCCCCAAAGTTTCATTTTTTCATATACTCCTGTAAATATGCATGCCTGAAGGCCTTCTCCAGGGATTAGAGTTTACGGAATCTAATAATTTAAGTGGAATTCCTATCTGTTTGCTTGTGTGTATGTGCGCTCTGCATATCTTTTTTTTGTCGCCGAATGGGAACATTTGGATGTGCTATTTGGCTTCAACAAGCATTTCAATGTAATTTTCCTGGGTATAGAACATCGAGCTTTATCCATCATATGTTTTCTCCAAACCATTCCGCTCACTACTTCATCAGTAGCTCAGTACATTTTTATGTTTGTAGTCATCAGACATCAATAATTCTCATTAAAGTCTTCCATATTTGTCTTTCTTAGGTTTGGGAATCTGGATTTGTTATTCATCTTTTTCTTTTGAATGTCATGTATCCAGTTATGCTTTGCAAAGTTTGCATCTCTTCCCATGTAATAATGTTTTGGCTATGGTTAATTTGTCTTTTCAATACCTTGTAGCAAGTCATTGTTGGTGTGGATACCGTGGAAATGATATCTGAGATGGACTTATCAGGAGTAGGACCTTCAGAAATCAACTTTGGGATTGAAGAAATTGATGATGAAGATAGTGACAATGTTGATGACAACGATGAAGAGGAAGAGGAAGAGGATGAAGATGAAGATGATGATGACAACAATGATTATGATACGGTCAGAAATTCATTTGTTTTGTTTTTAATGTAATTCTGAGGATTAGGTTCATTTCTCAGGTGTAAACATTATAGCTGGAAACATTATGCATTTTGTTCTATGTTCTTGTTTTCAGGAATGGGTATCTATTCTTTCGGACGAAGATGAGCAAGTTGACACTGATGATACATTTGCAGACTGGGCAAAATTGGAGACGATGCGTTCTTCCCATCCAATGAATTTTGCTAAAACATTGGCTGAGGTAAATATCAATGGTACGGAGGAAGTTCATTATATGTAGTTTGGTGATACCTGTAAGATGACTAAATAATACAAATGTGCTTTGTCTCTAGGCAATTGGCTGTTGCGTCTTTTCCATTGCAATTATACCTAGATTTGTTGGTGCCAATTAACTTGTTTATCTTTTATGACCAGATTGCTTCAGATGATCCATTTGATTGGATGGAACAGCCTCCAGCTTATCTAGCTGTCCAAGGCCTTATAAGACCGGCCTTTATTGAAGAACATTCTATAATAGAAAAGCATCTATCTGCCAGTCAGTCCAGTAATACCGGCACAAGTAAACCCATCGAAAGTAAAGGAAAAAACGTTGATGTGATTAATGGTCATGTGCATAACTTAGAATCATTTAGAGATAATGCAGAGATGGAGAATACTGAGAATGGTGACATTCCTCTTAATGAGACTACATTCTATAAACTGGAGATGATTAAGATTCAGGTGTTTTCAGCACATGGACATCCAGTATGTTTCATGCTATGAACTTGGACACACAATTGATCATACACTTATTCATGTTTGCTGATACTGGTGCTTTACTTGGAAATTTGCTATTCTTCAGTTGGTTAATAAATTTGGTTAGTTAAGCAGGAGCACATCGAATATGCTTCTTCCTATCAATGAGACTACATTGATAGGAGAATACTGAGAATGGTGACATTCCTCTTAATGAGACTACATTCTATAAACTGGAGATGATTAAGATTCAGGTGTTTTCAGCACATGGACATCCAGTATGTTTCATGCTATGAACTTGGACACACAATTGATCATACACTTATTCATGTTTGCTGATACTGGTGCTTTACTTGGAAATTTGCTATTCTTCAGTTGGTTAATAAATTTGGTTAGTTAAGCAGTAGCACATTGAATATGCTTCTTCCTATCAATCATCACACCCACCACTTCATTCCATCAAACTGCTTGCAATCTTAAAATACTTTGCAATAATTTAAAGAATAATTGATAAGCTATGGACTTTTACCTTTTGAAAGCTAACCCAAAATATAGGTATGAGTGTTCTTTTCCCTGCAAAAGCTTCAGTGCTGTAAGTAGTTTATCATCGGAAATGATAGTTTCATGCTTTGCTTACTAGTCACCTGAAAGTTGAATAACCAGAATGGGTGGAGCACTTATAAAAGAATCTAGACATCCAGATTTTGTTCCTCCGTGTTCTATGGAAAACTTATTAAATCGTAAGTTATGTAACTGTTATGACTAAGCCATGCCAATTGCCCACTCAGGGTGCTTACACTCTAATAGACCCTTTTTGTATTAGGTAGGGTGGCTTTCACTCACGACCTTTATGGTATCAGTTAGCTCCTTCCCTGCTTGCCTTTCCACGGTCACTTAGCTCTCAGCAAAAGCACCAATTGTTACAACTCAAGCCTATGAGGAGAGCCCATCCAAAAAGACTAGCCTATTAGATGGGAGAGCATCATAACTTAAGGACCGATCTTTACTCAATGTGGGACATCATAGTAACTTAGATTTTCAACTCTATTGTTGAGTCAAATGGTGCCACAGATATTTAAGATCTTATTTCCTGGCCTAATGTAAGAAGTAACGAATTAATTGCTCAGCCATAGTTAAAATTACATTATCTGGCAACATCTCATGTTTATGTGTTTAAGTATATATTATATTATTTGGTCCTGTTTTTAATTTTGCTGAAAATGAAAACTGCTTATTCTGATTTTGGCAGACTCTCCTTGAAGTGGAAGACTACGTGAAAGCTCAACCTGATGCTATTGCACACTCAGCTTCCAAAATCATATCTCGTTTAAAAGCTGGTGGAGAAAAGACCGTACAAGCCCTCAAGTCTCTCTGTTGGAGATGTAAGGCTATTAAAGTGGAGGTACTGCATAAACTATTGGAATACTTTCGTTAGAAAGTTCTTTCTTGTCTTACTTAAATGGTTTTTATATACATAATAAGTGAAGTTGGGTTTGAGTCGTTGATACTTGAAGTGGTCTCATTCTATTCAACCAGAATAAAATTCATGTAATTCAAAATACATACAATTAAAACTACTAAAACTAGTAGTATCAGCAATTGTGTTGACATGTACAGGGGCAGGTCTTTAAAGGAACTTGGTGAACTATTAATAGAACACTATGTTACTATGTGTCATGAATATAGGAATGAATTGAATGATGATAAACCATATCAGAAATTCATAACCTTCCTTATCATCTGTTCGGCTATTCCTTTTATTGAGAGCATTCTTGTGTGCAAGCATATGCTCATTAGTATGTTGTTGCCGTTGATGATCACACTTGATTGCAATTTATTGCAGGAGGCACAACTCGTCTGTGTAGACTCCCTTGGGTTTGACCTAAGGGTTTGTTCAGGAACTCAAGTCCAAACGCTGAGATTTGCATTTAAGAAAAGGGTACATCGGTTATTTTTATATCTACAAATTTTGATTTCTTCATATTTCATGACTTGTGTTTTTAATCGTGTCTCATGCCATGCTCTGTACCTTTAAACATCGACAATGTTAACCTAGTCGATCTTTTAAAGGATGCTTGTCTGACTTATAATCTAGTAAAGGCTAATTCAAAAATAATTATTGAGTGACAATTTTTTTTTTAAAATGGCTTCATTGCATTTAGTTATTTGGCCTTTTTCCAATAGTTTGACAAACACCGCCTTGGTATGCCTGACTTTAGAAGATAATTGCTGTTCGTTGAGTTGCAACTTGGTGCTTCTAATCTTTCTATTGGTATGTATGGTGGTGGGTGCATGTAGGATTGATAATATGATCATAAGAAAAAGTGCTTCTGAAGTACACTAAAGACTAATCATTACAGAACCTGTTGAAAGTTTCACTCTTAGAGTGGGTTGTGACATGTGAATGCACTGCGAATATGACCCTTGGCACCATGTGATTGTAAAGCAGTCCGATGTCTTCTATTGCCAAATACCCTTTGTTAAGGAATATAATATGGTATTAAGTAATTAGGAAACTGTTCTGTTTTAAGTAATTCGTTAGTTGTAGTGCACCAAAGTGATCTTTTAGTAGTCATGTTGTTAGAATAAATAGAGGTTAGAGGTATAGGATCTGTTTATGTACTGAACAATTCTATGTAATTAATGAAATGTTTTATTTTTTTTGTGTCTCACAACTCACATCTCCTCTGTATTCTCTTTTGTCTTTCTCCCCAAAAATATCTGATTTTAACAGCCTTCACACATGGTAAATTCCATTTGCAGGCCACTTCAGAATACAGTGCCGAGAGACAACTCAATGATATACTATTTCCAAGAGTTCACCAAAAAATGAAGCAAACACATCAAAATGAATGCTAAAACCCTCGAAATGTTATATTTCACGGGAATTCTGTATGGCTTGTTGTATGCCTGTGGGCAATGATTGTACGTAGAGGTAAAAGAAAAGGAAAAAGAAAGCATGCAGATGCCTATCAGGTTATGTAACTTTTATTGCATGTAAGCATAATGGAAAGTAATTTCCCCAGCGGCTTACTAACTTAGTCCTGAATTCTGATCTATGATTTCTTTTACTCACCTTTGTTATTAATTAGTCTAATGTCTGCAAGTGCAAGTCACTAGAGGCATTAGACATTAGCAGATGGATATTAGGATATATGTTGATCCCGAATACAAACTAATAGGGAGCCATTTTTTACTAAACCCGCACAAGAAATATCATTTACATAGTTGATTCGTTTCCCCTTTCATGATAGTTTCATTGTTGTCATAAGCCAATCTTGTCTATCATATACAAATTTTTATCATATAGAATTATGCAAGGCATAAAATGATACTTCTACTTATTCAAATTATACTCCATAGTTTATCTGTCATCAAGTTGGCTGGTAACTCCAAAAGCCAGTATTTAGGCAAGGCATATGGCTTGTGAATGAGAGATGAACGCTACAATGCCAGTTGTCAAGAACATGTAGCCACTTTCTCCCTCAATTAAGACACAATTTTCCTGTTTTCAGGTTTTTGAAAAGACATATTATTCAAAAAAGAACTTTTAGTCTGTTTTTTGTCTTTGATAACTTCATTCTGTTATAAGTCTCACTATGACCAAGTACTGAACCGCTCAGACTCATGTCATGTTACAATTACTGTATTGCCAAAGGTATCTAGAAAACAGTAATAATTATATAAACTGTTCAGACGCATTGCACTCTGAGATTTATATATAATCATATCAATACTGTCATTTTATCAAATCAAACTCTTAAACAAAACATGAATACTAACATTGGCATATAGACTTGAATATGAGACTTATATGTATTAAAATTTAAAAGCTATTATCAGTCAAAGATATTGCCAAACTTTTACACTTCTAGTTCAGATCAGAAGCTGTAGGAGTGCATAACTCCCTTGAGTAATTCACTCCATAATCTTATTCGAACGAACTTCATAAATTTTATTGAACTATTTAGCATAAGCTACACTCAAGATAGTACTCAGCTCCTTGTGTAAGTCTCATACACCAATTGTGCTGCGAGCATATCTACAACAGCAGAACCAACAGACTTGAACACCGTTATTTCCTCTAAACTGCTTCTCCCAACCTTGTCTCCTCTAATAAGTTCCACCAGATTTCCTCCAACTTCATCTTTCTTGATCACTCCTCTGTCAAAAGCACCCACTAGCTCCCCTGCTTCCACGAGGGCAGCCTCATTGTCCACAAAGACCCTTCCCCTTCTTATGGCCTCATCATCACATTCCTTCATTGAATGCTTGAAGGAACCCACCAAATCCAAATGAGCCCCAGCCTTCAACCTCTCACCCTTCACAAGGGGTGTCTCAGAATTGGTGGCACAACTCACGATATCCCCAAATCCAACAACCTCATCCAAATACTCACTACCCTCAAAGCTCAACCCTGCAAACTCATCACTTTCTCTCAGTTTCTGGGCCAAAGTTCTTGCCTTTTCCACTGTTCTGTTCCAGATTATGACTTTTCTCAAACTGGGTCTGGCTGAAAGATGGGCTCTGATCAAATGGGGTGCCATGGCACCAGCACCAACCATAACAAGGACCTCACTGTCATTTCTAGCCAAAAATCTAGAAGCCAAGCCAGAGACACATGAGGTTCTATAAAGGGTGAGTTCAGTGGAGTCCATGGAAGCAATAGTTTGGCCTGTTGTGGAGCTGAAGAGGACATAGGTTCCCTGCACACCTGGTAAGTTGAGTGCAGAGTTATGAGGGAAATGGGTGACAAGCTTGACACCAATGTAAGGGAAAGAAGGGGAAGAGGACCAAGAGGGCATGAGGAGGAGGGAGGAAGAAGGAGAGACAGAGTAGTGTTGGCGGATTGGGGATTGGAGAAAGGCTGAGACTTTGGGGAGAGTGGATTGGAAGTGATCGATGAGAGTTTGATGGGTAAGGATGGAGCATAAGCTCTCAGTGGATATGAAGATTGGAGAAGAATACACGTTGGTGGTGGTGATGGGGTTTGTGGTTTTGTCTTCGTTGGGTGGATTGGGAGTTGTGGCCATTGATTTGATTCAGAGAATTGTGCAAGGTACGAGGTTAGATGAAGATACAGAGTGTTGTTGAGTTTGAGGCTCTTGGCTAGCTGCGGACAAGGATCATTGTCACGACTTCTCTGTTATCTACTTATTTCTATGCAATCTTCCTGGGTCAACTTAAAAAAAAAAATTAATTAAATTTATTTCTATGGTTGTGACGTTGTTTTTACTTTTTTATATGTTGAATTATTCGGTTGGTTTCTAAATTTACCGGAAAATTCAAATAGGATTTTTAATTTTAAAAATTTATAATTGGATTCCTAAATTTATAAAATTTATAATTGAGTCTCTAAATTTATAAAGTTTATAATTGAGTCTTTCAAATATATCTCTGTTAGATTTTTATTAGGGGTCCCAAAAAGTATAGGGATCTAGTTGAATTTTCTCATAAAATACAGGGATCCACAAATGCACAAGTTAATGATTACTTAACAAAACCTTAACGAAACTGAAACTTTGATGGAGATGTGTACAAAGGACTCAATTATAAAATTGTATAAGTTTAGAGGTCCAATCGTAAGCTTTTAAAATTTAAAGATTTATTTGAATTTTTTAAAAAATCTAGGGACTAACTGAATATTAAACTTTTTAATATTGATGATCACTATATATTCTAGTTACAAATTAATATGCATTCTATTGTTTGTGGATCTGGATCCTCTCCATCTGAATTCTTCCTACATCCTCTCTTCAATCAAATGTCATTCGTTGGATTAATCTAATGGTTGATACTCAATCATTAGATTAATCCAACGAATGACATTTGATTGATAAGAGGGTGGATGGGGGAATCTAGATGGAAAGAATTCATTTTCCGTTGTTTATACATTGATGATCACATGGCATGTAGTGGATTCACCTACCAAGCAAAACCAGATAGCTAAAGAGTAGAGAAATGTAAACTATCTGATAACAAAAGTTGCCGGAAATCATGCAGTGGGTTCACTTGCCTAGGATATGTTTGTTTTAGATTCTTGGATATGCGAATTGTTGTTTGCGTCGGGTAGATTGAGTTTTTAGATATTGGATCTTGTGTGGTTACAAAATGTGTCCAATAAAATAAACTTTGGGGTAAGTACAATTGATGTTAAGAGAAGTTAAAATATCTAACTTTTTCGTTGAATAGAATTGATTCTATATGTGATATCCATAAATTTTTTATAATTATAACTGAAAACTGATTTTACTTTACCGAGTTACCGTGATGAAAATTCCAACATATAATCTGCGCACAAATTTAATATGAGAATAGGATAACTGGGTCCATAAAGAGAAAACAATAGAGTGGATGCACATGACTATTTTCATATTCCTGGAGTTGCTTACTATTTCAACTCATCCTTTTATGGGTTATTACTTTTTATTTATTTGATCTACAGTACTAATTTGTTGAACAAACCTTGCATAAAAACTATTTGATACGATGTTTAGGATATGCAAGTGGAATTTTAGAAAACAAAAATACATATTAAGATTTTTTCAACTAATTTACTACATTTTCAGTATATTTGTCTTTGATCTGGATTATCTTAAAAGGTTTAACTTTTGTTTCAGTCAGTGCCCTTAAGATAACCAGTCCTAAATAATTTTGTTAATGATTGAGTTCCGAGGCCTTCAAATTAGAATTTCAAAAATAGCTAAGAACATTAAAATTAAGTTTTTAGCAAGGAATGTTTTTGTAAATCTCAAAGTTCTGATATGAATGGTCTGTTTTTGACTGAATTAGAGAGGTAAATTAGTCAATATGCGCACAAGGTGACTCACATACTACTGAGTACGGACTAGGGATGTAAATGGAAGTGGATGGGTATGGGTAATAGCCCCCTATCCATCCGGTCAGATGAATTTCGTATCTGTCCCTGTCTTATATCCGTGCTGGTATTCATCTTGTGGGTTTTAAACAAATTAATCAATATTTATGGGTATCCATGGATATTCAACATCTCACAAATTTTTTTATTCACACATAAAATTCAAACTAATTTTACATTTGAGTTCCTTAATGGTACGGGAAGTTCTTGTGCTTGAAAAGTATTATAGTAAATATATAAACAGTATGATATGTAAACAATATAATCATACATTTCATTAAATTAGAATTTAAAATATTAAATAGTAAAACTAATCCAAAAGCGTGTCTAAATTAATCCATTTACATGTGATCATTATTTCCATCTATTGGCCTAATATTTTTAAATTAAATATTCTAACCCGTTAACGGATATCCGCGGGTATGGATAATATACTATCCGTCCCATTAATAAATTGGTAGAGAAAATATCTGCTTAATTTATCCGAGGATACTTATTAAGGTATCCATTTTTTATCCATTACGAATATTATTTGCGGGAGTACACGGATAAAATTTATATCCATAGTAGTTATGATAGAACCAAACAAAGTGCAGTTCCTACGTAGTAACAGTTTTTGTTCCTTTCCTTTGATAAGTATCCGATCCGATGAATTATAGGCTCTGACAGAAATACAAAAGAAATAAAGTGGAGAATGTAATTAAAGCACTTTATTTCCAAGTCTTTAATATCCTTTTGTACTGTGCTTAAACTCATTTAATACCTTTTTAACGTATATTGATCATTCAGCTTTATAGTGGGGTATATAAAGAATTCGAAGTTCTCACGTCCATAAAGAATTGATGATGCTAGGTGTTATTTGTGTTACATTTTCTGATAATTCTTGTCAGTTCTGTCGTTTTGATTGGCAAAGAATGAGCTAATGTTAGGACTCATTTGTGAATGTTTAAACTCGCTAATTTACTGATCCACCTTGCATGTTCGCACAAGCTAGGTTTTCGGATTGTACTCACCACGCTAATGAGTTCTAACACGTATGCGATCTACTCCTACATATTTTGTGTTATATAATCATATATATGGCACTCAATAATTTTCTTACGATTTTCAGATTATCATGATCTAATACATTCTTATTGATCATTTCCAAGTAATCATAATAGTGTTCTTTGTTGAAAATTATCTATGTAATGAACTCTATCACACTTATAAGTGAATGATATACGCAGCTTTCAGCAGACAAGAAAACCACTGGCCTAAAAAGAGAAAGAAAAAAGAAAAACAGATGAAAACATCAATACATGTAGATCAGAAGATTTAATTGAAAAATATTTTCTTCATTGCCATCTCATACTTCTGGTCACTAGGAATATAGCCCGTAATTTTCCCTTTTGATTAAGTTTCCCTAATCCCTACATTGGTGTAGGACCAAGGTAATCAAACGGCAACCCGAACTTCTGGTATATCAGGCCTTGACCTATAGCTCATTAATATAGTGCAGAATGTGCAGTATATATATATATTTTTCCTCTCCATTATTATAGTTTTTGGATTAATTGGATAGAGTTCAAATATTCTCTATACATCCCAAAATCATAATATCCCTTTACTAAATCAGTCAAAATGCCCGTAAGTTCATATTACCTTTATTTTTGTGGCAAAATCCTGACTGATTTGGTACTAATCCTGTCTCAGATCATCCCTCAGGAGCTGGCCCCACGACCATACAGCATACATTGAATTTGGAAACTAAATAAAGATGTCAAAAAAGTAGTACAAAAATCCTACAATCTGATATGGCAAAGAGTGAATCTACATTGAATTTTAGAGAAGAAACAAGATCATGGAAAAAGCATTGATAACAACAGAAATGGAACAAAGTAGCCAAAGAGAAAGAGAGAGATAAAGAGAGAGTGAAATTGGGTTGTAAATTAATTGTTACTTATCTTTGTATACTGAGTGCCAACTGCTAAGGCATCAATCTTAGAGGAAACGGTCCAACTGGTGTTGGAAAGGCTCCACTGATCACAAAAGATGTGAGCAGCTGCAGATGAAATGCCACCAGCAATATTCCCACATTTTGCTACAATCCTAACACTCTCTATCAACTCCTTGGTGCGAGCCTCTTGTGCCAAAATGTCCACCAACTGTTCCGGGGTGATCACCAGTTTCACTTTCCAAAACCTACTGCTACCACCACTAGTGCAGCTGTAATTATTATTGGCACTGCTTCTGCTAGAGAAAGCTTCTATGGAGGACCTCTTAAGCAACCCCATTCCTAAGTTGTGATGGGAGTTCAAGGACATTCTATATGGGGCAGGGTACGAGGTTATTGTAGGAACACTATGAGATCGAATGTGTCCTTGTCTTACAACACTGTTGTGGTTGTTGTTGTTGAGTGGTAGCAAGTAGTAAGACTGGCCTGCCACCAACTCATCGAATTGGCTGAGTGGCTTCCAGAAGAGGTCGTGGCTTCTGAATATGCCATGCCCTGGGAACTCATTGGTGATGAAACTCACGGTTACAGGAGCACTGAATTCCATGATGCCACCGTTTGATGTTATTACTTTGATTAATGCATCAGGATCTGCCATGGCCCCGAAGAAGCAGTTTCCCATGTTGGATTTCAGACCTCTATGATAATTGATAAATTAGTATTGGTGATCTTCTTTGCCTTTATATATGGTAAGGTGGCTAGCTAGTGTGCCTATAGTATGCTTGGAGGGAATTGTAGAGTGGGAAACTTGTGAAGAAAAAAAACAATAGAATGTTATGTGGTCTTATTGAGAGCTTTCACAAAAGCTAAGCAAAAGAAGAAATTTAAAGGGAAAAAAAGAGCAGCCTATGCTCCCATCCCATCATTATGCAATTTGGATAGGGTCGATAAACTGCCTAATTATCATTATCATGAATAAAAACCAAAAACAAGAAGTTAGGAAAAAAGTTTATAGGTCTACCTATTTATAATCATGATTTAATTAATTTGTAGGTCCGGAAGGTCCATATACATCATAAAATCATAGGGACACAAAATGATATTTCCTTTTTCAGAAATGCTAGCAACACATTCTTTTCAACACTCTCTCCAACATCCTCTTTCTTATAGGGTGATTTTCATGTAGGACCCACTAAATAACATGAGCTCACTCTCTATATAGTGGGTCCCACATAAAATCATCAAATAATAAAATGTGTGTTGGAGAGAGAGTTGAAAGGAGTGTGTTGCTAGTACTGCTCTACCTTTACTTATGTGCACACAATATTTCCATTAGAACATATCTTTACTACCATTTAACAAAAAAGGAAATGGTGATAGACTGATAGTTGGTGCTTGTACAGTTGTAGTGCAGTCCTTGTACCCAGCCATGTAAACGCGGGAGTACTTTACCAATTTCTACATGGTATTAGTCAAAATAAAAATAGATATCACAAGTCTTTTATTGAACACGAGGAAAAATGTTGTTCCAAATCCATTTTGGTCCCACAAGGTAGAGCCCAAGAGAAAGAAGGTTAAAGCGCTACGGCATGTCACTTGGCCCACTTCAATGGCCTTTCTCTTTTTCTTTTTGGACATTTGTCCAGTTGTCCTTGGACGGTCAAGGTGTCAAAGCAGACAACTATAAATCCATTGAGTTGCCTATATATGGAATAAAATTACTCACTCCAACAATATGTCACAAGGAATATTTGTTTTAATTACTTTGTTTTCCCCCTTATTTTGGTCAAGTACTGCCTTAGATTTTGGTGAATTTCAAGCTCGTATCACATCCTTCGTAGTTTAATTCAAAAGTTGCAATGGGGCTTTGGCAAATCTTTTGCTTTGCATGTCAAAATCTTATTTCACTTGGGAAAAGTTGGGCAGAATTGTCTTGAAAGTTGAAAATCATAATCATTATATGTGGAAGTGAAATCCCTTTAGGTATTCATTAATTATAGATTGAGAAATATTTAAATGGAAATTCCTATGGTTGGCCATCTAAGAGTGACTTTATCTTATAATCAGATACTCTATGTCACAGCCATAACCAATCTGTAAGCCATCTTTTTAATTAACAATAGTTACTCACTGCAGAACTACAGCAACATGAAATACTCAGTTTCAAACATATACACACGCACACTCTCTCTCCACGAGAGACTAGGCCTTAGATATAAACTCTAACTCATATGATTATGATTATGTTATGATTATGATTATGACTCGCCAATGGACAAGGGAGATCGATCATGGCAGAGTGATCAAGTTAGAAAATTAGCCACATAACAAATAAATATGTTGTTAAACACATTCTACTCGCCCACTAATCTAAGATGGGGGTGTTTTCTGTGCTCATAATTTTTTTTGGAGTATCCATGCTCTTAAGATGTACATGGTATTTTTGGTCAACTTGTTTTCTTTTTTATTATTTTCTCGGTAGTATAAATAAGTTATGAAAGTAATCACCGCATACTAAACTTTTTTTTTTTTTGGTGATAACCGCATACTAAACTTATGCCTCTATTATTTGACACTATTATTTGATACTGGACATAGGCAACCAGATTATAAATTAAATTCATTCATGTGAAAGGTATGAGAAAAGTATATGTTAATTTTTGTGTAAGTAGTGGTCACAAATGACTTTAATTTAATTGAGGTTTAAGTTTATTGAGTTTCATGGCAAAGTGAAAAGGTAGGATTTGGATCTTTTAATTTTAGGATGTGAAAATTACGGTGGATTTGTGTCAATAGAGAAAAGAAAAGAGTGATTAAAAATGAGGGGATAAGGATGAGAGAGAAAATGAATAAAGATAGAGATAGAGAAAAAGGTAGGTCACTTTCCCGTCATAAAGTTAAAGGATCCAAATCCGAAAAGTAAATATGTGTCTACCCTTAATTAGCTAAAATAAATTGTATCTCAATGCATTTTAACTTATCAAAGGGTGGATATATCCTCAATTGCTCATTTTACGCTCTAAACACATTTTAAAGGAATGTAGTGTTTGTTTGGATAAGTGTTTGACAAACGTTATTTTGGATAGAATTGATTTAAATAGAATTGACTTTGAAGTAAAGTGATTTATGTTTAAATACATTAACACAAAAGTGAGTTAAACAATAAATTTGAGGTTAAAAATCACGTTTGGGAGCAAAAGTTTCAAATTCTATCTTCAAGTTAGAATCCATTCTAGAAATAACAAAATCAATTCTACTCAAAAACACTCAAAAAACATGTAAAATCAATTTTATTTTTCTAGAATCACTTTTCCTTACATATACCTGATCCATGCCGTGAAGGTTTTATCTGGGCCACATAACACCGGAATTAGAACTTGATTCAGAAATAAAAGTTAAAACATAACTAGAAAGTAAAGCATTATAGAACTCAAAACTCTAGAAGTTGTCATCTTCATCATTCATTTTAATTTCCTTTTTGGCTCCTAGCTTTAGTGCTTGGTGTGAATGTGTCAAAGATTTCCTTAATTAGCTGTGGTTAACAAGGTGAGAATTCAATTCATGTTTAAGCATTGAAGATTCACCTGATATCGTTGTCTTGTTATCACTTCTTACTTCTTATTCTTCTGTCTTTACTATGGTACCTCCATTACGATACAACTCAGGACGGAAACTTTCGTTTTCAATCTTTCACTACTAGTACTTGGATGTCATCATTGAAACAAAAAGCATTTTCTCAATCAAATCAAATTTTCTGTTTGGGGTTCACAAATTTTTTAATATATGTTTTCATTTCGTTACTCAACAGATGTATATTCAACATCTTTTGGTATTGGACAATTGGGCCGAATGTTTGTAAGGGTTCACCCTCTCAGCAAATCAACACACAAGTAATAGGCAATATGTAGCTGAATAATCTCTCTGTATTGACTTCCAATGAAACTGTACAAGAGTTTTTGATTTCTAAGTACAAAAGTAAATGACAGAAGGGAAATATGGATTCTAGTCCATTTAGGGAAAATTGAAAATAGTGCAGAAAAGTGAGAGAGTAGTAGAGAAAGTAGTATAGGGGTAAGAGTAGAGCTCAAAGAGAGAAATCAAAATGACATCATAATTCAAGCCTACCTCTCATGTCCCTAAATTCTATTATTTATAGTCTCTAATCAGCATATTTTCTATTAGCCATTTTCACTCTGCTGCAGCTTCTTATTCCCTGAATTCTTGGATCGGTTGCCATGTGTTCTTTTGCTTCAACTAACTCAGTTGTCCTATTAGTGCTGATGTGGCTTCTCTCCCCATTCATAACAATGTTCTTTGTATCTCTATATTTTATCTTCTTGCTCATTGTCTTCATGTCTTGAATCCCCAGTGCAATGTAACAATGTAATCCCTTCTGCATATATTCTCCCCATGTTGTGCAGTTCATGCAACTATGCTCACATTAATGCTCATGTTTGTTTTGAAGGAAAAGAGAAGGAAAGAGAAACAGGAAAAGAAAAGAGAAGGAAAAAAAAAAAACATTTTCCCTTGTTTGGTTAACAAGAAAAAGGGAAGGAAGGAAAAACAATTGTAGGTCCCACATCGAAAGTCACCATAAGAAATATTCCAATTCTTTTGGAGGAGGAGGTGATTGGCATGGTTACAATAGAGGATATGTTTTTGAGGAACTAATTATTAATCATATTTCATAAAAGCTTTTGATTAGAGATATCTCAATAGTTAAAATTAATTTTTGATCATCAAACCAAAGTTGACTTAACAATTAGTACAATCAATTAAGTTACGAAATGGAAAATGACAAATCGTAAGGGACAAAATTTTGTTGTCCCAAAAAATGATGTATCGGAATCCCCACTAATCAAAGGTTGGGAATGTGCATAATTGTTAATGAGTTATTATTTTATTTTATTATGTGACAAATTGTCATTGACAAGGGATAAGGAATGTGACAGAAAAATGAGACAAACGATCTTCATCCAATCATAAGAAGCACGACCATAGAAGGTGATTGAAAGTAAAATATGTTTTTCAATAAAATTCAAACAGGTGGATTCACTAAAGTTTTTGTCTTATACTATATATTAAGCATTTTTCTTAGAAAAAAAGTGTATCTACTGAGTATGAAAGAAAAAACCTTTAAAGAGTGAACTATGTACGTAAGTGCTATTGCTATATGTAATATAAATTGCACTTTGGGGTCTATCCAATGCATTTTGGCATGTAAATAGTACTGATTCCAATCACATTATTATTTGAGTCTTGTTATGTGTGAGATTGATATTAAAGAACATTTATTAAAAGAATTATTACTTAAAAAAATAATAATAAATATTTGTTGAATTCTTAAAATATTAAATGTTTTTTTTTATTCTTTATTTAATACTTTCTATTTTTATTCTTTAACACATGATACTCTCCTTAGCAAATTACTTATTATTAATCATATTTATTTCTATACGAGATGTGATACTAATAGTTTATCCAGGAAGTCAAAACCAGAGTGCCTTTCAAGATCTCATTACCAGCTAAACATCTGGATTAATAGAAATCTTCTCAATTGATGCATTAAAATAAATTAAGCATTAAGCCAGACAGATCCCAACTAATCTGACCCTTGTCATCTATATTAATGAAGGAGAGTAAACAAGATCAGAAGTTCAAAGACATGCAGGTGAATGAACAATCCAAAACTATATTAAAAAACCGTAACGCTTATGGATTAAAATAGATCCTCTATTTGTCCATATCAGATTGCTTCACATAGGCAAAACAATTATATACTTAAACCAAGCTTTCATGCATGTGCTTCTTCTTTTGTTTTCTATATTTACTGATGAAGTTGCCGGTATTGACCATCTGTACATGTATCATACAACTTGCACCTAATTTAACCGTGGATATTTTAAGGAAGCTGTTATGTATGCGATTTTGATTAATGTAGGAAAAGACTTGTAAAGCTATCACGATAATGTTAAATTAAAGAGTGAAGATCCAAATTAATCTCTGAAAATTTTCGGAGATCCACTTTTAGTGTTTGAAAAAAAATAAATTAATCATTTAGTCGCTCAAATTTATAAACGCTAGACACATTAGTCCTTAGGTTTAGTTCCGACGTCCATTTACTTGCCTGCGTGTCCCATTAACCATCCTACTTGGTTCGTTAGTGGTCCTGTGTGGCTTATAACGAATTTCAACTATGGAAAATGAATGAAAAGTGAAAAAAAAAAATTATAATTTTAAGGTATTTTGATTTTAAATTTGTGCATAAATTTTTCACTTTTTATTCGTTTTTCACAAAGAAAAATCGTCTTAGGTCACGCAGGACTACTAACAAATGAGGTAGGATGGTCAATGTGATACGTAGGCAAGTAAATAAATGTCGAAACTAAACATAAGGACTGATGTGTCCTCCGTTTGTAAATTTGAGGAACTAAATTAGTTTATTTTTTCAGGAGCTAAAAGTGGGTTCCAAAAAATTTGCTGGGATCTATTTGGACCTTCACTCATAAATTTTAGATTTAGTTTGAGATTTTAAATAATGTCAAAGTGAGTTTGGATTCCACATGGAAATCAGTGTTTTTTATTTTAAGAAACTTGAAAATGATTAAGGGAGTGGGATTAGAATATTGAGAGGAATGAGTCCATTAGGCTCACTCCCTCCCGTAAGGGGTGTGAAGCTCCTATACGTTGCTTGTTCATGACGCTTAGGAGTCCATATATGCGACAATACACGAACTCAAAATCACTTTTTTTCCTTATAAAAAAATAAAATTACTTAAGGGGTTATTGGCTAGGGGCGTAGAACTGTAGAAGCATGTTAGTTATGATATATGGTAGACATCCGTGATTAGTTTGGATTTTAGTTATGCAAATATCGTGAATTCCTTAATTTTGATATATCTCTCTACCGCTGTATTGTATACTATTATAAGTTTAATTGGTAGGTACTATTAATGTAAAGTCTTTTATAATGTCAATTTATAATAAATCTTGATATTGATGACTTTTAAGGTAATTAGAAAAAAAGTCAAATATTTTTAATGACGTGACAATTTATTATTAATTGACACTGTAAAAGTCTTTACACTAACAGTGCATATCAATTAAATCATTCTCTTATATAGTTGTAATGAATACTCCCTTCGGACCTATAGATAAGCAAAAAAAACCTAACTTCACACGTATTAAGAAAGTTAGTTATATTAGTTTAATTGTCTTGATTTGTGTAAAAAAATAAATTATAATTACTAAACTACCCTTCTTTGGGAATGTATAATGCTCTTGGAAGTTGTGTCTTGTAAGTGTATAATGTTTTTGAAAAATAAAAAAACAATTAACTAAAGGGTATTTTTGACACTGTGACATTAAATAAGGTTGATTTGATTGACTTTTGCTTATATTTGAGTCCAAAAAATTTGGATACTTTTTTGTTTATATATAGGTCCAGAGGGAGTACATGTATAATAAGATTTTCATCATTAATTTTAGGATTAATTACTCTGCGGGTTCCTAAACTATTTGAAAATTTTTAAATAGGTACGCGAAAAAAAAAAATTGTAATTGAGTCCCCGAAGTTTTAAATATTTTGTAATTGAATCCTACATTTTAAACGTTTGTAATCAGGTTCCTGAACTTGTAAATAATTTGTAATTAGGTTCCTGAGATAAGAGACATTTTAAAAACCTTTGCTATTATGAGAAATCTAGTAGTTGTATTAATCTTCAAGATAGACAAGAAGCGTGGAAAGAGATTTATAGGTGCTCTAACACAAGGTTGTTCTGCTACTCCAAGACCTAATTATAAATTATTTACAAGTTTAGGAACCCGATTACAAACATTTAAAGTGTAGGGACCCAATTAAAAAGGAATTTGAAGTTTGAGTACCTATTGCAAACATTTTTTAGTTTGGGAACCTATTTAAAAAATAGCTTAACCAGCACAGTAATTAACCTTTAATTTTAAATGCATTGACATAAAAAAAACAACGGACTTAAATCAATCGTGATCTGTTTACTATATTATTTTAGAAACGCGTAAGAATTTTTTGGTGAATGCTTAATCTGGACATATTTAGGGAGGTGAATTAATTGATACTTGATATGCACACAAGCCCGTTCATACCTTACAATACCAACACATTAGAAAAAAACATGAGATTCCTCTTACATGACAGAGTAGGAAATAATTTGACTAATATTGCAACCAATTACTGACAATGAGACCCTCCCAACAATGTAAATGGTCATTCTATTTACTCACATAATCTTTGCATCTAATCTTGCAAAAGAAATAATACCAATAGCAGATTTCTCATCGGTAAGGTATATATAATTATAGGCTAAATTATACTTTTGGTCCTTTATCTTATTGTCAAAATTCGATTTGATCTTTTATCTTTAAAAATATTCGTTTTAGTTCTTTATCTTACAAACGTTAACTATTTTGGTCCTTTCCGTTAGTAAACCACCGCTAGTTACCGGAAACCACCCTCCATCATCGGATTCTGGGTGTCCTCACCGGAATTTAGGTTTTAGAGATTAAAAACGAATTTACATTCTCCTTTTCTCTTTCTTTTTCCTCCTTCCTCCTTCCTCCTTCCTCTTCCTCTTCCTCCTTCCTATTCATCTTGCTATAAGCTTGCCTTGCTAGAAAATGATGGCAGAATCAGCAACTACCTCTTTTCCAGGTTGAATGACGAAATCATTTGGTAACCTAATTTTGTCATTCATGAACAACTGGGTTGAATGCTGAACAAAATTATTAATTGGACCAAAATCTTTCATTGTATTATTAAAATCATTATACCTACAATAAGAGTAAAATGAAATAATGAATCAATTTTCAACTTCTATAAATTATATGTGCTCATAAAGAACCATCCAGAAACGTTTTCTAACTTGAAATGAAAACAAATCCAGCATAAAAATAAAGGAAGGAGGAAAAGGGAAGGAGAAAGAGGAAGGAGGAAGGAGGAAGGGGGAAAGAAGAAAGAGAAAGAGAAAAGGAGAAGCAAAATCGTTTTTTCTCTCTAAAACCCTTGATTCCAGTGATGAAACCCATAATCCGGTGACAGATGGTAGTTTCCAGCGACTAACGTTGGTTGACTAACACCGTTAGTGTAAATCTAACGAAATGAACAAAATAGTCAATGTTTGTAAGATAAAGGACTAAAACGAATCTTTTTAAAGATAAAGGACCAAATTGAATTTTGACAATAAGATAAAAGATCAAAAGTATAATTTAGCCTAATTATACTCTAAATACTCAGTAAAATGGTTTATCCTGAGCTCGACATGGGAGAGCCAGTTTATGTACCAAAATCTTTCAATTATTATTTCTAAGGAAGACAAAGCAACCAAAATCTTGAGTCCTACTTTAAGAGCAACAAAATCAAAGAAAATTGCTACATCACAACATTGTACAGCAGATTTGGTTGATCTCATTAACAAATCAGTTTCTAAACTTAATCACTACAAAAGCAAAGCCCAAAACAACAACATCAATTAACAACATAGTAGGGGAAAAGAAAAAGGAGAATCCAAATGCACCTCCACTCTCTCCAACAACTATATAATTTTTTTTGTTTCATTTATTTTCTTATGAATTTCAAGATGTTCTAAAACTTAGCAGATAACACAGGCATTAGGATTCTCTTCGATACTTGTGTAATAGTAATGTGGTTGTCTCATCTGATTATGATAGGCTTCATAGGCCTTCACAATACCAGCTAATTTCTCATTTTGATCTTTTTTCTTGTCCTCCTCTGGCTTCTTTTTCTCATCTTTCTTAGGTTCCTTCTTCTTCTCCTCTTGGGCTGGTCCAACAGAGAGTATCTGAGTACTACACAGCTTCCTCAGCTTTCCCACTACCAGCACAGGGTCGATGTCTCCAGTTAAGGTCAATTTCTTGTTCTTCAAGTCCACAGTGACTGACTCAACTCCTGCAAAAATCACCCCAAATCATTCAATCTTGGATACTATATGGTTATTATGGGTTTCGTTTCTTGGAACTAAAGAGCAAAACAAAGTTTCTAGCCATGTTATGTAATGTAATATGTGGTTTTTTCTCTTTGATTTTTCCCAATATATCATAAGCATCAAAAGGCAATGAAATTACAAGAGATTGAAATTCCATACCTGAAATACTAGAAACTGCCTTCATGACTTTTTTCTTAATTCTGTCATCATATATTTCCACTTCTAGCACTACTTTCTGTAGAGAGCAAATCAGTGAAATCACAGAGGGCTGTTAGGACCCTATCATCACTTCTAACTTGTAAGCATGAAAATAACAAAAATAATCTCCACAACAATATTAAAAAGGAAAAGAATATGAAGGACAAGCCTAGGTTGCAATGAATTCGAAACATACAAAAGTGCAAAACTAAGAAGTGACAAGTTTTTCACTAATGGATTGAATTCATTTATTTGGTATGAAAAAGAAAACTTGGAGAGGGTTCAAATTCTCACATTCATTAATGTGAAGTTGGGAAGGTTGCTAAGGAAAGCCAAAGACAAAGCAGGGGCAATTATGTGGCAGCTTCAAAGATTTGAACTTTGAAGTGGTGTAATGAAGCTCAGCTTGAAGGTATTTAAAGAAAAAAAGACAGAAATTAGAGACAGAGAGGGAGGGACAAAGGAGGTCAACTTAAATCAAGGAAATTGTAGTTTGCACATGGGTCACTTAGCAGCATAATACACTCATAGTACAGTTTTTTTTAATAAAGTTGTATACACAGGTATTGTTATAAGGCTAATAGATAAATTTATTACTAAAATGGTGATTTTAAAATTTGAACTCCTAATGTAGTATTTTAGCAACATTTGTAGTTATGTTAACGTATTATATTTTTCGTGAACTCAAAATTATACTTTTAGAGTATATAAAAATTTTTCCTTTCAAAATAGGTATCCGTTGAACCTAATTTGCAACCCTTCACATATTAATTATTAAAGAATCTATAATAAACAGTGCAAATATCAAAAAAATAACTCTGTTGGACTTTCTAATAAAAGCTACACGTATTATTAAACGCTTATTTTGATCTAAAAAACAATGAAATATAAACTGTTTTAACGCTAGAGTGCTTGGTAACATAACCCTTTTCTAGACCCCAAAAGCCTTTTAGCTTCAGCTGCAAAAATTATTTTACCATTCCCACACAGGATGTCGTTTATCTTTGGCAGTCACGAAAAGCTTACTATTATGATGATCAAATAGTTTATATCACAAACAACTAAGAGGGGGGTTTACTCAAACCCTTGTTTTTCATAGTAAAAGATATTTCTCGGCATAAAAGCTGATATGTTTGGATAAAATGATTAATTTTCAAAATAGTTGTTTTTATGAGAAAAAATTTATTTAGAAAAGCTAGAAGTTTGAAACTTATTTAAAAAGTTGTTAGATTAATTTGAAACCAATAACATTCTTATTATTTCACCCTTACAAAATTAACTATCAAATAAATATTATTAAATTATATAAATAACTTCATATCATTTTTAATAATTTACTATATATAAGTGATTTTTTTACACAACCCAAATAAAATAGATTATTTTATAATCGCTTTCAACAAACACATCTAAACATAAAATTGATTCTATAATAATCGATTATAACAATAATCGATTATCTATATAATCAATTATTAAAAAAATCAAATTTTCGTAGTTGATCCAAACACACTAAGTATGTGTTTGGTTGTGCATCCCATTATCATTCGTCGCACATTTCAAAAGCTACCAATAATAGTTTCTACGGTGAGAACACACATCTGGAAGGCATTCATTGCATTACCAAACACACTATTAGCATGTTTGGAAAGTAGTTGTGCATACTCTGAGGAGCGTTTTCCAGAAGCTCCAATATGGAGTTGGACATGCTTCTACCCTGCCCTTACGTGTTTCCAAACATGTACTATAAGGCTATGTTTTATCAAGCGTTGGACTTGGTGGTGGAAAAATCACGTTTCAAGTGACAAAAATGTAAATCTCTTAACCTCAAATGTGTGAGAGAGATTTTCGTTTTTTGACATCCACATTTAAATCTATAATTAGATTGTGACCCGCGCAACACGCGGTTGCAATTTTGTTTTAAAACTTTATAGTGTTAAATTGAGAATAATTTGACAATAAATAAGTTGTTATTAAAAGATAATACTTATGTAAAACAATGAAAGGTAATAAAAGACTTCTTGTTGGTGGTGAGCGGAGCTTTCTGCACCAGCCTGTGGTAAATATTTATTACTATATTTTGGGAATAGACTCGGGTTGTTTGCAACCAATTTTTCATGACCTTGTGCTTACACGCCTTTTTGGATTTCCTATCACATTGATTTAAGATCAAACAACCTTGCATTATTTAGGATTGATTGGAATTAGTTTTAAAATGTCAAAGATTTAGTGCATAGATTCTAATTACCGGTATATCAATGACTGTTACACAATAAACAAAGTAAGTAAAACAATATTCCTATATTGTACTGAAGATTATGCACACATTGTAATACAAACACAGCATGATTCATTACCATAAGTAATACCCAACTGACAATAGCTGACTGCAAAACATGTGGAAAGGATTGGACATTTAGGTGAGGCTAAGAAGACTTGGTACTAAATAATGATAGTCCATTTGGTTAACTCCATTGTCCAATGATTCATCTGTTGTGAAATGAACTCCAATAACATAGTTAATAAAAAAAAAAGGATAAAACCATTAAATGGTAATTAGAGCATGTTACCCTTGAGTGTTATTTTGTAGTTTTTCCCCTTCTCCCATATTAGGGATGTGTTTGGAAGAGCTTATAGAGAGCTTATGAAAATAGCTTATGACAATAAACCTAAGCAAATAGTTTATGATCTTTTCATAAGCTCTTTTTAGCTTATTTCCATAAGCTTGTCAGAGAAGCTTATGAAAATAAGCAGTTTTTAGCTTATTTAAAAAAGAGCTTATTGCATAAGCGCTTAAATAAGCTGTGTACCCAAACGTACCCTAGAAGTACATGTGTGGAGTCTAGTGCACATTGATGAATTGGTTGCCTGTAAAGTAAAATGCATGTGAAGATGATCACTTTTTTATATTGTATGTACTTCTTAGACATCCATTTATCTCCTATTGAATCTTCTGTTTAAAGTTGTTATGAAATGAAAATGCATTCTTACTTACATGAGATTTTGCCTTAAAGTGGGTGTCCTTTTTGCCTAAATTTGCTGAATTAGTGCTTTCCCCTTCTAACTTGTTGACTCCCTGTATTTTGTAAGCCCCCTAAAAATATGATTCGGATAAAGTATTCGCTGAATTTGTCATTGAATGAAAGCATTAACAATGTAAAAGAATTTAAAGAATCTAAATTCTTATATTATCGTGGTTATAAACTTCATTCAAACTTATGTAACTCGAATTTTAACATTAAATAAGATAAAAAAAATAAGATCAGATACAAAATACACAACAATGACTACAACATAAATATTAGTTTTATGTGCTTAAATAAGAACACATACAAAATATGCACAACAATAACATCACAAGATAGACAAACACATTCTTGATCATCTAAAGTCAACATGATCTATAAAGAGAACTAAATCTCATCAATACTAACATAATACATGTAAAACTATATTGATAATATGAATAATATCCTAATCCATTATTTTAGGACCATTGAAAGAAAAGAAAAAGCTTTAAGATATCGTTGATAAATCAAGTAAAAAGGCAAACTTAAGAAAAGTTTTTTTTTTTTTTTTTGAGGGAAACTTAAGAAAAGTTATATTGACAACTAAGATACATGGGCAAAAGGCACCAACACAGAAATAAAATGAAAATAAATCATGACCAACCAAGATAATAGATCACGACCAATAGATACAATGTTGCAATCGACTCCATCATTTACATCAACAACAATTATCAATATGCGCCAATAATTAATATTTTAACATGTTACAAATATTTGGTCTGAAACTTTAAATAAATTAATTACCGTTACTATCATCTTCCATTAAAAGGGCAAGGTCCTCATTATCTGATAATGCAAAATGGTTTTCTGCATAAAAGTGTGCAATAAATTAGAAACAATTTAAATAAATTGAACAACTCCAATGCAAGGGTTACATAGACCTCACTTTCGGGTTCTATTTGAGTTTCAAAATGCGAGAGCCTATGACAAATTTCTCATGCTTGAAAGACGTTCAGTACTATTTTATTGTATTTCTTATTGGAATCTAAAAACACAATCTAAATATTAATTTATGTACTGCAATCATTTCTAATCATTGCATTGAACCACATCTGAGCACTACAATACACAAATCCTTTCCGGAACACCAAAGCCAAAATAATCTTTAAAAGAACACAAATTTCATCAATGCTGATATAATACATTAAAACTTTGTCGCCATAAACAGTCGGCTTAATAGAAACTGTCATTTCACATGCATTGATAAAAGTGAACTAATGGCTGATGTAGCAATAGTAAATTGGCATATGAATGTAAACATACCTAGTTGATTCACCAAGTTGAAATCCAAATCATCCATTGGCACAGAAGTTGCAGTTGCCTGCATATTTTCTACTTGTATCTATCATAATACAAAAGTTCATTCGAAGTTAAAACATTGGCAACAACTTAAAATGATAAAACTTAAATACTCAATAGAAACGTACTATGCCCTTAAATTCACAGGGACCATTTGCCTCGGAATTTGGCCCACCTTTTGTATTATTCATAATTCTTTTACAGTTTTACCTATACCACTACCTCTAATATCCATATCCATGTCAACATTAGCATCAAACCCAGTTTCCCTTGACATATCCTCCATGGACTTTTGAGAAGTACTGGCGCAATTTCTGACAGTGACCTCAACGGAAGTTCTTACATTAAGATATATCATTGATAAATGAAGTAAAAAAAAGGCAAGATTAAGCAAAGTTATAATGAAAGCCAAGATATATGACAATTAATCACGGCCAACTAAGACATTTTGAATAAATTGAGCAATGATGGATCTATGACAGATATGAATAAATAGCCAATCCTATAGTAGTTTAAACTGGTAATCATAAAAGGAGTGAATTTCATTTTAATTTTTTTTAAATGTATTGTTTTTACTTCTGCTATGTCGAGCTTTAATGATAACTAATGTAATAAGTCACTACTATCTAATCACTTTTTGGTCATAAAAAAATATTATTTGTCAATTAATTCAGAATAAATATTAATATTTTTTATAACAACCCTCAGGAATGTTGTAATTCTGTGCCCTCATATTGGCAAGCCTAGCTATCATATCCATATGGTAGTTTGTATCATCATTCTGCAGTTTTATAGTAGAATTGTAATTACTTATTAGATAATAAAATCTAATTACAAAGAATATATTATAAATGCAGGTCAAAGAATTTATACTCTGAATCCACTCCTAGCAAATATATTGTGAATTAGTGGCTGAGAAAAATGCACATAAAGTTGCATCAGTGACCTTTGGATTCAAATCACCAACAAATATATTGAAGTGCCCTGGTAATTTTAAAATAAAATTAAAGGAATATACAATTGAAAATAAAAAGAAAACTAATTCCCCCATGAAGTAAAATAATCAAAGCCAACAATAAATGGAGTGTTCTTAAAAGTAACCTAAAGTATCCTCCCTACTGCTATTGGCATATGCACAATTCATCTTAACTGCTTGACCATATATGCAAATGGAAATAAAAAGAAAATAAATTAATGCAATGTTGCTACATAGTAAGGAAAAGTCTAACAGACTTGTTCTGTAGAGCCATTACAATAATATTTACTTTACATTACCAACTACATAATCAGTGATAAGTCTATTAATAAAAATGATTGGAAAAGTGAAAAATGATAATGATTCCTTTATCATCAGAAAATCCAGATGAAGAAGGCTTTCACAGTTCTTATCCTATGCAAATACGTCAAACCAGAATAATCATGTATAAAACACAATGCTTACAGATGCCGCTTATGCAATGCCATTTATAGCCAGGGCTGTAGATGCTCAATCATGGTAGTCCACAAAACCATAAGTGGGGAAATTGGGGAAATGTTGGAAACCTGGAAAAGAAAAAAGAAAGAGCAAAGGGAAGCAGTGCCATAAAAAAATCATGAAATAATGAAAGAACTAATAGTTCAAAACACAAAAAAAATGGAAGAAAATGCCATAAGATGCATTAAGAAGCATTTTGAATAGAATTAAATGTAATAGATCCCAAAAAAATGCTACCTTGAGCAGCTTAAACAACACCATCTACTTGCGTATAAATGAAATAGTAGATTGTATAGAACCATATGTGATTTGAAATAACAAAATGAAGAAGGCTGAAGGAAAAGAATAGAATGCGAAGTTACCTCCACAAACACAAAGAACACATTCAAGTTTACGTTAACGATGAACATTTCCTGAGAAAAATACTCACTTTTCCGACAAATACATTCCACCCATCAAATACCATGGTTGAGTGAGAGAAATCTGAGACTGAATCGGTGAGAGTAATTTGAGAGAGAAAGTTTTGCTTGCATAGCAACGAAAGCTTCAGTGAGAGAGACATCTAAGACCAAATGTGTCCAGAGAAATCTGAGAGAGAAATCTGAGAAACCAAAACTTTTCGGTGAGAGACAAAATTAAGTTTTGTTTGCATAGCAACGAAAGCTTCGAGTAAAAGGGGAAAAAAAGAAGAAGCTTCGTCTGATTGCATAGCCAACTGCTGGAAAAAAAAATATATAGAAATTTTGGGCTCTGAGGAGAAAGGATTTTTGCCAAACATGAGCGGTGGAAATAAATTTGATATATTCGTTTGAGTAGGTGCGGCGGAAGAGGGAGTTAGAAACTGGGATACAAAGTTGGGTGGGAGTATTGAGTAGTAGAGGGTAGAGCACATCAGTTCTGAAGATAGACACGTCAGACTTTTAGTGACGTGGAACAAATAAAATTAGATGGCAAATAGTAGATGAGATGTCACTCCCATGATTTACAACTCCATTTTAATATATTATGATAGATTTTGTCTAAATTATTTGATTCCTGACCTCTAGCTTAATTTCAGTTGCTTCACTATATTCTAATTTTACACTTCTATGAAAAAGGAAAAAATAATTAACTTTTTTTTAACAATTTATTACTATAATACATACTTCTAGGTGTCGATAAATGAGCATTTAAAATAAATTATAAAAAGTAGATGAGTAAAATTTATATAAAGAGAATAAGTAAACACATATTATGTTACGTAATCTTCAATTGACACAAATAAAAAAAATGAAATCATACTTGAATTCCAAACTTTGATTAAGAAAAACTATCCCCTTATCATTCAGATCAAATATCGTTAATTAATAAAAAAAACACATGTTACATATAGTTGACCCTAAAGAAAAGATACATCTGATGTTCAAAGAAACTAATCATATTTAAAATTTTGCACCTTAATTGAAAATAAATTCAATCACTCAAATTTTATTATCTGTTACAGACGAATAAGGCATCAAAATTCTACATAAAGTTTACATTTGACAAACAAAATCTAATCCTGTACACTATATCACTCTTCTTGGTTGGCCACACTGAATCCCTCAATCTAATTCATAAGTAAAAAAATTGAGAAAAAGAAAAATACAACGATTTATTTTTTGGATGACTATTTTTCCAACACAGCATTCTAAAATTTAGATGATGACACATCCATTAGAATCATCTTCCACACATCTGGTGGGATAGTAATACTGATTGTATTGTGGTGGTTTCATCTGATAATAATAGGCATAGGTTTCATAGAACTTGAGAGGATCAATCACATTTTCTTTTGTTGAGTCCTTCTTATCATCCGGCTTCTTTTGATTATCCTTCTTAGTGTCTTCCTTCTTTTCCTCCTTTGCTGGTCCAACAGAAATTATTTCTGTATGACAAAATTTCCTTAGCTTGGCCACTACATTTATCGGATCAATGTCCCCTGTTAAGGTTAATTTCTTGTTCTTCATGTCTATAGAAACTGACTCAACCCCTGCAATAAACAAATACAACTTCAGTATTTCACTAAAAAATCAATGAATCATTGATGCTATATGGTTTGAGTTTTGTTGAAAAAAAAAAGCAAAGTTGCAGTTAAGCTAATTCACTGCAGCTGAGTGAAAGAACAAAGTTTTGCTTTTATAGCAAGTTGCAAGCAAAGAATACCTAAACCTTTTTTTTTTCATTATCATTTTGATTTCTTTGTATTTTTCCCACTCAATTGCCTAAAGCATATGAAAACAGAGGCTTAGCAGAGGAGGAAGATTAGAAGTTGAAACTCAATTTAATACCTGAAAGGCCAGACACTGCCTTCATTGCTTTTTGCTTGATTCTGTCCTCATTTATTTCCACCTTCAACACCACTTTCTGTTGCAGAAAAAAATCAAAGATTTATTATTATTTGTCAGGACACAACGACACCTTATCCTAGTCTAAAAATATGCAAGGAAATAATCGAAGACAAGGACAGGTTGAAATTGGAAAACTAAAATAGGAGATAGAATCTCAAACTTTGAATATCAAAATAGTACTTCAAATTCAGGCTCAAAATTTTTACATTAAACAAAAAAAAAAAAAAACAGCAGCCATGCTTTAGTTTGGTGTTAAGGATATAAAAGAGAGTGGTTTTAGGAGAGAGTCTAGAACTGACCTTCATACTGAAGTTTGTGAGAGCTAAGGAAGGAGAAGTGTTGGTGAAAATTACAGAAGAAGGGGAAGAGTATAGGAGATGGTTTTACAAATTCAAATCAAATCAAGTTGTGAAGTGAAGCTTAGGTTGAGCAACATTTATAGTCGGATGGAGCGAGACGTAGTCAACCCAACTAGTCTAAGGCTAAGTAGTATGGTCTTTGGTTGATTTCCGATTTTGAAACCGTGACGTTTCCCCACAGCTGTTCCTTCCCGGAACGTCTCAAGTAATCACGTGTGTATTTGGATCGGCCGCAAAAATTCGATTATTTCAGTAATCGATTATATGAATAATCTATTATTATTATAATTGATTATAATAAAATCAATTTATATTTAGATGTGTTAGCTGAAAAGCGATTATAAGATAATTTATTTCGTTTGGGTTGCGTAAAAAAATCACTTATATATAATTAATTATTAAAAAGGGTACGAAGTTATTTGTATAATTTAATAATATTTGTTTGGTAGTTAGTTTTGTAGGGGTGAAATAGAAAGAATGTTATTAGTTTCAAAATAATCTAACAGCTTTTTAAATAAGCTTCAAATTTTTAGCTTATCTAAAAACAACTTTTTTATCATAAAAACAAATGTTTTGAAATTTAATCAGTTTACCTAAACATACCAACTTCTACTGAAAAACAGTTTTTACCATAAAAAATAACTTTTTGGGTAAGATTTAATCTTACCCAAACACCCTCTAAATCTTTATAGCTATTCTAATTTTGTCAACTAAAATATGATTATTGTTATAGCGAGGGAAGTAAATGAGGCGGGGTGGATATGGGTAGTAGCCCCCCACTACTCATCCAGTTTGATGAATTTCGTATCCGTCCCCGTCCCATATCCGTGCGAGTATCCATCTTGCGGGTTTTAAACAAATTTATTAATATTTGTGGGTATCCATAGATATCTATGGATATTCAACACCTCACAAAAAATTTATTCACACATGAAATTCAAACTAATTCTATATTCGAGTTCCTTACTGGTACGAGAAATTCTTGTGCTTGAAAAATATATTATAGTAAACAATATGATATGTAAACAGTATATCCATTTAAATTAAAATTTAAAATAGTAAAGCTAATATTTTTGGCATATATATATATATATATATATATATATATATATATATATATACACACTAAAAAGAGTAAATAATATTAAACATATCTGAATTAATCCATTCACATATGAACATCATTTCAATCCATGGGCCTAATATTTTTAAATGTAAATATTCTAACCCTCTTTCAATCAAACGTAAAATATTGCATCATTCACACATTAGCATTAATCCATAAGCAATAATCTAAAAATAATAATCCAAAAGCACTTCTCCAAAATCAAAGGTATTGAAAAAATTTAGGTAATTTGTTTATATATATAAAAAGGTATTTTAGTAATTTTATATTAGACGGTACCTACGGATATGGATATTATACTATCCGTCCCCGTCCCATTAATAAACGGGTAAAGAAAATCCCCTTTTAATTTACTTATGGATATCCATTAAGATATTCATTTTCTATCAATTGCGAATATTATCCACTGGTATAGATAAAATTAACATCCTAAGCTATAGCTTGGTATAGCTTGGTGATTCGGAAAGACTGTCTTTAAAATTCCATATTAATAAGAGTTTCATACAGTGATATGTCATATTTTTTAAAGGTTGGATCCACACAATTAACCGGATCAAATATGGTTCGGGTCGGGCCATAATCTTACATTTTTACGTTTAGAAAAAATTAAATTAATAAAATTTAAACACTAAAGCCCTTTTTATTATTATTAAAATTAAACAAATATATATCTACGGATTTGGTCATCGGATCACAAGTTGGTAAGTGAGAAACCCGTTATCCGATGGATCAGACCAAAACGAGATAAATCCAACCCAAATATATTCGGTTGGGTCAAAATATCGGGTTCGTCGAGTTGACCCAGACCCATCAAAACCCCTAATATTTGTTTTTTCTCTCAATTGTTTCTTTTTTTATTTTGAATTTTTAGTCTTAATTATATGAAATTTTATATAATTAAATATTTGGAGTATTATCTATAATTTTTGTTTAAAAAAGTAGGGTCTGTTAGGAGAAATGAAAAGAAAAGTGTTGACCAAAAAGGCAAGTCGCGTTCCACGAAGGCATGGTGTTGTTTCGTGTTTGGATCGGACGAAAATAATGTCAATTAAGTTGGCAACTTTTGGCGACCTTGCTTTAATGGGAGCCGTGTGATGTATATGTGGACAAGAAAGGAACACTCAAATCAAATGTTACTCTTAGTCTTTACGCGTCCGCCCAGTAGGCTGTCTGTTTAGCGAATCATGGGCATGGGTACTGTGGAATAATATTCAGTACAAACTATTGTTTTATATTCGTGGGATATTCTAAAGATTTAAAAATTGGATCAGTCATTGAATTAACGAATACACGATTTATTGATCGAATCATGATCGAATCAATTTTAATTACATATATATTTTTAATTTTATATAACATATTCAATAATAAAACAATAAATTAACATACTAACAAAATAGTTTACATAATGTTCATACAATTAATCAAGGCTTCTTCATAAACATTCGAACCATTGTTTAATGTTTAATGAAATTTCCAAAAGAAAGACAACGAATAATATGTGTAATTACTAAGTAGATATGTCAATATCTTCAACACAGTGTCAATAGAAAGAATCGTAATGTTAACAGTTATAGACACTTAGATAGCATGGTTATTACGCAAGTTTAGACAATGAAGATAGCGGAGAAAGAAGATAACAAACTTTGTTTCGCGAAAGAGAAAGAGGAACGAGGAACAATTGTGCGACTGAGATGGTGGAGAAACGAGGAAGACGAAGATGGTTTCCTTCACGCGATCGAGAACGAGAAACAAATAGGAGAAAAGAGACTCAACCTAAAGAGTTCAAGTGAAACAACGTCGCTTTATGTTTTTTTTTTAAAAAAAAATTGAATATTTGGACAAACCGTTGGGTTTTCACTGGTTTGATAGGTTTTCCATCGATTTTCAACACAAGCGATTCTTAAAGGCGTCCAGACTGATAGTATGATCGATTCACCAATTGAACTTGCCAGTCTGGTCCCGTTCTGACAACCATAGGGAACCGTGAAGTATCATAATTATGAGCGTGCGAAAAATAAGATTGAAGTAATTAAAACATGAAAATTCTTCACAAATGAAATAATGCATCTAAGTTTACCAAGATAGCATTAGTCAAATTAATTATTGTAGGGATAATAATGGGTAGGGTATGGGTAAAGTATTATAGTACCATTCCTTATACTCACATTTAAAAAAAAACACTCATACCCGGACATATATCAGCGTGGGTAGCAACTTTTATAGTCGTACATTTACCTGGTGGGTACCTAAGTACCCATACCCATACCATTTGCGCTTTAATATAAGAAATTTGTGGATTTTTAAAAACAGGATAAGAAATTTGTATTGTAAAAGGAGGAGAACATAAATATGTAATACAAATTAGATCATTCTAGTATGTTCTCGAATTACAGATATACATCATGATATATCTAAGACTGAAATGCAAAGGTCTTTTATACAAAACATCCAATATTCTCCAAAACATTAAGTAAATACCATTGTTTTGAAAACCAGATCGGACCGACTGATTCGACTAGGAACCGGTCAGGTGTCCGATCCGTTCAACTCAAAAAATCGACTGAATTCAGAACCGATGAGAGCTGGTCAAACCAGTCCAAAATCGGTAAATACCGATCAAAAACTGATAGTGAGAATCGGCTTGAAACAGTCATTTTTTATTTTTCAAATTTTTTTAAATTTTTATTTTTAAATTATAAAAATGTATTTTTTTAGTCAAATAAAAGTCTAATGCCAAGTTATAAAAATACATATACATGAGTTTTTATTATTTATCCTTCTTTGTTTATGTTTTATCTTACGAAATATATAACATGATTATTTTATGTTAATTTAAATTTTGATTTGTCATTACTTAATATAATATATACTATTAAAAAATATATTTAATTGTCAACGGTTCGACCACAGTTCACTTACGGTTGAACGATTGAACCTTGAACTGTTACCTTCACCGATTTAATGAACGGTCCGATTTTTAAAACATTGATAAATACAAATGAGTAGCATTATTAAGCATCAAGTCTAATTGAAAGCAATTAAAGTAAGAAGAAATGTCTAATTGTCTATACATGTATTTTTTGTTGTATATTTGGTTTTATTTCAAAAATTTACATGGAATTATGAATTTAAATTAAATGTTTTAAATCTTTATCATTTAATTCTTTTAATATTTTCTTTTAATATTATTTATTTTATTTAATGCATTTATTTATACTGTTGTTGAATACAAAAGAGAATTAGTTTGTTCATTCAATCTTGCATAATACACATCGGTAAATCAATGGAATTTCCAATCTTTATTGGAATGTAGCAATGCTGATATTTTGGCCAAACATTAACTATGCTATCGAATGACTTTGATAAACTGTTTTGGTTTTGATTCTTTTGAATAATTAATCATTAAGGCCAGCTATTACAATGATTTTTTAAGAACCATTAAAAGGGCATGTTACATTTTAACGACTCTTTTTGTTCTCTCTACACGAATGGTTTTGGGTATTATATAAAGATGGTGGTCTTGAAAAACCAGTGAGTGAATTTTTGGATTATATCCAAGCAAGTGCTTAAAAATTAATCTCAAAGAAAAACTTCTCTTCTTATATTTTGCTGTGGTTTTTGTCCTGGATTAAACACACATTTTTCCTTCTTTTCTTGCTGTTTTGATATCTCGGTTTCAATCGGGACGGACCTGTTAAATCCTGGAAGGTTTTCGTCCTAGATGAATAAATCCTTGAGGATCGTGTGTTTCCACACATCTCAAGCTTTTGAGTTGTTGCCATATTACACTGGTTTGTGACTTGTTGCGTCGATCACCTTCAATTTTACAACATGCTTATGTTTATCTAAATATGATATGATTATTAAATTCCATGATTCTTTGTAGCTGAAGTAAATCTCAAGCAAGCGTAACTAGAAAGCAAAAATTAAAAGGGAAAAAAAAAATCTCTTTATTACATAAACAGAAAACACAAGTGTCCATGTGCTTAGATTGTATCGTTTATAGATATGTCTATCATTAACTTATTGCTTCGTTTTATTAGCTAATTCCAACTCCATCACCAGGCTTTGCAATGTGACCCCTTAATTAGTAATATTTTTTTGCCTTTTCCCCAACTTTGTTAAACATTTTCCTTTTTCTAATCAACAATTATTATCCTCCCTTAAATGTTTATTTATCAATATGAATTTATTTAAATATCATATAATATTCTCATATCGGCATATAGCTTACATACTGCCTATCAGAAAAAGGAAATTTGAGTATCTTATTGGAACAAAAGTCTCATGGGTGTGTTTTTCTTTTTTATTTACAATTAATATAAATTTATGAATAATTACAAACATTAATTATTGGATGATTTTTTGTTAAATTAAAATGGTGCAAATAAGTCGGTTCCCCGACGGAGATTAGTCACTATTAACGGTGATGAATATTTCGTACCTATATCATGATTATCCAAAAAAAAAAATGGTACAAATAATATTTTATATACATTATTTTGCACGTATCTATCCCTCTAACATCAAGGTGTGCCAGTTTTTTTCTTTCTTTTTTGTTTTTCATTAGCTACCCTTTGAATCGAAACAAAGGCCACAGAAAATGTAAAGACGCCCTAGACCTAAGTGGCCTCATATTTTTTTTCGGTACAATAAGTCGCCTCATATTTTGATATTTCTAAAAGCTATATTTTACAGTGAACTTATTTTTAAAGTAAATAAGTAAAATATATTAAATATTAATTTCATTTTAAAAATATCATAATCTTAATTTATTAAATAATTATATATATATATATATATATATATATGATTTAAATAAGTTTTTAGTTCCTGAAAAGTTCAAAAGTTTTGGTTTTAGTCTTTATAATTTTTTTATAGGTTTTGGTTCCTACAATTTCAAAAGTTTAGGAATAAGCCTCTATCAGCAATTGTGCACTGTTATCTACGGACACGACAGATAGATGTGGCAATGTTGATGTGGTTATCTCCCTCTATCACGTTAGCAGATAACATCACATATCAATTAAATCATTTTTTATTAATATGATTGTGGTTTGGTTAAATTATGTTGGCTGATATTATGAAATTTTTAACATTTTTAATAGAGTTTAATTTTTATATACTGACAGTGTAAAGCCTTTTTACACATACATCCAATCATAAATTATCACGTCAGCATATTTTTGTAACTTTTATCCTAACTACCTTAAAAGTCATTCATATCATGATTGATGATTGGTTGACAGTGTAAAAAACTTTATATTATCGATATATAATAATTAAACTCCTTTTAATATATATCAAGTCAATCGAATCAATCAGTGACTTACTGATTCGATCAATAACCCTTTAATTCAGTGTCCTGATCAAAGATAATGTAGTCGGAGCTGGAATACTCTTTTTGAGAAAAACTATATACATATATACACAAGCAATAGGTAGAAGCCCGTGTGATCGATCACGCGGGCCACAAATAGTAAAAGGAGTGGAATTTTTTTCTGGTACATAAAGGAGTGGAATTTTGAAAAAGAAGAGCGTGGCACATACTAGGCCTTTCGCGTAGCTTTACTGAGAGTAGCCACTAGAGCTAAAAATATTATTGAGATGGATTCATTTCATTTTGGAGTTACGAATATCAATTCTATGGACCGGGCTATCAATTGATAAGTGATTTTGGGAAATGTTAGTAATATATATTTTTTAATATATTTTTTTTATTGGTTAAAATTCATGTGGATCATATTAAATCATATGAGTCGCACTTAAATTTTATAAGACCCAAATAAATTTCAACCAATAAAAAAAATATGTTAAAAAGAGAATGTGTTGTTAATAGTACTCAAGTGATTTAAGACAACAGACAAAAGTGCAATAACAACAAATGAAGAGAAACAAAATAATGACTAGATATAGAGCAAGAAACAAAGTGGAGAAGGAAAGCAATATAAAAATACGATATTTTTATATATAAAAATAAGGTAGCCTATGATTAATTATGGGTAATTTTGCTTCAAAAAAAAATTATGGGTAATTTTATAGATTGTCTTCGGTGCAATTATTAATCTTCCGTAAACTTTAGTCCATTTGCAAATAGGTATCTTTAAATATTTTTTTTCCAATTAGTCCTTCAATTTCTATTATTAGTGAAATTGATCCTTTAACTATTTTTTTCGTCCCAGTTAGTCCTTGAACTCTGATAATCTGTTGGCTTATCATATTTTATCTATTATTTTAAAGTGTATTTCGATAATTAGGTTGAGTTGATTGCTGATTTAGCCCAAATTAAATTTTGTTTATCTATTTTAATATTTAGAGTTAATTTATTTATTTTATTAATTTAAGTTAGATTTTAAACAGATTTACTTATGTTTTACATTTCACGGTTAATAGAAAGAAGAAAAAAGAAAGAAGAAAAAGAAGTGCAATGGAAACAGAAGGAGAATATGCTTGTTTGCTTGAAGAGAACGTACTGGGACAGGAGTAAAGTTGGAATTCAATTTATTGGATAATCAACTTTATCTATAAGATGATCACGTGAGCACACTGGAGTTGATTAATTGGCTTTAGCAAAGATAATAACAGGCATCAAAATGCTGCTGGGTCCCACGTGGATTGCAATTAATTGCAAAAGAATGACTAGTTCAAAAAGTGAAGCAAATCAGTCAAGGTTCCCATTGAATTTGACTTGGCATATCAATTGGGGTTGGATTTGTTAATAACATGAGGAGCAGATACGAAAAGAGCGTGATAGCTCTATCCTTGGGGAGAGGTTACGCACTCAGTGTATATACATAACACAGCGCCGCGGATAGTGTAAACGAGATTCACCGAAGCTACTTACAATTCAATTTGTAATTGAATTGAAATTGAAAAAGAAGATAAGAAGCTTGAATTAAAGATTAAAAGAAATAATAAATCAGTTTATATACTAATTATAAGAAATAAGATAGTGTCGAATAAGAGGAGATTCATCATTCTAAGAACTCTTCGCAATTTTAATTTTAATTTTAATTTTCTTCTTTTTACTTTTATTTCAATTTTTATTATTTATTTTTCTTCTTTTTTGTTCTTTCTTTTTGATGAACTAAATCTCTTTTTTTTAGTGTGACGATATAATCGTACCATGACGACTTGATAATTTTATTTCAGCTTTTCTTAATTTCTTCTTATCTTTTAATTGTGTTTTATTTTCGTTTTTAATGTTTCTAATTGCTTGATCACCAATTAGATAATAGACTAATCATAATGAGATCGGGAGGAGATTTATGTGTCAAGAGTATTGAGATAAAATCATAGAGTAACTTGAGACCGAGAGGAGATAGGAGTCTTATGCAACTTTATAGAGAATCATAGATCTTAATAAATTCTTTGATAAATAATCATCATAGAGATATAGTTGATTAGATATCAAGGGGTAAATTTTAATGTGCTCTAACCTAGGCATTAAAATAAATTAGGATTCTTGGTTGACATTAGAAGTTGATTAAGAAAGTAGGAAGAATTGACATAATTGAACTAAACTAAGTGGTATTAGGATTCTTTGTCTATGAGGAATCTATATTCATAGCGTTGGTGAAATCGAATCCCTAGAGTTTTTTTTATTTGATTGCTCATCATTTTATTTTATTTTTCTAATTAATTAATTCAAAAACTTAAAAATATTTATTTTCTTTTAGTGTTTCTTTATTTTCCTTTCAAATCAATTTATTGAAGTCTAAATAGTTGTTGATTTTGCAAAGTGGTACTTAGTCTCTCAATCCTTGAGTTCGATACTCGATTTCTCACCGTTTTATTATTATTTGTCTCGATCTGATACACTTGTCAGAGCCCATAAAACTCCTACTATTATTAAAATGAATCCTTCAATTAACTTCTGGTATAGATACAAAAATAATTTAATAATTTCATATCACTTTTTATATTTGCAATTTACGTGGATTTAGTATTTTCGTAAAATAATTAAGCTGGTTGAGGTAAGAAAATGTTTGCTAAACCAACAAATTTATGTTAATATATTTAATTAGGTTTAAATAAGTTTTTGGTCCTTGTAAAAAAATTTCTACGATTTTATCCCTATAATGTCAAAAAAAATTTGAAAATAGTCTCTATCGTCATCTCTTTCCATTAACTGTTGACGTGACAAACAGAATACCACACTAGCCACGTGACACTGACGTGGCGTTCCGTTTGGCACGTCAACATGGACTAGTTCCAAAATTTTTAAAAATATAGGGACAAAATCCTAAAACAAAATTTATAGGGACTAAAACAAAAATTGGCGAACTTTGGAAAGACCAAAAACTTATTTAATCCAAAAAAAAATATATTTTTTGCCCCAATTTCAGAACAAGTTGGAAAGGGACAGGAAATTATCTCAGTACAGGAACTTGACAATTTTAACCCTCTGCCTCTAATGTGGTATTTTCTTCTATTTTCTGGCCAAATCTCAAAGCAATCGTATAGGAATAATAAATTACCTAGATAACCTTGAGTACTAAAAATCATACCAGGTGAAGGAATTTGTCAATTTTGAATCCTATGGCCCCAATGTATGATTTTTTTCCTATTTTTTAGCCAAATCTCGGACCAGGTCGGACAGGAACAAGAAATTATATCAGTACCCCTGAATACTATATATTATACAAAATGAAGGAATTTAGCAATTTTAACCCCATGGCACATAATGTATGATCTTATTTCTATTTTCATGTCAAATTTCATAGCAAGTTGGACATAAAAGGAAATTATTTCAGTATCCCTGCATACTAGAAATCATACCAGATGAAGGAATTTGGTAATTTTAACCATGTGGCCTATAATGTATGATTTTCTTCTACTTCACGGTCGAAATTCAGATCAATCAGAGCAAGTCGGACGAGAACATGAAGTTATAGTTGGTACCCCCAGGTGCCGGAAATCATGCAAGCTGAAGGAATTTGAAAATTTTAACCATGAGGTCTCTAATGTATGACTTTCTTCTATTCTATGGCCAAAATTTAGAGCATGCCATACATACATTAGGATGCACATGATTAAAATTTCCAAATTCTTTCCTGAGGTATCAAGGTAACTTTTTATTCTTGTTCGATTGCTTTGAGATTTGGCCATAAAATAGAAGAAAAAATCTCACATTAAGGGCACAAGGATAAAATTTTCAAATTTATTTTTCTAGTATTATTTCTAGTACTCAGAGGTACCAAGGTAATTTTCTATCCCTGTCCGACTTGCTCTGAAATTTGGACAGAGAATATAATTTTTTTTTTGGATTAAATAAGTTTTTGATTCCTGCAAAATTCACCAATTTTGATTTTAATCTCTATAAATTTAGTTTTAGGATTTTGTCCCTCTATATTTCAAAATTTTGGAAATAGTCATTGCTAACGTGGCAAATGGGACGCCACGTCAGTGCCACGTGGTTGATGTGGCATGACTGATGTGTCATTCTGTTTGTCAAGTCAGCAGTTAACAGAAAGAGATGTCGATAGGGACTATTTCCAATTTTTTTGAAATTATAGGGACAAAATCCCAATAACTTTTTTTACAGGGACTAAAACCAAAATTGGTGAACTTTGCAGGAATCAAAAACTTATTTAAACCATTTATTTAAGTACAAGTTTAAGGACTAATTTGGATAAAAAAATAATTGAATGATCAATTTCACTAATAATAAAAATTTAAAGACTAATTGAAAAGAAAAAATAGTTAAAGATTGTAGAAACCTTTACTCTCATAAGAGAAAGATAATGTACAAATCCTCGCAGTTGGAATACTCTTTTTGAGAAAAAAACTATAAAACTGCATACATACACAAACAATAGGTAGAAGACCAAAATGTGGTTAGTGGGAGTGGTAATGAGTTCGAGTCTTTTAAATAAGTGCTTAGGGATTCGATCCCTGACTCTTGCGTACGGAGAAAACCTGATTGAGAGAGGTCAGACCTTAAATATCGTTCAATATCTCGAAGAATTAATTTTTACAATTGCCCGCGAAAGATACCCTAAAAAACCAAAAAAGTAAAAGCCGGTATGATGGAACTATCACGTGAGCCACAAATGGTAAAAGGAGTGGAATTTTGAAAAAGAAGATTGTTTACTAGGCCTTTTTTGTAGCTTTATGGAGAGTAGCAGCTAGAGCTAAAAATATTTTTGAGATGGATTTTCTTTCAACCCCTTATTGGGTTCACGCGAGTCTATAAGGGTGTTTTTTTTTTACATTACAATTTTTTTTTATACATAATAATTTTTTTTTAAAAACATTTGAATATTCCTAAAACATCTTTAATTATCTTAATACATCTCATAACCTATATTTAGAAATACACCCCTCCCCTCCCCTCCCTTTTCACCCCCACCCATTCTTCCCCTCTCTCCGATGCCACCTCCAAAGGCTACACGCAAAGGGCCATTCTACAAGAATCGTTCTTAATTTATGTATCAAGAAGACAACACAACAGTGAGAGACTGGTGAGTCAAAGCTTATTGACCCAGATTTAAAGTGTTGGAATAGCCGGTTAATCTATGAAGTTTTCCTTCCATATCAAGCTGTTCAAATCACCGAATTAGGGATGACAAACTTCGATAGAGAAGATCAACTCTTGTGAATGGAGCAAAGGGTGGGTCCTTCAAAGTGAAATCCGCATGTCACCTTATTAAATCTAGGTTAGTAAGGCCACCGGGCCAAGAAAGACCTCAAGAGACTAGCTTCTAAATTGGAATAATTTTTGGAAGATAAATGTCCCTCCATTATGTGTGTCTCTGGAGGTGGCGTTAGAGAGAGGGGAAGAATGGGTGGGGGTGAGGAGGGAGAAGAGGGAAAAAAAGAAGTAGAGGGGAGGAGGAGGTATATTTCTGAATATAGGTTATTGGGTGTATTAAAATAATTGGGGTATTCTAAGGATATTCAAATGTTTTAAAAAATTTATGATATAAAAAACAACACCCTGAGATAAAGTGATTTAACACAACACACAAAATGCAATAACAATAGATGAAGAGGAACAAAACAACGCACATAGCTATATATCAGAGAAAGAAACAAAGTGGAGAATAGGAATGACAATAGGTAGGGTCTGCGTAGAGTACTATAATACCTGTCCTCATACCCACGTTTGAAAAAAAATACCCGTACCCGCGTGAGTAGCAACCTAAGTACCCTTTGTTGGAACCAAAGTGGTTATGATCCAAGTAATCCCTTAGTTTTGATGTTGACAAAGGACTAATTTAAGAAGAATAAAGATTTCTTATGGACTAACGTTTTATATTAAGTGTGCAGGATAAAACTTTTGAGTGCGAAGACTATCTAAAGTCCAAAGACTTTATCTCGTCCAACCTGGTTAAATAGTGATTTACGTCCTTCTTAGTCTGGACGGTAATAAATAGAACCATGAGTCCAAAGACTCTTTCTGTTACTTTTGTAATAGCTAGTCCAATAGTGCTTTTATATTTTAAGTGCGAATACCTTATAAAAGTATTTGAATTTATTATTCCTTGAAAAATGTTTATATCCTTGGGACAAACATTTTTTGTAATATTAGTTCAAACGCAAAAGCATCAGTCAGAATGTCTCTGACACGTAAAATAAGTTGACCTTCTTCATTTGGAAAAACAAAATGCAACTTTCGTTCTACCCAGAAGATATGTCAGCACCATTTTGAGCTATCCCTTGATAGTCTATTCTGCTGATCAGAAACTTCAGAAGCTATCAGACTCAACGGATCCAATGCACTCAATACTCATCAAAACGGATCTTTTTCCATCCGTTGAAGACTGAAGTCTGTTCAAAGACAAAAGGCTATATATACCTCCATCTCTTGAAGATGCAAGGTGATCGAACTTGAGCAAAAAAATACAAGTGCAGCAATACTCAGTGATTCAAAATCTCTCAAGAGAAACAAGCAAATATCTGCTCAAGCAACCAAAGAGAAAATCTCAAAGCTTGCAAAGCTACTCTGATCCTCATTTTTATATCACTCTCTGTGTAGAGTTTTTAAGAGTCTAAGCTTTAGTTTCAAATTCTCACATTTAGTGAGTTAGTAGAACAACCTCTTTTCAAAACCTTAGTTGATTGAGCCTGAAGAGGCTTGTCTATAAAAAAATACTTAGAGAACCTGAAGAGGTTGAGAATACTGCCTGAAGAGGTATTGAATACTTTGTAATAAAGGGTTTTTTGTTATAGTGGATAAAGCTCTCAAGTAGAGAGGACTGGACGTAGCTCTTTAGTGAAGAGTGAACCAGGATAATATCTCTGTGTTCTTTTCTCTCCCTTATCCTTGCTTTAGTTCATTATCTAACTAACTAACTAACTGGGATTGAATTGCTTTTTCCCTTCGCTTCTTTCTTATCTTAATCAAACTAAGTTAGCGTCCAACGTGGTGTTTGGAAGAGCTCTCTTTGCTTTTAATCTTTTTTAGCATCCAACCTTGCGAAAATTATTATCGGCTTACGAAAAGATTTTAAAATCTTAAGAAACACAATTCAACCCCCCTTCTTGTGTTTCAAACAGGTTCCTTCACCCTTACTTGTATCATCTAGGTACCTAAGTACCTATAGCCGCACCCATTACCCGCACTTTAACTAAGAAAAAAGAAAAAATAACACAAAGAACATCAGTGACAATTGTTAGTGCTTAGGTCAGTAGGTGATTAAGTCTGAAAGGGAAAAATAATTAAGAAACCCTAAGTTACATTAATTTTATTTTTAAAATTTGATATATAATTATAATTATATGTATTAATATAAATAAATAAATATATTAATATGTATATTTATATATGCTGTTGCTGGATTGGGTGGATACTAGAGTATCTATACCCACATTCATACTCTCTTTTATTTGTGGGTAATTATCTAAACCTGTATATGGACCCATAAAAATTCAGGTGGGTTCGCATAAAATATCTTGGTAGATATCATGTGGCCTAGCTTTTGGGGCCCACTGATCACATTACAGAGGAGCGAGCATTGTGGGCACATGGACTTCAGCTCCAACCTACCTTTCTTCGACACGTTACCAATCATTTGGTTGCCACTTTCCATGTCGCTTTCGCTCCATAGCCAGGACTAACCGACTCTCTTCTATTGTCAGTCGTTGACACAGTTTTTATCTACTGAGTTATGGACCACGGAACTCCAATGCTACCCTCCTCCTTTCATTTTTTATTTTTTTATTTCGTCATTTTAGTGTACTTTATGTTTCCTATAAACTTCGTTAGTTTTTTTTATTAAACATTGTCACTTAAGCCCATTGTTTTGATCACACATAAAACTACAATTGAAATGAAGATGGCATTTTTGTATATTTTGCACTGGCAGCAGGTGCTTTAGGCTACACGATGAATTCATGAACAAGGTGTGAAAACGTTCTGGAGCACATGGGGTCAACACTACTATCACTTAAAGGAAATGGGACAGGGGGCGTGTATTTTTAGAACATACCTCAAATTATACCTAAAGTAAAATAGAAAAATAATTATTTTCATTGTGAAGCAAACTCGCATGGTAAAAGACTGCCAAAAATCAAAATTTTAATAAATAAAATTCATTTAAAGACAACTGGGCCTCCTAATTTTATCATTATTATCCTGAATAAAAAGATATGTAAGAAGAGAATAGTGATGGACATGTACAAATGTAAGAAGAATCCCATGCTTAATTACATTTCACGCCTACCTTAAAAACCAGTATCCAGAAAGACATTTAATTTGTTATATATATATATATGTTGTGTTGTCGTGGCAAACAAGGGGTGGTCTTGATCATGTACCAACCTAGAAGCGCATTGTATAGGAATACAACCTTCAACAACCGCCTATAAGTTCCTCTGTGTAACAGCCGCATTTCTTACTAAATAACTTTTCAGTCTCTGTTGTTCTTTTCTCTTTCTAACCATCTATCTATCTGCAAAAATGGTGTCAAAAAACCCGAACCCCTCAGAGGGGTTCTACCTGGATCCCAGTGACATAGCGCTTCCTGGCATCGCCGCGCAGGACACTGCGAAGAAGACCCGAAAGCCATACACTATCACCAAGTCAAGGGAGAGCTGGACCGAACCCGAACAAGACAAGTTCCTCGAAGCTCTTCAACTGTAAACCTTCCTCTCTCTTTTTTTTTTTTTTTTTTTTTTATCTGAAAAATGTAGTGTGCGAATTTTGAAGATGAATTCAGACATGGGTTTTAGTGCTATACCCATAACAATCATTGTGTGTGTGTGTGTTCAGTGTTGGTTCCAGATGGCTTCGTAAAAAGAATTGTTAGTTTGTTACAACTGTATATCAAGGTCTAAAATTTAGGGATTTGAGAAGGTTTTAGTTGGGGAGGTTTTAGTTCTGTCTCATGACTTAACATAGTAAAATAACCAATTTCACTTTTTAGCCACGCCTAACACATTCCACTGTGACTGACAGGCTGTAATTCTATAGCTGATTTTGCTTTCTTCACTTCTGTGGATTTTTTTCCCACGTTTTTTATTTGTAGAGTAGTTTGTTGTTGGAAAGGATGAAATCATATGGTGCATGAGTCTCTATATAAGAGACAGAACAGAAACAAATTAGGCATTTTCTTCAAATTCTTCTTCTTCTTCTTCTTTGAAACCTTTTCATTAGAAGCGGAATGTAACATATTTATTTATTCTTTATGGTATCAAATATCACTTTTTGGGTTGAACAATGTCTGGCATAAAAGCCAGGCTGAAGGAGTTGAATTTGAGATGTTAATTGGACAAGTGGATAGAGCAAGGTTACAGCGATGTTGGATTGTCACTTGGCCTGGAGGGAGAATGTGAACAATGCTCAGTAGCTTTATATTAAAATTGCACTTCAACTCCAAGTTAGTTCAACTTGCAAGTTCTACTCCATTTGCATTGGAATCCTCTGAGTACTAAATATTACAATCAGGACTGTGGGTTTGATGAGTTGAATATGGTTTCCATTCTGACAAGTAGTACCTTTCCCTATCTCCCAAATGCAGAATACAGACATCAGGACAAATTGGATTAAGCTTCTTGGGATTGTAGTTAATTACCTCCCACTAAATGAAATTTACTACTTCAAATTAAAGCTAATTGTTGGTAACCCTTTTATGGTCTTGGTTCTCCATTTTGCATCATCCTCATGTTCTTTTGTTCTTTTCATTTTGTATCCAATTCTAGGTTTGACCGTGACTGGAAAAAGATTGAAGCATTTATTGGATCAAAGACAGTTATCCAGGTAATTTCAAATACAAAATTCCTTTCTTCTCCATAAATGCATCATTATCTTTTAAACATTTTGTGTTTTGAATCTAGATCTTTTAGTCTGTTTTATAAGCAGCCCTTTCTCTCATTTAATTTTTTAATTATGTTTTTGTTCTTGTTCTTGGCTCTTTTGGGAGGACGGTCAATTGAGCCTTGTCAAGAAAGAGGTTTTTTTTGGAGGGGGTATCCATTGATAGAAATCAATTAAGCCGACCTCTCATTTTCAATGTGAAGGTTAAAAACACATTGGTATTTATAAGAGAGATGGTTCAAGTAGGCAAGCTGAGTGGAAGTGAAGAATGGAAGTGATTGGAAAGTTGATGAAAGGTAGTGTTAGTCATGAATATTCTGGACTAAATTAATGTTCTTATTGTCGAACATGTCACATGTGTCATACAAGCATCCGATACGTGTCCAACACAATCACACAAGACACAGCACCAAAACGGTGTGTCTATGCTTTATAGGTTATGTATTTTCTAGCTTTCAGCACTTGCCAAAGGAACTATAGGATGTTGGAAATGAAATGCCAAAAATAGAAGATACTTAGCTTTTCTCTCCTTGCCACCACCTTGGTCACAGCGTGTTAATAGACCATGATCTCATTGGATTGCCATATCATTCTCACTGGCTTATCGTGCTCCATTGTGGGTAAGAGTAGATTGTTGGACCCCTGGTTCATAAAACTTATTTTTCTTTTGTAAAACAGAAATCGTGAAACCCAATACAATTACCAATCTGCTGTTCATCTCGGGCAAGTTCCAATAACATCAATTTAAAGATTCATTTGAGCTATTATGTGAGTTGTCTGAGTTCTTGATGCATGCTATCCAATGCCAACAATTGATCTTGCGCTTGCAGATTCATGGTGTTCTACTGGTTTATCGAAGTGCTCTGGTTAAAATAATTGGTCTGTTCCGTAAACACAAGGCATTAAGGCCTACATATTCTAATTGTTTTATCTCTCATTGCAGTTAGTTCGTGGTCTAGGTTAATATGTACACGATTTCAATCATGTGATTTTAACACTTTGTTAGAAGTTTATAACCACCACCATACATTTTGTTAATTTGTTGTACCATAAAAATTGTCAAGAACTAACTATCCTAAGAGCTTAAGCACAGCTGCAGATCCTGATATATTTTTTTTAAAAAAAAAAAATCTGTTGCGCCCCTCATACGAGACCCCTTTGGGCTTGAAATGTGGACAAAACATCAGCGCATCAGGCCTTGTGCCGAAATTTAAATATAGAAACAAACTCTTAACCACATAGTCATAGATTTCATACCATGTCCAACTGTCCTAAAAGTTTAATCTGTTAGGTGCAACTTTGGGAATGGTTTTAGCGTATAAGTCTCTAACAAGAATAATGCAAATTCCTTTAATGGGATACCATCATTTGACTAACATGAAGAGCTGAAAATGCTTTCATGTTCATAACAGCATTTGGGAATTATGTTAGGGCCTCTTTTAAATGTTCATAGATTGAGTGCTTGCTGCTTAGATGGACCGAAAGATGTGAGCGTAACTAAAAGTTCATGAGTTGTTGGAATTTCTATTTTCTTTTTTTTTTTTTTTTCATGAGTTTCAATGTTTTATGTGTTGGAATCTTTGTAAATATTACGTAGATTTATTGTATAGGCATATCATATCGTATCATATCATGTAAATAGGGTAATAATCCTCTATATTTATTTTGTAATTATTTCATTAAGCCTATATAAAGGAGCCGCCGCTGCTGTGTAATTGAAACACACGGATTTCATCATATGTCTCTCTTTTCTCTTGTTACTCTTAACAATATGGATACCACCATATGCATAAGAAGGCCTGAAAAATGATTTCTGCTGACTTTGTAGATACGTAGCCATGCACAGAAATACTTTCTAAAAGTTCAAAAGAGTGGGACAAGTGAACATCTTCCTCCACCCAGGCCAAAAAGAAAAGCTGCTCATCCATATCCACAGAAAGCTTCCAAAAATGGTAATAATTTTCACCATTTGTTCTGTGACGCAATTTAGTGAAATTGCATCTAATAGTTGTAAGTGATATTTGGCAGATCCTGTACTCTCACAAGTGTCAGGATCCTTTCAATCTTCATCTGCTTTGCTTGAACCTGGATGTATCCTAAAGCAAGATTCCTCAGCAATGCTTAAAACTCCTATTATTAACAATGCGGTGTCTTCTTGGTCAAACAACACCTTGCCAACAGCCAATGTATTGCATGGTACTGAAGGCCACAACTTTCTATTCTTCAATTTTAGCTTATATAATCCTGGAATATAGTTTATGGAAATCTTTCACATAGTTTGCCGAAGATACTATTTGTTTCTTGTGTTTACTATATCATGTGTTTTTCAGGGCAAAAAGTGAATAATTGTTGCAGTAGCAGTGAAAGCACTCATAGGGCATGTCCGGTTGGTGAATCTAATGGTCAAGGGAATAATAGCCATCCATTGAGAGGCAAGGCTTTAATGATTTTCTTTTCAAATTTCAGTTTTGTCCTCTTTGATAGTTACATGTCATGACAAGTTTATGGAGTGTTGGTATAAGCATAATCTGTACATATAGCATATATTCTGTATATTTCAAGGTGTATATTGTTGTTTTGTGCCTGTTTCATTACCTATATAAAAGAACTGTGGGGGCAAAAAATATTTTGGAGTCTCTTTAGTTCCAATCAACATATAGGATATGAATCTTGATAATCATTGTACTGGTCACCAAAATGTTCATTTGAACTGTCCTTTAACGGTACTCCACAAATAATACTGAAAGAGTGATATATAGAAAAAATGAAAAATTATAAGTTTTAGCTTTTATCTGAATTTAATGGCACTCCACAAATAATACTGATAATTTTTATATTTCTGATATTTACTCTATGGTACCTTAAATTTATTAAATTTCATGCCGTTCTGTATCTGGACCATGTTGTCATTTTAGTGTTTACTTACCATGTGGAACTGATAGTATGTCGCATTTTATTTAGTTTCATGGCTCATTTCATCTAATGATTATATCTAGAAAGCTGTCTTAGCCTCTTAGGAGTTCTACAAGCTCCCACCAACCCACATTGATACACAGACATCCATTTGAAAATTTATGTGCACAATTTTTTTTGTGATATTTTTTTTAGTTTTTTCAAGGGAGTTTCTCATACAGTATTGGTATTTTTTAAATATTTATTGTTATCTCAATGTTTCGATTGTCAATTTAACTCTTTTTTCTAAATGCAGTTCTTCCGGATTTTGCTGAAGTATACAACTTTATTGGCAGTGTATTTGACCCAAGTACAACTGGACATCTACAGAAACTAAAAAAGATGGACCCTATAGATGTTGAGACAGTATGTATATGTGTATATGTTCTTTCCTTCTAAGTTCTAATGAATCTTTGCTATTTTACTCAGCTAGATTGTTTTGTAATTACCCTTGACAGTCAAATTACTTTTTCATCTCCTTCAGGCAATTAATTGCAACTCCATAAGCCGAGTTAAGACTTAAGACATTGAAGCTTTGTTGCTGGCTTTGAAACCTGATTTATTGTTGACTTGTGTCAACTAGTACAACTGTATAAGTCAATTTATTCTTCGGAAGTGCTTGCACATTTATTTTTCTCTCTGACCTTGGCTCTATTTAGGTGCTACTGTTGATGAGGAACCTGTCTATGAATTTAACAAGCCCGGATTTTGAGAATCATGTAAGTATATTCATGTTACTGTCTGATCTTTATGTTGCTATAAATATCAAAATGATGAATATACCTTATTTCCTGCTTGAGCCTCACCCCGTTATTGTACATCTAAGTTCTTGTATTTAAAAAATAAAAAAGATAAACTCTTTTGAGGATTCATAGCTTGAGGAGGTCCCTTGATGTTCCTCATCTTTTCCAAACTGTCTATCTTGCATCGTGCTCCTACAAAAGCATCATATACGGATTGGAATTTTCATCTTCATAGAAACTTGAATGACTAAAGTTGACATGAAATGGCATATTGAAGGAAAGGAAATGATAATGAACTTTACATGTGCGTATTGTTGTAATTCATGCAGAGAAGGCTGCTTGCCTCGTATGAGGTGGAAGGTGAGACAGATAACTATATCAATACAGATAGACGCATGCATGATGAGCAGTTGAAGAGTGCCACTTAGATTGGACGGAGGTAGAAAATGGCTTCGTTTTTCGCCAATTAGATGCAGTGAGGGATGGAATTTTGGGTGATGAGGTAAGATGCCACGGAAAGGCAAGGCAACAAGCTGAGATGTTCCAGTCACAGCCTTATGATCCTACTCAACTTTAGTTAGCAATTGCTGTTGATCCTTGTCAGCTAAGCAAGGCTGTTGATCCTTGTCAGCTAAGCAAGGCTTTTGATTCCTTTCATTCATTTTGGTCATGTACATATATTACTTAATTAATATGTTATAAAAGAAAATAATAATGTGGAATGTATAGTTTTCCTAGTGTCGTGTAGGTATGTACACTTGTACAGTTCCAAACGTCTATTTAATGGAAAGCATGTTGTTCATGTAATAAATAAATCGTTTTGAATAAGATTTTTGGCACTGGATAGGAAGTAGGAACGTGTAATTAGAACTCAACAAGTTATCTGTGCGTTGCACTATTTTTAATTAATTAATCACTAATTCAACAATTATTTATATAATTCTTCGAATAATTGAAATATTTATTTTTAGTTTATAAATGTAGTGGATATATTAATAAATATTAATTTATAGGTAAAGATCAATATATAAAGTTAATTATTCAATTATAAATTATAAAATGTATAACAAAATATAACTTCAGAAGTATAATTTTTTTATAAATGATTCAAAGTAGAATAAGTTTGACATAATTTTAATTCATTTGATAATTTTGTGTGATATGGCCAATATATATATTAGAGTTATATTACTTTTATAATATTTTTTGAATAAGACGTCGTATTTTTATATTCTAAAACATTTTTATTTTTCTCATTCACCCGTTAATTACAAAGCAAAAAAGGGTGACAACCAACGTTGTTCACATACCCGTGCAAAATATTCATTGGAAGGGATCTGGAATTGGACTTTTTTCTTTTTCAATCTCTGCGAATAAAATTTCATGATATAGGGATAACAGCCACTACACTCCGAAGCAATAAGCACTTATTGTCATTTGCATCTTTAGATGCAGTGTCACATAAGCTTGTATTTTTGGTGAGGACTTTGATGGTTGCTAAATCTCTGACCCTAGTAGAAAACCAACTCAGTTACTTTTCACTGTGTATAGTATTTAAGTGATGAAATTGTCATGTACCTTATCTAAAACTGATTCTATTTATAGAGCCCCATGACTATTTAAGCAGACAATTGTCATCTACATTCAATTGTTGATACAAATATTCCATCTCCATCTCAACTTGGCGGTGGAAAGTCTGCTACCGGAAACCTCCCATATAAGGGTGCCAGTTCCTTGCTCGCAGTTTCATGTCAGCAAGACTATCCACTGCTGCTTGATTGATGTTGCTATCACCATGAGAATCTAACAATGCCCAGGATAAAATTAGCAACAAATACGCGATTTCAATTTCAGTTCTACACGACTCATACAAAACAATATGAAAGTGATTTCTTACCTAGATTTGGCCTTATAAAACCCCAGATATAGCTTGATTCCTGATACCCTAAGGTACAACTCAGCATTGAGTTTAGATTCTCGGAGCAAGACGCCATCTGGAGTGTAGGCAGGTGTGGTGTCACTCCACTCTGTGATACACATAATGAGCAAAGATGAAGTGTGGCTGGATTTATCATTTGCTGGAACATCGATTGACTAACTTCATAATCAAACATCAGCCCATCATGAGAAGGAAGGAAGGGTTGAGAAATTGTATTTGATGAGAAAGAGTAGGAGGTTAATAAGGAATGTATGGCTGAATCAGTGTTGTTTCGATGAAAACTATCATGAGCCTGTTGATCCCCTCCCGGATTCAACTGATTGGAACAGAACTGTGTGTAAGATTGCTGTGCATACAGAGAGTGGCAAAAGCCCTCTTGTCCAGCTCCATGGTGCACTTCAGGATCATCCAGAAGTGGTGGAGGGGAACTTTCATCATTGAGTACAGATTCCACTAACTTCTCAATCATATCACGAGGTGAGCTTGGACTGAACGCATCAGGTTCAATTAGATTCCTTTCTGGGCTAGACATGGAACTATCAACCACAGCCAAATTTTCCTCATCGGGCATCAAGAATGGTTCATCAAATGTAATTAAACTGTCTTCATCAGGCAAACAAAGTTCAGAGCTAGAATTTGATTTTCCATCTAAGCTGCTGCTGAAAGAATTTAACTCCAAATCCTGTTGAATTTGGAAACCAAGGCTGGATGGATTTTGCTTCATGCTAACTGGAGTGGCTTGCTTGACACCTTGCAAATGTTTTTCATCTTCTACAGGGAAAAAGACATAAGCCTCCGAGAGATCACCTATTGCACTTCTCCCGGAAGAACCATCACAAATTGATGTTTTATTCAATTCAGACAACTGCAACTCCATGATACCTTTTTCATATACCACTTCACAATGATTCAACTTCATATTTCCACAATTCTCTTGGCCTAAGAAGCTTGGTGGACTGCTTTTCTTTAGGGATTCCATGACATGGGGAGTTCCTTCTGGAAGTCCCACATCAAAGTTTGAATATGCTTCTGACTCCATAAGGTGCATACCCTTATCTAACACTGAAAGAAAATGCCAAGATGTATCTATATGGTTTACAGACTTCTGCCACAGATTCACTGCTGATTCATCAGTAATTAAATCTTGCACAGGCTGGCATTGGGTAGAACAATTTTTAGTAGTCTCTGGCAGGATGGATGGCTGAAAAGCATCAACTCTAACAGCTTCTTGTATCATATTTAGTTTTGGAGAATCATCTAATTGCTTCGTGATAGCATTTGAAGTAGACTGCAAGGTATTCAAGTTTCCTGTTGATGATGCCATCAGAAATATCTCTGGACATTCCTTCGAATCAGTGTTTTTGCTAGAATACCAATTGTCCTCTTTGGTCAGTCTGACCGCATCTGCATACGACTTCTTTTCATGTAAACTTGAATTTATAATTTGCAATAATGTATGGTTATTTCCTTCTTACTCTATCAACTGGTATAAAGCTAGACTGAATAGGCTACGCATATTTTGATGATAGGGAAGTTGATATAATAACCTAATGGATGACATGTTGATAACACAAGAAGATACGATTTTACCTTTTGTCCATCTTTCATGTTCTGCTTTCTCTTGATTTGTACACTCAGAAGATCCAGATGTAGCACTGTTAAGCAAGTCGTTGCTGTCTCTACTTGAAGGAGATAGTGCCTGAAAGAGCAGGATATTACCAACAAACCGAAATAAATGGTAGCACACCTAAATCTATATACCTTATTTTATCAAAACCATATTTGTAAACCGTCTGTTCTTAAATTTTCTCAATAAAGCTCAAATCAAACCTTGTAGCGACAGGGAGGCAGATATGGTTCATTACTCCTATGCAGTAGATGATCAACCGTATCTGGAACCTTCATAGAATAATTTTGAGGCACACTTTTGTAACATGTAGTAGAATCTGTGTCAAAGCATAAATTTTTAAAGAAAATTTTGTCAAACAAAACCACAATATGCAATGATGACCCACAATATACATTAAATTGACAATAAAATTAACAGGTAAACATCACACACCTGGAACACAAAAAGGTGGCGATAGAAGGCCGGATGCATCTTGAAACACACTGTTCAATAAACAGGCACAAATTAAACAACCTAATTAAAGCAACAAAGTAATACCTTAGTATTCTAATAATAACACAATGTACAGAGGGTTTTTTACCATGAAATTAAGAGCTGATCCTCCCTGGGTAATTTGACTCTAAAATCAGCTTTGGCTAAAGAGAGAAGAAACTCTCTTGTATATGAAATTCTTGACTGCCTGCAGTACCAAATCAAAAGATTTTGTTTTCAACAGAAATTGCAAAAGTATTAACTGTGGATTTTCAATTACAAATCATAAAAGAGTCAACCGTTCAAACGATTTTCAATTATAATTAATTAGAAAAAAACTTATGATATTTGAATGTCGGTGATGACACTTCACCTCATGCAAGATACATTTATTTATTATAATGTGTGTCTCTAGTTTCTCAGCCGCCAAATAGAAAGAAAAGATTCAGTGTAATAGTAATACTAATAAAATAATAAGAAACTGTTAGTGTTAGTTAAATGACAGAGCACAAGCGTAAAACATGCAATAAAATCAAATCAAAATAGTGTTCTTGCACGGATCAAGAAAAATAATAATATAATAATAATAATCAATGTTTACTACTAGTACTTGTTAGGATCTTCGGTGTTAACATCGGAAGGAGACGGTAGCAAGAATGTCGCAGTTGCACTTTTCTGGCTCATTTTCTCGGGAAAAGTTATCGGTCAACGAGTATTGACTGAAAATGTTTAGAACCTTTCAAAGAAACTAGTGTTGTTTGAAGCAAGAAATCAAGACTTGGACTAAACTAGTGTTAAACGTATGTGATTATGAAGAAGAAGCTCGTAAACCTAAAGTCTAAAAGATCAAGATCTGGCCTTAGAGGCTAGAGCGTATGTGATTTTTGGCAAAAAGGAAAATAAAAATGAAAATAGCGATGAGAACAAGAGCAGGAATAGCAGGAGGGGGTTCCTTAGGTTGACGAGGCGATGGAGGAGGTGGAGGAGAGAAACGAAACATTTTGCTTGTTTTTCTCGAGAAACTTGAGGAAAATGGTGTTTGGGAAGAGAGAAAATAGAAGAAGAAGCAAAACTTGTGCAACAAGTAAGAGAGTGAGTGAGGGTCTGAAACTGAGCAGAGGTAATTATCCATCTTTGTTAAATAAATAAAAAATATATTGTATTTTATTTTAATGTTTCTTTTATTTCCTAAGTTGTTCATAAATGCAAATAAAAAATATTTACTTATTAAAATTATTTCATTTAGAAGAGGTTCTAATTTGAAATTCATTATACTTGATGGCTTGTTCTTGTATCACTAATTACTTTACTATTAATTACATTAGGAAAGGGATTTGTTGGCAATTAAATTTAATTTTTGTAGTACTTTCCCAATTATTATGTTTAAATTTTTTATAATAAATTTATATTATGTACAATTTACTTTCATTTTTCTCATCTGTTTAATTATATTTAATTACAACCATCTCAAGCCTAAAACTGTGTAAATATTTTTTAGTTTCTCCTACATATGCAAATACCTCTTTCGAGGTTCTTTCCATTCTTCTCTTACATATTCATTTGCTAATACTTATTCCTAGATTATAGTTAGTAGATGGGATGAATAGTGCTGACTTTTGTGATACTGTGGCGTTTTGTGATAGGTACGCCAAGTAAACAACTGAATTCAAATGCATAATAAAATAAGGAGGTCTCCCATATTTGCAGAGAAGAGAATTCACTTCATAAAAAAAATTGTATTAACTAGATGAATTCAGTCAACAATTCAAATATTTTAAGTTCCTAATTTTGATTTACTTTGCTATTTTTTTAATAGAGTTCTTAAGGACTTACCTTAATCTCCCATCAGAAATTGTGCCTGCCACCTTGAAGAAAACTCCTAAACCATCTACCAGTAGGCCATTTAATTGGTGGCCCTCTGAAGATCGTCCACGGTAACTTAATTAGAGAGTCTATACATGAATTTGAAATGTATACTTGTGTTGTAATGCTATGTGTTTATAGTTTGATTCTTCATCTGCGGTTGCCCTTATCGATTTGAAGGAGGCTCAACCGCTCAAGGTTTGGTGATCGTGATGGATACCGTGGAGGTCCGCGGGGTGAGTTTGGTGGTGATAAAGGAGGAGCTCCGACAAACTTCCAGCCATCATTATTGGTCAGCGATACTGAATCATGTTTGTCATATATATCTGGTACTTATATTAGTTATTAGATATGTTAGTTAGGTTTGTTATCAGTTGTGATAAGAAGCTGTTATGCATCTCTTATCCTCTTATATAAAGAGCATCATCCTATTAATTATAACAGTTCATTCAGTTCAATACACGAGGTATATTCAGTTTATGCAATTGTCTGATTCATAATATGGTTTCAGATTTCTATTCTTTCTAAAGCTTTTGCATTCTTCTTCCTTTCTTGTTGCCACCATGACCGATTCAACATCAGAGAATGTTACTCTCAATTCCACTTCCCTCATAGGAAATCGTTTTTTGAGCGATTGATATGGTAGAGAGACGAAGAAGTCAGCTTCCTTCGCGCGACTGAGAATGAGAAACAAAGAGAAGAAAGGAGATCGAACTCTAAAAAGTTCAAGTGAAATGACGTCGTTTAATATATTTTCTTAAAAAAGATGTATTTTTGGACAAACCGTTGGACCATTAGTTTTCGTCGGTTTGCCCGTTTTTGTCCCGATTTGATCGGTTCTCCATCAGGTTTGAACACAAGCGGTTCTTATGACCGTCTGATCCGTTATTTAGGATCGGTTCATCGATTTAGCCAATCCGTTATGTTCGGTTTTTTCCTTTTGAGGAGTTTTAAACAATATAAACCTGATGTCAAACCTACATTATTAGATAATCAAGTGACTCATCTAGTAGGTTTCAATTTCTGATTGTATTTTTAAAATATTACTTCTGCGATGCAATGAAGGTATTAAATAAAAACTAATATAATATTATGCATATGTAAATAAAAGTAATTTTTAAATAGCAACCAATAAACTTTTGACTACTTTTTGAAAAATGTTACCTTAACTTAGTGCATGATTAGAAACTTCATATTCGTAAGTACGAGAAATATAATAAATTTAAAAGAGAATATTATTGGGAGCAGGAAAAAATTAAAAGCAAGTATTGAGAACAAAAGAAACCGATAATAATGTAGACGATTAAGATTGAGAAGTTTTAAATAACAACCATGCAAACTAAATTTTCAATATAGCAAAATTTAACAGATCCAAATAACAAAATGAAATTCCAACTGGCAAAGTATGCTTCCATGCGTTAGATTTAAACAAACAAGTACTTTAATGTATAACCATATCACCCCTACAATGCAAGAGATATTAAAGAGAGGAAATAACATAATATTATGCCTACTTAAAGAAAATAATGTAATGCATATTTAAATAAAATGTAACCTTGGTTTTGTGCATAATTAGATATTTAAACTTTGAAAGTGTTGGGAGTGAAATAAATTCCAAAGAGAATTTAATTGGGGATATAAAAATTTAAAAGCAAGTATTAGGAACATAAAAAAACCTTTAATAAGATATATGACTTGAAAAATTTTAAATCACAACCATGTAGAGCACAAAAAAAAGAAGTTTCACTTAGTAACAAACAATTGTTTTTTTATAATATATTGATTGATTTTTTCTATTTTATAATTATAGACACCAGTTGTACGAGCATGATTTACAAAAAAAGAAGTTAAAGTTGGTTTTTTAAGTTGCTTTGTATACTTTAAAAATTTAAATAAATCCATCTAATTGTGAATAGTTTTAAAAGTTTAATTATTATACACTGATAATGTAAAGTCCTTTACACAGACATTTAATCATAGATTATCACATCAATAAAAAAATTTGATTTTTATCCTAACTACCTTAAAAGTCACTCATATCATAATTTGTAATTGATTGACAGTGTAAAAAATTTTACGTAATCAAACTATTTTTAAATGAGTTTAATTGTTATGCATTGTCAATGTAAATTTTTTACACTATCAACCAATCAAAATCATGATATGAGTGACTTTTAAGGTAGTTATGATAAGAGTCAAACGTTCTAACTTATGTCCGACTGGCAAAATAATCCATGGATTCATTATCCATCCAGTCCATGAAAAAATCCATCCAATCCATCCGTTTATAAAAAAAAGAAAAGTAAGTGGGTTGGATTCTTTTTTTTTTAATGGATGGTTCATGACTCATCCATTGCTTTTTATAAATCCGTTGGATCTGGAAAAAAAACATAATGGATTTTTTTTATCCATTCCAAAATATTGTTCACAAACAAAAAAAATCAAGTGAGAAAAGAGGGACTCCCATCGACCTTATATTCCAAGCATTTTGGACTTTTGGAAGTGGTAGCCAAACTTCTTAGAATATTGTAAAAGGTGGAGTTGAATATCAAAACAAATTTTTGTGATGATGATTAATTATTAGGGGACATATAGTGTCTGTTGCCGGTGATTCTTGATTATCTGTTCTTCTCCATGTTACACCTCAGATTCTCAACGTGCAATGACATAAAAAATTGGCATTAGCTTGCAGTCTGCATATACCCCAGTTGCTCAGGCATTGAATTTAACCTCTTATGTTTCAAAAGTCTTTCTAACAAAAAATTTCCGGCACGACCGACCACCCACTGCTTATCGGTACACCAGCCGACCGGCGACCCAGTCTGTAGGCTGTATGTGAAAAATATTAAAATAAAAATGGATGGGTCGGATATTCATCCATATAAAAATGATTAATGGATGGGTTAGATGGTTTTTGTTAAATGGATCATGGATGGATTGAATTTTTTTAATACATTTTTAATGGATCGAAATGGATTGATGGATTGTTTTTGATCCATCCATTATAATCCGAATCAAGATCCATCCAATCCGTCCGTTTGCCACCCCAGAACTTATGTGACAATTTCTGATTGGTTGACAGTGTAAAAAATCCTTACACTATTATTGTATATCAATTAAATCCTTTTTAAATTAGTTTCCGTTATTAGATAAAAATTAAGTGATTTTTACGGTGACCTCAAAGATAATCCAACTCTCGCACAACCTCTCTAAAAAAGAAATCTGTGAATTATAAATGGGCCGGTAATGACCCTTTTATTGACTTAGACTCAATCCTGGGTTGGGCCTGTACCTTTATAAAAATCACGGTGGCCCACGTTGTGCGTCTCCTTTACGTTCAGCTTCAAGTTTATATAATGCTGCGTGCGTGGTTGGTGTTTTCAGGAGTTGTATGTCTGCAATGTGTGAACTGATGAGAAACACGAATACTGGAAGGGAATAGAGAGAGCGAGATAGAATTTGATTTTTTTTGTGCCCTCGTCAACCCTTTATGGCTGCCACATCTCTTTTCTCTCTCGATTTTCAGTCTTTGAATTTCTTTTATATTTGATTTGACGAAAGTACCGTCTTCATTGAGCAAACGCACTCTGTCCCCCAAAACCCTAAAAATGCTGACGCAATTTCTTTGTTTGCGAAGACTTTCTTTGAACTACGATGTTGTTTAAAAGATCTATTCCAGCACGGTTTGTATGTTGCTCTTATTAGGCACTTCCTTGGGCTATACAATATAATCTCATTCTTGATTATTCAAGAACTTTTTATCTCGAAGAGTTGAAATTTATTACAAGCCCTAGTGGTTAATTTGGACTGTCAAATCTGAACAGTACCTACAAGACATTCTTTATTCGTAATCTGAATTTGGATGGTGTAATTGACCCTAATCTCCTGGATGAGTTTTTTATTTTGTAATTTGAAATTCGGATGAGACCCTAATTGCCTGCATGACCCTAATGCAATTGCAATATGTATTTTTTAATCAAAATATAAAATCGGGATAGCTTACTCGAGCCTTGGCTGACCTTAAATGCAATTGCAGTGTGAATTCTTTATTCACAATATAAATTGGGATGGTATCCTGGGACCATGATGTTCCTAAACAATTGCAATATGAATTTTTGCTGTTCATGATGTAAAAGCGAATGGAATATATGTAGTGCTTGCACCTTGGTGACCCTAAATGCAAATTGCATTATGATTTCTTTATTCATAATAGAAATTTGGATGGTTTGGATGGTATGCTTGGGCCATGATGTCCCTAAATACAATTGCAATATGAATTCGTTATTCACGATGTAAAAGAAGATGATATATATGCATTGTGCCTTGATGACCCTAAATGCGAATTGGAGTATGAATTCTTTACTCAATATTGGATGGTATATTTGAGCATTGATGATCCTAAATGCATATGTAATAAGAATTCTGAATTCATAATGTAACATCAAGATGATATACTTGAGCTTTTATGACCCTAAATGCAACTGTAGCATGAGTTCTTTGTTCACAATGCAGAAGTGATGGTATGCATGGTGCTTTGATGACCCTAACTGCAGATGCCATAGCAATATGGATTCTCTATTCATAATGTAAAGTTGGAAATGTTGAGTCTTGATAATCCTATATGCAATGGCAGATTGAATTCTTTATTTCATAATCTAAAAAAAAAAAATAAGCACGACATGTTTGAACCTATATGGCCTTCAACGCAACTTTGTGATGGGATGTTTGAGCCTTGATGACCCTTTATATATGACGTTTCCCTTTTCCAAGCTCTTACATAAGTGGGATGATTGAGATTGAATAGCAGAGATTGGCACAAGATCTTGTGGCCACCTTTAGATGGCAGATAGGAATGATTGGTGGTGTGGTAGGGCTGAGTCAGAGCTTGGGAGCTTGTATGAGACAACAGGTAAACTTGCATCTTTGAAAATCCTTTGGTTGATATGGATAGTATTATAACAAGTAACTTCACGATATGTTTTGCCATAGTTGAGCAAATTACTACATTGCCATTGGTTGACATACTTCTTAAGATCCTCTCTTATGTTAGTTACTAGTTAGGCTAAACAAAATTGCCAAATATTCTCTTGTAGGTTTTTTAAGAACCTTGCTTGGAATCGCATAGTATGGAATGGATTTTTGAATATAAAACTAAGCGTAGTGTATCCTGACAGAAAATTAGGAGAGATTGCTTATAAATGCTTGCACCTTAAGATTTCAAATTTTAAGATCTTATGTTAATGAGTAGTTTATTGCTGATAAGAGAGTCGTGGTAAAATGTTGCCTTCACCCCTTTTTTCACTGTTTGGGTCCATCTGAAAAATATGGAAACTACTTTTCAAATTCTAACCGTACAAGGGATAATGGTACAATATAGTGGATATGTATCCATGATGAAAAGCACATCGTGGTTTTGGAACTGAGTTTGTTTTCACAATGTGATAAGAGCTAATAATATAGTGTAACTTGTCATGCCTGCCATTATTATCTTGTGTTGGGCACCTTGCATCTCATATTTTCATCACAATCCATCTTCTTTCAACCATTGAGAGTTTCCATGCATGGACCTGTGACAGGGTACTTACAATGGATTTGCAGGCACCTCAGAGTGATCATAACTTGGCATCTTAAATCTCTGCCACGAATGACAGCTTGATGTTTCACTATATTCCTTTCAATGCCCTCAAAGCTTTCCATGCCTATAATGTTTTAGCATTGAATGAGTACGAGGGTGTGTAAGAATCTAGTAAATAATATGCTCTGTATACTTTCCATATAGAATAAGGCAAGTGAAGATACCAAACCTCTAAAGAGTAAAGGTGTTACAGCCATAGGGGCTGCAGGTTTCTGCTGGGGAGGTGACACATTTTTCTACTTACACAATTTCTGTGATAAGGGATATGGAATAGGTTTACTTATTGGCCTTGTTGATTTGTTCCAGGGGTTTTGGTTGTGAAATTGGCAATTTCCAGTTCCAGTGACATTCAGGCTGTAGTCACAGATGATGAATTTAATAGTAAACTAGTGCTTTTCAACTTTGTGGCTCGGAAACAAATAATTTTATCTATTTTTTGACAAACTTTATTTAGTTTCCTTCAAAGGTTAGGGTTCCTCTTGCTATATTTGGAGCTGAAATTGATAATCATTTCCCACCAACGAAGTTGAAGCAAATTGGGGAAACATGGTCTGCAAAATCAGCGGTGAGATATTCTGCAAAATTGATAATCAAGTTCTACACCGATTAGATTTCTTTCAATTTGTTTTCTGATGATATTTGATTTGATTTCTCTTTCATTTCCAGTCACAAATTAGACGATTACATGAAAACCTACTATAATTGCATGAAAGCTTGCCACCCGGACTTGAGTGGCAATGATCTCGAGACCACAAATTTTTGCATGTTCATCAAAGAAGTCTATGTGGTCAGTTCCATGTGTTCATCATTTAAGCTCGAGATAAATGTTATTGATGTTTTATCCTTGTGCTTAGTACTTAATATAATATGCTTTACTTTTATGGGTCTTAAATGATGCTTCATTGTTCTTATTAGACGACAATCGAAATCTAGAAAGCTTTTCAATCGAAATTACAATGCATATCATGTGACTATACTTTAAATGCTTCCAACAGCCTGCAAAAATGGTGCCAATGTGGCCTCTGATGTCTTTGCAATAGATGAAGATTTTGGAATAGCCAGAGTATACAACCAACATGGTAACCCTGAATGAATTCTATAGGTGATTGACATTTGGTATATGCCTGTGCATTAGGGGATTGCCTTTCGCTGAAATAGTTCAAGGAAACATCAGGATAGAAAGGAGCCAAGGCAGTGAAAATTTCATTTACCTTAAATTTGGTGCTTCACACCCTGACATAATTTCAATAACAACTTACAATTAGATTGATATTGCAAGTATCTTCAAAATGTGATGAATATCAATCAATCTTGAAATAACTGCACTTCCCTTGATGCATAAGTGAAAAGTATGAAACTACAAGTTTTTATAAAATCAATCCAGATAGTGTTGGAAGTTGGAACTCACATCACTCTTGTGGCTAAACTATGTTCTTTGTTTTTGTCTTTGACCGGATATCCTCACAGGCAAGCTGTGAGACTAACCTGGGGCCATGGGTGGTGGTTAGGTAAAGCTTAAACTATACTAAAGTGTCTTCCTTTTATTATTATTTTTGTGATTTCAGAAAAAGCTCAGCCCCGGCTTCAGAAATTGGTGTCGAACTTGAGAGCTAGCATATAGTTTGACAATGAAAATGAGACAGTTAAACTTCAAAATATAATATTAGTGTAAAACAAGATCAAAGATAAGAAATTGGAGATGTTTTTTTTTTTACCAAATACATCAGAAATTAGAATGAGTGCTAATTCAGTAATTTGGAATCAGGATGTCGAGTGACATAGGATTTAAGACCTCCAAGTTATTGGACATTCCAATGCTCCATGGATACCTGAGTTCAGGTTTGGTTGGTTCTCAAAACACTGAGCACTTGACATGCCTAAAATGATGAGTTACTGATAGTGAGTAGTGCGCTTCTCTCACCTTTGTGCTTGAGTGACTTAACTGTGAACATAAGAATCCCAAAAAATGAGAATTGAATTTGATTTATGAATAAAATTTATTTCAAAAGTTATAAAATTAGAACTGATTTGATTTTGAAATCTTTATGATTTAGTTGTGTATCTGTAGAAATGTGGCTCAAATTTAGATTGAGGGGATTTTATTTATATGCTGAATGCCTGAGTGTATTTTATATGGCCTTAGGTAATAATAATATAAGAATTCAAATGATCAGTAGTCACAGCACAACAGAAATAAAACGAAAGAAAAATTGGAAAAAAGAATGGCATGTCTAATCAGCAGGATGGATAACGAGACTCCTAGTCTAGTCTTGTCATATTATTGGATTATAATAACAGGTGTCTTGCTGGTTACAGACTAACTTCACTTAATATACTTGGTAAACCAATTCAACATTTCTTGATGGGCCTCTTCAGCACTCTGACAGCTGATTCACCTTCAACATTGTACCTCACTGTACATCCATGACCAACACCAGGATATATCTTCAAATAGCTTTCAAACTATAAGCATGAACAATTTGGGGTCAGTGATGCACCTACGGACATTGTAACCAAAATAGTCATATAGAGTGAGAAAATGGTAATCTCGTTAACAAAGAGGATGCTTCATTGACCTTAGAAGAATTTTTGTTATTTCTCAAACATTGAGAAAATAACTATGCTCCTTTCCTGCTATACAATTTCTTCATGTAATCAATCAAATGTTACAGTAGCAATTTCATCAAAATGTGTGACATTTTGAGAAATTATTTTATAAAGAAATTAGACTTTTGATTGAGATATATCATAAGAAGAAACAAATTCTTCCCGAAGAATTTCTCACCTATGGCTTTAAAGACAATCTCTCTCCAACTTTCTTTCAACTCTTCTGGTGGGAAATAATTGTCAATTTCAGCTCCCAATATAGCAATAGGTACCCTTACCTCTGAAGAAATACATAATTAAAATGGTCATATAGTACTTTGACTGCTATGAATTTGAATGACTAACAAAAGTTTACCTTTAATATCATCAAGTGAGAGTCGACTAGGATGCAACAGAACTGCATCCTGAATGTCACTGGAACATGCTAATTTTGAAACCATAATCCCTGGAACAAAGTTTATATGTCCAATTATTCTGCAAGATCCATGTAAAAACCCCTTTCCAAAGATTTCTTGGCAATATATAGAGATCTTACTTATGCTTTCTTTTTTGAGTGAAATCTTAATCATACTTTTTGCTAACTTAGATCGACTGTTATGTTCACAGTGAGATGACTGACCTCCCCAACAGAAACCTGCAGCCCCTATGGCAGTAAAACCTTTACTCTGTAGAGCAGCAATAATAGGTTTGGTGTCTTCACATCCCTTATCCTATAAGTAAAATATATAGAAAGTATGCTTGGAACATTCAACTTCTGGGTTTCACTTGCATAAGCATGGGGTAATGGTAAAACTGAAAGATAATCTAACAGCTAACCAGGCCTTATGCTATCACACTATATTGATTTATGGAATGTATTTCTGAACAAGATATTAAAAACATGCAACCTCCAGCAGCCAATACCCAAACTTAAATGGAGGAATTGCTACCTTATAGCTAATGCAGTGATAAAGCCTAATAATAGCTACCTTGGGAGGAATTGCTAACATAAAAATTAAGGCAGTCCCAGTTTGCAAGCTTGACTACGATGATCGAGGGCAGCCAATACCCAAACTTAAAAGGAGAATACTAGTCTATTTAGTTGGTAAGTTCAGCAAGGTGTTACATTTGTAATTGCTTCTTGGTACTATTAACAGACTTACAGCACCAACAACTTGCAACACTATCCACTAGCAAGCTGGTCTATATGACTTCTTTTAAACGTAAGACATATAATTCACTAACTGAGAGTATCCTAGTGATTTTTGTTTTCCCAACTTCTGCAAAATATTGGAGAGTAATGCATATCATCTATGCTTAGCTTGAGGCACCTGAGACCCAACTTTGAAAAACCAAAAGCATAGACCAAGAAAACCCTGTAGTGAGTTTAATTGGCATGCATTGTCAACGTAAATTTTATATTATCAACCTATCACAAATCATGATATAAACGACTTTTAAGGTATTTAGGATAATGTGAAGAATGACTCAAAATTACAAGTTTGAATCTGTTGCAATTTCGCTTGGTTTCGCTAAGCGAAATATGATGTTCTTCAAGTCTTTGTTTCTGTCTCATTTTCGCTAAGCGAAAATAATTTAGCTAAGCGAAAATAAAGGTTTTTTCAGTGTTTCGCTTCTGTCTCAATTTCGCTAAGCGAGTGGAATTTCGCTAAGCGAAATCTTCGTTTCGGAAATCTGTTATAAACTCCAGAAACAAAACTTTCAAAAGAAAGAAATACATTTCAGAGATCAAAGCATTCTTGGAGCGATTTTGTGTGCGAATCTTCATAGAGCTCTTGAGAGAATAACACTTGATTGTAAATTGAGAGAAGATCAAAGTGAGATTTGGGTTCTAGGGTTGAGAGAAGATAGAGAGACATTGTGAATTGGCGTTTTGCTAGATTGGGCAAGAACACCATTGTTCTCTATTGTTGTAACTGGATCCGAATTCATTTGATTATATTGGAGCTGCTCTCTTCCGTGGATGTAGATCACATTGATCGAACCACGTAAAAGTCTTGTGTGTGATTCTCTACCCTTTCTCTTTAATTTCTTGCTTGTTAGTATTGTGCATACCAAGTGTTTGTTGTTTGTATTATGAGGCTCTTGTTTTCTTTGTGTGTTTGTTTATGTGTTTAGCGACTTTGTGTCTTGTATCTGATTCATTGGACCAACAAGTGGCGCCGTCTGTGGGAATCGGAAGGAAGAACAAAGAGGCTAAACCATCGGAACGAAATACGACATCGAAAAGTTCTCCGGAAATAGTGACTTCGGTTTATGGAGAATCAAGATGGAAGCAATCTTGATATAGCTAGGGTGTGCACAAGCATTAAAGGGTGAGGCAAAGATGCCTACCACGCTTTCTTAAAAGGAGAAAGAAGACATGATAGACAAGGCAAGAAGTGCTATCATCTTATGTCTAGGTGATGAGGCGCTAAGGGATGTTGCAAGAGAGAAGACCGCCGCTAGAATGTGGGTTAAATTGGAGTCTTTGTATATGACAAAGTCTCTAGCAAATAGGCTACTGTTGAAACAATTATATTCCTTCAAGATGACCGAATCAAGGACAATTACGAAGCAAATTGCGGAAGTCAACAAGATCCTTGATGATTTAGAAAACATTGAGGTGAAACTTGACGACAAGGACAAGGCTTTGCTCCTTATCAACTCTCTACCTAAGTCCTTTGAACATTTCAAAGATGCCATCCTCTATGGCAAGGACCAAACCATCACTTTGGATGAAGTGCAAACATCGATTCGAACGAAGGAGCTTCAAAAGCAACAAGAGCACAAATTCGAAGACAATGGTGAGGGCCTAAATGTGTCAAGAGGTAGATCAATGGAGAAGAAAGGACCAAAGAAGAAGAAGCCTCGATCAAAGTCGAAGAAGCCCTCAAAGGCAAAGTCCAAGTCAAAGGACGAATGTAACAATTGTGGTAAAACGGGTCATTGGTGGAAGGATTGCTATCTATCAGGAGGTGGAAAAGAGTCTCGAAAATCATATGATACGGCGGATGTTGTAGTCAGTGATGATGGTTATGAGAGTGCGAGTGTGTTGGTGGCATCAAGTTCGAACTCACAAAAGAATTGGGTAATGGATTCCGAATGTTCATATCATATGTGCCCGAGGAAGGATTACTTCGAGTCATTAGACCCTAAAGAAGGTGGAGTGATGCTTCTAGGCAATAATAAGCCATGCAAAGTACAAGATATGGGATCTATCCGGCTTAAAATATTTGACAATAGCGAAATCCTTTTATCTAATGTGACTTAAGTCCCGGAAATTAGACGAAATCTTTTATCCCTTAGTATGTTTGATGCATTAGATTATTCTACTAAGATTGAACATGCTAAAGGAACTAAGAAAAACGGATTGTATATTCTAGAGGGTTCTACTATTATTGCACATGCATCAATTGCTAGTCAAACACTGCATGATAAGACCAAGCTATGGCATTTGAGACTAGGGCATGTTAGTGAAAGAGGTTTAGTTGAACTTGAGAAATAAAATTTGCTTAATGGTGACAAACTTGGTAAATTAGAATTTTGTGATCATTGCATTCTAGGTAAGGCTCATAGAGTTAAATTTGGAAGTGGTATGCATAATTCTAGTAGACCTTTTGAGTATGTGCACTCGGATTTATAGGGTCCTTCACGAGTTAAGACTCATGGAGGAGGTTCATATTTCCTAACCATTATTGATGACTTTTCTAGGAGAGTGTGGATTTATATTTTGAAAGACAAAACAGAAACGTTTCAAAAGTTTAAAGAACGGCACACTCTCATAGAAAATCAATTAGGAACTAAGCTGAATGTTTTAAGGACTGACAATGGCCTGAAGTTTGTTTCAGAGCAATTTAACCAGTTTTGCAGGAAACAGGGAATAAAGAGGGTAGCACGGACACCACCGCAGAATGGCCTAGCCGAGAGGATGAATATGACCATTTTAGAACGTGTGAGGTATATGCTTTTGGGAGCGGGGCTGCCCAAAAGTTTCTGGGGAGAAGCTGCTAGTACTGCTGTGTATTTGATTAACAAATGTCCATCTTCAGCTATAGACTTCAAGACACCGATGGAAGTTTGGAGTGGCAAGCCAGTTGACTACTCGAATTTGAGGATATTTGGTGCTCTAGCATTTGCTCATATGAGACAAGGAAAATTAGAGGCTCGAGCTGTTAAATGTATCTTCATTGGCTATCCGGAGGGTGTGAAGGGCTACAAGTTGTGGAAGTTGGAACCTGGGGAGTCAAAGTGTATAATCAACCGTGATGTCACATTTGATGAGACTAGAATGGCAATTATGTGCAGGAAACTAGAGGAAGGCAACTCAGAAAGTGGAAAGGAGAAAACTCAGTTTGAGGTGGAGTCTTCTACTCCTACATGTGCTACTAGAGGTGAAAGTCCTCCACCAGCAGAGGTTGTGGATCAACAACCACCACCAGAAGAAGACTACCAGTTGGCCAGGGATAGAGTTAGGAGGAATATTGTACCTCCTAATCATTTTGGGTATGCGGATCTTATTTGTTATGCTCTTAATGTGGCTGAGGAAATTCAAGATACAGAACCAAAGAATTTCAGAGATTCTATGGAGAGCAAGGATAGAGATATGTGGTTGCATGCTATAAACGAAGAAATGTTGTTCTTGGAGAAAAATCAAACCTGGACACTTGTTGATTTACCCAAAAATAAGAGGGTAGTAGGATGCAAGTGGATCTTCAAAAGAAAAGAAGGCATTCCGGGTGTTGAGAAGGCAAGGTATAAGGCAAGGCTTGTGGCAAAGGGCTTTACCCAAGTGGAAGGGATCGACTACAATGAGATCTTCTCACCAGTAGTAAAACACTGTTCTATAAGGATCTTGATGGCAATTGTGAATCAACTTGATTTGGAGTTGGAACAATTGGATGTCAAAACAACGTTTCTACATGGAGACCTTGAGGAGACAATCTATATGCAACAACCGGAAGGGTTTGCAAAGGATGAGTCAAAGGTATGTCTTTTGAGAAAATCTCTTTATGGCTTGAAACAAAGCCCAAGACAATGGTACAAAAAATTCGATGATTTTCTCTTAAGATATGATTTTCTAAGAAGTAGCTATGATAGTTGTGTCTACATATTGAAAAGAGATGAGGAGTATGTTCTTTATTTGCTTTTATACGTGGACGACATCCTTATAGCAAGTTCTAGCCAAGGTGAGATTGATAAACTCAACGAGAGGTTAAATGCTGAATTTTAGATGAAGGATCTCGGGGTTGCTAAGAGGATTCTTGGGATGGACATTGTAAGGAACCGGAAGAAGAGTGAGCTTTTCTTATCTCAACGTGGCAATTTGAAGAAGGTAGTGGAAAGGTTTAGAATGCATGAATCTAAATCCGTTAGCACTCCTTTAGGTCATCATACAAAGCTCTCTATTGTAAATGGACTTTATTCCATATGCAAGTGGAGTGGGTAGCGTTATGTACGGGATGGTGTGTAGTTAACCGGACTTGGCACATGCAGTGAGTGTTGTAAGTCGCTTCATGGCAAATCCGGGTCAAGCACATTGGGAAGCTTTGAAATGGGTTTTGAGGTACTTGAATGGGTCATTAAATTCTAGTTTGAGGTACAAGAGGTCTACTCAAGAAGATGATGCTATCATGGGATATGTGGATTTGGACTATGCCGGTAATGTTGATACAAGGAAGTCTCTTTCCAGGTATGTGTTTACATTATTTGGAACTGCAATTAGTTGGAAGTCTACTTTACAACCTGTGGTTGCTTTGTCAACAACACAAGATGAATACATTGCACTTGCGGATGGAGTCAAAGAGGCTCTATGGTTAAAGGGAAAGATTGGTGAGTTGGGAATTATGCAACAAGGTGTTGTGGTTCATTGTGATAGCCAAAGTGCAATTCATTTGGCAAAACACCAATTATATCATGAGAGGACCAAACACATAGACATCCGTTTACACTTCATTAGAGATGTTGTTGAATCTAAGGAAGTGAGGATTGAGAAGATTGCATCGGAAGATAATCCGGCGAACATGTATACCAAGTCATTACCTAGATCAAGGTTCAAGAATTGCTTGGATTTGATCAACTTTGAAGAAGCATAATTCCATAAGTGGGAGAGCAGCAATAATGGTGATCGTTGAATCATCAAACTCTATTTTAGAGTCAAGGTGGAGAATTGTGAAGAATGACTCAAAATTGCAAGTTTGAAGCGAAATTGGTTTCGCTAAGCGAAATATGATGTTCTTCAAGTCTTTGTTTCTATCTCATTTTCGCTAAGCGAAAATAATTTAGCTAAGCGAAAATAAAGATTTTTTCAGTGTTTTGCTTCCGTCTCAATTTTGCTAAGTGAGTAGAATTTCGCTAAGCGAAACCTTCTTTTCGGAAATCTGTTATAAACTCCACAAACAGAACGTTCAAAAGAAAGAAATACATTTTAGAGATCAAAGCATTCTTGGAGCAATTTTGTGTGCGAATCTTCATAGAGCTCTTGAGAGAATAACACTTGATTGTAAAATGAGATAAGATCAAAGTGAGGTTTGGGTTCTAGGGTTGAGAGAAGATAGAGAGACATTGTGAATTAAGGTTTTGCTAAATTGGACAAGAACACCATTGTTCTCTATTGTTGTAACCGGATTCGAATTCATTTGATTATATTGGAGCTGCTCTCTCCCGTGGACGTAGATCACATTAATCGAAGCACGTAACAGTATTGTGTGTGATTCTCTACTCTTTCTCTTTAATTTCTTGCTTTCTAATATTTGTGCATACCAAGTGTTTGTTGTTTGTATTGTGTGGCTGTTGTTTTCTTTGTGTGTTTGTTTATGTGTTTAGGAACTTTATTTCTTGTACTTGATTCATTGGACCAATAGATAAGATTCTAATATTTGTGATGATATATCAATTTATGATTAGTTAACAGTGTAAAAAATCTTTTCTAACACTAAATACAAATTAAATTCTGAAGTAATTTATATATTCTTCACAAGTTAGCTGCATGTTTAGTATTGACAGACAGTAACGAATACTTCTGGTGGTCAGCTGGTTAACCTTATTTTATCTTTTAGAAAGATTTATTTGTTTACTTTTAGAACGCCCAATCCAGTTCCTTCCTGTAATTTCCTTTTGTCATTATCCTCAAAAGTCAAAACAAGAAGTTAGTTGACTTGTCGAATAGTATTATTCTCATTAAATCATCAGTGACAATCGGTATTTCTGCTCTTGAGCTTTATATTCACGACATTTCCATTTAGTCAACGAACAGATCGTGACCTATACTAAAATGGTTACAAACTTGAATTTTGTGACAGCAAACAAAACCAAAAACTACTATCAAGTGATTTTGTCATCTCATATATTGTTGATTTCTCAAAAAATATATTAAAGAATTATCCTGAACTTACAATTGAGTCAACCTCCTGTGAGAGCTTATCAAGGGACTTTGTCCATGAAGATCTAATACAACTTCATAGGTGACATGGTATCCGATTTCACTTACCTTCAATAAGGTACTACAAACCCTGAAAATAATTTAAGAACAACATAACATCAGATTCTACACTATAACTGCAATTATTTCCAATCAATTATGAAACATGTTCAGTTTCCTTGAAGCAATACAAGCATATGTGACACCTGGGTGAGGATTTGAGTAAAAGTCATATGGCTATAGGAAAAACATAACTGGCTCAAAGGGAAAAGCAAAACATAGAGAAACAACTGCAAGCAACACACAATCAACATAAACAGGTGCAAAATGAAAACATAGAGATAAGAAATGGAAGATGGATTATTACCAAATACATCAGAAACAAGAACGATGGCAAGTTTGGAATCAGGAGGTCCAGTGAGGTAGGGTCTTAGTCCTCCAAGTTCTTGAACACTGCCAGCATCATGGGAATCTGAGATAAGGCTTGGCGGATTCTCATCCCATGATAATTATATTTTAGTTTTTTCATAACATCTCATGTTTGCTCCTGTAACGGTAGAGGCTTTACAAAACACAATAATCGCTAGCTGTATTACCAAGAAGGAATTGTCTGAACTCAAGTAATAATTTTAGCATTTCTAATTGTTATTGTGTTCCATGTGCAATTTCGTCGATAGCGACTCACACAAGTATCTGTTCTCCTTCCTCGGCAGGTTGACCTTGGCCTAAATGATCAGAGGCCAAGTTCCCCAATTTGCTAGAAAATTTTAAAGAGTAGTATATCCTTTATTGAGTCATCAAAAATTCGTTTTGATTCCAATAATCTCGTGTTATCGAAGCAGAATCAGAGGCAAGGGAACTAATGAGATAAACCCATGATGTCTCATTGATGTACTTCACGAATTATACAAATCGGCAGACGCGCAACACAGACACATTTTCCCATAAGCAGACTACAAAACCAGAAGGCAAAAAAAAAAAAAAAAAAAAAAAAAACAAGGTAACAGAAATCCAAAGTTTAAAAGTAAAAAAGATTCTCTCAGACGCATCCACCACCCTCTGACAGACACCATAGTATCCACAATTGACATGCATGAGACATTCAGGCCCTTAGTCCACTTCCTCCATCTTGCTCTCCTCGGCACCGTCTTCCTCTAATGCAGGCATGTCATCGTCTCCACCAGTCTCCTCCTCATCAATGCTGAGACCAAGCTTCAACATCCTGTGAATTCTAGCAGCAAAAGTGTTGGGATCATCCAGGCTGAAACCAGAAGTCAAGAGTGCTGTCTCAAAGAGAAGCAACACAAGATCCTTCACTGACTTATCGTTCTTATCAGCTTCAGCCCTCTTCCTCAGCTCTTCCATAATACCATTGTCTGGGTTGATCTCCATAGTCTTCTTGCTGGACATGTATCCACTCATGCTGCTATCTCTCAAGGCCTGAGCCTTCATGATCCTCTCCATGTTTGCAGTCCATCCATACTCACCAGTTACCAAACAGCATGGGGAATCAACAATCCTGTCAGAGACAACTACCTTCTCCACCTTGTCTCCCAAGATATCCTTGATGGTCTTGCAGAGTTCCTCAAAAGATTTCTTCTTCTCCTCTTTTTTCTTTTTCTCTTCCTCACTGTCATCATCTAATTTCAATCCTTCCTTTGTCGCGGACACCAGCTTCTTTCCATCATACTCTTTCAGTTGGCCAACAGCATACTCATCGATGGCATCCACCATGAAAAGCACCTCATAGCCCTTCTTCTTAAGTTTCTCCAAGAATGGAGAGTTCTCCACAGCCTTCTTGCTCTCACCGGTGATGTAGTAAATGTCCTTCTGACCCTCCTTCATTCTTGTAACATAGTCCTTCAAGCTAGTCAGCTCATCTCCACTCTTTGTAGAGTGGTATCTCAACAAATCAGCTAACTTGGCTCTGTTCTGGCTATCCTCATGGATACCCAGCTTCAAGTTCTTGGAGAAAGCCTCATAGAATTTGTTGTAATCTTCCTTATTCTCCGCAATCTCATTGAACATCTCAATGCACTTCTTCACAAGGTTCTTCCTAATGACCTTCAAGATCTTATTCTGCTGCAGCGTCTCACGAGAGATGTTCAGCGGCAAATCATCAGAGTCAACAACACCCTTGACAAATCCAAGGTACTCAGGGATGAGCTCCTCACAGTTGTCCATGATGAACACCCTCCTCACATACAGCTTGATGTTGTTCATCTTCTTCCTGGTGTCAAAGAGATCAAAAGGAGCCCTTTTGGGAACAAAGAGAATGGCCTTGAACTCAAGCTGACCCTCCACAGAGAAATGCTTAACAGCCAAGTGGTCTTCCCAGTCATTGGTGAGGCTCTTGTAGAAGGAAGCATATTCCTCCTTGGTAATCTCCTCTGGCTTACGCAGCCAGATCGGTTTCTGCTTGTTGATGAGTTGCCACTCGTGAGAAACCTCCTTGATCTTCTTCTTCTTCTTAGAATCTTTTTCCTTATCCTCATCCACATCCTCAACGTCTCCTTCCTCCTCCTTCTTGGGCTCATCATCTTCATCATCACTTATTTCCTTCTCCGTTGTCTTCTCGGTCCACAGGTAAATGGGATAGCTGATGAATTCAGAGTGTTTCTTCACAAGATCCTTGATCCTCCTCTCTTCCAAGTACTCCAACTGTTGATAAAATGTACACAGGACGTTGTTTCAGTTTTTTATTTTTTGTGAAAACAATAATCACTTATTAAGTGATTTTAGTTTTTGGATAAAACTACTCTAAAATGAATAAAAATGAAAAAAAAAAAAATGAAAATAATAATGAAATCATCATTCATTAGTTAAAGAAAGCTGAAATCTCAATACCCTCTAACTACCCAATCAAGAATAGATTAATTTGGTTTATCACTTACAGAGACCGACTCTTCATTTTTTGAAATTAAAAAAATGTATATAATTGATTCATTTGGGAAGAAAATCTGTAACCTTTTTTTTTAACTCCTCATTTAAATCTCATTAAGCAAACAAACACAAAGTAATTTCTATTTTCCTTAAACATCTCTAAAAATCATTTTTAACCTCTGACAAACTAGTCCAAAATCAATGAACACAACACAACACCAAAATAAAAAGAAGGATTAATTTAACAACTCAACAAAAATGGGATCGGTTTATGGATAGTTTGTTTACCTGATCCTCCTTGAGGAAGAGGGTGATTTTGGTTCCCCTTCCCAGTTGTTCGCCATTAACGTCCCTGGTAACGGTGAAGGAGCCACCGGCCTGTGATTCCCAGACGTACTGCTCGTCATCGTTATGCTTCGTGGTGACGATGACCTTGTCGGCAACCAAGTAAGCGGAGTAGAAACCAACACCGAATTGACCAATCATGCTGACGTCAGCACCGGCCTGCAAAGCCTCCATGAATTCCTTGGTGCCAGACCTCGCAATGGTACCCAAATTGTTCACCAAATCTAAACCAGCCACCAATGACTACGAATGAGCACACACAAAATGAAATCAAAATGAAATGAAATGAAATATTGAAAAGGTGCATTACCTGCTTTGGTCATGCCAACACCACTGTCAATAATGGAAAGTGTTTTGTTAGCCTTGTCAGGGACCAATCTAATGAAAAGCTCTGGTTGAGCATCGAGTTTGCTCTTGTCCGTGAGGCTCTCGAATCGAATTTTATCCAAAGCCTATACGTGTGCAGAAATAACAAATACAAACAAATGAATTTCTACAAGTTGAAAGCAAAGAAGAAGAGAAAAAAGAAAAGAGTTAATGATGTGGACATACGTCGGAAGCATTGCTGATAAGTTCGCGAAGGAAGATTTCCTTGTTAGAGTAGAAAGTGTTGATGATGAGGCTGAGGAGCTGGTTTATCTCAGCCTGGAATGCGAATGTCTCACCATCACCCATCTGAACATCCGCCATTGCAATACAACCAACCGGAATGAATTGAATAAGATCGCTGAACGAAGGCTTAAGATCGCCGAATGATTGATTATTTTTCCTTGGTAGAAAAGAGAAGGAGGAGGGAAATTATATAGAGAGGGAAGGAGAATTCGCGAAACAAACAGGTTCTGGATTCTTCTACCTCTCTCTCGACTCTCCATCATTTTTCTTTTTCTGGGGCTTTTCTTTTTAAAAGACGTTGGTTTTATATTGTTTATGATGGGGTAACAAAAAAAAAAAACGGGGTCGTTTCATTGAGGTGCACCTGTTTCTCGTCAGCGAATCGCGAACTTTCTCTACACCTTGTTCACCCTGTAACAAAATACTATTTTAAAATTTTAAACTTATTTTCTTTTTTAAGTAAAAAATTAATCTTACCTAATATGGTTTGATGTTTTTTTTTATGAACCCATAAAATTAGAGTTTTTGGCTCTTCAATGACATCTCGTAATATCCTTATGAACTTCAGTCCTTTGTCTTAACTATAAGACTAATTATCAATCGATTGTTTAAAATAAAGAACTTGATTTTTGTAATCTCTCAACTAAAATGTCTGTCATCATGATTCGAATTTGTGTTTTTCTCCTTACGGGATCGAGATGCTTAACATTCGATTAATGCTTGACTGGTATATGGTTTGCTGTTTAAATGAGGATTTTTTTCATACATAAAAAATTTAAAATTAAATTCCTTTCGCATACTTAAAATAAGTAAAATGTATTTACATTTTTAAATATATAATTATTTATGACAATTACATTGGCTCGTGAGATTAAGTTTAATTACATTAGTCATTCCTCTACTTCAAGAGTTACATTCTCCTTTGTTGAATGAGACATAATTGTAATTATACTAACCTCTTGTAAGATGAGGTAACTATAGCTTTCCAAACAAAAAGTGTGTCAAATATAATTAAATCAAACCTTCAATGAGGTCAATGTAATTTCCATAAAATACTTTGGTTCTTTTATAGCTTTATTTAAAAAAAATCTGTAATTTTTTTTTTAAAAAACTTTAGCCTCCTAATCATAATCGTGATATTTAAAAATAGAGTTTGATTTTGATGCAGGTCGATATAAAGTTGATTATATTCTCAATCAATAATAAATTATCTTATATGTGACTATTAATGTAGTCATGATAAGGATTGAATATTTTTAATGATTTGACAATTTTATAACTGATTGTCAATGTAAAAATTTTTATACTAACAATGCTTACTAATTAAATCTTAAAAATATAAGGTCATATCATACTCTGCATTATCTTGTTCTAAATTAAATTTCTACCATTTTTTTGCTTATAATTAATTTTTTTCTTTTAACTTTGTGGTATATACATAAGATGTAAACAAGATGTATAAAATTTTGTGTAAATCATTTATTTATTTATCTATCTAAAGTATTTTTCTATTTGATGATAAATTTTATTAACTTAAAATCAGCATGCAACAAAAATAATTTTCTTTTTGTGACTTAAGAATTAATTTGAGAGGAAAGACTTAAAGTTTCTAAGTCGTTAAAATAAGTCAGCCCGACTTCTGAAGTTTCCTCACCACGAGTTGCTCATAAAGTGGGTCAAGTTGGGTTTGTTCACTTTAGATTAGTTTAAGAGATCGAATTGAATTTTAAATGTCGAATCTGAAGACAAACGGTTCAGATATCAAATTCAAATATTTTTAATTCATCCATCTGAACCGATGAGTGTATAAAATTAATATATTATTTTATTTTTTCTGCTAGTGTCACATTCTTATAAATTTTTAATAACCTGTTGTTGATTTACTATGAATTAAGAATTTGCTTATGAATATATATTATGATTTTATTACAAGTGTTAATTTTTTGTCGGTATATCAATTTTTCTATTTTTTTATTTCTTAGTAACTTTTAGTATTTTTAAAAAATTAAAATTAAATTAAATTAAAAAAACAGGATAACCCAATACGAATAAATCCAAATTTAATTGGATTGTTCGATTCCAATTCATACCAAAAATTTGTAAAATTCAATTTACTCTGAACCCATTAACATTTTTTTTTATGAGAATGAACCTATTAACATTAATCAAAGGATATTAAATTACCAAAATTCCATCCAAATCGATCTATCACCGCTCTAACTTTAAAGGGAGTCATGTTTTGATCAACTCATCTCAATAAACGAGTTGATCCACCTAACGTTTTTTAAAATAAAAAACAAATAAATTCATTTCTTCTTCTTGTTGTTGTTGAGCTAGTATTTGCTCAATTGTTCTTAGGTACAACTTGTGGACTTGCAAATTAAAAGTTAAAATCAATATATTTTGAGGGTTATTTGCAAAAACAACATTTAACAATCAATTGTTATTATAATTTTTTAACAATAAGTTGTGTTAATAAGTACTTTTAGAACATCTGTTAAAGAACAAAAAGGAAAATATAAATAAAAAATAATTTTTTTAAAATTTTCAATGCATTAAATTTTTTATTTTATTTACTATTTTCTATATTTTTTTCGTATCATCATTGAAATGTTCACAAAACAAATCTAATAAATATTTTGTCAAAAAAAAAATCTAATAAATACTTCTTATTCAAAACGAATGGGTTTTTCTGGAATTTAAAAAAGTGCAATCCAAACCAAAACCAACTTTATTTTATTGATATAATAATGAAATTATATGAAATGTTGACATGAATAGAAAAGGAATGGTTCAAATACCATCTACTAACATCAACAAAAACATTGTTACAACACTTTTACGAGAGGGTTTTATTGAAAACGTGAGAAAACATAGGGAAGGCGACAAATATTTTTTAGTTTTAACTCTACGGTATAGAAGAAATAGGAAAGGATCATATAAAACTGTTTTAATTTTAAAACGGATCAGTATTCCCGATCTATAAATTTATTCTAATTATCAACGAATTCCTAGAATTTTAGGAGGAATGGGAATTGTAATTCTTTCTACTTCTAGAAGTATAATGACAGATTGAGAGGCTCGATTACAAAGAATCGGTGGAGAAGTTGTCCTTTAACCCCAAAATATTTTCCTTCCCCTTGCAACTAGGGTCTCCATATCTCCAAGTCGATTCGTAGCAAGCGCGCTCTAAGCTGTTTTGGTGCAAATGATAGATTACGTGGTACAATATACTTTTGATCCTTTATCTTTTGATCAAAATTCATTTTGATTCTTTATTTTTAAAAAGATTCATTTTGATCATTTATCTCTCAAACGTTACATAAATTCGTCCTTTCAGTCACTTCCATTACTGTTGTCGTTACCCTATCTCCTGCATTGATATTAACGTCTAATGTGGTTGGGTTTTGGGACACATTCGCCTTCAATCTTCTTTTAAGTTTTCACCTTCCATTCCCTACAAAGTTGAGAATCCATCTTTGGTGTTGGGTTTAAGGACACACTCGCCCTATACTTATGCGAAAATGAAGACGAATCCATGATGGTTGTTGCGGGGTGAAGAACCCTAATTTAGAAATTGGATGTGAAGGGATCCTACTTAATTTGGTTGCTGATAATAACATCGTTTATAAAGGGATGACAGAAAGAATGAATTTGTGTAACGTTTAAGAGATAAATAATCAAAATGAATCTTTTTAAAGATAAAAGACCAAAATGAATCTTTTTAAAGATAAAGAACCGAAAGTATATTTTAACCTAATTTGGGAGTCAGTTATGGCCGCCACCCCAGGTACTTTTTTATATACATTTTTTTAATAAGCAAAGAAGTTGTATTAATAGAACTGTAAGGGTACTTCAACCCAATACATCAAACACTGTACATAATAAAAGTGATCAAATAAATATAACCTTTCCCAACCAACTGGGAAAATGGTAGAGCCACAATGCAAGCCAAACAGATTCACCAGATTTTTCTCTTCTTTTCTTATTCTCGCTTTTACTTTGCTACCTCTAGCTTGACCATAACATTCGATTCCATTGTTATCCTGGAATTAAAGTGCATAAAGCAATTACATTCACACTGTCATGCTTCATCTGCATGAAACATAACAACTCACTTTATTCCTTTTCATGCTCACTACATTCGATTCAATTGCTCTGCAGGAAATAGAATGCACAAAGCTATCACATCTATACTGCCTTGTTTCATGTAAAACAAGAACTTGCAATCTTCCTTTTTTTCCCACTCCCCGCAACATTTTGGTAATTAGAAGAATAGCCATCACTATAAGTAATTTTTATTTCATTTCGTTTTGTTAAAACTACAGCATGGATCAAAATAGCCTTGCTACTATCATATAATCAAAACTCAATTACATCCATACAATTAGAAGGAGGCACTTGTTAAGGAACAAGTCTTCAACTGAACATTTTCAATGGGAAGTTTGTCATTTGGAAAAGGACAGTCATATTTCACTTCCTTCTCTGGCAGCAAATCACATGGCTTAGGAGTGACATTGCTTGTAACTCCAGCAACATCAGTGCAATTCCATTGAAGTTTCTTTTGCTGTTCACTCAATTTGATATTCACATTAGAAATGCAGATTCCTGTGAAAGGATCATTAGAAATCCCATCAAGTCTTGCTGAATATGTGACGTTATCTGCAATAATATCTCTATAATTTATTCCGGTAATAATTGGAAGTGCTTTGGGATCAAAACCAGTGTCAGGGTGAGATCCATAAGAGCCTGTCATCCAAAATACATATTTCATGGTGTTCAAGGTCATTCCTTTAACAAATATGTCTTTCACATATGCTCCTCTACCAACTGCAGTTTTGATTCTAACAGCTGATTCAGTATTGATAGCTGTGTTATCTTCAGCTCTAACATCTTGGATTCCACCAGACATTTCACTGCCTAAAGCAATCATAGCACTATCTGGAGATATACAAGTAAGCCTTCTAATGATTAGGTGTCGGGTAGGCATTCCAAATTTAATTCCATACTCATCCCAGCCACTTTTGACTGCAACACAATCATCACCGGAGACAATGTAGCAGTCTTCAATCCTAGTGTTCGTACATGAATCTGTGAAGAACGAAAAAGGCATGAATAATTCTAGTTCTAGTATTAGACAATGGTTGTCAATCAATAGAGTTACTCCTAGCAGTAACAACTTTTTTTTTAATTTTTGATATGAATTCCACTAATTAGCTTGCATATATATAATCAAGTTGAAAACTATAACAATGAGGTAGAAAGCTAACTAACTTTCTCCCCTTGTTTTATGCTCTTATGTTTTCCATCAAAAACCAGTGGATATAAGTATATAATCGAATAATATACAGTATATACATTACCTGGGTCTATCCCATCTGTGTTGGGAGAGTCCACTGGTGCAAGAATGGTCAGCCCTTGAATTATTATGTTACTGAAGATATAGGGCTTGATCAGTATAGTGAAACACAATGTGCATAAAAAAAAGCATGAATGCTAAGGTTAATAAAAATGAAAAAATGAAGCCTTTATCAAACCTGCTGTAAATTGGATGGACAAACCAAGATGGAGAGTTGATCAAAGTGAGATTTGATATCTGGATTTCATCAGAGTACATGATTTCAATCATGTATGGCCTGGTGAGTTTCAATTGATTATTGTGGAACTTGTCCCACCAATAAGATCCTTGGCCATCAATTGTCCCATTGTTACCTTATGATCAAATTCAGATAAGTCAAATAAAAAATGATTTAGCCAACTTTAAAATGAACTTAACAACCACTAATAGTGGATGGATGATTGATTGGTCTAATTAGTTACCGGTAATTACAACATCCGTGAGGTTAGTTCCAAAAATGAGACTGCTAAACCTTCCATCAGGTGCATCTCTCCCTCTTCCATAAGATGGTAGAACAGGAAGTTGAGGCCATTCCGATTCATCCTGTCAATGTCATCATGTAAGTAACAACCATACAAAAAACTATGGATGTCAATTGCTGCTGGAGTAAAGTGCCAAGAAATCATAGTGAGGTAAAAAGTTTTAGAGACATGATAATACATGAGATTAGGTAACCATATCTCTAGTGAATAGTGATTCCGTTGCATAAAAATATTCAATTCAGGAAGCTAAATTACCACTATCATCGGTGGTTGTCTTTCACCCAGAAAATAGGGGGCACACGTGCCATAGACAATCACATTAAAATTTTCATAATTATATACTAACTCTCATGTCTTATGTAAATAAACCATGATTCTCCAATAGCTAAAATAGAGAGGTAATATATTTGGATAATTTCACTACAAATGAAAAAAAAAAAGTGATTATACCTGAGACGCAAGAAGGACAGCATCCTTGTGAAGAAAAAGAGTAAAATGGCTTGTGAGATTAAAGCTTCCAGTTAGCCATTTCCCAGGTGGAACAAAAAGTAGTGCACCCCCATCAGATGCATACTGGCTGAGTTTGCTTATTGCAGATTGAAAGGCTTTGGTGTTGGATGTTTTGCCATCTCCAACCCCACCAAAATCTGTCAAAACTGCACTATGTTTTCGGCAATTGATGGCAGGGTATTCTATGTTGTCCAATTTACAGGCTAATCTGCATTCTGCTAGAGATCCCAATATCACAACTACAGAGATCACACCAATGACCTGTACAAAAACAATAGTTCATTAGAACAATAATTTAACCACATGACTCGTTTTCTTGTCTAGGACACAAAGTAAAGAACGTAAAAGAATGAGACAACGGCAGAGAAAGATTTATGAACGAAACACGAACCAAATTTTGGTTACCAAAACAAAATGATCAAAACCCATGAGAAAAAAAAAAAAGTAAAAGAAAGTATACATGCATCAGAAAATTGTATTTAACTATCCGTCAGAACAAAATCTGTGTTTGAATATAAGAAAAACTCAAAGATACATGAAGAAATTAAAATTACGTAGGAATATCCGAGTCTTGGACAAAGCTTCATGGTCTGAGACACGGCACTGTGAGGGTTTAGTTTTGTTGAAGAAAAGACACAGACATTCACAATATATAAAGAAGATTGTAATTAAATGCATAATATATGGAAGAAAATCTGGGGAATATATCAGTCAAAAAGATCATTAGAGAATTATAGGATCGTGGTTTTCGAAACCGAGGTATCCGAAGTATAACAGTTACAAAGTAATGGTGCTGTGGCACAAAAAAAGTAAAAAAATCATTAGCAAGGAGATGGTTCATGCATGTATAGGAAATTAAAGTGTACATGAACAAGAGCCTTTCGGTCTTCCTTTTGATTTCTTTTTTTTTTTTTTTGTGGGTCAGCCTTGCTATTGAAACTATACTTTCTTGGACAAAATGGATAACTATAAATCTCGCATCTCAACTTTCAAATATGGGAATGATTTTGAGTTTTAAGAACAAAAATTATTACACCAAAAAATTAAGAAAAGAAATTACTTAAAAATAATTAAATATCATCTTAATAAATCCTCCTAATTAAGAAAAATATTAAAAGTTGAATGGTAGGGATATCAAATGATTTTACTTTTCCTTTTAGAATAATGATAATGATTTAATTGTTATATACTGTCAGTATAAATATGTTTTCCACTGTCAATCAATCACAAATTCACAATTGGTCATATCAACTAAAATGTTTGACTTATTCTAACTACCATAAAAGTCATTCATATCATGATTTCTAATTGATTAACGATGTAAAAAAAATTATACCAACATTGTATACCAATTAAACTTTAATGATAATTATGGCGAAAGAATTCTACAAAAACTATTGGCTTAATTGTACTTTTGGTCATTGTAGTTTAACCAATGCGTGATTTTGGTCCCAGTAGATTCAATTGCTCAAATCAAGTCTATGTACTTTCACAAATGCGTGATTTTGATCACAATGGTTTCAATAATTTTGGCTCCTGTAGTTATAATTACTCAAATCAAGTCTCTGTATTTTCAAAATTGTCTAAAAATTTAGGAGGTAAAAATTTAATTTTCTATTATATTAAAAATATTAATAAAAATAATATATTAATATAATATTCCCTTCGGTCCTGAATATAAAAGACAAATGTCCTTTTTTTGGTGTCCAATATATAAGAAACATTGATCAATTTTAAAGCTAAATTTCATTTCTACCCTTATTTATTGTAAATTCAGATTAAAAAGACTCAACAATTCTCTATGCAAGCGTTTTAGTTTAGCTAACTCATCATTTACTCATTGGTCAGATAGCATGATGCTTGAATTTAGGAATAAAAAAGTTAGTTGAATTATAAGTGATTAAATAGGGGCATTTGTAGAATAAAATTTAAAATAAATTGATTTCAATATGTTTTCTTGGTCTTGATAAATTAGAGTTTTGTCTCTTATATTCAGGATCGAAGGTGTAACACCCCTCCTACTCGAGTGTCACTTTCATAACCCCAAACCACATAAAGTATGAAAATAGAGGTTTGCTGGTTTACTTTCGGAAAACAGATTCCTTTACTTAGGTCTTACTTACTATAAAAACGTGATAATTTTTTTTTCTTCATACAATACTGAAGATTCAAGATAATCATTAACACTAATCATATACGCATATATGTTTCACCAGTTTAACAACACATATAGGAGACCCTGGACAACACGTCCCTTCTCAAAATACATTGATAGAAGTAAAACGTCATAAGTCCAAATGCTAGGTAGCGATGGGTTTGAGAATCATATCTCCAAAAATCTTGGCCATCAGTAACCCTTCACAGACTAGTCAAGGAGCACTACCTCCAAAGAAAACCCTAAGCTGGTCTAGCACTAACAATAGACGCACTACCTAACATACGCCGTATTCCTGAGACTGAGTTTCGTCTCCAACCATCCCCACCTCTTCATTGTCAGCGTCGAGCAGATCAAGCTACTGAGTCCCTAAATGATCCAGAGGACTGTTGACAAACATCTGTACATATATCCAAAAACATAACAGGATGTCCAACATGTACAGACAATGGTGAAAAATCAATATATGAATCCAAAAACGACAACTACAAACCCAAACACAAACAGTAGATTCATATAAGCATATCTCACAATTATCATCATGCATAATATAATACAATATATCAAGGTACTAACAGTAATAACACAAGGGCCTGGTGCCCCACAGTCAACGTTATTTTTAAAACGTACGCATGAACACTTCCACATAAGTCAACTAATATTCAATCCTTAATTTTCGGAATTCCCATCACCATTCAAAAACAACGAGTTGATCAAACTCTAACATCATTGACCCGCAGGCAACAATGACTAACACCAAAATAAATTGGTAAAACATAAGCACTTAACCTCCCAGAAAAATAATACATGGGCACACATGTCAGTGGTACTTACCATGTATAAGTCATATTATATTGTCTCACTCAGAGCACAATATGCACACACATGACACGTATGACATCATTGTCCATGAAGGCACAATGTTACATGATGACAAAGTCATCCCCCACGTTTCCTTTACCATCAAGGTCCTCTCATTTCACGGCACGTCTGCCAAAAACATGAATGCAAAAGAAAATCATTTTGTTTTCGACAGTTTATCTTTGTCGTATCAATATTTCCTTGTTGAAGCATCAACGCTATCAACCACCATAATGTCTTAACGTCTTTAAGCCTTTACAACATTTTTCTCGAAACAAGACATTTAGTCCAAAACAGCTCGAACTCAAAAATCCCTAACCGATGCACCAGTCTAGAATTTTGGATTCAAAAGCATAAAAGCGTCCGCAAGATTAAAGGACCACAAAGATTGTCCACGAGCTGGCAGGACCAACACACTAACACGGATCCTTGATCCACGTGTTCTTGCAGAACCCTAGAATCCCGACGTTTCGGTTTCTAGGTTCCAAGACTAAAAACCATATTTTCCTTGAAAACTCAAAACTAAAAACCCAAATCGCCGAAACTTACACAAAGTCTTCGGGATCGGTTTTCCATAAAACAAAACTTGGTCTAAAGACCATTTCTTTTCTTTTAGTCGTTTTTTTAGTAAAACACAAACCTTAAAATACAGTTTGTAAAAACCCTTTTTTTGGATGAAAATTAAATAATTTGAAATTACGTTTCTCGAAAACGCTTTTGCTCAAAGATTAACTTTATTATTTTAAAAACCAATAAAGTTTTCCAAAAATACTATTCACCCTAAAAACTTCATTTTTCTTTATTAAAACCAATTCTTTCTCATTTTGCCCTTTAAGTCGACTTACCCTTCAAAAGCAAATATTTATTATTATTTTATTCCAAAAAGCTAATTTATTTCTTTTTCTCTTAAAGTTCATTTAAAACAATTAAATATTATTATTTTTCTCCATTTCACGTCTCAAGCTTTTTTAAAGCTTTTATATTACACAATATCGGATCCTAATCGGTATTAGGTCCTTTAATGCAATAATCCCCACAACAGCACACATTATACATCCATACATTTGTTCCAATAATATACCATACATTCACATATAAGCAGGTATATCATGCATAGACAATTATCAGCAGTAAAATAAATCACACCACAAACAATCAAACACAGCTAAATAATTACATCCCAAATATACAAACACAATACATAGCTGTCGGAATTGGAATTCCTCAAGTTTGTCCCCTTACCTCTTGGAGTTCCCAAAGGTAACAGCAACCTCCCGATCGATCCGAAATTCGTCCGATCTCTCATTCGATTATCCGCCGATCACTACACACATACAATCAATCAATACATTAACACAAAATACAAAGATTTCTCCTATACTATACCTCTAGGGTTCAGTCCTATGATGTTAAAAATAGCTAGGGAGCTTCAAAACTTCTCATCTCTTGGACACTATCCTAACTAAGTGAGATAACCCTAGATACAAACTTACAACACCAAAAACCTACTCCCCCACAACATGTAGGTTTCGGCCCTCACATACCCAAATGGGTTAGAAGAATTTCTTGGCTCCAAGCTCTTGGATCACGAAAGGATGTCATGAACCTAGGCCAAAGAAATTGGTTTGATATTAAAAGGATTTTTCTAAAATATTTCATGGATTTCTTAAGTTTATGGGTTAAAAACTCTAACCTCCATGAAATTGAAATTTGAGTGGATAAAAGGAGAGATTGACAGAGATAGGAGAGAGTCTATACCTCCTAGATGAACTTCCTTCAAAGAATCAAGCTTGAATCACTCAAAAAACTCCAAGTTTTCAAGCTTTTTCAATGGAGGAAAAATGAAGAACAAAAAGAGCAAGAAGAGAAAAGTGAGAGGATGAGGGAGAAAGAGTGTGGCCGAATGGTCTTAGAGTGAGAGAGTGAGATTAGATTTTTTTTTTTTCATGAATGGCAAACTTGTAATTTGCCGGAAGGGCATTTTGGGAATTTTGCTAAAAGACCAAGGGCAATTTGGTCATTTCGAGTCCAGATATTTTGAAAATTATCATGACATTGGCATGAGTCCCTAGGTGACTTGACACCGACTTGACATCAAGATTATCCGCTCATAGGTCCCGTGAAACCCTTGTACGACTCCAATCGTCACCCATTTCGATTCTTGGCCTGAATATAATGTATTATTTTCACTTTTGGACGTCAGGATGGATTTTTGCGAATATGTAGAGGATCGAATTCTAATATTAATGGTTCTGACCGTTAGTCAAAATTATGTCTTTATAGTAGTAAAACATTACTATCCGTGAAACGTAGATCGGGTTCTGTTTGAGTTTTCGGCCCAAAATTTAATCGTAGGCTCCTACGATTATATGAAGCATGAATATGATTTTAGTTTTCCCAAAATCATTTTCTAAAACACAGATAAAAATATAAACTCATTTATATAGTTTACTAGTCTTAGAAAGCGTGAAAATTGGGGTGTTACAGTAGGGATGTAACTAATAATATAATAAATTTCATCCTATAATTATCTTAACAAAGAGAGAAAAACAGCTACTCCGATATAATTATACAAATAATAATTATTTACAAATTAAAATATAAAATTTGTAATAAATAAATTTATAATCTTAATTTTTAATAAAATATAATATATATATATATATATATATATATATATATATATATATTATATTTTGAACTTATAGACAAATATTATTTATATAATTGTCCGACTACTTGTTTTCCTCTCGTTGTCAAAATAATTATACGATGAAAATTTATATATTATAATAATATATTATTTTTTTAATATTTTAAATATAAAAAAAATTATCTAATTAATTTTTAGACAATTTTGAAAGTACGAGGACTTGATTTAAGTAATTTAAAGTACAGGGGCCAAAATCACGCAATTGTGAAAGTACAGAGACTTAATTTGAGCAATTTAAACTACAGGGACCAAAATCACGCATTGATGAAATTGCACAGACCAAATATGCAATTAAGCCAAAACTATTTCACGAACTACGTGTCACGATTTCTACCCAATTACTTGTTTTTTGTTTAATTACTCTGTAGATCCTCAAACTATTTGAGAAATTTTAAAAATGTCCCTAAACTAAAAAAGTTGGTAATAGGGTCCCGAACTTCTAAATATTTTTAGTTAGGTCCATACACTTTAAATATTTGTAATCGGATCCCTAAACTTGAAATAATTTGTAATTAAATCCCTGAGGTAGCAAGACAACCTTGTAATTAGAGCACCCTATAAATCTCCTTCCAGGATTCTTGTCTATCTTGGAGGTTAATAGAATTACTAGATCCCTGACAATAGCAAATGTTTTTAAAATGTCTCCTACCTCAGGGATCTAACTACAAATTATTTACAAGTTCAAGGATTTGATTACAAATGTTTAAAGTGTAAGGATCTAATTACAAAGTATTTATAAGTTGGGGACCCAATTACAAATTTTTCGAGTTCGGGGACCTATTTAGAAATTCTCAAATAGTTTGGGGACCTGTAAAGTAATTGAAAACTTTTTTTTAAATTGTCTTTGGCTTACTATTTGTTAACTGAATGCAACACAAGTGAATGTCACGTCCTTTTAGGGTGGAATCTGGTTGGATTGGGTCGGATTAGGGTAATTTTGGGACCGAACCGACCACAGGTGACCAGTTCGATTGGTTCGATTTTCTGTGAATTTTTTTAATAAACATAACTGAACCAACCCTAATACATTTTTTCGGGTCGGGTCGGTCGGGTTTCGGGTTTACCATAAAAATTAAAAAAGAAAAAAATATTAGGGTTCCGAAAACACCACACCCTTCACATTGTCATTCACATTTGCACCCCTCCTCTCTCTGGACTGTCATTTTTCAGTTTCTCATCTCACCCCCTTTGCGCCTTTTCTTCTTCTTCTCACCTTTCACGCCTCTCCTTCTTTTTCTTCTTGTTCTCAGTTTCTCTTTCAACCCACACAGGCACACACATGACGCGACAGATCTGGTTCGCGCACCGACCACGGTGCCTGGCAGATCTGGTTCGCGCATGGAGGCAGCGCCGCTGAAGAAGGCGATTGACATCGACCACGAAGGCAGACATGGAGGCCGGCAGATCTAGTTCACGAACGGACGTAGTGACGACGCGACTAGGAAGAAGGAGTCACGTGGTGAATAAGACGGTGACGTCGTGCTCTCTTCTCTCATTTCTCAATTCCTCGGGTTGTTCGGTCCGGGTTGGGTTCATCGGTTTGGCAAAGTCCTAACTCGGTACCCGAATCGAGATCATCGGATTGTTGGTTGCATAAAAAAGACCGTTCTGGTTACCCGAACCGTACCGATTTTTCAAGGTTGGTCCGGGACGGGTTTGTTGGGTTCACGGGTCCGCGGGTCTACCCGTCACTTGTACGTCCTTTCGTGCAAATTAGCACCACTGTCCATTTAATATTGTATCTCTTATTTTGGTAAATTGTATCTTTTTTTTTTTTGGATTTTTTCGATAAAATAACTGGTTATCTGATCTCTTAAGTGATAATAAAAATCAGCTAAGTTTAATTTTGATATTAAATTCTAATTGAATTATTAAGATATTAAATTATTTTTTTTTAATTTAAAATTTTTGTTGTAAGTAAAGGTGTAATTGGATCGGTTTTGATCGGATTTAGGGTAATTTACCATCTGATTCGATTAAATTTGATTGGATTGAATTGAATCTGATTTTGCAAAAAAAATTCTATGAATCTAAACCAAACCAATCCGATTAAAGTCTGGTTGGTTTGGATCGGATAATCGGATTACCCTATTTTTAATTTACTTTAATTTTAATTTCAAAAAATTAGTAAAAAATTTAAATTTAAAATAGAAAAAATATATAAAAAATTAATACAGTTGTATGGGAAATTGTTAATAAAAAGATAAAAAAAATTGAGTTAATATATTAATTTTGTTAATAAAAATAATATTATTATAATAAAACTAGTAATAATATATTATTTTATCAAGTGATCTCGGACAGATTAAATTTTTTTGAATCTGATATCCAAACTAATGTCTTCGGATTCATCATTTCAAATCCGATCTGATCCGATGATCCGATCCAAACCACCAACATCGGTTTGGATCGGTTCAAATCCACCGGATTCACAGGTTGAATTGGATCCACTTACACCCCTATGTATAAGGGTATACTTCAACCGATAGTCAGAGGTTTCGAGACGTAAAGATCATCGAAATGAGTTTTGTCTCTCTCAATAAAGTATTTTGCATACACACAACAGGAATCGAATCCCTAATAACATGCTTAAGAAGCTCAGATATCTATTAATTGTGCCGGAGGTTGTTGGTTTTTAACTTAATAAATATTTTATATCTTGTTTCTAACGCGATATTATATTTTTAAGTATTAAGTGCCTATATGGTTTAGATTATTTTCAACGCAAACGTGAAAATAACATTTTTTGAGGCAATTATTTTGAAAGTTATATGAGAAGAACTTTCTCTCAACGTAATTTTCAAACGTAATTTTACCTTTTTAAAATCTAAAATTGACAGACCCTAAGTCATTAAATAATGGGAACCCGTTTCCCTAAGCTTTGCGTTGTCCGGGCTGGGCTTTGTGTTATCTACAAGAAATTCACAAAAGGCAAAGGATTCCTTATTGCTACTCATTTCTTTCTTTTTGCTATATTTATTGCTCCTCATTTCTCAACGGACCTTGCCTAATTTTTTTATATAAACCTAATCTGCCCAGAGGAAGGGCCTCCTGAGTTCAAATCTCTGTTTTTAGCGATCCTTTTATTACACTACTTACCCTGTTATCCTTGATTAAGTATGACTTGAGGTCAGATGCGCAACTCCTTTAACATACAAACAAAATTAATTGATAGGTTTAACCCACTCATGTGGTTTTTAATATAACAATATCATATGAATGAGATAAATAGACGTAAAAGGATAATATTAGTGAAGAATAGTCAAAATTTGTAAATATATATATATATATATATATATATATATATATATATATATATATATATATATATAAGGGATCAAATTACACTAGTGTAATACTTGGGCAATTGAAAGTTATTATCATGTAGATCATTTCTATAAATTTCTATACTAATCTATAATCATTTGTTATGTCGTTAAGATACATCAAGATTAACGTTAACGGTGTAATGGTATATAACGTTAATTTTAATGCATCCTGATAACATAACAAATGATTATAAATTAGTGTAAAAATTTATAAATATGATCTATATGATAATAACTTTTAATCCAACAGCTGATTTTGAAAAATATTTATCCGGTGGGATGTTATTGAATGGTGTAACAATGTCCAAGTATTACACCGGTGTAATTTGAACCCTCCTCATATATATATATATATATATATATATATATATATATATATAATTTTATGAGTTTAATTGTTATGCACTATCAGTGTAAAAATTTTTACATTGTCAACCAATCAAAAATCATGATATGAATAACTTTTAAGGTAGTTATGATAAAAATCAAATATTTAAGCTTATGTGGCAATTTCTGATTGGTTGACTGTATAAAAAATCTTTATACTGACAGTGTATACCAATTAAATCCTAATTTTATATTTATCTTTCTCATCTGTATGTCTAATTGTGCAAAATAAACAGATGACATGAAAGAAATTACATTTCCGAATTTAATAGAGTTACTACTGAAAAAAATATTTATTTTAAAATATAAATGGAGAAACACGTGAAATTCACAAAATAAAAGTAAAGTTGAAATTTTTTTTTTTGTGTACAAAGGTATACCGATAATCGAGAACTAATCCCTTTCGAGATGTAGAGATCATCGAAGTAGGTTTTGTCTCTTCTAATAAAACATTTTTCATTCACAAGGCAGGAATCGAATCCTGATAATATGTTTAAGAAACTAACCTATTACCAACTTTGTCCTTCCTTGTTGGTAAAGTAAGGTTGAGAATTAATAAATTGCCAAACACAAAGTGTACTACGTGTACAAATGATAGGTTGGAGGGTATATAATTACATACTTTATGGCTTGGGAGCGTTTAAATTAGCAAAAGTAAGTCGATTCGAATTGTCCTATCAATTCGAAATTTGAACTAAACAAATTAAAATGATTTGGTTTGATTTAGTTTATCCGGTCTAATTAAGTAAAACCTAGTTTCATCCCACCTCCATTAGTCTGGGCTTCAATTTTAGTATTTTCAAACCCAATGATTTGATAATCCGAACCAATCATCCAGTTAATTTTTTTCACAAATTTTTATAGAAAAGCTTTACGTTTTAAACTTTTAGAGGCCTTGCACGTGATTTAGGGCATTCTTCTGTAATTTTATTTTGGCAAAATAGGTTGATTGGTCCTATACGTTTATTTAATTTTTTACATCGATCTTATAAGTTTTTTTTTTTTTTTCAAATTGGTCTTACACGTTATATTCCGTTTCCACGTTAGTCCTTTCCGTCAATTTCGACCTAACGCCGTTAGTTTTGAGCTGAAGTGGCATGATATTAGCGTGATACGTGTCTCTTGATTTGACGTCATAAGATCGAAATTGACGGAAATGACTAACGTGAAAACAAAACATAACGTGTGGGACCAATATGAAAAAAAAACTTATGGGACCGATGTGAAAAATTAAATAAACGTATAGGATCAATCAACCTATTTTACCTTTTATTTTCTTATTTCTTTGTCATCCCCCGCACTAGACCACTCTCATTTATAGTTGATAATAATAATAATTTATATTATCTATCTTACGAAGCCAAAATGGGTGGTTTATTACTTCAATTATAGTGTTTTGATGATGTTTATCCCTTAATTTTAGTAGTTTAACATTTACTTTCGTTTCATAGTTGCTTTGCTATTTTATTCCAATTTACTACTTTTTCGGCTAATCTAATTGCACTCATTATGTTTTTATTTTAGGAAGCAAATAAAGATGAGGTAGGAGCATAGAGAGTCGAAGAAGATGAGTAAAATACCTCAAAACACTACTAGAAGACCAAGGTTGTGCGATGCATTTACTGTGCTGAGCGTTGGGAAAAAAACGTAAGTGTTGCCTTAACGCCTAGCGTGTTGAGCACTAGCCTGATGCATGAAAGTCTGTTTGCTGTATAGCCAACATCCAAAGCTGGCTAAAGGGAGTTCAATGCTAGCTACAACCCATGTTTGTTATAAATACACGATTTTGACATGTAGAGACAGTCTTTCCAACCTCCCAAGGCCAAGGAACACGATTTTGAGTCCTAAATCTCCATCTCCTTGGAGTTTGGAGGAGGAAGAAAGAGAATCTTTTGTCATCCATCTTCACATTTATGGATTTTCTTCTATCCTTTTCTCTTTTCTTTGTTTTTTGGCTTTCATTCATGTTTAGTTAAATCCTTCTTTACTGGGGGAATCATGTAATTTGGTTTTTGATGATGTTTTAATCTTGATTAAGTTTTTCTATAAACATTATCCATTGTTCAAGTATCAATGGCTATGCTTAATGCTTTTTAGGCTACATCTTCAATCAAATGTTCTGTTAGCTCATGTTTATGCTAGGAATAATGAGATACGAGTATGCTTCTTGCAATTGCAACCACGAATGAAATTAACTTATGAACAAATAGCTTAGTTTGTGTGGTTGTTGCTTAAATTCCATAAAACTTCATAACCTTGCTTTGTTAATTTGACCTAACGATTTAAACTTGTTGATAGGGTTTAGGTAAAGTTCTTTCACCAACGAAATTTTGATTATAATCAATTCAGGGAAATTGATCTTAGACAACGAAATTGAGATTAGGAGAACATAGTCAAGGGTATATCAAAGGGTGCTTTGTTTATGAAGTGCTCAAATTTATAATCAAGTGAAGTCGAATCCCGAGTGCTTTCATATGTTTTTGCCTTCTTAGTGTTCACTTAAATTATGAAAAGAAAAATTCAAACAGATTTAATTACTTTAAATGCTTGTTTTATGTTTTTAAGTTTCTCTTCATATCGAATTTAAGTCTAAATAGCCATTTAACTCGTGAAGTGGTGCAATATCCGATAATTTTAATATTTTAATTATAATATTTAAATGATGTTATGCCTGATAAGTTTAAAAAAAAATGTTCCTAATATAAACGGTACATGATAATTTTTTTTATAAATCTGTTTTTTTTTAATTAACAAAGCACACTATAGTCTAAAAAAATGCTTTTGGATCTTCTTTGGAGAAATAAATAAGGATTTTATGACATCAATAAAGTAATACATAATTTGACATATCCTTATTAAGTAAATTGAATTTATCTACTATGTTGCTATTGATTTAGAGGTTTGCCAATAATGCCTTTAAGGATAGGTTAAAGGGGCAATTTGGTCCTCAATATAGGATTTGTTTTAAAAGGAGGAAACCCTTCCCCTTGCTTCATTTTAGCCCCCAATGAAGAGAAAGTTGTAGATGAGCTCTCAAGCTTTTCAAGTGTCCCAACCTTGCATCACCCTATTCCTACTTGGTTTGTCACCATTTTTGGGTAAATGCTTCAAGGTGAGGGATTATTGGTGTTTGAAATGATTTATGTAGGTTTCTTGTTGGATATTATAATGGATATAAAAGCTTGATGGAAATAGTTGTTGATGTAATGCATTGTTTTTTTCCCTGTGCGTGACTGGTGCTATATATGTGTATACCCTCTAACGTTTTTTTTTTCTTCTTCCTGTACCTGTAACTTGCTGCCATAGATGGTAAGGTGCTTGCTTGGGATAAAACTAATATGTATATGCGTGGGAATGATAAGGATAATGGTTATTAACTAGTGCGTGTTTGGATCAGCTGCGAAAATTCAATTATTACAATAATAGATTATTATTATAATCGATTATAATAAAATCAGTTTTATGTTTGAATACGTTTGCTGAAAAGCGATTATAAGATAATCTATTTCGTTTGGATTGTGTAAAAAAATCACTTATATATAATAAATTAATAAAAATGGTACGAAGTTATTTGTATAATTTAATGATATTTGTTGGATAGTTAGTTTTGTAGGGGTGAAATAAGAAGAATATTATTAGTTTCAAAATAATCTAACAGCTTTTTAAATAAGCTTGAAACTTTTAGCTTCTCTTAAAACAACTTTTTTCTCATAAAAACGGCTGTTTTGAAATTTAATCAATTTATCCAAGCATACCAGCTTCTACTGAAAAACAACTTTTACCATGAAAAATAGTTTTTACCATTAAAAAAGAGCTGTTTGGGTAAGAATTAATCTTATCCAAACATCATCTTAGTGTGTGTTTGGATGAGCATTTGACAAATGTGATTTTGAATATAATTGATTATGTAGAATTGATTTCAGTACAATTGAGTTTGAAGTGAATTGATTTATGTTTGGATATTTTTATTTTGAAAGCAAGTTTGATGTAAAACTCAGTGTAAATTTTTCAATTCAACTCAGAAGTTACAAATTATAGCTTCTACTAGAATCACGTTTGAAGGCAAAATCAATTTTGTCAGATAGTAACCAAACACCTCTATTTTTACCAAAATCATATTTGACAATGACAGAAACATTTCTGGTGTCTCCAGAAGTGAAACCAAACACACACTTACACTATTGCGTTTTGAAATTTGCTGGACATTTGGGTATTCATTTTTTTTTTTTTTTTACATTTATGAGTTGGACTTTACTATGTGGTGGGTTTTTTTTAATAAAGGGAATATACCTATTTCATTTTGTGGAATAATAACTAACGAATCTAGAGGTGGGAGGACATTTCTTGGTCAAAGAAAATAATTGCAGCAGTTGTACTTATAAACAGGTGTTGAGGTTCAATTATATATATTATTGTGATGATATAAAACAGGGTGAGCATTTGTTTTTTTTTTTTCTTGTTTAGGTTAAAAATATACAAATAATAACTACTTTTGATATAATAATTTTACCATGGGATGAGTTAGATCAAATGAGATGTATGTTAGACGTTAAGATAAAAATATAATTTGTGTGTTGTTGATCATTTTATGGTATAAGTTAATGGGGAGGTGTGACCTTAATGTTGTGAGTATGCTTATGAGATTACAATGAAAATGAGTTGTGTGATTCATTTAATATCTTGAATATGATTGTTGAATAGAATTTTTTTGAAAACAATATTGGTTTTCTTGTGATTAATTTGTGATTTGAATATATAGTTGAATGAAGATATATCTATGTAATTGACACACTAATTAATAGGGCTATAAGTTTGTTCGTGCTATAAATCTTGGATTTGAGTGATAAAATGATAAATAGTATGTGAGTTGGATGGTTATCCTGTGGTTTATATTTGATTATAGGTAAATATTGAAAGTGATACTTGGTGGAATGGATTGACATGGTAATGTTGTGAATATTTGGGTATCCGATCGGAGGGGACTGTATCTCCGGTATAAGAGCTAAAACCGTCGAGGTTATGGATCTTAGTGAGCAACCCTGGAGTTATGGAGGGATGTTGAATTGTTGATAGCCGGAAGGGACAGTATCTCCGGGATACAAAATTAAAACTGTCGAGACGAGGGACTTTAGTGAGCAACCCCAATCGGAACCCCAAAGACTTGATATGAATATGTTTATGCTATTCTTCTCTTTATGAGTAAGACATGAGCTATGAAAATAAGAATTATGTACAAGTCATTCCACAAGTATCCAGTTTGAGGACAAGAGGTGCATTGTTGCATATATATGATTGTGACTATGTGAGGTATTGTGATCGTATGATGCATTTAGATATGCATGATTGCATGCATGTTTTTAATTTGTACTCAATTATGTATGACTGCATGTGTTTGAGGGAAACTCCCTCACTGAGTAAGTGGATGCACCCGACGTTTAACATTTCAGCTGCAGGTGTCTGCGAAGCCGTCAGAGCCTTTGATGCCATGTGGAAAGTTTTTTTGGAATGAGTTGCACTAGTGGTCTTGTTTTGCTTTTAGTTTAGCAAGACTTTGTAATTTCTTTGAGTTATTTTACTTTAATGTATTATATTCATTATTGTTGCATAAATGAATGTAATCCTTTTGCTTTGAATGAGTCGAATTAGTATGCTTATGAGGCTGCGAAAGGGAAAGAAAAAGCTTTCCCTTTTGGCCGATCATGACTGTGAAATTCGGGTCATGACAAGTGATACTTGAAACAATTCTTGAGGACGATACTAAATAGTTAATCGTTTTATATTACTACACACTACCTGATACACTTGTCGATGGCGTGTCAATAGTCCATCTTCGTTCCATTTTGCACTGCTGGTAACTTTGACATTTGTTTTGTTTGGTTTAATAAAACTTAATAACTTGTTAATTGTTATGCTGATTATGTATTTGCATTTATCCTCATTTGAAGTTAATACTAACATGCATTCCTAGGATTGTTATGTGTTGTCTTATGTATCAACTTTAGTAGTAATATTTATGATACCAAGATGTCAACTAAAATATGGTACTTGCTTAATCTATACTTAAAAATTGTTGTTTTTCTTTTTCAAAATTATTTTTTATCAATTGTGTAATTGCTTAACTTTTTCCAACTAGCCGAAACTTATATATGATAATGATAGAAGTTGTAAATTGCATTTTCAAGAAGAAGAAAAGGAAGAAAAAAATCATTGAACAACGTGATGATTCACCCAAACCGATTTATTAGTATTTGAATTGGTTTGATTCGAATTTGACATCTTAGCGGTGTTTGTTTTATCGTTTTGAAAATTATTTTTAGGAATAAATTTTCTAGAAAAATAATGATAGACTTCTTATTCCCGTATGTTTTTTAAAAATAGTGTTTGATACTTATAACATTTTCGTAAATCATTTGTAAGAATGATGTATAAAGGTAGTTATACAAATTTCATTCCCATCTTCATGAAACATTTTTTTTTTCCCACCCCTTCCTTGGAAATAAAAACTTAAGAAAGTAGAAGTTATTTTATTCTTAGGAATGTTTTATATCCGAAAATAAATTTTTTAACCTTATAATAGATAACCTAAAACAAATATATTTTTAAAATTCATCTCTCGGAACCAATCCAAAATGTTGATTGGTTCCCCCTCAGTCCATCCATCCTAATAAATCAGATTACACTCCTAATTTAAACTCTTGAACTTCCTCCTTTTAAAAAAACGTAATAACAGGTGAATTGTTCTTATGTTCTATATTTTGACTTGTTTGCTTAGTGCTCACCCAAATAATTGGGGGTAAAAGAAAATATAAAATTGGGGAAACTTTATAGGAAGGAAGCATTTGAGATTGAACCGACCAGCACTAGCTATTGTCATGGGCAATGGCGGTTGGGTCATGCCCCAAGAACATGCCACGTATCAAAAATAAAACTGTGTTAGTGGCACACGTGTCAAGGGGTACTAGGGACCTAGGGGTTGAACCAATCCGTGTGAGAGACACTAAGAACAGAAAAAAAAAAAAAAAAAAACATCAAGAAAAAGGGAGGGAACCATCGAAGTAGTTGCTCCTAGTTAGAGACTGCTGACTACTGAGTCGGCAACGTGGATGCTTACTACAGCACCTTCTTATTTTGTTGTTTTTAGCAAGTGGCAACACACCAAAACTTTGGACTTCACATTCCATTTCCATCATCAATCGCATCACAACTTTATAGTATAAAGGGTGGGGCACTTTGATTCTTTTTTGTTTTTTGTTTTTTGTTTTTTTTTTATAATAGGACACTTTGATTCTAGTTAACCAAGTTAACGTATTAATTATAGTTGTAAGTTGTAACAATTGGATTGGCATGCTTGAATTATATATAAAAAAAAAAAACTAATGGATTTATGCTAACACTCGATAGATTGTATAAAAGACGAGGAGAAATATCGAGACCATTTTTTAAACCGAAAAAAACATTGAACAAAATTTCATGATTTTTTTCCTCTAGTGATCCGATAATTGAATCGATGACATGATGATTCAACCGACCGAGCACCATGAGTAGCTTTTGACGAGATAATCATAATTATTTTGAAACTTTTAAAAGTCCAATTATCTATCTATCTATTAAGAAAATAGTTTACTTTTATGAATCTTCGTTATTAATATCTTAAATTCATTATTTAAGAAATCAATAAAATTTTTTTTTTTAATATTTATTGAAAAACCAACATTATATTTGATTTAAAAAAGAAAGTAGCATGAAAAAAAGAGAAAAAGAGTAAAAAAAAAAAAATAAGAGAAAAAAATAAAGAGAAAAAAATTTTCTTTTCATTTGTTTGATTGCGTAGAATATGAGAGGAAAGAAAAATATATTTATGAAATGATATAAATACTTTTAAATAAAAATAACTATAATAAATATGTTAGCAATATAAATATACTTTCACTCAACAATGCATTATAATTAAATTTGAAAAAAATATAAATTTTGTAGTTTAATTATTTAAATAAAATGTAATTTTTTTGAGTTTAATTGTTATGAATTTTTAGTGTAAAGTTATTTAAACTGTCAGTCAATCAAAAATTATGGTATGAATGAATTTTAAGATGGTTAGTATAAGAGTCAAACATTTGAGCTGATATAATAATTTATAGTTGATTGTCAATATAAAATTTTTTTATACTGATTATATATATCAATTAAATCCAATTGTTTTATAGCTTAAATAAAAATCGTATTGGATTCAGCTTATTTGGTGAATTATTATTGGATTCAGCTATCTGAATTGGTTCTTATTACATCTTATAATTATTTATGTATTTACGTCAATGCAGACTAATTTGAACATATTTAGGGATGATAAAATTATCCGCACTCACGAATATCCGTCTAGATTATTCGTAGTGGATAGTAAATAAATATCTATTAAATGGGGATGGAGATCATAGTATCCGCCTCACGGATACCCGCATATTTATAATAAATATAAATATTTTTTATTAAATATATATTATATATTATGACAACATCTATTACTTTGAGATGAAATAAATTTTATTTTCTTTATTATTTCATACATTTTAGTGGTTAAACCCATAATAATAATTTTTTAAAAATACATATAATATATTATATAATGTTAATATAATATATTACTATATTATGTTGTATAATTTTATTTTCTTTCTTTTTTATTTTAGACTCTTAAATATTCATGGATATTCATAAATATCTGCTACTCGCAAAAATATCTATAAATATTAATAGATATTGATATAAGAGAAATACTATCTGCACCCGTCCAATCCTATCCTTAAACCGAACAGAATATGCGTGGATGTCATCGGACTTGCGATTTGCACTGGCATGGTCTCTTAAGACCATGATATTCATACGTCACATTTATTATAATTAAGTTGCAAGTATTTTTTGGTTTGATAGGTGTCCGCGCGAAATTGCGACGATTAATCTTATAAAATATTGGATGATATAAAAGAGTTGAGTTTTTTTAACCAGATTTTCTTCCATACGTAAGAGCTAGGGATCGAACGTTCGACCACTTGCTTACGGGATCTAAATCCGTTACCATTCGAATCAATCACATATTGATTATAAGTTTCAAGTATCCACGGGTATTTCTAAATTTAAAATAAAAAATAAAAATTATATATTAAATTTAAAAGATATAATTGATTTAAATAAGTATTTAAAAAGTATTCATCCTTATATATTAAGTTAGAATTTTTATTTTTGAATGTAATCATTCTTCACCGCCCATCTCATTCTCAATGCGTCACATGTCATTTTCAAATGCATTTCTAAATCTATGCATTTAAATTTTCCATTTTTTTATTACTTAATTCTTTCTTTAAAAGATAAATATTTCTAATTATTATAATTTCGTCAATTAATTATTATAATTATCCAATCAACTTTTTATTTATTTATTTATTTTTTCCTTTATAAGATAAATATTTCTAATTACGAATACTAATTTTTGGATTGTGTACCAAGTGTCTCGTAGTAATTTTCAATTTTTTTATTTTTAATATTAATTTTCAATTTTTAATACTAATTATTTGCTATTAATCAACACCTAAATGTTAAATTAAGATACTCATTCTTGAATGTGGTCTATTTTACATAATCTCTTTTTTTTTTTTTTTTTCCTAATTGGGATACGTGATATCACCTAAATTAAACAATTTTTTTAATATATTTTTAAATATACTAATTAATAATAATAATTATTATTAAATATGTATTTTAATTTTACTTATTTCCATTTAGTTTTTATTTGTAGGATGTATTTTCAAATCTGGTGACAAGATTATAAAAAAAATGCTAATTCTTTACCTAGATATGTATTAGAAATAGATATCTGTTTTATCTAATAAAATCATTGGCTAATAAATTAGTATTTTAAGAATTAATTTGTTAACTAAAAATGTAAAAGGTCATTTTATTATATATATTGTATCAATATTTTATTAATATAGTTATTTAATAGATAAAGAATTAATTTAATACTATTCTCTCATACAATTATCTTAATAAAAAGAGAAAGTTAGACTACAAAAGTAAACACATAAAATATTTATCAAATGTTTATATTTTATTAAAAATATAAAATTATATGTTAAAAGTATAAAATACTTATTTAATAAATATTTCATATTTTAATTAATTCATGGTATTTATTATTTATGTAATTATCTTTGTAATTTTTTTCTTTATGAAAATAATTATATGATAAAATATATATCAAATTAGTTATTTTCCTATTAATGAAAGAAGATAGGTAAAATTAAAGTATTGACAAAAAATTATTATTTTTGAAAATTAAATTTTTTACTTGAAAGCTATTGGCTAAAAAATATGACAACCTCTTCCTTTTAAGCTAAAGGCGAACCTTACAATCGCACACACGCAGGAGCAGAGAAGTGGAAGAGCAGTCACATCGCATAAACGCAAGAAAAACACCCTTCGCTTTCAACCTACCGCCCTTCCATGGCGGCAAATCTCTCCGCCGCCGTAAGCTTAAAGCCTTATCGTCTCCTCCAAATCTCAAACCCTCTCCCTAAGATATCCCCAACACTGTTCTTCACCCCCTTAAGGCACAGCACAATCCTTAAAACCAGAAGAAGAAGAAGATCAATGACTAGCAGTTTCACCGTTTGTGTCCTCATGGAGGATCCAAAAAAGAACGTCCATATCAAAGCTGAAGAGGAAGAACCTCCCAATCAAGTCAATCCTCAACTTGTTTCACCACGAGTGGCACAAAAATTAGCTAGGAAGAGGTCCGAGAGGTTCACCTATCTAGTTGCTGCAGTGATGTCTAGCTTTGGTATCACCTCCATGGCAGTCTTGGCCGTTTATTATAGATTCTCATGGCAAATGGAGGTAACTAATTCTCTTTCTTTGTTATCTTCACATTGGTTTGGTTTGTGTTATTTTTGCATCTTAATAATATTGGATTGACTCGGTGTAGGGTGGAGAAGTTCCTTGGTCTGAAATGTTTGGCACATTTGCTCTCTCTGTGGGTGCTGCTGTAAGTCCAATCTCTTTCCCAATTCACCATTCCCAAGTTTTGGGCTAAATTCTTTGTGCTAAATTCAACTGGGTATGTCTGATTTTCAGGTGGGTATGGAGTTTTGGGCAAGATGGGCTCACAGGGCTCTCTGGCATGCTTCCTTATGGCACATGCATGAGGTAAGGTTTACTCTCAATTCTTCTAAATTCATTTTTCTTTTATTTTCTTTTTCCCCCCTCATGTGCCATGTTTCAATAAATTGCTAGCAATAAAAAAAAAATATTTAAACTTTGTGATTAATCTTGCTTTATTCTGCAAGAAAAGCTGTTTACTTTTTCATTTCTCTTCCAATTTCTCAGCAACAAACATGAATTTGAATTTGTTGCAGTCCCACCATCGACCAAGAGAAGGACCATTCGAGCTTAACGATGTTTTTGCTATAATTAACGCTGTCCCGGCAATTGCTCTACTCTCCTACGGGTTTTTCCACAAGGGACTGGTCCCTGGTCTCTGTTTCGGTGCAGTAAGTCAAGACAAGTGTATCTTTCGTGATCTATTTTTTTTATCACTTAATTAACGGTTTCATTGGGATCTGTTAATTGAAATTAAGAATGATGTTGATTTGACGGTAATGCCCCAAAAATTCTCAACAATGACATCCTCAACTTTGAGCAGGGTCTTGGAATTACAGTGTTTGGGATGGCCTACATGTTTGTCCACGATGGATTGGTTCATAAGAGATTCCCTGTGGGTCCCATTGCCATCGTGCCCTACTTCAGAAGAGTTGCTGCTGCTCACCAAGTAATAATACCAATAAATAATATTCAATATATTTTGTTTTTTTAATTTTAACAATAAAAAGGAAAAGAAAATTGGTGTGTGTTTCTGTTTCTTGTGGAATGGGATCTGATAACCTTGATTTTGTTGTCTGTATTCAGCTCCATCATTCGGACAAATTCAACGGGGTGCCATATGGGCTCTTTTTGGGACCGAAGGTGAGCCACATTCTTTTCTTTTCTCTTGTTTTTTGTTCATTTAAATAATTAAGTGTTTTAGATGTTTAGTTTGTATTTCATTTTATTCAAGTTTCATATACTCGGTGTGTTAATTTATTTATTTTTATCAAAGTTAGCTGGCAAATATAAATTTGATTGATTTTTAGTGAGATTAGAACTTTAGAAGTTTAGTTATATCCTTTTTTGTTAGCTAAACATTTTGTATTTATATCACTCGAGGTTTGCATATTTCTTATAGTGATAATAACCATTCTGTAATAAAATATGGTGCAGGAAGTTGAAGAAGTGGGAGGACTAGAAGAGCTAGAGAAAGAAATAAGTAGGAGAACAAGATCATATACTGGTTCATGACAAATTAAGCGAGTAGTGGAAAGGCTGTTTGAAAGTAGTATGAGTGTAGAGAAACATTAATACAATGAATAAATAACACAATTTGTTTTTCTTTTCTTGCTTTATACAGTTATTGATACAATGATATTATAGTAGGACTGTCAAAAAAAAAAATTATAGTAGGATATAACAAATTTATCTGATATACACAAATAAATAAATAAATAAATAAATACATAAATAGAACTTCGTGCAGGAAATAATTGGTGCCTTCAGTTTTGGCTTTCCCCCATTTTTATTTTTGAGAAAGGGAAAATGAGCCATATCTTGTCTTCACCCAACCTCAATTGGGATAGTGTCAGTTTTTTGGTTGAGACAATGATAACCTTGTGTGGGGGCATGGAGCTATGTCTTGCGGTATGCCAACAGATTAGGGAGGACATACAATGCCACCACGCCACCACCAATTATTAGGGGTATTCATCAACCGATCCAAATTAATTCAAATCGTAAAAATCGAACAGAAAAATCAAATAAATCGAAAATCGAAAAAATCGAAAATCTCAAAAATCGCTTTTTTTTTTCATTGGATTGGATTGGATTTCGGATCCCATAGTGAAAACCTAGTGAAAATCGATTTTATCCAATCCAAACTGACCTATTATATACATATAATATTATTTTTTAAATTATAGTACGACTCATACTTAAGCATTGTTTTTCATACTTTTATGAAAGAACACTCTCATTCTCTTTAATATTTTTATTGGAATTGTCAAATACTAGATGTATTGGAATTTGTATAGTTATTCATGTACTAGAAGATTTCATGCATATACTTAGAAACTAGAACTAAGTTAATTCTAGTATATATAGGTTTAATGTTGATTTTCGACTTAATATAACTATGTAACGATGTATCGGTAAAAACCGAATTATCCAATCCAATCCAAACCGCATTTGATTGGATTGGATTGGATCATATTTTTTTAAGGAAGCAAACCGATCCAATCCAAATCGCAAGTGATTTCCATCATTGGATCGGATGGTTTTTTGGCTCAAAACCGATCCAATCCAATCCGTGAACACCCCTACCAATTATATGCCGTTTGGGCTTCATCTTGTGCGAAGTTTGTGATTGTACAAGTATTTTCATTAGACACGTACGGTTTGTTTGGGTAAACGGCTTAATTAAATGCTTATAGGATAAATGATTATCATATAAGCGCTCATGTATAAGTTATTTCTATAATCAAATAGAAAATATAGTCAAACTGTTTTCATATAAGTTATAAGCTGTTTTCATAAGCTATCTTGGATAGCTTACCAAAATAAGCTGAAAACAGCTTATGGCTGTCCATAAGCTATTTCCATAAGCTCTCCCAAACATTCTGACAAGTGCTTATGCCAGTAGATAAGCCCAAATAAGTTGTTTATAAGCCAATCCAAACAGACCCATATATAATAGGGTAAATGTCCAAATTGATCATTAACAAAAAAAACACGGTGATATTTTGATCCCTGAAAAATTAAAATATCAATTTAGTCCTCAAAAATATAAAATACGAGTAAAATTAATTTTTTTTAGGAACATTTTAGTCACTGTCAGAGATTTTTTTGACCTGTATTTTACATGCTTGAAGACTAAATTAGTATTTTTCATTTTTTAGAGATTAAAATGTCACTATAATTTTTTATTCACAATCAATTTCGTTCTTTACTCTTGGCTAATATTCTTTGATTCTTTTTTTTTTTGTCCGAATCTTCTTTGGTTTTGATTTCTATCAAAAGGTAAGCTTATCTTGGGCTCAACGCAATGTACGTATATGTATACCAATTTACCTAAAAGAAAAAAATCCGCTATGCAATATAAGTTCACCTTTCTTTTGCTGTTGTATTATTTGAATATCAGAATTTGGATATTATCATATCTTTTTTATATTTATCTCTCATTAATTTTTTATCTTCTTTATATACATGAATTTCAAAAATACACCAAAAAAACAAAAAAACATCTAATGTTGTCTCTATTTGAATATTTAGAAATCATTTCTGTTCTTTTGGGATCAAACTTTGTAATAGATTAACCAAAGATTTCAAACACTACTGATAAAGCGAAAAAAAGGGGAAACAAAATGTGCACTCTTGAAGCATCATGTTTTGTTTACAACAGCAATATATATATATATATATATACACATACATTGTCTTTATGATATAAATATTTTCTTAATATAGAAATCTATAAAACAACTTTGTAAACACCGAAAATTTGTAACTTTTTTTGTTAAAAAAATGTGAGATTTGTATTGGTTTTTAAAATAGGATTTAATTGATATATACTGTCAGTATAAAGTTTTTTTACACAGACAATCAATTAAAAATTGTCAAATAAGATAAAATGTTTGACTCTTATCCTAACTATCTTAAAAGACACACACACACCATGATTTCTAATTGATTATTAATGTAAAAATTTTTACACTAACAATGCGTAACAATTAAACTCGGTAAAATAAATTAGTGGTTAAGGTCCAGGTTTTGAATTTTGCCTTTTTCATTGGCACATGTTCAAGTCTCTCCTATGAGGTTAGTTAAATCTCATGTTTTATGAGGAGTATCTATCTTTACTACCATTTTTATTAAAAATAAATAAATAAGTCCTCTTGAATTAATTCAATTGGTTAGGCTATGAGACATGATCTATGAGTGCGCGAGTTCAAATTCTCGTAATGTGTTTCGTTCATTTCCCTCTCCATTATTCTGTCTCCTTCATGTCAAATCTCTTATGAGTTTCTCCTTAAACAAAAAGATAAATAAATAAAAATACAAAAGTAAGTTAATTTTAATAAATCGAAGGCAAGTTCTGCTCACTATACATTTACGGTGTTGTCTAAGGTGCACCACCCACCAAAGTTGTGCAGTGGTTCACCACCCAAGTGGCAAAATAAGATTCATTCATTTTACCACTTGGATTATTTAAAATGTCAAAAGGTAGGTTTTAAAACATGAATTGAAAAACAACTAACCCAAGTGACAAAATCAATGGACCAGATTGTGCCACTTGAATGGTGCATCACTACATCACTTTGATGGATGATGCACCATAACCTTCACCTACATTGACATAGGTTACATTTTCATCATGTGTTTTTTTTATACAAGTCATCATGTCGTTTTATCAGCAAGATATCCGGCTTCATTAATATTTGGCTTCTCTGGCCTAACACGGCATGTTTCTTTGAAGGAGAATGCTGTACGTTACAAATTGAATTTCGTGTAGGTTTTAAGCATTTTGTATAGAGTAAATTGCTTTCACTATCTATTTTTTATCCTCTTTTTCTCCACATTTTCAATTTTATTCTTGAATTCTATTGATTGTTTTGTCATCCTTTCGTGCTAGGTAGCATGACTTTTTTTAATTTTGAATTTTTTTCAATAATATTAAACGAGAATTTGGACAAGAAAATATTTATGTAATTATTCTTATCGATCAACGTAATTTATAATTTAATTTGCTAACTTGTATTAATATATATTTCATCACTTATTGTATTTTTCATGAAATGATTAATTGATTGAAACTAATATACTACAAATAATACAGATGCACAACTTGAAGATTGTAAATCAAAAGTCGAAAAGAAATTGCCAAAACAAAGTATAAAAAAAAATTATAAATCAAAGGAATCCAAAAGTAATCATGTTGACCGAGACGTAGTTCTAATCCACCGATTTGTTTTCTTCATCATTAAAGCAGCAAATTAGTCAAATTAAAACATGGAAAAAGAATGGAAATCATATTCCAATGTGCTAAGTGTTAACAGTTAACACCTTAACATTTTGTTTGGATACGAAAAGAAGTGGAGAGAAAATAAGTTAACACCTTAATAATGGTCTAAATTTGTTCTTTTCACTTTCATAATAATATATTCCTTTTACTTGAGTCGTTCCCTATATAAATATACTTACCATTCGATCCAAAGTGATGTTTTTCTATAAAAAAAAATTGTGTTATGTAGTACACACTAATAAATATGCAGAAATCTGTAAATAAAATGGGATATATATAAATAAATGTAATTACCTTTTTGTTTATGTCAAGGCGGTCGAATTTGATAAAAAAAAATATGTTCTTAATTTCGCTAAAGTAGGACTCTTTACTTTTGATTCCTAAAAATATTATTCTTTAATCTCTACAAATATGGTGTTCTAGCAAGAAAGCTAGATTCTCGATCGGCCAAGCAACCAAGTCCTCTTATGAGTATTCGCATAGAATGTGAGTAAGAGATGTAATGGCCAAGGGCTATGCCCGATACATATATAGAGTGAGGGTGGTCGTTACAACTTACACGGCATTAGTCAGCCATTATGGATGATTATGGATGTTATTGACGAGGGAGGTTACAAAATCCAAGGTTGGTTATGAATTTAAATAATCACGACCTAATAGGAAATGATCGGCCTATTGGACACGCGGTCTAAGGACTGCTACGAGCAGAGATCCAACTCAGGTCATGCTGTAACAGATGGAAATACCTAGATTTAATCCACAACATTAATTTGATTCTGTTTAGTGTTGTTGTGACAAAGGGGAGGCCACATCAACACTAACACACCGTGTTTGCATACTTACAAATGAATCCAATCTTAAAGTGTTCCATACTCTATTTTTTACCTTTACTTATAGGGTCATTTGTTGAGATTTAGAAAAGCAATTAAAAAATAAAAAATACTCTTAAAAAGTGATCTTATAAAAAGTGATTTTTTAAGAAGACAAAAGGTATGAGTTCTTGTAGAAACAGAATTTAGCTTTTTGTTTTCAGCTTATATTTTTTATAAAAAAAAATCAATTAAACAAGCATATAAATGTTAAAAGTAACTTGTTATAAAAAAAATCACTATTTTACAAAAAGTCTAAACAAATGTCTTAAACCAAACTAAAAATTGAGACAGTGAATCATGTATGTAAATTCATTCACTATCAACAATTTGGATTACAATTGCTTCTCTTCCGTCTCACTGTCACCGCGGTGCCGCTTGGAAGAACACAATGCCTAAGCAAATCCACGAGATTAAGGATTTCCTTCTCACTGCAAGAAGGAAAGATGCTAGGTCAGTGAAAATCAAGAGGAGCAGAGATGTTGTTAAGTTCAAGGTCCGATGCTCCAAGTATATATACACACTTTGTGTGTTTGATCCTGAGAAAGCTGATAAATTGAAGCAATCACTTCCTCCTGGTTTGAGTTTGAGTGATCAAGACCTGTAAAGGTACTGGCCTCCTGAGTGGGAGATTGAAGAGAAGCATTCCATTCTTTCTTCTGATGTTTGTTCCCTTCCCTTGTAGTTGAAGCTTGAGATTTTTGCGAGTTGGCCTTATATTTATATAATTGCTAGGAAGACGTGGTTGTTTTAATTTGTTATGGAAAATGAAACTTGATTTTCTCTCTAATGAACGATTTGAGCGCTGTGGAACAAAAAAAAATGTATGTAAATTCATTAATATACAAAAAAAAAAAAAAATAGTGGCCACTCTCGACTGCAATATAATTTATTAACGCAGAAAATTTTTTTTTTTTGTTAGAAAAAAAGTTTATATTAGGAAAAGGCACGCCTTCGTGTAAGGTCAAGGAAAACCACCAACCTCTATGAGGATTTATAGTGGAATTTACATATTGCCTACCAATAGGGAAGATTTGAGAATCGAACCTAAGCCATAACAAGTGTGAACGAAAGGCTCGACCAGATGTACCAACCCCCGTTGACTATTAACATAGAAGTTGAAAGGTTGTTGTAAAATGTATGAAATAAGAATTATGTCATGTACTACAAAAAAAATATATAAATATAAAACGTGAAATTAGTTTTTTTTTTTCCTTTATTGATAAAAATTTGTATAAATTGAACACATTTAGATTACAAGGTGGTACATATTTATGAGCCAATAGCTAATAAAAACGACAAAGAAACATTTTAAGAATGGAGATAAAAAAGGAAATGGATTCAGTGCCGTTCGGATTTGCCGTTGGTGCCTTTCGACACATTCTCTTAGCTTATCTCATTTTTCTTTCTCATCTTTCTCTCTTCAAAAAAATGCTTAAAGGTAACAAAGATATCAAATCTCACAATCACTGAATCCAAATCCGAAAAAAGAGGTTGCGATTATTCATGGAGTGTTGTTCTTTTCTTTTTTAAGAAAAGGGATGGAGTTTTATTGTGATGCGAAGCTAAAGCAAGTGTGCACTTCTCAAATAAAATGAAGCAGATCAGCCTAACCATTGCTACGGATTCTATAGTTGTTTCATGTGGAACCCAAATATGAAATCAAGGAGGGCATATACAATCATTCCCGGCATTACGGGTATTCTCGTAAGCTTCAACTCTTTAGATCCACTATGGGATTAAACCTCAATCGGTTGTTTAGGTGATATTTGGTCCATGAAATATTTTAGTCGCAGACAAACTACATTCCTGAGAATCTCATTCCCAAGAATATTTCTTTCTTACGTTCACACATTATAATAGAATTTATAACTATCATTCACTAATACAATCATTGTATCAAGCATGAGAAACGTTTATTCCTATACCAACATTCTCGCGAATGTTTGTTTAAAGCTTGTACCAAACACTACTTTAGCGAAAGGAATTACTCGAATTTGCATTCTCTTCTCCCTATGGGATCGAGATGCTTACGACTTGATCACCGCTTGATTGGTTACAATCACTGGATTTTACTTGCTTAAACTGGGTAATGGCTTTGTATCCCCGGATCCCCTGGCTCCACCCACACAAAATAAATAATAATAAAAAAAAAAGCTGGGTATGTGCTTTCTGGGTCCGTAACCTGTGAGTGGATTGAGCTTTCTGGGTCCGGTAACGGCCCAACATTGAATGGACTATAGGTCCTCCAAATCATTTATATTATCGAACAATAAAAACATTATTATTTGTCCATATATTAATAAAGCAGTAAATCAGTATGTATGCATTGCAACTATGCTATAAATTCTAAATTTTTGTATTTTTGTATTTTATCCAGCACCAAGATTTTTTTTATCAAAATTTAAAATATAACTCAAACAATTGTAACGTTCAATAAAAATGGATTTAATCCAATCCAAGTAGATGAGTTAAGGAGTCAAAAAATAAAAAGTAGATGAGTTAAGGATAGGGAGGGAAATGAGTATTTTATCCGGTGAGTACCTGCAATAATTATTCATGATGGATAAGGTAATTATCCGTTTTATGGGTATGGGTACAAGAGCGGATAATTACAAATAAAATTTAATGGGTATAGATGCGGGCATGAGTACTCTAGTACCCACCCGCCCCATGGATGAAAATCTTATGCCCCATTTACTATCACATTCTTTGTCCCCACCAGTGATAATTTGTCACTTAATAAAATAAAATCATAACTCATTAACACCTATGCACATCCTCAACCTTTGATTAGTGGGGGATACCGAGATACCATTTTTTGGGACAGCAGAATTTTGTTCCCCGCCCCATACTCACACATATATATATATATATATATATATATATATCACATTTCTACAGATTTCCTCAATTTAACTTTCCTTTTTTTTGTTGGTATACTAACATTCTTTTTCTTACCTTTATGAATTTGTTGTTCGAGAGATTAATTATAATATTTATTCAATGTTTTGAAAAATATTAAATGTTTGGTATCACTTTTGTATTTTGGATTTAGATATATCATGATGTGGATGTGTAATGTTAGAACATACTAGACCGTTTTGACTTGTTATATATATATATATATATATATATATTCTCCGCATGTTATACATTTTGAATAATATTTTTTTTATGTATTAATTTTTCATTATTAATTAAAGTACGGGTAATAATGCGAGTATAAGTACTTAGGTACCTAACGGGTTAATATATGAGTACTTAATTTGCTACCCACGTGGGGTATGGATCTAGGTACGAGTATGAGAATGAATACTATAGTACCCTATCCATATCCTACTCATCGCCATCCCTAGTTAAGGCAAGTCTTTGAGTTAGACGATATTATGAAACTCCTTACCTCATTCATTAAACTTCAAGTTTAACAAATAGCTGATTAAAAATTAGCATAAGATTGAATTAGGCACCTCGAAAGTATGCTTGAGTAAAAAGTAAATAAGTAAGGATGAATTCATTATTGATTAGTTAAAATATGTTGAGATCTCAAATCACTTTATCTAATTAAGATTGGATGTATTCTTACTTTTTCACTTGACATTCAAACTAACTTTAAATGAGTTTTATCCCATAAAATTAACTTTTCATCTTTAAAGTGCAAACACAAATTAAAGCATTACCAATAATATTCTTTATTTAACACGATTCCTATAATATATTTTTAGATACTTGAATGGATAGATCTGAATACTGACAAACAGGATTTAATATATTACAAAATTACACTCCTACAAAATTATAATTATATTCATCATTAATTTAATAAAGTATATGATCTTAATTCATTAAATAATGTGAATATATATTTACTTTTACGTATGACTTTAAAAACAAACTCCTTTTAAATTAGCATTTTCCAATTTTATAATGTTAAATCATAAACACGATTAACAATAAAAAATGGAATCAACTAATAATCAACACCATCAGTCTTGACTACTGGCCTCGAGTATCAGGCTGAGAATAATCCACATCCCACAAAACAATGATGTTTTAATTGGAAAATATCGGATAATAACCAATGTCTTAAAGATATTTTTTTAAGAAAAAAAATATTTATTAAAAATTAATATATTTAATACTTAAAAATATGATATATTTAATTTTCGAATGAATTGTTATTTTTCTGATTTTTTTTAAAAAGTGTTATACGGACACTCATTAACAAGCAATTTGAAAAATTCTCCACCGTCCACCTGACCATCCAAAATCACACAAAAGCAGAAAAGATGCCCCCACGAACTAATTGGGTAGGTCCCACACCCGACCATGATGGGGCCACGTGTTCATGCTACCCCGAACAAACACGAGCTGTCACAGTAGAAAAAGAAAAGTCAGATTTTTCTAGGGTGTCCTTTTGCCATCATCGGACACGTGTCGCACCACCATTCGTGTTTGACATCGCTGTTGTGTCCTTTCCTCTCTCCTGTTATCGGTTACTCCTTCCGCGGTTTTCTTCTTCATCTTCTTCTCTCTCTCTCTCTCCCTCTCCAAAGCACATAACTTTTCACTTTCTTTTCCTACCCAACTACGTTTTCTCTAGATCCAACTACTTCCATTACCATCAACCCCTTGTTGTTTATTTTCCTTCATTCTACCTCCCAAAACAGCACCGTGATAGTTCCAACACCATTTTTTCTCTCTATGCCATTCCCCCAGGTTTGATTCATCTATTTCTTATTGAAAGTTTGCATTTTTTTTTGTTGTTTTTTCATTATCGTTTGATGGGTTCCTTGTGTTTTTTTTTTTAAAATTATAATTTTCCTTTGACGGGTGCTTGGATTTGGGGCTTAATTCTGTTTTGGAGTGATTGATTTTTGAGAAATTTGATGTTTTTAATTCTGGATCGAGTAGATCTTGTGGTTTTGGTATGTGTGTGTGGATTGTACTTTATTTGAGTTCATTGATGTGTTCCTAGAAAATTGAGTGGATCTAGTCAGGGGTGTAAATGTTTTGTTAGTTTTAATTTCTCTGTGGTTGCAAATAGAAGTCGAGGAAGAAAAATGAGGTCTTGTGCTCTTTTGTTGTCTTGAAAATTATCAAATCAACCTCATTGAAGATAAATTAGTTGCGTGAAGTTTGGTGTGTGTGCTGTTCAGGCCAATATTTCATCGCATTTATACATTATAAAAGTCATTGAAGGACTTCAATTTCAAGTGATTCTTATTCACTTTGGACTTCGGTTGTTAGGTGGGCGTGGTGTTGGTGGATAGTTAATTTATCATGAATCAGTCAATACTTTGTAGTATCTCAGTTGCATGTTTGGTTCAAACAGCATCGTTTCCATATGAACATCATCAGTGTTCTGTTTTTCATATCGAGCAAGTCTTAATTTGATTTGTTCAGTTGTTATCATGATTCTTTCCTAGGTTTCTGTGGCTTCTTTTTTTTTTTATCCATCCAATAAGGGAAGGGTGTCCCGTGTCTGCTTCTATTAAAATAATTTTTTTTTACTTGCAGTCTTTCAGATGATAAAGATTAAATTGTGCAAAACATAGATAGATGTATTACATTGCACTTTCATTCCTTCCGGCACTTTTTGTTCATCAACCTGTCCACAACTAAGTTAGGGTATACACTCGACTTGATAACTTGATGTGCTGTTTTTGCCATTAGTCAACATGATTCAGTCATGCTATTGTTTATTTTTTAATAAATAAAAAGTTTTAGCAACGCAAGACTAATAGAAATGTTTCACTTTATAAAAGTTTTTAATCAAACCTGTTTGATATGACTAAAACTTGAGAAGTAGTTGTTAATCTTTTTGTTTACATGCTTGTGTTTATGTGTATATCTGTCTGTGTATCTCTTAATCTTGAGTTAGCTAGAGTTAAAAGGAAATTTCATTTGGGATGAGATATTTTTATTCCTGTAATTGTGCTTTTGCGAGTTCCATGTTGGCCTGTCTAGTCTCTTTAACTCTGCTACGTCCATATTTGTTTGGTTTTTTATTTTTTCATTCTCGAGCTGTAAATGAATCATGCCTCTTTGTCTTTGTGAGCACTTTCAGTTTGTGATGATTTGCACTGTGTTTTTGCTTATAACTGCAGTTGGGAAGGGTGTGCTTGAACCAAAGTGTAGCTTCAGGGTGCAGATTTATTAATAGTCTTGTAGACCTGTTGGCTTTTTCAGGATGGTCAAGGAGTGCAAGTGTTGTGGAAAGTTAGGAAGAATGGGGCCAAGGGATGGGTCTATAAGTGCTTATGAATTTTCTCTGCTGTTGTCTCCTGTTGTTTCTTTTTGGGACTGCATAGTTCGCAAAATGAGGTACTCCTACAGACCTGAGTGGGTGTAGTGGTTGGAACGTTTCATTAGTACTAGTCTTGATACTTCAACTAATTAGAATATAGTTAGCATAAAAATTTAGGGAAAGAAGGAAATCAAGTACAGAAAAATGTATACAGCTCTAAAGAAATTCTCTTGAAGGAAAGGAGTTAAGAAAAGTCATTAAGTATTTATAGGTATTAGATAGTAAGTTCTATGGATAGCATGGCATTTAATAAAGGGCAACCTGTGAGAAAGGCAAAGAAGAAGCAGGTGAAAGATGAGTTGGATCGTCTTAAACAGGCTGAAAAGAAAAAGAGGCGACTGGAAAAAGCTCTAGCTACTTCTGCTGCCATCATTTCTGAGCTGGAAAAAAAGAAACAGAAAAAGAAAGAAGAACAGCAGAGACTTGATGAAGAGGGTGCTGCAATTGCCGAAGCCGTTGCTCTGCATGTTCTTCTTGGTGAAGACTCAGACGATTCATGTAAGGTTGTTATTAATGACAGTGGTTGCAAGTCCTGGAATTGCAATCATAATCTTGATCTCTTCATGGGTGGAAAAAGTGCTTGCTTTCCTCATCTAGATGGCGGCACATGGTCCGTCACTGCTGAAAATGGCGAGTGGTCTTTCTCATCGGGGCCTTTTGAAAAGAATGTATATGGACCACTATGTGAAGAAGCGGGATGGGGGCCTGCTGGATTCTCTGCTGATCTTATAGCAGCACAAGCAGCTAGATCACTCCAGATTGCAGAGGATGCAGATGAAGATAGGATTCTTGTCTAATTGAATGCTGAAATGATAGATGATTTGTTGGTGTCTTTGCTGATGACTGGATGAAGTCTTTGTTAATTTACTGAAGGTTGTCATTTGTATATATGATTGTCAATCATGTGCTTGTTAAACACGTTCTGCTTCAGTTGTGATTGAACATGTTGCAGTGTCACCATGTTTTATTCTGATTTTCTTTAACTGTATGTGAGGCTGCTAATTTTCTATGTCGAGTGACTGTCATAACCGAGTATTGTGTAGACTTAAATACTCTTTTGAGCTAATTACCAAATAATATGAACGCACGAGGGGATGCCTCATAATTTATATGCTCTTATTGTTGCCTCTTGGATTACATCACATTAAAGTGTGTTCGGGAAAACTTGAAAAAATAGATTAGGTTGATAATCGATTATATTTATAATAGATGATGCTGATAATCAATTATATTTATAATAGATGATGCTGATAATCAATTATATTTATAATTGATTATTGTGATAATCGATTATAATCAGAATCTATTTTTGTTTGGGTATGTTTGTTGAAATCCAATTTTAAGATAATCTATTTCGTTTAGGTAGTGTAAAAAAATCACTTTTACAAAGTAAATTACGAAAAAAGATATGAAGTTATTTATTTGTAATTATAATATTTGATACTTTGTTTAATAAACTTGTTAAAAGGATTTTTTTTAATTTTGGTCTTTATTTTTTTCCTATTATAAAATTGAATATAATTTTAGTATTTTTTCTTGACAAACATGTGAAAATATATTACAATAGTTAAATAAAAAAAATAAATATTTTATTTGGATATTGATTTATTATAATAATAATTTTTAATAAAATTGTTTAGCGTCAGCAAGTTACCACTAGCAATGCATATGAGAAGGAATAGGAATTTTTATTGGGTAGGAATCTAATTATGCACACAAAAATGGAGTAGGAATTAATTTGACTAAAATCAACGCAGAGAGGGCTTAGGGCAGTAAGGGTATGATTGGCAAGCTAGTTTTGAGATAGAAAATAATCCATTCAGAATAATCCTACAGTCCTTTACAATAGATGCACCCACAACAACTTTTTTTTCTTCAAAAAAAAGCTTTTTCTCAAAATTAAGCTAAATGCCAAACACATTAAATTATTGAAGAAACAATTTTTTAAGTGGAAAAATAGCTGAAATGGAAATAATCCATCTTTCTCAAACACACATTAAGGGTGTGTTTGGGAAAACTGGAAAAAAAAGATTATGCTGATAATCGAGTTATGAATAATCGACTATTATGATAATCGATTATAATCAGAATCTATTTTTGTTTGGGTCTGTTTGCTGAAAAGCGATTTCAAGATAATCTTTTTCGTTTGGATGATCTAAAAAAATCGCTTTTTACATAGTAAATTACGGAAAATGGTATGAAGTTATTTGTATAATTTAATAATATTTCTTTGGAAGTTAGTTTTGTAGGGTAAATAGGGAAGAGAGTTTTGAGAATGAAAAATAATCAAATCATAACAATCTTAAGCTAAAACAAATTAGATGACATAAAATAGTTTTTTTCCCCCAAAAAAAGCTTTTTTATAAATTTAAGCTAATTGTCAAACATGATAGATTATGTATGAAACAGCTTTTTAGCCAAAAAACAGCTGAAATGGGAAAAATCTATCTTTTCCAAACATGCTCTAAGTGGTTTGGCAACTTGGGACTCCTTTAAAGTTTGTATGCCTTGCCATTTTCTCCCCTCTTGTCAATTTCGTTTTTTAGTTTGTTGCATTTTCTATTGTGCTCTTTAGTTGAAAGGCTTCTCCCACAATCCTTTCTCGTAATAAGGGCGTGTTTGGGAAAGCTGAAAAAAAAAGATTATGCTGATAATCGATTTATGAATAATCGATTATTATGATAATGGATTATAATCAGAATTTATTTTTGTTTGGGTTTGTTTGCTGAAAAGCGATTTCAAGATAATCTTTTTCGTTTGGATGGTCTAAAAAAATCGCTTTTTACGTAGTAAATTACGAAAAAGGGTATGAAGTTATTTGTATAATTTAATAATATTTATTTGGAAGTTAGTTTTGTAGGGATAAATAGGGAAGAGAGTTTTCCCCAAAAAAAGCTTTTTTATAAATTTAAGCTAATTGCCAAACATGATAGATTATGTATGAAACAACTTTTTAGCCAAAAAACAGCTGAAATGGGAAAAATCCAGCATTCCCAAACAAGCACTAAGAGTAAATCTCCCATTGGGTCCCTAAAATTATAAGGTTGTATCAATTTGATTCTTATATCAATTTTGTGTCAATTTGATCCCTGAAATTATTAGGTTCATATCAATTTAATTTCCGACAGGGGGACTGAATTGATTAACTTTTGATAATTTCAGGGGTGTTTTTGGAATTTCGAAAATGTCAAGGATCAAATTGATATGATCTTACAATTTCAGGGACCAAATTGAAGATTTACTCTCATAATAATGATGGGAAAGTACTTCTAAAATGGAATAAGCAACGGTTAATTATTTGTTGAATTTCACTTTTGGAACATCTTAGTAACTGGTAACTAACAACAAACAAAAAGGAAGAGATGGATACGGGTGAAGGATTATCAATGTTGTGCCGCCACTCTCAATTTTAAGTCATTAAAAAATAAAACCCAAATTCTGAATACGCATACCAAGCACTAAGCAAAGCCTTCTTTATATTGTTCATGAACAATGGAAACAATGTGCAACACTATAAGTTACAGTATCTCAGGAAGGACTGCTGAAAAATACAAGACCACACACATTATTCTGCCAATATAGAGAACCCATATCAGGAATCAAGATGGATGTGGTATTAAGCGAATACCTTACGGTTGACAACACAATTTTTTTGGCTGAAAAATCTGTTAAGAATTCAGGCATCCGAAAGGTCCTTTTAAAAACCGACTTGTAAGGGGGTGGTCTACCTAGCTATATAAGCAACGGCCAGGCTCGTTAACCACCCGATGTGGGACTCGCAACACGCCCCCTCGAGCCTGGACTCGTCACCATAAGCGAGAGCTAGCGACACTATCCACACCACCGGGCAGAACGTGGCTCTTATACCATGTTAAATTCGGCCAGCATCCGAAAGGTCCCCTCAAAAACCGGCTTATGAGAGGATGGTTTACCTAGCTATATAAGCAATGGCCAGGCTCGTTAACCACCCGATGTGGGACTCGTAACAAAATCTTAATCATATTTGGCCCTTAATATATTTTGGATGAAAAGTCATTTTTATTATTATCCATTATAAACTTCAAATCACCCATCATTCAATAACCGAGGGAATCTTACTCCAGTATGTTTAGATCAGGTCAGATTCAAGGAGGAAGAATAGAAAGCACGATATATTCTCTTAAAGTTAACAGTCTTACGAGGCACCAACAATAAAATTTGATACACAATGAATAACACGTAATTGCCTTTTCTTATTCGACTTACAGTACATACACATAGCAGACCTCTATGCTATCCCTCAACTACCATGTGAAGATGAACTCTTTGGTAGCATTGCCTTGTCATATTATTCGTGTTTGTTGTTGAGGCTCAACCTCACTCCCACTCTAAACTTCTGAACTACTAGATGGTTTAGCACCATTAGTAACAAGATTTTTCAACCAAGCAGCTTGACCTCTAGGGGATCCTCCTCTACTTGAATTGGTAGGGGACTCCAGACCAATTTTAACATTATTAGTTCCACCTAAGAGAAACCGGTATGCTACTTTGCTTGCTGATATAATCTCTGTTTTGGCTTGCCGGAACTGCAATAACCAGGTATCATTACTAGTGAAACCATACACTTTCTCAAGATATGCCAATACTAACAAGTATAAGTACATGATTTGAAGTGTTGACAGCTAAAATAGAGTCGACATAAACCTAGGATAAAAGAAATGTAATAAGCAAAAATCATAGCAGAAATACATTAGAATTATAAGAATTAGAGTTTAATTTTGATACAATGTCAGTCTAACATTATTTACATTATCAACCAATCATATATCATCTTGGGTGTGACTTTTAAGATAAATACAATAATAGTCAAACATTTTTAATGATGTGACAATATATGATTGGTTGAGAGTATAGAAAATCTTTACATGGTGCAATACAATTAAATCCAAAAAAAGAAAAACATCTCACACGTAATGCTGTATTCTCAGCCACTTCCATAGCAATATCACCAGCATTAGCAAACCTATTAACCCAACCTGTCATAAAAGCTGTAAGAATACAGAGTGGAAGCTGCAAAATTTACAAGAGCAATTATTCAAAAGATGGATCAAATATCAATGTTAAAACCTTCATAGCTTGGTAATTGGCATATAGAATTTGAAAATGGGAAGTGGCAAATTATCATTTATCCTGAAGCCCACAACTCCCAATTTAAGTATAAGTACTTCTAAAGGTGGTGGAGCTAGAAATTTTTTACTGAGGAGATCAAAGTAGAACAATATTTAATTTAGGGGGCTAAGTCAACGAACTTCTGTTACTTTTTTCAAAAAAATTAAATTTGAAAAACTTACTTTTAAGAATTTTGGAATAGCCATAACTACCTCATCCAACCATTACCCACTATCATTACGCTCACATTTCACTTTACAGTATAAGAACGAGCATGTAACTATAATAATTTTAATTTGAGTATTCTCAATGAGAAGTATGATATTACACATTAACATAACATGGGCATGAACACATGGAGAATGCAGGGTAGAATTTAGCAACAAAATGACAAGTCACAATGTACATAATAAAAGCTACATTATATAATTAGGTGCTTACCTGGAAGTTTTGGCACGCCAAGCCTTTCACAGAATTCATCACAGAAGTGGTTGCAGTTTCTGGACAACAGGTCATAGGAATTTCCAGGCCACTCTCTACTAAGCTCTCTTAATATTTGATTTACCATGAAAATGTTAAAGTTTGTATTCCCTAGAACAAGGGATTTGCGATGTGAATACATTGGATTCTTTCCTGAAGGACAACTAAAGACTCCAGTACCTTCCTCACAGAATGCAAATGACCATTCCTCATCTCCATAAACCTGTGACAGTAGCTCAAAAAATCTTAATATATCAGCATGTGACCGAACCAACAGGCCTATCATAATATAAGGGAGGCTGCACTGTGTCAATCAGAAAGAAATTTTGGGACCAAAAAATGCATGCTATATGTATGGCCAGATAAATGACAGACAGGCAATATTTTGAGGTAAAAATCTCCATCATAAACGTACCAATACCAAGGAAGCTGCAAAACCTGATAATGCAACTAGTCACTGACCATTTCGCAATTTATTCCGGTCATATCTTTATGATTTCTCCTGTCATACACCCTAGCATTTATAACCATACACTGCAAAGGGCTGAAAAGTGAAAACCACCTTAAGAAAAATGTCAGCAACACAATCTTCAAGACACTCTATTATTGTGATTTCATATAGGACCCACTAAATCACATGGACACGCTCTCTATTCAATGGGTCTCACGTGAAATACATCTAATATTAGAAAGTGTGTTGAAGAGAGTGTGATAAAGAGTATGTTATTAGCATTGCTCACCACCTTAAATACTTCTCTCCCGTCCTAACCTATGGCTGCCCAACTTTCTATAATAGAAGAAATGTATAGAAGTGCTATCTAGTTGTAACTTGTAACTCTCAGAGATAAGTGATCAACTATTTGGGACCTGTTTGGGTAAACGGCTAAATTAAGCGCTTAAAAGTGCTTATAGGATAAGCGCTTATGTATAAGCTATTTCTATAATCAAAAAGAAAATATAGTCACACTGTTTTCATATAAGTTATATGCTGTTTTCATAAGCTATCCTGGAGAGCTTATCAAAATAAGCTGAAAACAACTTATAGACATATCATAAGCTGTTTTCCATAAACTCTCTCAAATACTCTAACAAACGCCTATGTCTATAGATAAGCCCGAATAAGTTGTGTATAAGACAATCCAAAGAAGCCCTTAATTGTTTCACTGACAGCATTTACTTCATAAATTATGAGCCTGAGGATCAGTTTATACCATGGTTACATGCAAAATATAGACTCACACCAAGAACCAAATGAAACCATGCCGAAACCAAAAGTCAAGAATCCCAGAAAATGAGAAAGCAAGATAAGTATATACATACATATATCATCAGTATTGAAAATTCAAACTAACAAAACTCAAGAACCAATCTAAAGAAACAAGAGACAATGGTAATGACCTGAACGGCGCTGTGGAATATACCACCGAGACCAATGCCATTCTTGAAGATCTTGTTGATGTGAACAACGGTGCTGTTGGTCTTCTCCGACCCACTATTGGTGACGTCGTATATGTGCAGTGTCACTTTCGTCATCTTCACCAAAAACCGTAACTTGGCTCAACCCCACTTCCTCTTTCTGGCTCAAAACTCTAACTATGTATCCGGGTCTCTCACAAATGATTCATTTCAAGAAACAGCAGCTCTACTCCACCCTTTTCAATGTGCCACCTCTGTTCTTGTTCTTGTTCTTTTGTTCTGTAACCGTTGGGTCTTTCTCTCTGGGATTCGAATCAGAGTGAGATTCTGCAAGCAAAAACCATTCGATTTTTTCTTCCAATTTTCCTGTCTTCGTCACTCTTTAAACGATTTTTCCCCCTTGAATTTGTATTCTAGACTAGAGGGAACGGGGCAGAACAAGGCCAAGGGTGTAACTACTAACTGTGCATGAACAAAGAAAAGAGTAAAAAAAGAGGGTAATTATGAAATGAACTGTTTTACTCCTGATCTTTTTTATATTCCTTTTTTTATTTTTATATTATTTTTTAATTTGAGTTGGATATCATCTCTCTGTCATATCGTGTTGAAATATGAGAACCATGTTTGCATCCATGGAATGGAATAATACTACGTTCCTTATTTACGTTGTTTAACATGGGATACAATGGAATTAAACATGCTGAATTGGATTCCATTCTTTTTTATCCAATACCATTTTGAGGATATAGGATGCAATCAAATGAAACCTACTTATTATTCCCTCTATTTCACTTCATTCCATAACAAAATATCTAAATAATAATATGTTAGTTTTGTTCTATTCCCTCTCCTCTTATTTCATTCTATTTCACTCATGATTAAATATCTAAACATAGCTAAAACTCTCAAATGTAACATGCAAGAATACCATAGTTTGCAGCTGTCTTTCTGCTACAGGGAGACTGGGAGAGTGTTTTTGGCTAATGATTAATTTGAAATGACGATAGTACCCTCTCTTATCTCCCCTGTTTTCCATTTTAGGAGTGCAAAGGTTCTTTCGTGTAACTGTATTTTGAAAACAGGTAAATATATATATTAAAGGGTGTTTGCTAACAGATCCAAAATGGAAAGTTTTTAATAAAAAAAAATACAATATTTAATATATTAGTAACTGAAAAGAAATTACACTTCAACAAATAATTTCACTTTTTTTTATGTCCGGATACTAATCCCTTTCAAGGCACGTAGAGATCACCGAAGTGTCTCCCAACAAAGTTTGTTTACATACATACGGCATGAATCTAATCCCGTGTGTTTAAGAAACTCAACTATCTACCAATTATGCCGGATGTTGTTGGTTATAATACCATTTTTTTCATTCCAAGAGGTTCTGTGCTATAAAGTCCCAGGTCTGGATCAAAGAAAGAGTATTTAATTGGCATGCTTAGTAAAATATATATACGGTTACTGCCAGATGAATACATAAATAAAAAGTTGTAAGGAAAAGAGAAGCGAGCACAGAGAAGCATGTCACAACAGAAAGTGGATGCACTTCCGTAAGAGCTATTTGCTTGAGTGGAGGCTACACGCTTTCACTGCCCCACTTGCATTAGAGTTGCACTAAGCTTATTATTGGCTGGATGCTATGAAATTCAAAAAGAGGAATACCTTCTCACCTAAAAGGGTGGCAAAATAGTGGTAGCCAGCCTTGCTCACGCACCCCCATTTTCTTCATGTGGTCCCACTTGATCGTGAGAAATCTGGTTTTTATGAGTTTGGACAAAATGAATACTTCCAATTTCTGTAAACTATTCTCTAAACCGTTTTAATCTTACCTGAAAAGTTTTTTCTCTTTCTGTAAAGGACAGGAGTGAGAAAGGAAGCTGGATTCACTTTAAAATATAAACAGAATAACTGAATAAATATCCCTTTAACCTGAATAGAACTTGTTACATATTTGCAGCAAACAAAATATCTTCGTAGACATTCTTGCCTGACACAACTTTACAGATCAATTTACTTATTTGAGAGTTATCAGTGTCTGGTTGTTTTAGATTCGCCATCATAGAATCACATTTCAAAATCACGTTGACCAAAAGCTTGTCTCGCCTAGCTTTTAAAAGAAGTGTCTCAAGACGTGTTTTTTTCACTTTTACGGTGAGAATAATCTCAACCAAACAGGCTCTAAGTGATCCGTTAAACAACTGAATGGAGTATTATTTATGATTTTATCTAAAAAGCATTCTTAAAGAGGATAATTAGGTTATCCAAACCTTTTTTGATGGCATCATGTTATGCATTAGAATGGTATTATGCAGTGTTCTGCTGCTGTTTTCTCCTGACCAGAGGATTAAACAAGCTCTCCTTGAGAAGTTTGTATTTGGTGAAGCAGGTTAATTAGTGAGCAAATCATGGCGACCTTGATATACACAGGTTAATGGGTCAGATCTCTCCAATGCACAGTTTCTTAAGCTCACCCTGTTTTAACTCAAATTTCTAGATTATAGTGCCAAATAAGAAGAAAATGAGGGGAAAACAAGTTGATTAACTATTAGTAGGCATAGGCATAGGGATTTTCTTTTAAAAGTTTATCTGGGTAAATAATGTAAGTAGCTTTATATATAGGGCTAAGAGATAAAGTACTAACTCTTGAGGCAGAAGAAAGAGAAGCAGACCACAAAAAGAAAAAATTTATTGGAAAATGTAACTTTTGATTGTTCAATATATTGAATACACCACTTTCAATGCAAAATTTCTATGTTTGCTTCCTTAACCAATGCCCTTATGCACATACTCGTCAAGTTCATTTCAATTTTTTGAAAAAAAATATATTATTTCTCATGGATTATGGCCTGCTAATCACAACTTTGACTGCTTCAGCTCCAGAATAAGTACAGAATGGCTGCATAACAAGTATACTACAGTAGGTTTAAAGCTTCTCTCCAATGTCAGGCAACAAGATTTCAAACATTTGTAAGAAACTATCAATGAACTCGTGCTATATCGGGAGTCTATTGCTGCCTTCGATGAGCAAATCTTCATAAATATGGTTTTGATACAATCCCTTTAAAAGAAAAGAAAAATTATGGAAGCCTAGTTAATGCTTTAATACCTCTTTATCCATGTGAAGTTGTTTACTACATCAGCAAGAATTGCTTATAATTGCAGCATGCACCTATCTCTATCTGCCTTCATTGGTCATTAGCTGGGAAAACACTTGGCTACTACTTATGTCTGAACAACCATTATCACAATCTCTGTCTGTTCTTCTGTTGCTAGAAAAACTTCCAGGAATAATTCTAGTTGTCAGATTCACTGCTTCACTAGCACTGCTATCACCACGTGGCTCGGTTTGTTGTCCACTTTCTTGGAGCTGAAGTGCATATTCCAAATTCCATAAGACATCACCCATAGTTGGCCTGTCAACACCATATTCAGCCAAACATTTCTCTGCCGTTTCACCGAATTTCTTCAAAGAGCTTTCTTTGGTCTGTCCAACAAGATGGGGGTCAACAATGTGCTCCAGCATACCCATGTTCATCCATTCAAGTGCCCATTCTGCTAAATTCACTTGCTCCCTGGTCAGTTGTGGATCAACAGCAGGTCTTCCACAAAGAACCTCAAAAAGCACAACCCCAAATGAATAAACATCTGATTTATCTGTAAGCTGCTGCCTCCGGTAATACTCAGGATCAAGATAACCAAAGCTGCCTTTCACACCAGTACTCACATGTGTTTCATTGATACATGGTCCAGATCTTGAAAGACCAAAGTCAGCAACCTTGGCCACATAATTTTCATCAAGCAATATATTGGTTGATTTAATGTCACGGTGGATGATTCCTTGTGCAAAACCAGTGTGAAGATAGTGAAGACCTCTAGCTGCACCAATGCATATTTCAAGACGCTGCTTCCAAGATAGAGGTGGTAGTGCTGCTAAACCATATAAGTGCCTTTTAAGTGGACCTTTTTCCACATACTCATACACAAGTATCATTTCTGAATTTTCTTCACAAAATCCAACTAGTGAAACAAGATGGCGATGACGAATTTTAGATAGAACTGTTATTTCAGTATGGAATTCTGGAAGGCCCTGTCTGGACCCAGGCATACCTCTCTTGACAGCAACCTTCACATTGTCTCTAAGTACTCCTTTGTAAACTATACCAAATCCACCAGATCCTATAATCAGACTTCTATCAAAATTGTTTGTTGCTGATTGTATATCAGCAAAAGGGATCTTCAAGCCAGAATATCCATGAGAGCTAGGTTCAGACATTCTACTAAGGGAACTCCCTCCAAACATACGTAAAGGCGTCCATCCAACACTTTCCACTGTCCTTTGCTTTGGTTTCTTCTTCCTGCATTTGATAACAAGTAGAAAAACAGTGACAATTATAAAGAAGAGAACCATTCCTCCAGCAATTGAACTCACCAACGCCCACAAATTGTTCTTCCTGTGCACAAGACTGGAATCAATAACATCGACCATCTGCATTATCTCTGCACCATTCAATATGGCATTCATCCTTATAGAACTGCTCAGGTCAGAAGGACCAACACTTACTTGAATAACACCTGAATCATCTGAATGTGAAACAAAATCCACATAGACCGGAGATGCAAGTGTGTGGACTGTAAGGGATGACAAATCAAGATCCTTATATGCAGTGTATCCATTAATATACACATCAAAGTAGAGCAAGTTAAGAGCAGGACTAACAATGTCACAGAAATGCAACCGAACAAAGTGTGGAACACCACCAGGAGCCACAGGAAAATTCCAGGTTATGTTGAACTTTGAAGCTAAAATTGAGTTTTCCCTGTTCATCTGCTGAGCAGTCATGTAAACATTATCAGGCGCAATCTCTGGAGTTGCACCTCCCGTCTGGTAATTTGGTGTATGAGTGCTTACTGCAGCCTTAGCAGCATCCTTAAAGACCAGAAAATCCTTATCAGGAATCCAAGTCCTCCAAAGGGTGTCATTAAAAGGAGTTATTTTCAAACCTCCAACATTAATTCTATGAATAGTTTCTAAAACCTGAGAGGAAAGACTCTTGTACTCCTCCACTCCAGAAGGACCAACCAACCTGGTTCCATAATCCATAACAAAATCTGGAGGTGCAGTAAACACCTCCATAGCATTGACAAAGCAAAAACCTGAGTTACCAACAGGTCTAAACAAAATTTCAAGCAAGTTTGATTCTATATTCAAAATAAACTCCTTAAGAAGCACATCATTAGTTGGCTGGAAATCCCTCAGAACCGAAATACCATTAATCAAGACATCAAATTTTGCAGATTTCAGGTCAAAACTTTGAGCTTTAAAGGGAAAGAAATGAAAACGCACCAAATGGGTACCGTTTTTCTTCATGTTGAACCTGTATCTAGCAGTGGTGGTGAAAATTCTGGCTGTGTGGTACAAAGTAGGAAAATTTGGAGGTGGGTTTTGGTTTGTGAGTGAAATGGATTCATCTGCAGAGAGAAAAGTGGAGGCTGGGTTGGTGGAATCACCCATGAAGACACGGTTGAAGAGGGAAGCATTTCTGTGTGATCCACAGTTCAGCAGGTAGTTGTCAATGGGAGTGAAGGAAAATGAGCAGGGAATGAAAAGGAGAAGGATTAAAGGTATAAGCTTTTGGATGTCCATGGAAGAAAGCTTTGGGCTTTGGGGTCCTTGAAGTGTGTGAGTCCCAGGTTGAGGAAAACTCATGCCATGTGATGTAAGTGGATACAGAAGAAGAGTGGAAAATAACTGTAACAGGATGACAACATTGTGACAGTGACTTCTTCAGTCCCACAGTGAAGATTTGAGATGGCAGATATTATAATAATGTAGTACATCAATTTTGTCACTCAAGTCAAAGGGATGATTGCCCCTCCATTTTCCCATTTGCTTTTTCATGGTATTTTGTTTTCACACAAATCTACAAAAGTCTTCTGTGCTTTCAACTTGATAGAAACTTGGACAGGTTTTGTTACCAAACTTAATGTTGTGTTTGGTAAAGATTCAGAAAACCCCGGCAATGACAAATTTACCGTACCTGTAACATTTTGGAAATTATTTTTGAATCAATTGAGAAGCTCCAATTTGGAGCTTTCACATTCAGAGCAGTGGACGTGATTCTTGCTCCTCTCACCATCCTTTCAAACAGACACTTAGTAGGTGCATAAAATGATATGGTATAACTTATCATTTGATTGAAATTATTTTCAGCACAATGCGTATCTTCTATTACATCTTCGGCTTCGTTTTCTTATTATCATTATTAGTGCATTCCAATTAAATCGTCATCATTATCATTATTATATTGTACAAAAAAAGTGCTTAAATAATATATCTGGGTTTAGATTAGCATTGACTTGAGCTCACATCCGACGAACAGTTCACAGGTCACACAGAGATGGGATTTGGCGAATTTCCACAGCTGAGGTAAGATGATGCGCCTTTTAAATGCAATTCAAATCCCCAATTGACAACCACATCTTATCTTATGAGATAGTAGGATACAATTCATTGTTATCGAGTTCCAGTTCAAAAAGGCATATGGTGCATGCCAGCTTCACGCGGCCACCGTTAATTTATTCTTTGGTTATTAGCTGCACCACTCTAATTTGCTGCTTAGCACTTTCTGGAGTTTATAATCTTGTTGCTACATGTCACATGGCATATGTCAATACCATCCATCGTAGGATTTTTTTTTCTTCCACATGTTAGTCTATTTTGTTTGAAAAAAAGGCTAAAGCAGATTTATTTGTGAATTATTCAATCTTAATTAAGATCAAATTTGTTTGTTTATCTAAATAAATAAGTTTGCTGTATTGTCGGTTTTCCAAAAATCCAAACCCATTGCACTAACTTCGTGAAACTTACTGTGTGTTATTATAGTTCCAAATTACTTGTTTCTCACGTGAACTTAGAATTACATCTTAAATTTGCATTTTAATATACTGTTGCGCATAGAGCATTACTTTAGGGTTAGAGGCACCTGCTTAGTAGTATTATAAAGTCACACGTGACACGTTTAGGTATGTCACATTACACATTTTTTGTTCTCTAAATGGGCCTTATATCCTCTCTTAAAAGTGTAGTTTACTTACTATTGCATTTAACTTCTGGCACTATTAAACTTTTTCCTTCTTCTTTCTTTTTTTTTTTAACCAGAACTTTTTTCTTCTTCTTGATAACAGGATGAGAGTTTTCGTAATTTTGCTTTTTTTTTTTTGTTTCACAAAAAAAAACTTTTTCCCAGCCTCTTTTCCAGCGTTTATATTCTAACCTTAATTCTGACTTCTTTATTATTATGTTCATTGACTATGAATTATCCACCACCGTTAACAATGACTAATCTCCGTCTTGAAACCTGTTGGGCACATAAGATGAGTTATCCGCTCTCAACTAAGTTTTTTTCATACACAAGAATCAGAATTTGAATCCTTAACCACTTGTTGAAGGTGTTCGAATCTCTTATCACATAGATCAACCACATGTTGGTTACCCGATTATAAACACATGTACTAAACTACTTTTCAGTTATTTGTATTTAAAGGTTGCCTTTAAAGTTTACATAAGAGCTTGGCAAAGAGAAAGGTAGACTCGGTGAATTAGGTCATCTCCATCTCGGAAGCCTATGTTTTTACTTTTTGGAATTTTTAAATAGGTCTCATATTTACACATCACTCATCTTTACTTTTTATAACTTAAGCACCTCATCTCTCCAACTTAGCAACTTCAAAAAAGTTCTTAAATAGATCCCACTTGTGACCTCACATCCTTACATTTCATCAATAATTTATTTCCAACAGCTCAAAATTATACTTTTCACACTTTTTGTTTTTATTATTTTATATTAAAATATTAAAACCTTGCTTACCAAATGAAATAAGCAGCGTAGGCTTGATAAGCATCGGTTCTTCAAATTCTTCCAATGGCAGGTGCTTATAAGCACTGGTTCTTAATAGACAAGAACCTTAATTTTTGAGGCCATTAGAGATGACCTTACGAGAAGAAGTAACATAAGCATAAGATAAGCCGTTTATTAGATGCATAAGCATGCCTATTTGTTTAGTTTTTTATTTTTCGAAATGAACAATGTTTTTAAATTTATTTATGACAGTTTAAATTTGTTTGGTTATGCATTTTAAAAAATCAATTATAAAAAGATGATTCAGGTGAAGCTGAATTTCATATGAAAAAACGTTTTTTTCAAAGAGGAGAGAAAACATTTTATAATATTTTTTGACAAAATTAGCACCTCAAATTTTACAAAATGACCATTAACATTCTCATATTTTTTATTAAATAAATTATTAAATTAAATCATTTTTAAGTAAATATTATGAATATAGTAATTAAATATTAATTTTTAACACGTTTAAAAAACATTTTTTATCCAAACATATTTATTAAATTTTTTTATGTCCTTTATTACAATTTCATATGAAGAAATATCATTTACCCAATATACTCTTTCTTACACAATTTTTTTTTTATTGAATCACATATTACATTTTTTAAAAATATAATTTAAAATATTACTTGTTACCAAAAAAAAAAATATTACAACATTCTTCTATTTGTAAGTATAGGAGATCACGTGTGCAAAGGTGACGCTACTATTTTCAGAATGGCTTACTCCTTAATCCTTATTTAACTATTTAGTGGTTGAAATTTCTATATATTTTATGAAATTAAGTAAATAAATATTTTCTTGCTCACTAAAACAAACTCACTTAAAACAAGTTTTATCCCAAATTTGACATTTGAAATAAAAAAAGATATGTTGAGACTTTTATTAAAAGGTTATGATATTTCAACGTCAAGTTTTGAATATCATATTGATATTGTATATATTGTTGGATATTTTATTTTATTTTAAAATAATTTGTTTTGAAATTTGAAAGGTTAAATCTCTCCTTTATAATTATTTATTACCAATTATTTTTTATATCTTTTTCTTTAATGTTTTGACTTAATTTTATTATCTTTAATGCTTTGTCCTTAATATTCAAATAGTTTCGTTATTATTTTAATTACCTTTTATTGCTTTTTATACCTTGTTTTTTTTGGTAAACTGCTTTTTATACCTTTTATTACATTGATTTATTTAAATGCAAACACTTTACCGGTTTGCTTCATTGTTCTCAACGTGCCAATATGGCTTTATGTTGCTATTTTTTGTTCTTGAAAACTAATTAGGGTCCGTTTATTATAGATTATGAAAAAAATAATTTTTATATAAAATAATTTAGAGATTAAATGAAAATCATTTTTTCATAATCTGTAACAAACATATTTTCTATCTCCTCAATAGAATCAGATTTTAGTGAGAAGCTAAATGGAATAGCTTCTCATTTTGGTCCAAAAAATGATTTTTTTTAAAAAATGATTTTCTAAAAAATCTTAAACAAACACAATTAAAATCACTAAAAATGATTTTTAACTTAAAAAAATGATTTTTATGGTCAAATAATCTAAAATAAACGCACTCTTAATCCATGAAGGAAAGGTGGTGGTAAAGTGGGTGATGACATTCCCCTATGTATCAGTTGTTCCATAACAAATTTTATTGAGAGAGCCCATTCTATTTCTTTTAGTTGTGATGTTATATATGATTGTGGCATTTTTAAGAACCTTTCTTTCTTCTGTTTTTTCTGTTTAGTGTATTAGAGTTGATATTGTTTTTGTTGTTCTGTATACTCAAATTATTCTGGAAGAGTCTGTTAAATCTTGAGGGATATTCGCATTATTATAATTATTGTGACGAAATAATTCTTAAGGACAATGTGATTTCATACGTCTCAGACTATAAACAAATTTGTGTTCTTCATCCTTCTCTCTACTTATTTTATTTGTTTCATTTTATATATTATTTTTATAACATATATTTATTTCTTTTTTTTACTTTTTATTTTTCTTGTACATCAATTTCTAAAATACATAAAAACGAAGGTATGGTGTGCCTATTTAATTTTTGTTTCCCAGAAAATCATCATATTGGATATATGGGAAACATCTTTATATATGAGAGACATGTGAAAATATGGTGAGAGGTGGGACACCTAAGTGAAAACCTCTTCTAATTTTTTAGAATTGGACTCTTTTAAAGTGAGGAGTAAGAGTGTATTCACTCTTTCTTAATTTGATAAATTACATAAAAGTCTTAATCCACTAAATGATTCAAGGATAAATATACTTTTACTTTCTCTCTTTAAAGAAATGAATTAAATCTAATTTTTTAAGGCAAATGCTAAGGACACTGATTAAAAAATAAAAGATAGGAAATTTATTTTGGGAAATAAAAGGTCTCAATCCAATAAATGATTCAAGTGTATATATTCTTATTTTCTCTAGTTAGAGAAGTTAAATCCAATTTCTTAAGGCAAATGCTAAAAAGGTCTGATTATGGAATCAAAAACAAAAACTTTATTTTAAAAAGTGATGTATTCAATATTTTAAAAATTTACAAGTTATAATTCTGAATGCAAAACTTCTATTCATTCATTCATCATAACGAATATTGGTTAGGAAGATCCATTTTTTAACATGGATAAATTCAAGATTCGAAACCAATGTCGTGTATTTAAGAGAATCATCCCCTATTACTTGGACTATACACAGTTATGGTGCCACGGTTGGAAATGGATTTGTTGGCCGTCAAAATTCTCTCCATTCGCTAGACTAGATTCAATAGGTCGGAATTTTTTGAATCGAATGAGTTACATCTTGAATTTACATTTTAAATTGGATTTTACCAAATTTAAAATATACATAGTTTCCAACAATACTCCTGAATGCAGTGAACGCATGCAGCCCGGAGGCAATCTGCCATGTTGAAGAGTGAAGACAGATTTTAATTTAATTAATTAATTAATTAATTAATGCTTCGATACGGGGAGTCAGTGGCATTTGAAAATCAACAACGTTAACGTGTCAATGAGCTAAAGCAAGGTGAGCAGAGCACCCATATCATATAATATTGAATCACTCACTGTGTTGTAGACAGACACACAGTGTTGTTGTACTTGTTCCGGTGGCTGGCCAAAATGCCTTCAGATCTTCTTCTTCTTCTACCTCGCGCTAATTCCCAGCTCCTACACCTCCCACCCCATTCATTTTCCCGCCACAAGCTTCTTCCTTTCTCTCCAACCACTTCCACCTTTAGTTCTTCATCTTCTTCTTCTACCATCATCAAATTCCATTCTTCTTCTTCTTCTTCTCAAAGACGCTGTTTGGTTACATCGGCTTTCCGACCCAACTTGAATGCCCCTCTCATCTCTCCTCACGACAATTGGGGCAACTGGACCGCTCTCTTCGCCACCGCTGCCTTCGGAATCTGGTATTCCATTAATTGTGCTTCCTCAACTTTATTAATTGCTATACATTCCTTCGTGGTCGTGGAATTTATGACGTGGGTTTTGTTTTTGTTGGATTGTAAGGTCCGAAAAGACCAAACTTGGGAGCACGTTAAGTGGTTCTCTGGTTAGCATTTTGGTAGGGCTTGGTGCCAGTAATTTGGGGTTACTTTCCAGTGAAGCTCCCGCGTACGATGTTGTTTTGAAGTTTCTGCTCCCTCTCTCTGTTCCTTTGTTGCTCTTCAGGGCTGACTTGCGCCGCGTCATCAACTCAACCGGGACACTTCTCTTGGCTTTCTTGTTGGGTTCAGGTATCACTTTTTCTTATATTCTATTTGGAATTTGGACATGTTGGGCTGAATTCTGGTTACTGTTTCTGTTGGCGCTTCAATTAAATATGTTTTTGTGACGCCAATGGTTGTTATGTTTTGATCATGGATAAAAAGGATTTGATTGGTGCATTGTTTTTATTTTGTTGCTTTTGGACCACCACTCTATGAGAGATGTAGAAATCGACATTGAAAGAGAGAGAGAGAATTGTGGAAGCTTTTCTGTATATTGCATAAAATGTTCAACTAACTGTAAATACATGTACAAGGGAGTGAGTAGATATATATGTTGCCCAAAAGCTTTCCAACGAGCTATAACTAACTAACAGAAAGTGAACCTAACCAACAGCAAGCTAACTGTAAAAGTAACCAACTAAATTAATAGAATTGTCAGCTTAATGGGCTGAGTCAGCCAACAGTATGTGATTAGCCTGTCATCAATCTTGCCTTCACTTTACTGTTTCATTATGTGATGGTTTTAGATTGGTAAACAACAAAATGGAATAGTTTTGGTTGAAGAAACATGAACATGAAGAGAACTTGAAAGCTTTTAAATTTGCCTTTTAATGAATGGAAAGATGTTTGCGTCGTGTTTGTGTGTTTGATTGAAGTGGGTCTCGATGTTTGCATCCTTGTGAGATCTCTATCGTGTATGCAAATTTACGTGACATGTGATTGTTAAATATGTTAAAATAAAGTTAAGCAATTATAATATTTAATTGTCTTCCTTTGGATTTGGTAGGTCTTTCCGCATGATGAGTTTGATTTCTTTTTTTTTTCCCCTTTTCTTTTAGATTAGGTGGTCAAATGCTTAGGCACTTGATTTTTTGTGGCATAGGGTTGATGGATCTTATGCAGAACAATGACTTCCAGTTATCTTTCTTTGTAATCTCGTAAGTCCCTTTGCGTCCATGTATCTGTTTCTGCTTTTTCTTCTTTCAGTCTCATATTTTAGAGGACCTTGATTTCAGATCTGAATGAATTATTACATGGAAAATGACTTACACTTCTGATAAAAGAGAGTAAGATTGAGAGAGAGAGAGAGAGAGAGCGAGAGAGAGAGAGAGAGCACCATGAAATGCTTTAGTGGTATTAAATACAGAAACTCTCAAAATTCATAAGTACATTTAAATCCCCAAAATGTAGAGAAATTATATGTCTTCTATCTCATCATAGGATTTCCATCACAGGCTTTATTAGAGATCAACCGAGCATGAAATGGAAAACCACAAGACTTCTATTTCACTGCTTACAAGCATGCAATTGATGCAGACATTATGAAACTCCAATACATTATACATATACATGTCTCAGCTATGGTAATTGAATTAATGCTGGACAACAAAGGAACTAGGATTTTAGAAGTGTTGGGGTCTGGGTTTATGTCGAATATTCGATGCTTAACTAGGATGTAATAGGCCAAGGTTGATTTGAGTGTTACTTTCCTTCAATGTTAGCCTTTTGAAGCCTTATAAATTATGATCTTAATGGATAGTCCAATGATGATTGAATTGAGAGAAAGGAATTTGAAAGGTGCTTCTCAAGAAAACGGCCTGGGCCATATTTTTTACAATTCTTCGATAGGCTTATCAATTTTCACTAATCACTATTATAAGATTAGAACTTTACCCTAAGATTTTAAGTTCTTAATAATACCAAAGACACATAAAGATCCAACGTCAAGTAAAGTCCTTTGTGACGAAGAAAATTCAAAACGTAAGTTAAAGTGATGCTTTGTCAAGTAAATAAAATATTATCAATCTGGAACAAAAATTATCAAAACTAAATTAAAGTCAACTTCTGAACATTAATAATACAAAATTACTAACAGTCCTGCTTATGAAAAGATCACTATATCAAATACAGATTGGTTCCTTAAATTGCTATTTTTCTTGATCCTGTTGCATCTCATATCAATTCGTTGATAGAATATGGGGTTCTAAGCCTATAGCAGAAGAATTAGAAAGTGAACAGAAACAAATATTGGACCTGAAGCCCAAAAGGCCCACTGTATGGAAAGTGTATTCTAGAAAGAAGTGGAGTGGGCCAGGGCTTATTTAGTTATCTGAGCTGGCTGTACTACTGCTGTAGTTAGTGAGCTGTGGCTGAGAGGAAAGTTAATTAGTCATTTTTCTGGTGTAATAGGCTTAAGGCTTGGCAGAAAACTGAATTCTCTGAGGAGCTATAACTCTGGTATTTGTTCTTTCCTTCTTTAATAGCTCTTTGAGCTACTTTTTCCATTCAATAAAATCACAGAACCAGTATTTCCACCATGGGTTCCTAACATTCGTCTTCAGATGAAGTTTAGAAATGCTATTGTCAAAAGCAACCTGTCAGAACTTCATTGTTCATTTTCTCTGTTTCTCAAGATTATATTGACCAATTTTTATTTTCCTGCATTATCCTGACAGTTGCAACTACAGTTGGAACAGTAGTAGCATATTTGCTTGTTCCGATGCGATCACTTGGTCAGGATAGTTGGAAGATAGCAGCTGCTCTCATGGGCAGACATATTGGTGGAGGTAATTCTAATTCTACTTTCTAGAGCTCATTAATATTGATGGAAAATTTTGTATCTTCGACTGGCTTCACTCATGATATTATTGTTTTTCCTTATTGTGCAGCTGTCAACTATGTTGCCATATCTGACGCCCTTGGTGTTACCCCTTCAGTTTTGACTGCTGGGTTAGCAGCAGATAATGTTATTTGTGCAGTGTATTTTACAACATTGTTTGCTTTGGCCTCTAAAGTGCCTCCAGAGGCCTCTACATCAGTAAATGGTAACTCAAGTTCTATTTTGATTATAACATGATTATTTAGCATGTATAATATTTCTCTGACTTGAAATATTAGCTTACCAACATCAGTAATGCATGCTTCTATGCCACTAGATGTGGCAGTAAGAATTGAATGATGTGTTCTTCGCTGATTACACCTGACAGTATTTTGTGTGTGTCAGATGATGGAACGACTATTGTGTCTGAGCCTGGTAACAAACTTCCAGTGCTACAAATGGCCACTTCTCTTGCTGTGGCCTTTGCCATCGGCAAGGCTGCCACCTTTCTTACAGGATATTTTGGAATCCAAGGGGGCAATCTGCCAGTGGTAACAGCCATTGCCGTAATTCTCGCAACTGTATTCCCCAAACCATTTGCTTCTCTTTCGCCCTCTGGTGAAGCTATGGCCGTGATTCTCATGCAGGTTGGTTAATGTTCATCATAGGCAAGATTTCTTCATCATATATAGGAGGAAGATGAAAAAATAAAAACAAAAAAAAAATGCATGAAATTTAAGTAATTTAAAATGTTTTTTCTCTCAAGAAAATTAGAGAAAGGTGGGCATGTGTAGTGGGAAAATAAATAGAGAAAATTGGGGATATAAGCAATGAGAGTAACAGAGGCGCAATGGTAGAAAATGGTGATTGCATTTATTCAAAAACATTATATTATTTTATTTATAATTCTGAATTACAATAATAACCTTGTAAATCTAAGTAAAGTTATTTGAGTTTAATTGCAATGCTTTGATAGTGTAAAGTTTGTTACACTGTCAACCAATAAACCAATCATGGTATGAGTGACTTTTAAGATAATTAGGATAAAAGTCAAATATTTTTACTGATGTGACAATCTATTATTGGACGTCTTTATAAACAGGTTTTACATTGTCATTGTATAACAATTAAACTCAAGGTTATATATGGATTATTTGAGACAATATTTAAATTGAAAATTACGTCTAGTTTTGGACACAAGATAATTTCCCTCTTGATTTGATATTGGAAATCTTACTCATTGTCCCAAGGTCAAGTAAAAAGCCAGATATGTATCTGATAAACATCAACATCACATAAAGTGACAAGTTTATGGTTTTTGCAACTTGTGAGGAACAGGTATTCTTTGCGGTGATAGGTGCAAGTGGGAGCATATGGAGTGTCATCAACACAGCACCTAGTATTTTTCTATTTGCCTTTGTTCAAATAGCAATCCATCTTGCTGTGATCCTTGGACTGGGAAGACTTTTTGGCTTGGACTTTAAGTTATTGCTTATTGCATCAAATGCCAATGTTGGAGGCCCAACAACGGCATGTGGAATGGCAACTGCAAAAGGGTGGAGCTCTCTCATTGTGCCTGGCATTCTTGCTGGTATATTTGGAATTGCCTTCGCAACTTTTCTTGGCATTGGATTTGGTCTGACAGTCTTAAAACACATGTAAGGTTACCACTTTCTTTATATGCAAACGATCCATTGGAGAAGGCTAAGTTCCTCCAAACTAATGCTTTGTTTGTTTGAGGAGAGTTTGAGAAGAGAGAAAATAAGAAGAGAGAAAAGGGGAGAGAAAAAGTAACCTTTGTTGTTTGGCAAAGGAGAGAAGTGGGGCAAGAGAGAGAAAAAAACGAGTGGGGCCCACCAAAAAAATAATCTCTCCTTCCATGGAGAGAAAACTGATGAGAAGAAAGAGTTTTATACAGAAATTACGTAATTGACCTTGTTAGTTCCTTCATTTGCCGGTTTTAGTTCTACTACGATTCTATCCATACATAATATGTTAAAGAAATATGACTGCATATATAATATATGACAGCACTCTTTTCAGTCTTTTGGCATATTAGATAAACGTTTTATACTTTTATTATACAAATTTTTGTTTTTTTATTATTTATATATATATATATATATATATATATATATATATATATATATATTAAGAGCAAATATGTCCTTACAAAAAAATTTATTTTCTTTCTTTCTACTTTTCTATCCAACCAAACAAGTGGAGAGAAAATTTAACTTTTCTTTCTTTTCTATTTCTCTCCTACTTCTTCCAATCCAAACAACCTAAAAATCTATCTATTTTCTACTCATTCGCTCTTCTCTCCTATTTCTTTCTCTCCTACTTCTATCTTTTCTACTTCTTTTCTAATTCAAACAATGCATAAAAGTAGAGGATTGCTCCTCCATTAATCCTGACCATTGATATTATATTATTAAAATAAAGTAATGGTTGAGATTGGTTTTTGGCAATCGGGAAATTGGTCAACTCCACTTTCTCTTCATCTCCTATCCCATGCGTCTCTCCGGCATCGGCATCGGCATCCTCAAACCACCACCATAACCAGACTTGCAACATCTACCATTGCAACCTGCACTGTTACCAGCACCACCTCCTCCTTCTCTTACCTGCATTGTAACTATTCTTCTTACATGAACGATGGTGGCCAGAATTGGCATCGTGGTTGGTGGCTGAGGCTCCAACACCTGGGTTTTCCTTTTTTTTAATTATTATTCTTACTTGTATACAGATTATAACTGGTAAAAAATTAAGGAGGTATGATCCTCCACTATTAGTTTGGAGGACCATAGCATTCTTCATAAGATCTTCCCCGTTGTTGGGTGGACCTTGCTGCCCACAAAGATGATTTACAAGAACACCTGATCTCCCAAGCTACAAAGCAAGCTCATCATCTTATTCACATTTTGCCATTTTGGTTGTGATTCGGTATGGTTCTATCAAATTATGCTGATATGTTATGAATTGAGACACTCACAATAAAATATTCACAATTAGTCAAATTATGATTTTTTTTATTTATACGGAGATCATCTTAATTATGATGAATCCTTAGAATTGTTAATAAAGTCTTAATTCAAACTATTTAAATTAAGGTGTCTTCTCCGATATCTCAAATAATTTTGGGGTAAAAGTTATTCTGCCTAATCAGAATGCACTACCTCAATTAAATGAGTCATATTAGTGGGTCAAGTCAAATGGTTTTCACCATCTGATTGGACCATCTAGGCAAGGTAAAGTTACCCTTAGGGTATCATAAAATTCACCTTAAATTAATTCAAAATAGTGTTTTATTTTATATTCTAAATAGAGCGTTGCTATGGTACTCTTGAAATTTAAAGGGTTTGGGTATCCTATGTCTAATCAGAATGCGTCATCTCAATTAATTGAGTCATGTGAATATCACATGAGACTAAATTATCACCATTTGATTGGACCACATAGACAAGAGTATGGTACCAAGGGTACCATAGAATCTTCCTTCTAAATATCAATCTTTAAAATATGATCAATTTAAAAAAATTAAAGAAGATCAAACTGAAATTAACCCAATTCTGACCGAAATATTTGTTGAGTTAATTAGATCTAATTAAAATTCATCAATTAGCCCGATAAAAAATATCCGACAAAATTTAGATTAGAATAAACTCGTTATAATCCGTGTCTTGAATATTCTAACTATTCTTGGAGTGGTCTCTAAAAAAACTATTCTTGGAGTGGCTTCATAATTGATGATAATGATATGACCGTTGACATTGCACCATTGTGTCATTGACCCATCTTGGCAAGTTTTTTTTTTTTTGGGTGCTATCTTGGCAAGTTATTATAGTACGATCTGTACTTCATGAATAGTACAGTAGTCGCAATGAAAGAGTATGTACTAGCAAAGAGCAATACCTAGCTAGGAAATCATAAAAAAATAATTTGTGCATTTATGATGCTTTGTACAAATTTTGCCAGGACATCACAAAATATAGTAGATAATTTTGTATTTTTACCTTTTTAATTATTTTTAAATTTTAATTTGTTGATAACTTTAAAGTTATGCTTATGGGTGATGAATGATTGTCACATTACAATTTATTTGTTTATTATTATTTTTAGAACCTTGAGATACTTTAAAGTGTTTATAACTTTATACTCAACTAAATTAAGATGTTCGCGGATTGGAATGAATCGGTTTTGAGTCAAAAAATAATCAGATCCAAAGATGGAAATAACCTGTGGTTTGGATTACATCGGTTTGTTTCTTTCGAAAAATCCAATTCAATTTGCTCCGATCAAATGCGATTTGGAATTGGATTGGATAATTCGGTTTTTACCGATACATCGTTACATAATTATAATGATCAACATTAAACTTGGATATACTAGAATTAATGTAGTTCTAGTTCCTAAGTACATGCATGGAATCTTCTAGAACATAAATAACTATTGATTTTCAGGTAAAAATAACTATACAAATTACAATACATCTAGTATTTGACAATTCCAACAAAAATATTAAAGAGAATGAGGATGTTCGTTCATAAAAGTATGAAAAACAATGCTTAAGTATAAGTAATCCTATAACTTCAAAAATAATATTATAGGTATACAGTATGTCGGATTGGATTGGATCTGTTTTCACTAGGGGATCCGAAATCTGATCCAATCCAATGAAAAAAAACGATTTTTTCGATTTTCAAATTTTTTGGTTTTCGATTTTTCGGTTCGGTTTTTGCAGTTTAAATTGGTTGATGAACACCCTAAAATAAATGGTAAGATGAATATACCCTTCTTATCAATTTTCACAAAATTAAATATAGCAAAATAGTAATCAAAACTCAAAATAGAGTCATCACTGCAAAAACCCTAAAATTGGCATCATCATCAACTCCTATATATCAAACTAGCATATCATCCTTACAATGCAAGGGAATATTAATATTAATAAAATAAAATAAAATAATATTATACATACTTAAATAAAAGTAATTTTTAAATAAATAATAATAAATTTTGTTTCAATTTTTAGAAAATAGAACCTTGATTTAGGAATTTAAATTTTCAAAATATTATAAGTAAAATAATTTAAAAGAGAACATCATTGAGAAGAAATAATTAAAAGGAAACATTGAGAATTAATAAAGAACAAATAATAATATAGGTAATTGTTGGAACTGGAAATCCCGCACATGTCTTCACACCTTAGTATGATATTGTCCACTTTGGGTTTATACCTCATGAATTTGCTTTTAAACATTACCCAAAAAATCTCATACCAATAGAGATAACTTTCGTGTTTATAAACTCAATTTCCTCCCCTTATTTAATCAATCTCGGACTTTATTTGCGCCTCAACCGTAACCAAAATTGAGAACTTCCAAATCTCGAACATGTAGTAAAAAATTCATGTAATAAATTTTACCGGAGCCAAAAGTCGTCCTAAATTTCAAATGGCAAAATCAAACTTTCACACATATAAGTTCAAAAAGACAATTCCTTTTATATAACATAGATATAGATTAGGGCTATCAGTTTTAAATATGCAGTCATTTTCTACTACAAAACTGACATCACATCATGAACTTCTATATATATATATATATATAGTTCCATATTTTACCAACAAGATACCTTCCAAAATCTATAGAAGGCAGATGCATATCACACTCACAACTCACAAGTACGTGATGAGCAGCCTTACATTCCTAAGGATCATTTTGCTTTTGGTGTTCCTTGGGTGGCTCACCGTCTGGATCTTGCTGCCCACAAAGATTTACAAGAACACCTGGACTCCCAAGCTACAAAGCAAGCTGGATTCTACATACTTTAGAGAGCAAGGTGGTAATTATTGTCATTTCATTCAATATTTTAATCTAATCTATCTTCTACATAAGATTAATTATATATGAGATTCTCCCCTCCTCTCTGTCTCTCTTTTTTCTTTCCCCACTGCTTCTTCTTGAATTAATGCTAATCAAATTTTTAACTGTCTTAGGAACAAATCTCCTGCTTTTCACGTTCCCCATGATGTTCATAGGGGTTCTGAGCTGTGTCTATCTCCATCTTCATCAGAAAATACCACAAAAGTTACCCTCAAGAAGGTAGCAGAAAAAATAAGTGCTAGCTAGGCTCAAATATTTATAAATATATATTTCCTCTTAGATATATTTTGTTTTGGTTTCAGTGGAGCTGTAGATGGTTGTTTAAGTTTCTTGAGACGCCCATTGCTCGTGTTGTCTCCAATAGGAATTGTCACAACAATAGAGCTTATTTTTGCAGTCATGTTTTCTGCTCTCATGATATGGTCCCTTTCCAATTACTTACATACCAGCTTTGGCCACCTCCATATGCACAAGGAAGGCGAGAAAGTGTAAGTATATATTTTAAACTTTTATTGTTCACAAATTAACCAAAATGAAAATATTAATATTTTGCATTGATTGGTCTTGGCAGATGGGAAGCAAAATTCAGGAGTGTATCTTTGAGACTTGGGTACATAGGAAACATATGTTGGGCATTTCTATTCTTTCCAGTCACAAGAGGATCCTCTATTCTGCCTCTTGTTGGACTCACATCTGAGTCAAGCATAAAGTATCATATCTGGCTTGGACATCTATCTATGGTTCTTTTCGCTGCGCATACCATAGGTTTCATCATCTATTGGGGCATAACAGACCAAATGAAAGAGGTACACATTTGAGGCCCTGATTAGGAGCTGACAATATGGTTATGATAAGATGAATAATAATCATCCATTTGAGGTCCCATAATCTACGTGGCTAGATAAGAATCTATTGTCTCTTTCTGGTTTGGAGTTGAATAGTACTATTGTCTCTTCTTTTGGTTAGCAATGAATTGAAGCTCACAACTTGAACTTTAGTTTACTGGCGGTAGAAAGCATCATAAATTAATATTGTCAATTATTTGGTGACAAAATATATATATTTTGTAACAAGTTTCAGTATAGGTGCCATAATTAAAATTAAGAGCAACTTTATTTAATAAAAAGTTTTCTCAAAAATATATGTGGATCTTTAATTTTCTTGGCTCGTCTTATATCTTGCGATGAATCCTCCTTCTTCACTTCTTCCATCCTTTGAAAGCATCTTTACTGGTAAGGCGGGGAGCTCTCTCCTGGGCTTAGGGTCTCTCTCTCTGTAAAGAGCCAATATATGAATCAAACGGGTCAAGTCTTAAACAAATTTCGAATTTGGTTTTCTTCATTGTCAACTTTAACCCTAAATATAATTAAAAAAAAACCTAAATAGGCCAAAAAATAGAAAACATAAATAGATCATATAACACATGTTTGGAAACACATTTTTACCCCTCGTGACATGCTTTTGCAAAAGCTACTCAGACTATGAGTAGCTTTTGCTTTGCAAATGTGATTCTCCCATTTTTTTGGAGGTAGGATCAAACATGTTAATAGTTATGATTATTTCATCTGTCGCTTTCCCTACGAGATCTATATACACAATTTACATAAAGAGAAATAGACCCACATTCAAGAGGCATCTGAATATTGTGTAATTGTTCCAATCAATAGCAATATTGTGTAGGTGTTTTCTTTTCTTTTCTTTTTTGGTGGTGTATACTTGTGTAGCAGTCATACTGCCATGGCTTATAGTTGTTGTTAGATCCAGTATATTGTTTACATAAGTTTCCTCTTTTCCCTTTCCTTTTTTTCTTTTTTTTTATATACGGGTTGGAATATCTTTTGTACTCCCATATATCTATACATGTACTTTGTTTTATAAAAAAAAAATAAAATAGCAATATATTTACAAACTTATATATAGTATAGAAATATATAGTAGAAACACGCTAGCTAAATGCATTTGGATGACGTTCTAGATGGTAGAGTGGAGCAAGACATATGTATCAAACGTAGCTGGGGAGATTGCAAGTTTAATTGCGTTAGCCATGTGGGTGACCAGCTTTCCTCGCATCAGGCGTAGGATATTTGAGGTTTTCTACTATACTCACCATCTCTACATCCTCTACATCATATTTTACGCCATCCATGTGGGAGTTAAATACATGTGCATGATTGTTCCGGGGATTTTCCTCTTCCTCATTGATAGACACTTGAGATTCTTACAATCACGACAACATGCTCGTTTGATATCAGCTCGCCTTTTACCATGTGGCGTAGTTGAACTCAATTTCTCCAAGACTCCAAGTAAGGCAATCAAACACACTTGTTTCTTCTCCACTTTTCTCCTTCTTTTCTTTTTTTGGTTTATATATATCTATCGATTAATTAATTAAATTTTAGTTATGGAATGACCTAATAATAAAATGACTTCTAATGTTTCCTAACTTCAGGTTTATACCATAACCCGACGAGCATCGTGTTCATAAATGTGCCCAAAGTTTCCAAGTTGCAGTGGCACCCTTTTACAGTGACTTCGAGCTGTAATATGGAGAGAGATAATCTCAGTGTTGCCATCAAAAGTGTGGGTAGCTGGTCGAACAATCTTTATCAAGAACTTTCTTCTTCTGCTTTGGATCATCTCGATGTTTCTGTTGAAGGACCTTATGGACCTTCTACTTCACATTTTCTAAGGTCAGTAACAGAAAAAAGAAACTGCTTCTTGTTGATAATGATCAAGGTTTTAAATTGCAGTTGCAACCTAATTGTGGTTTCGGATCCAGATTGAAAACCTTGATAATAATGTTATAAAACTACAAATGAAGGATTTTGGACTCGTTTTATGGTACTATATATGTTGTAATGAATTCATTTTCAAATTATTTGTGTCTCTTAACAGGCACGAGATGTTGGTGATGGTGAGTGGTGGAAGTGGCATCACTCCATTCATATCCATAATCCGCGAACTCATATTCCAAAGTCAACAACAAGAATCTTCCCGTGTTCCAAGAGTTCTTCTAGTTTGTGCTTTCAAGAATTCTGATGATCTAACCATGTTGGATCTCATTCTTCCTGTTTCTGGCTCACCAGATCAAATCTCACAGCTTCAGTTGCAAATTGAAGCCTATATTACCAGAGAGAAAGAGGAACCCCCAAGAGATTCTCAGAAACACATCCAAACCAAATGGTTTAAGCCAACCCTCTCAGACTCTCCCATCTCAACTGTATTAGGTCCAAAACACTGGTTATGGCTTGGTGCTATAATCTCATCATCATTTCTCATGTTCCTCCTCCTTTTGGGGATTGTCACTCGTTACTATATTTACCCAATTGAAAATAATTCATCAGATGAAGTTTATAACTGGACCGCCAAGGTTATGTGGTACATGTTTCTACTCTGTGCCGCCATTGCTATTTGTTCTACTGCAGTTTTAATTTGGTGGAAGAGACAAAACGCCTTGGAAGGTAATCAAGTCATGAATGTAGAATTAGTTCCAACAAGATCACCAGGGTCATGGATTTATGGGTCAGAGAGAGAGCTCGAAAGCCTTCCCCATCAGTGTCTAGTGCAAGCTACCAAAGTACATTTTGGTGCAAGACCAAATCTCAAGAGTAAGTTGGCAGGGAATTTGTATTGATAAGTGAATATATATTTTTTAGGGTTAAGATCATGGGGTAGTTACTGACACAAATTTTGTTAATGTTGCAGCAATTCTGTCTGAGTGCAAAGGTGAAGAAGATGTTGGAGTCTTGGTCTGTGGCCCAAGGAACATGAGACATGAAGTTGCCAGAATTTGTGCTTCGGCTTTGGCAGAAAATCTTCACTTCGAGCTCATCAACTTTAACTGGTGATGTGTCTTATCGGATCAATATGGATATCGCTGCGCGTTTGTTAATTGTTGTTGTGGATCAAATAGTAAAAATAAATACCATCTGCTTGGTTCGAGTGATAAGAAATTCGAATACCTTAAACAATAATCAGGGATTCGAATCCTAATTCTTGCCCAACAAGTTTCCCGATGGAAATTACTCACCGCTAACAGTGGTGGATATTTCATACCTATATCATCGTTCCAAAAAAAAAAAAAAATAGTCCCAATAAATATCTAAATTATGGTTTGTAAAAGTTTGTCCTTGTGTGTATGTGTCTGGATATATATAAATTGAATGGATTTGTCATCAAACAAATAAACTAGCAAAAAGCATATGTATAAGTTTTTATTTTGTGTATACGAATATGTATGCTTTCTTGGTGAAAAACTCAGCAAACATTTGTGCTTTATTAATTAGAGAGAGACGTGGATGCTAATTTTACCAATAATTTATTACAAGTATTGATATTTAATTTTAAATAAAAATTAATAAATGTATGTTATGTATTAAAGTTCTTCAAAAAAAAGTAACCTTAAACATATGAGTTATGAGTTTAATATTGATCCATTGTTAGTGTAAGTTTTTTACAACTAATCACAAATCATGCATTTAATGTGTGATTTTTAAGGTAATTATGATAAGAGTTAAATATTTTTAATGATGTGACACTTTATGATTTATTGACAATGTAAATTGACCGTGTATACACTACAACAAATTTACCGTATAGCTACGGACATTTTTAGTGACGGTCATTAAAATTGTAGGTATTTATATCATATACCTACATATTAGGAAAACTATAGGTATAAATTACATACACATACAGATATTTGTTTTTGTCACTATATGTTCTAGTGATAGATTTAGAAACTGTAGGTATAGATTACATGTAGCTACATATTATATATTTTGTTTGTCCCTATTGGTTAATAAAAACTTTTCCCTACGGTCATTACTATTTTTTTTTATTCTTTAAAATTTCATTCAACAACATTTTATTTTACTTTTTTTTTTCTCTTCCTCTCTTTTCTCGTTCAATCACTCTTCGCTGGTTTAATAATTACAAACTCTTCTCTCACTCTTTTCTTTTTCAAATTTCTTTTCTCATTCACGAAACTTTTCTCTCCTGTGTTCATGTCTTCCCTAAATTCTTGGTCCCAAAATTCTTTTCTCTGGTTGAAAGTTGAACCATAAGAATTCATTTCCCTCTCATATTCATCAACATCTCTCATTCTTCCCCTGGAACCCTAACACATCGAAGCTTCTCTTCACGGATCTCCATGGGAGCTTTTATTCAAGGATCTGCCATGGAAGCTTCACCCTAACTCAGGTTTGTTGTTTGTTCAGTTACAATTGCCATCAATTTTGTTCAATTTCTATCCATGGAGTTCAATTTCGAATCTCTTTTCACTGTTTTTTTTTTCATCTTCAGAGAGTCTCTTCTCTCTCTCTCTAAGCATTTTCTCTCTCTAAGCACTGTCATTCGTCACCGTGCGACATTATCACCACTCTAGAGAGGATCGATCCATCGATCCTTTCATATCAATTTTAGATTTGTGATGCAGCTCTCTCCACTCACTCAATTCTGTGAACTGTGAGTCACTTACTCAATTTTGTGATTTCTAATTTTTACTCTATTACACCTATTTCTGAATGTTGCTTCATGTTTGTGCTAATTTAATCCATATAATACAATATAGGCCTACATTCATGTGATATGAATATGACTAGAGAACAATAGCATGACATTCATTTTATATTTGTCATAGATATGAGCATAGCTAATGATTTGATACACTGGAATAAGCATCTATGTATTCTTCACCTTCAAATATGGTAAAACATCCATATTTATTTAGACTAGACATGATCATAAACAATTATTTTGAAAAATAAAGTGATGAATGGAGAGAAAATTGGAGAAGTACGGAGAAATAAGGAAAGTTGAGAGAGAATGTATGGTGCACTCATAAAAATATTTTTTTGTATTCTTAACTGTCAATTAGTTCTAAATGAATAAATACATACATGCATCCATCTCGTGAATAAATATATACTACTTAAATTTAAGCTATCTTTGTGAGTTGTTGGTATTTTGGATGAAAAAGGGGAGAAAGTAGCTAGTACTTATATTCTTTCTTCGAGATAAACAATTTTTATGTTTGAGATTTTTTAAAAATGAAAGAACGGAATGAAAAATGATCATACAAAATTGTAATCAATCTTTACAAACATTTTAATAATTTTTAATTTAGAAATAAAAATTTAGTTTTTTTCCTTTTTTTTTCTAACAAAATCATTCATTCAAACATATCATTAAAGTATAAATAAATAAATAAAATTTAGGAAAAAACTACTCTTAAGTGAATTTTTCTCTGAAGTGGATAAATAAGAGTGTTTTCATCATTAATTTAATGAATTGGATTATGATATTTATGCACTTGATTGAAAACACTCTTACTTATTTACTTATAAATAAGCGTTTACAAAATTTAAACCAAAACATGAAAAAAGTTTTTTGAAGGGAGAGCCAAAGCGAGAAGAACTAAGAGCATTATATCATGTTTCACAGCAAAAGGGAATCAATTAAGTAGAGTTCAGATTTCGTATTCAGTTTCTTCTTCTTCTTCTCTCTTGAATCTAATGGTTCAGGTGTGATATGAGCACAACTACAGTCTACACACTCTACACCATGCATGGTGCTAAAGTGATGGAAGAAGAAAAATAAGCTACCGACGCTGGTGAGGAAGAGAACGACAAAACCCTTTTCTTCAAAAAGACATCACATGGGAACTTCGCTTCTGCCGTATGTTGCTATAAAAACAGGCTAAGCTAGGCTTCTACGGTAACAAAAGGGTTCTCGTGAGACTCGCGTAGAGTTTATTTTTCTGTATATTGCAGAAAACGACACAAGAGAGAATATTTAAAAATGTTTGACAATGGACAATTGCATTGGAAGGAACACTAGGGCAAATATGAAATGAAATGTGTTCTCACCAATTTCCCTTCCTAAATATATAGGAGTCAATTAAGTTTAAGGCTGCAACACCGGTTTCGTTTCCTCAACTATATATAGAGTATCTTTACCCTTGTGTTATTTTTTGTTTAAATCTCGAATTATAGGTCAACGTTATCGTCTTATATATATATATATATATATAGCGCGCAAAAGGGGATCTCTGTACCGCAAGAGAGAGGAAGAGATCACGTCATGGATTCAGATAGGAGTAGAGATGCTTCTCCGGCACTGAAGTTAGTTCAGATGGGGATATGGTGGTTCTCAGTGTTGATCTCTCTTGGATACATAATGGTTTGGATTATGATGCCCACTAACACTTTCTTTCTGCATTGTTACCTGACATTCAAGCAAAGTCAGATTCAATCTACTTCGGCAAACAAGGTCTGTCACTATAAATCACAATGGTAGAGACTAGAGAGCATTTGATAATCATATTTGCACATTAAAAACTAATACAACTCTTATATTATTTCATTTATAGATAATAAAATAAGAAAAATATATATTCTAATTAATATACATCTTCGTGATTTCAGTAACTTTTTATCATATATTTATGCACAACATTTCAAAAATATATAAAAAAAGATAAAGATACAGTATATGGTATCCCTATTTTGATGTTTAAGAAGTGGAAAACCTAGAACTGATTCTCGTCTTAACATTCCATCTACTCCTCTCTTCCTTCCTCCTCATCCATCAGATGGGATGGTTTTGGGTCATTTTTTGGTCAGGAATCACCTTTTACATCGTTTTTTCCTCTCCTTTTTATCTAAATAAGTGGTTTTTCCACATAGATCTGATTTTTTTTGTGTTTTTCCGTAATTTCGTCGTTTTGGTGCGGCGTTGTTTGATTTCCCGTCTTGTTGCGGTATTCGTTTGGTTCATTATTTCATACCTATAGTTTGTTTCATCAGTTTTTTTTTTTTTTACTAATATATTAAAGCCTGGCTAACCAAATGCATGACTGATTTCTTGTTTTTAGCAAGGATGGATTTTTCGGATTAGCATTATGGAAAAGACCACTACTTATGAATGAACCTCTTGGGATTATCTCTAGGACAGAGCTCTCTTTCATTATCATGTTTGTTTTACTATTAATTTGGTCCTTGTGCTCCTACTTACATGCCATGTTTGCAAGCGTGGCTCTGCAGGCAACTAACGAGAGAGACCATGTGTAAGAAAAGAACATTTCACTCTTAATTTGATATGAATTTACATATCATAAAATATTATTTGTTACCAAGTTCAAATGCTATTTTTTTGTCCATAGTTTCTGAACAGGAACGAGGAAAATGAAAGTGAAATGGATTCATCTTTTGAAGCATCCTTTTTTAATGTACATCCTGTAACAGAATTATTCTTGTTGCAGAGGTGGGAAGCCAAGCTGGAAAATTCAGCACTCGCATTAGGCCTTGTTGGGAATATCTGCTTAGCTTTTCTGTTCTTTCCAGCATCAAGAGGGTCTTCAGTTTTGCGGTTCATAGGCCTAACATCAGAGGGAAGTATCAAGTACCATATCTGGCTAGTACATATTGCAATGGCCCTCTTCACAGCCCACGGAGTTTGTTATATTATTTTTTGGGACAAAACGCAAAAAATCTCGGAGGTAAGTAATCAGTGGTTGCAATCAACTTGTTCAAAGTCAGTTTCATTAATTTTTTTTTTTGGGCCATTTTTCAGTCATAAAACTCTGATTCTTACCACACATCACAATTTACAAACTTTCATTGCAGATGCTCACATGGGACAAAGTTGGCATCTCAAATGTGGCTGGAGGAATAGCTTTGCTTGCTGGATTAACGATGTGGGCTACTACCTGTAGAAGCCGAAGACAAGAATATGGAAATATGTTTTCTATATATTCAATTGTGTGTCAATGTATAATGAGATGCTCTTATTTATAGGGCAGGATAGGAGACAAAAGAATAAAAATAAAATCATATACAATAACTACACATAAAAGCCTAATCAATTACAATATCAATAACAAATCAAGCCTAATCAATAACAAATCAATCACAATATCATAACATCCCCCCTCAAACTCAAGTGGGTTCAACGGTAACCAACTTGAGTTTGGACAATAAAGTGTGAAAGCGATTGGGAGAATGAGGTTTGGTGAACAAATCAGCCGGCTGATCAAGAGTGCCAATGGAGACAAGATGAAGATCATCACGTAGAAGATGTTGACGAATGAAGTGACAATCAATCTCAATGTGCTTGGTGCGCTCATGGAAAACATCATTATGGGCAATTTGGATGGCACTACGGTTGTCACAATAAAGATCAGTGGAGGAAGACTGAGGTATCTCTAAATCAGCAAGAAGCCAACGGAGCCACAATATTTCAGAAGTAGTATCAGCAAGTGCACGATATTCGGCTTCAGTGCTAGAGCGAGCTGTCAGAGTTTGCTTCTTGCTTCGCCAAGAAATAAGAGAATCCCCGAGAAAAATACAAAAACCAGTGGTGGAGCGACGATCAGTGGGATCACCGGCCCAATCAGCATCAGAGTAGGCTCGAAGAGTCAAAGGAGATGCAACGGAGTAATGAAGACCATAAAACAAAGTACCCTTGATATATCGAATAATGCGGAGGACAATAGCATAATGGGTAGTACGAGGGGCAGCCATGAACTGACTAACCAGATGAACAGCATAGGAGATATCTGGTCGGGTAACTGCAAGATAAATCAAACTGCCTACTAGCTGACGATAGAGAGTGGCATCATCTAGCAAGGTGTCATCCTGAGGAGTAAATCGAACATTAGGTTCAAGAGGAGTGTGTTCAATTTTACTATCAGTGAGGCCTGCTCGAGAGGCAAGATCGGAAGCATACTTAGCCTGTGAGAGAAATAAGCCATCACTAGAAGATAAAACTTCAAGCCCCAGAAAATAACTTAGAGGTCCAAGATCCTTCATCTCAAAATGTTGACTCAAGAACTGCTTAAGTTCAAGAATGCCGGCAGAATCATTTCCAGTAATAATCATATCATCAACATAAAGAAGCAAGACAACAGTACCAGTATCTGTCTTACGAGTAAAAAGAGCAAAGTCATGACCACCAGAAGAGAAACCCAACTTACTGATATTGCTGTGAAATTTAGCAAACCAAGCCCGAGGTGGTGGAAGCGGATAACAAGAATGGTCAACACGCGGTCAACACGCGAATAACAAGAATGGTCAACACGCAATCAACGGAGTCAGATGAAGAACTGGATGACGCCGACGGTGGGAACTTTGGAACCAACAGTGGAGAAAACAGAACAGAGAAGGGGAATACCACAAGAAAAAAAAACTAAGGAATCGTAAGCCTAAGCTTTGATACCATGTAGAAACCAAAGACAAGAATATGGAAATATGTTTTCTGTATATTCAATTGTGTGTCAATGTACAATGAGATGCTCCTATTTATAAGGCAGGATAAGACACAAGAGAATAAAAATAAAATCTTATACAATAACTACACATAAAAGCCTAATCAATTACAATATCAATAACAAATCAAGCTTAATCAATAACAAATCAATCACAATATCGTAACACTACCTTACCTTTCATAAGGCGAAAAGTTTTTGAACTTTTCTTCTACATTCATTATATGTACATATTTTTTTGTGGTCGTCTTCTTTGTGCTACATGTAGGATTTTCCTCTTTTTGCATAGTGCTTCCAGGATTTTATATATTCTTAATCGACCGGTACCTGAGATTCCTACAGTCCCAGCAGAAAATTCGGTTGGTTTCTGCCCGTGTTTTGCCTTGTGAAGCTATTGAACTGAATTTCTCCAAGAATCCAGGTGAAGATAGTGAATGGAAGACTCTAGAGTTCTTTATATGAATTTGGTTCCATTTAAAGTAACAAAGTCTTTTTTCTCTCTCTCATTTTGCTACAACAGGGCTGTGCTATGCTCCTACTAGTATCATATTCATAAATGTTCCTAGTATTTCCAAGTTGCAGTGGCACCCTTTTACAATCACCTCCTGCTGTAACATTGATATTGATACCCTAAGCGTTGTCATCAAAGGTTCAGGAAGCCGGTCCCATACTTTGTACCAGAAACTATCATCTTCATCTCCAATGGGCCACCTTGATGTCTCCATTGAAGGGCCTCATGGACCGGCATCAACCTTTTACTCAAGGTACTGGAGACTTTATAAAGGAGCCTTTCCTCTATGTTTTCATGAATTTCATTTTTTGGAAGATTTCAGATTCAAAAAAGAAAATTATTATATACAGGTACTCTTTATCCTAGAGTAGAATTCATTTCATAAGGCATGACTTGATAGGAACTTTGATGCAGGCATGAAATGCTAGTGATGGTGAGAGGAGGAAGTGGGATTAATCCTTTCATCTCCATAATCCGTTCGCTGCTCTTTAAGGCCAACACTGAAGGGAACAAAGCTCCTAGAGTTCTTATATGTGCCTTCAAGAAGTCCATTGATCTTACCATGATAGACCTCCTCCTTCCTGTTTCAGGCACCACCTTTGACATCTCACCCTTGCAGCTTCAAATTGAGGCCTATGTAACAAGAGAGAAACAGCCAGCAATGAAAGACAGAAAGCTTCTTCAAACATCATGGTTCAAGTCAAATGGATTAGAAGAACCAGTTTCCGCAGTGTTAGGACAAAACAGTTGGCTCTATCTTAGCATTATCATTTCATCTTCTTTTATATTGTTCCTTCTACTTATTGCCACCCTTACTAGATATTACATATATCCGATTGACCGTAATTCAGATCTGATATATCCTTATTTCTCAAGGTCCATTCTAAACATGTTACTCATATGTGTATCTATAGCTATTACAGCTACATCTGCTTTTCTTTGGAACAAGAAACAGAATAAGGATTTGAGGCAGATTAAAAACACGTACACATCGACTCCATCCACTTCTCCAGGCTCAGAAAAATACAATGCTGACAGAGAATTAGAGAGTCTCCCCATCCAAACTTTTATCCAAACAACTAAAGTACATTATGGCAAAAGACCTGACATGAAAAGTAAGATAATTTGATTATTTTGTTATAATTTTTTCCAATTAGTTTGTCACACAGCTTCTCATTCCTTGCAGTGGCTATTTCTTGAAGTTCAATTAAATCTTTTTACATTGAATATTTCTCTGCTAAATGACTTCAAACCTAAAAGTTAATGATTTATCAAGTAATGCTACTGAAAGATAAGCTACTGAAATTATGATATTGCTCACATAAGTTTCCAGCTATATTTTGTCTGTCATGAAAACTAAATACTGCTTCGAATGTGTAAAACCTTAATCAGGAAAGTTTTCATTCTTCTGGCAGAAATACTCTCTGGCTGTGATGGATCAAGTATAGGAGTTCTTGTTAGTGGTCCAAAGCTAATGAGACATGAAGTGGCATCAATCTGTAAATCTTGTTCGATAGATAGCCTACATTTTGAGTCCATTAGCTTTAGCTGGTGAGCTTAAATAACTGTAGTGTGTATTCTTTTAAGTGTCCTTCTCATCTAAATGTCACACTCAGGATCTCTAGTTTCATAGTCTTGTAATACGATAAACAAAGGTAACTGTTCTGTTTGTACATGTTATGTAAAATGGATCACTTGACTATACCGTGATTAGGGAAAGATGTACAAGATGGGGTGCGTTAAACTCCATGATGAATTGTCTCATACCTCGGTCATATATTTCATAACAGAAAGATTACAAAAAGTCGTTATTTCTCAAATGCTAACGCCATAATTGGCCCTATACATGAAATTTGGTGGACATATCAACAAATTCCTTTCCAAAGCTATTTGTAATACAGTTCAGTTTTTGTTTGTACTGCCAGAAAATTCTTGCTCTTAGCTTGTCAACCACTAGCAAATAACAAAATCTAAGCTCGTTCTACATAATCTTCAAACATAAAAATCTAGGTATGACTTTGCTTACCTGTTTAACAAGCCATATGGAATGTTCTTTTTCTATCCACACAAAAAAAAGGCATAGGAATTTTCCATCCTCAGGAAACAACCAACACTGCCTTAATAACAGCTGCCCAGGCATGTGCCAGAAGGGAGGATGGCACAAAAGTCTGAACTGCTTTCTTTCATTTGCAACATTTTAGTGGATTTCTTTAACAAACCTGAGTCTCAAAATATGAAAATAAAGATGGCATTAGGGACAGGGGGAGGAGGGGGGAGGAGCACAGGTCACATATCAACTAGTTTAGATCTTTCTATAAAATCCTAAAATGGATTATAAACTTTCATCTCTCAGCTCCGAAGAGTTTTAAGCCAAACAACATAATATTCATCACTTTTCTTTGTAATTATTTAATTATATGCAACTACATATGCTGTCAACATGTAACTTTGGAATTCAATTCCAAAACTAATTTCTGAATTATCCCACTCCCTGGACATATTCAGACCAATCAAGCTCTGAAAACGCATCAATAAATTACCCAGTTATCATCAAAACTGCAGCAATCTTAAGTTATAAAAACTTCCTTCCACAGGACCCCGGCATAAACTCAATCATTTGTCTCCACAAGTGACAGTTGAGTAAGAATAAAAGTTACATCCAATCAATAAATTAAATGTTTTTTCAGTAACTCATCTAAGTAATACAATACAACAAGAAACTGGCTTGTCAAAAAAGCAAGAAGTAAAGATTCAAACCACAAAATTTAACTACAAGTACCCGCTACCGGATCATATACTTTGGGAGTTTGATGAATTAACAAGCATGCAGAGTTAGTAAGATTTGGCAAAAATTGCTACTTCTTCAGCAGGATCTCCAGTCATCAAGCATCTTTTAATCCCTTGCGGCTGTTCGAAAGGAAAACATCTGATAGTTGCTCCCGTTTCCTCTTTTACTTTTAACTCATCTTCATTGCTGTGTCATTGTGTAAAGCAAGCTTGAAATTATAATTGTAAATCACAGTCCTCATCTAGATATATTGGAATTTATGTTTAGCCCTCTAAATGTGCTTATGAAAGAAATTTAGATGAAAAACACTACCTAGCGGACCAAGGGCCCCTTGCCCATTTTCCTTGTGATATTGCCGCTTTAAGATCATTGTATGAGCTCACGTCTACAATATTACTGCAAAGGAAAATACGTGCTTGTCAACCAGCCTGTGTAGGGGATGCAGATTTGCATGTGCGCAATGGCATGTGGTGCATGATTAGAAAAGATTAAAATAAAAGAAATTAAATTTCTCCAAAATGTCAAAAAAAAAGAAAAAGAAAAGAAGCTATTGAGTTCATCGCTATTCAAGAATTCCATAATCTAACTCATGGAAATCATATACTGAAGCATTCTTAGGGGATAGAACTTGAAAAAACACAGGAAACCCTAATTCCAATAGTTTGCTTATCTAGAAGAGATTCAAATAATTATTGTAACAATATTGGCTATCAAAGGCACTTCTTAGTTTCTTATGACATTCTTTTGCTAAATTATTATACTAGCAGACTTGCTTTGGTCAGTACTGTAAGTCTGTAAGTAAGTAAGTAAGTAAGTAGAGCATAGACCTTGGTGAAAGTTTTTTCTTCACTATTTAACTGGGCAACAACTTTGTCTGAAAGAAACCAACTGGATGAACGTATCAGTCATCATCATCTTTATCTCTCAAGAAAACCTGGCTGGAATATATCCCTCTTATTTAGGAAATCAGGAATTATTTTCACTGCTAAAAATTTTACAAATTAGGTACTGAACCACCAGTTAGACTGACACAAGTTGGAAGGATCTATATTAGTGGAAAGTTAACAAATACCATTTCAGAATCTCTTCACTTTCGTTAAAATATTGGAGGGCGATCATTAAGACCTGAATTCAGGCTACACCATTCCAGTTCAAACCATATATTTACTACAGAAGCCAAACCATTGCACGAAAATAGGTCAGTGGATAAGATGTATGCAAAGCAAAATATTGTTTTGCCATAATCCAAGGTTTTCTTCACTTCAGGAAAGAGATGATTAATCTTGATTAATATGAATAAACAGAAGCTATGATTTCACATAATTCAGAGCATGTTAGACGAGGTGACATTTAGATTGAGCCACCGGAAAGAAGTAGCAGAAAAGAAGTGAACCTGTCTCGAAATGCTAATGCCCTTTCCAAAAGAGAGGACTGTATCTCATCCAACTTGTCTTTCACATAAGCTTCCAAAATTGGAGGCTCCATAGAGATTCCAAAAACTTTCCCCTGCTTTCCAGGAACATCTCTCCTGGATATCACCACACTTCCACTAGACACATCACGAGGGCCAATTTCAATTCTAAGAGGAACTCCCTGAAATATGAAGGTGTAGATTAGGTATGCTGTATGCATAATCAGATATTCTAACGTAGAAAATGTCTGCAATATAAGCAGAAACAAATAATAAATCAGAGTTGATATTTATGGCAAACATCCCAGCTTAACAACAAACCTTCATCTCCCAGAAATTGAATTTCCAACCAGGGGTTCTTTGATCTGAGTCATCAAGTTTAACTTTAATCCCTGCAGCCTGAAGAACTTCTTTTACAGAAGATGCTGAATTTAGAACTGACATTTTTTCATCATCCTTCTTCCAAATAGGTACAATTACCACCTGAATCAGGATATGCAGACCATGAGGAAGTCCAGAAATGATAATTTTTAAGTAAAACAGAAAATCCTAAAGTATTGGTATGGAACAATCCAAGACGTTCTGTCATGGATGTATAGTCACAATAAAATATTGTAAAATTCATCAATCATGCGTACAAATAAATGTCAATGATTTGTTATATGGAAACTGGTTTCAAGGTAGAAAATGGAGTGAGGACTTAGAACATGACACTTCAACGAACTTTATAAGAGACAGCTTTTATTGATTTACAAATGACACTCAAATGAAGGCATATTTTGTATTGAGTCATTTTGTTGGATGTTCTGTAAGCAAGTTATTTAGCATAAGTAGCACATTATATTCAATCATCATTAGATTATCAGCTCTTAGTTTGACCAAGATTCAAAATGTTCCAGAACTTACTTTTAACACAAAAATGGTGTCTCCACATGACTTAGACGTAAAGCATCCAAATTTACCTGTATAGGAGCAATCTTTGGTGGAAGCATTAGGCCTGCATCATCTCCATGGGTCATGATAATACCTCCAATGAAACGTGTACTAATTGCCCATGATGTCTGCCAAACATGTTGCCTTTGTCCATTTTCATCTAAGAACTGCACAAGCATACATTTTGAGCATTTCAATCCTTATAGAAAGGATCGCCTAAACGGTTGAAAATTAAATCAATGTGCTCACCTGACATCATAGATTTTGTCTTTGAATGAGTTGGTTCATGTGAGTTTACCAGAGTCCTAGGCCTTTAATCAATTGATTTTGTCTTTGTTTTGATAAATTGATATTTTTATTGCGTGGTTGTCATTGTTCCACCTCTCTTCATCCTACCACTTTCTTTAATCTATCCCCCTGTATGGACCACACTCTTTCACTCTCTCCCTAATCTCTTCTCCGCTATATCTCATATCTAACGTCTCTCTTCCTCCAAAATCAGCAGCCTTAATTTCAGATGGATTACACAAAGTGTCAAGGATGCCTCCAAAAGTTGACAAGATATTTTGTTTTTCATGAAAACAGATATACCTTAATTTTGTTATGCTTCCCAATTGCATGGTTGCTTCTCAAAAAGTAACTTCTAAGTCTCATCAATACAAAATTGAGCCTAACTGCCCAAATATAAAACCATCTTGGACAGCAGCGATATAAAAAGTAAAATAAAATGTAGCAAGAGAGCTTCCAAAATCAAGCTTGCGTACTGGTAGTTATCGGAAAAAGACAATGGCATCCTAATCGCCAAAAGAAATTCACAATAGATAACTCAGTATACAGACACCCTTATTTTTAGAGGCATTATACAAAGTTTAATGGATCCTTCCAAAATTTGACGACATATATTTATTTTTTTCCAATGTGAACAGATTTATCACTAATATTTTATGCTTTCCATTTTCACAGTAGCTTCTCAAAGTAACTTAAGTCGGATCTTTACAAAATTGAGTATAGTTGCCTCAGTATAATATTAATAACATCATAGACAGTGGGGAAAATAAAGCAATATAGTAAGAGAGATTAAAAAAATAGCTCATTTACTTGTATTTTTAGGGGTGACGACATAATTTCTTTAAGAAATTCATGATAGTTAACTCAAAATACACACATATCATATCATAACTACAAATCTATTAGATAGTCATATTAGTAAAGAAAAAATAAATAAACTGATAAAACAAACATAGTCCACAGGAAGAAAATATTTTGTAATCTGCCATAATTAAAAGGCTACATCAAATACCTGTGTTCCGAAGGCACGGGAAAAGTTTTGCCCAAGATTGTGGCTGGTTCCTGCTTGTAATGCTTTCTTGTCACCCATCATGGCCTCAATTGTATAGGTCTTACAAGCACCAGCAAAGGTTTCCACTTTAGATTTTTGACCTGCAATAACAGGTATTGCAGCTTGCTCATAAGCAAATCTGGTATAGATGTCAATCATCTGGATAGCCTGCAGTTTAACAGCACATCTTTACTAAGATTATGCTATTATACACTAGTAATGACATTTTAGTCTCAATGTAGAGATGATGCTTACCTCATTTTCTGCCTCTTCAGGTGTTGCATGAGCAGTATGGCCCTCTTGCCAAAGAAATTCGAGAGTCCTCACAAATGGTTTAGTGCGCATCTCCCACCTTGTGACATTTGCCCACTGAACCACATTCATTTGACAAAAGAAAGTCAGTACATTGAGGCATCATATAAGAAGACAAGTTTCTAATCACAAACAAAGTGACAAAAGCATTTACCTGATTAATCAGGAGAGGGAGATCACGGTAACTATTGATCCATTGAGTAAACATGTGATTCACAATGGTTTCACTTGTAGGTCGAACCTGTCACAGCCTCAAGAAGTGCACAAATCAAAGCTAAAACTTAGGTCACAGCTTTTCAAGACCACAGATGAGAAATTCAAATCGGTATATAGATTGGGATATATGTGTATGAAAGCAATGGTAGGAAACAGTTGAAGAGGATACACACCACGAGCTTCTCTTCAAGTTCCTTTCCACCTCCAATGGTCACTAATGCTAACTCAGGACTGAAACCCTCGACATGACTGGCTTCTTTCTCAATAAACGAGTATGGGATAAACTGCAGGACAAAATGGAGAGAAAAATGAATGAAACAAATGTTAGATATTTAATTTTCATGATGTGGTCATAATAATCATATTCCTCATTATCAATAGCATTATCAGCATCTTTAGATACTAATTATTACCACAAAGTAATGTTACAGTATGAGATGCAATAATAGAGACTCAGTGGATTAAAAGATTTAATGAAACAGACAGTTATTCAACCCTTGTTTCATTCTTACAGTGCAAGTTAAGTTGGAGTGAGAGCAGATAATTTCACAAAAATTGAATATGGCAAAAGCGTAGCACAAGTATAATTGAGAGAGAAGCTTGCCTGTGGAAAATACATGTTACTGTGTCCAGTGTCCTTGAACTTGAGGTTCAAATAGTCCTGAATGGATTCCCAGATAGCGTAACCGTAGGGACGAATGACCATGGTGCCGCGAACCGGACCGTAATCGGCAAGTTCGGCGTTGGCTATGATATCGAGATACCACGCATTGAAGTCCTGTGACCTAGGCGTTATCACTCGGTTCTTGGAGTTATCCACTCGGTCCTGGGTCTCCGCCGCCGCCGCAGAGAAGCTGGCTGAAAGTGGCGGAGTCCGGAGACAGTTTCCATAGCAGCGGCGGCGGCGGAGAATGGGAAGAGAAGTAGAGGAGAGGTGGGTGAGAGAAGGGAGTCTGAGAGTAAGAGGCATAGACATCACCATTTGTTTTCTGTTTCGACGAATGATGAGTGATGACCAAACACACCCAGGTCCCCGCTCACTCAACTCGGATCAGGTTTTCCAGATATTAAATTTAATATTTAATAATTTTTTACCTTAATAAGATTATAGTTGTTAAATAAATTTTATTTATATATAAATAAATTTTAAATATTTTAAATAAATAAATGCTTGTGCCTTTAAGTGTAAATAAAGTGCAAAAGTTTTCAAAAGTATTGTAGTTCAATACAAACTCCCTTCTTTAACCTTTACTTTCGAACTTCGTTAAATAATTGAATTTAGGATTAGTGCATTGCATAAAGGAAATAATATAGTTATGATAATAATTATAATGTTCACAATCCACTAAACCATGTAATATTGATTTAATCTCTTGAGTAAACTTAGTTTGTTAAGTTGCGAGATATGACTTAAAAGTGCGTGGATTCAAACTCATGCAATGTGTTTCGTTCCTTTTCTTTTCTCATTTCCTTTCTCCTCCTCCCTCATGTAAAAGCTTCTTATGAGCCTTCCCTTACACTAAAAAAAACTTAAAGACTTATGATCATGATAACTCTATCCCCAAATTACAAATATTGTAATGTGATATATAGTTAAAGAGATTACCTGAATCTCAGTTAGGGAAAGAAAAGGTCAGAGATTACCTAAATTATGATAATTGATTTAAGACCACCTTACTAATCCATTATTTTGTTGACTTTCTCCTCAGGCCCCTCTTTTCGGTTGTTCTATCTTTTTACTGACTCAACCATTTTTTCTGTAACATTAAAAGTAAAGCAGCATTTCACACTTTAAAAATAAAAGTAAAGCAGCATTTAGGGAGATAAGATTCTCTCTTCTTATCACCACCTAGTAAGTAAACCTTTCTATTATGCAGAAGAGACAGAAAATTAAGTTCAATGAAGCATATTTTTCTATTTCACTTTTAAATTATCCAATAGAATCCAATTATTTCAAAATTCAATAGTCAGTGCCCCTACTTATTAAATGCAGCTCCATACTTCATTCAGCTAATCTATTGATAGGGGGGCTTCAATTTGCAAATACTCTCAGTCTCAGTCAATAATACAGGAAAACGAAGGGAAATCACATCATTACCATTTAGATAATCCTCAACATCATTCACCTTGTTTTCATAATTGCATACTCCACCTTAGTTCTACTTTCTAACTGTATCTCCAATCAACCTGTTCATGTTGTTACTAATTTTTTCTCCCTCCATCCATAATCACAAAGGAATCTCTAGCCACTCTACCACTTGCAGAATAGCCAAGACCGAAAGAATCCAATCTACCTAACGAAGAAAAGTTCCTTCTAATTTTCACACCTGAAGGTCTTGAATTTTCACACCTGAAGGTCTTGAATGCATTCATTTCTTCTATAGGAAAATGTACTTGATAGAGATAGCGTGTTTACTCCACAATCCACTTTCCCCTGAACTTTCAATTAGATATCTTTATCCTGTTTTAAATTCTTAGCAGCATCTTTCATTGCCATTTGCATCTCTTCCCTCTTAAAGACAGTATATTTTCTCCCACATAAGCACCTGCGCTGCAATGTCCGAATCGCATAAAAAACGATAGAGCCAGTAAAGGTAGGTCGATAAGTTATCATCATGGAATAAAATTCTGTTGTCCCAAAAAATGGTGTCTCGATATCCCCCACTAATCAAAAACTGAGGATGCACATAGGTGTTAATAAATTATGATTTTATTTTAGTAAGTGACAAATTATCGCAAATAAGTTATGATGTGCATAGGATGCTAACAAAATGAAGGTATGTGAAACTGAATCTCAGACTAATGAATATGGCTCAAATCATCATGGAATATAATACATATTAATGGAGAATAACTTCGCTCACCAAAAACTGAGAAGAAAGTCAACAAAATAAATGTATTAGTACTAAGGTGGTCTGAAATGAATCAATTGTCATAATTTAGGTAACCTTTGATCTTTTATGATGTTGAGATAACTGATGACTCCAAACATCCCATGCGGGATCCTCCTTATTTCAATGAACTCCGTTTGTCTAGTCACTTTGCTCTTTCTTTTGTTGTTTTGGCGGCGACTCTGAGTTAAAGCTACTTTACTGAGAAACTTTTTTGCATCTTCTTTCTTGTACAGTTGCTTGTTATACTTGCATCTTCTTTCTTGTCATACTTTTCAAGTTAAGGAACAAAAGGGCAATAAACAAGTGCCTGTAGTACTTGCAAGAAGGAAGTGCCTGTCATGGCTTTCTTAGCAACTTTTGGATTTTGGGCTGCCCAGTACTGAATTTCGAATTTCCATAAGGGCAGCAAGTGCAAATGCTGCTTCCTTCTTTGACGCCTCCTTGTTCTCACAAATGATGTTTGTGAAGTTACAAACTGAAGGGGCAAAAGGTAACACAAAGTAGCTAACAAATTCATAATATCAAAATTAATATTGGTATTCTAAAATATGGAAGACTGAATTTTTGCAGTCTTCTTTTGTGATTAAACAGTCATTTTTGTAAGTGATAACCACCAAGCCATATACCACTGCTATGTTTGATTCTCATAAAACAACTCATAGAGAATGTCCGGATGGACTTTTAAAATTTTAATTCTGTGAAAAAAGGTTGGCTTCACTTTGAAAAATAGAGAAGGTCATGGTCTTCATAAGTTTGCTCATCACTTGCTAATGGTGGTGGATCTGTTGGATTGAAGCTGGAATATTCACTTGATCATGTTTTTAAGGAAGCAAATTCTTGTGCAGATTTCTTGGCGAAGTTAGGTAGTAGTTCTTGCATTGGTGATATGGGTTCCATGTTGTTACAGTATCAGCTGGGGCACCCCCAGGCTGATTCTCTTCTTGCTTTCTTTTCTTTTGTGCATTGGGCAAACCTGTTGGCTAATCATGTCGCATTTATTAATGTTGAGATGGTAGAAATCCAGGTTATATCAATCTCGGGTCCGACCGAGCTTCAAATTGTAGCGCTAGTCACACACAACTTTCAAGAAGGGAATATAGAGACTAATTGGTTTGGCCAAATTGCTCTCATGGACATAGAAAAATATTATTTGTGGGAGTATCCATCCTTGGGCTTGGCTTGACAACTCCATAACACAAAAAAATAAATAAATAAAACAAAATAACATCTAAATTTAAATGAACAAGTGATATAATTTCAAATTTTATGTAAATAGATCGAATTTTATTTAAATTTGTGATCCAGAATTTGAACTAAAATGAAAGGTCTCGAGTTCTGTAAACTTTTTATATTGATGGGATTGCAGCATTTTGTTAGTTACCCCACTTCGCTAATAAGCAGGTAAAAACCAATATATGACAAGCCTTTGGCAGTGCCTTTATAATAAAAAATACAAGAGAAAATTCTACCATGGACACAGTAGTTGGTCCTACCTTCTCATTTTCTTCAATAATATGTCTTTTCTTGGTTAATGGAAATAGATTCCTATCTGAAACCTTATACACCGGGATCCAGGATTGCAAAACCAATTCATTATCTTCGGAACAGTCACTGAACATATATTAATTTTCCTATTTATGAGACCAATCCAACCTAAGCGAACCACCAAAAAAACGAAAGAGAGAAATGGGCACATCAGAATGAAAACCATTCATTGAAATGACTTGGCAGAAGAAACATTTTCAACATTCAGATCTAGGATAACAGCTAAACAAACATCAAGGTCATATCTAAAAAATACCACAATAATTGCCATCACATCAGTGGCACAAGATAGACCTAATCAAGTTCTTTACATTCAAGAGAAATCAATTTTTAGACAATTACGGTGTCTCTATCAACTTGAAATTGACAGCAGAGTCCTTCCACATTGGGCTGCAACTTGGTAGTTTTGGAGTCTTGCAGTGTACTGGAGAGCCATGCTGAGCAGATAGAGACTGCACTTCAAGCAACTGCTCAGGTACCTCCTCAAATTCCAAGTGTGCACACTGAAAGGGAAGACAAATAGTTTAAGAAAAAAACAAAACAGGCAGAGACATGCAAGGAGTAAAATAAGGAATTACAACCAAACCTTCAGTTCACTAATTGCAGGCAGTTCAAAGGAAATTGGCATGTGATCATCCGAATCTGATTAAATTATAAAATCAAAGAATAAGAAAACCATGTTCCAGCCAAAATGCACAATTAAAAAATATGAACAGCAATTACCATCCTAACAAAGTCCAAAATTATAAATTGTTGATAAAAGAATAAAGTAACCCAAGTTACAGCAACAATGCACAACAAAATTTATGAACAATATAATTACCATTCTCAAGTCCAACAGTCTGGAAAAAATAACGCACATCCATCACAGCTTCAAACTGTGATTTGATGCACTCTTGATGATTGTGCAAAAATTGTTCTTCAGCAATTGTACTGGGATGAAAAGGTTCCTCTGTCAAAGAACTCATCTTCAGGCTGTTTTTATTTTTTATCTCTGGAACATGAGGCTTCCCTGAGTTTGAGATGTCAGAAAGTGCTTTCCTTCTACCAGTATGTGATTTCTCAGAAGCTTTGTTGGAAGCTCTTCTGTTACTTTCAAGATTTTTTGCCTTAGCATTAACAGCTTCATCATTCATAATAAGAGTGAGGTTCTTAGACTTGAGCTGTTTTGATGTCTGAGTAACAGAGGGTTTGCCTGGCTTTAATGACCCATCAAGGGCTTTCTTTCCACCTGCTTGGTTTATTGGCTTCCCTGCATTGGACAGATCTCCAAGTGGTTTTCTTCCACCAGCCCTATCTTTTCTCTGTCCTGCAAAATCAGCCTTGCCAGAAACAGTTGCTGCTCCTGCACCAGAATTAAGAATTAGCCTAGGAGTGGTAGACACAAATAATTAATATGGAAACATGTTTAAACCAAAAGAACCAGAACAATACCATTAGCATTGAGGTTTTGATCTTGAAACAAGCGACCAGTTCGTGTTGCCATTGTGTTACTGTGGCTAATTTTCAATTCAACTTCCTGCAAATGTTGTAGAAGGGTTAAGCCATCTTAGAAGACTATTACATCTAGTCCTGTCTTCATATCATCTTGTATTTCCAGGAAAACTAAGGAGAAAGCATTTACACCAAAAATCAAGAAACCCCTAAATCAACAATTCATCATTTGATACCAAAATTGTCAAATTTTTACTATTTACTTCATCTTGTTAAACGGAGGGTGGGGATTAATCCAGGCTTCAGAACTAGCAACCCTAAAATTCCACAACAGTGTCCTGAGAAAACTTAATGCAGATATTTCCTTTATGAGAGGATCCAATCTCTATCAACGACCTAAAAGAAGGAGAAGCCTCTTTCTTCCTTTGATTCTTGGGGAATAAGAAGAACAAGAAGAATGCTCACTTGAATGTAATTGGACTACCCTAAAATCGTTTTCACCCAAAGACCTTTTTTGACTCCCAAAAACAGAAATCCCCATTCAAGATTTCAATTTTCCACCCCCCAAAGCCCGAAAAGGAAAAGAAACCCAAGATTTCAATTCAAGATTTTTCACTTTTTTCTGTCATCTTAATTGACTGGAACAAATAAAAGAAAAAAAAAAGCAAATCTTACTTTCACTTCAACACTTCAGATGCAGACAAACCCAACCCACATTCAAAATCGGTTTTTTCTAAAAGTTTCCCAGGATTCTCATCGACCCAACAGTTAAAAACCAAATACGAAAACATCCATGCAATCAAAATCTGACTTATGCCAAAAAAAAAATCAAGACTGGTGATCACAAAAACCTCACTACTGAAACAAGAAACAAGTCTTGAATTGAAAACAAACTAAGAAGAATAACGAAAACTTACGAATGATACTGAAAAGAAAACTTCTCCTGCTTTCTTGATTACTGGATTTTCTCGTTTTTCTCCGATGATTTTCGATCACTTTCTTTCTCTCTTTGTTTGTTCGATGGTTTTGAAAGAGGGTTTGTGAACTCCGGCTACCTTTATGTAGACGAAATGGGATTTCAACGGTAACTTGAGCGCTTTTACATTATTGTCCCTTAAAAACTGACCTAATTACATTCGTACCTATCTAGTTAGTTTCTTACCGTTGCCTTCCCATTACAAGGTTAGCTTTCGGGAGAGAGTGGTCTTTCTATTTGGCTTAATGAACTTTTTTTTTTTCTCCTACAAATATAATGACTTTTGATTTTAGTTTCTATTTTTATTTTTCTTTACATTGTATATTGTTAACTTTTCAATTTTGCAATCCATATGTGCCGTCAAAATCATACATTAAGTGCTGATGTGGCTAGCAGATTGTCACATCAATACTGTCACAAGACATTAAATATAATTTTTAATGTCACGTGACAATTTCGTAATTTTTTTATTTTTTATAATTAAATTTTATTATGAAAATAATTATGGTGAGGGACTAAAAATGAATAAAAAAATTATAAGGACCAAAATCAATTTTTACAAATTTTATAGGGATAAAAACATATTTAAAAAAAATTAAAATAAAAAAAAACACTTTTTTTAAAAAAACTAAACTCTTCCACACCATATCTCCTTCCCCTTTGCCTCCATTGTCGCCGAGTCCCCCTCGTCTGTACAAGTAGGCATTGAGTCTTGGCAATGAGGCCTTATTTTCAATTAGGTCATGGAAAAGGGTCTAAATTCTCTTGACAAATGGGGGGCGGTGAGATGAAGGGGTTTCGGAGAAAGCCATCTGCTGAGAGTGTGCAATACTTCAAGGCAATTCTTTGGCCCGAACAAACATGTGGCAGGTCCCCCTTATTTCAATTATCTTGATGAAACGGCTATGTTCAACTCACATCCTTCCATGCATAATCCAAATTATTTTCTTGTATATGGGGATCCTTTTGCAAACGAAGAGGTTTAGTGCCAGCACCACCTGCTGCATTTATTAACAGCCGATTTCCCGATGCTCCTAACGATCCATTGTTATATCGTCAAGAGATCCCGAGGCATTTGGTCCACATGTTCATAATTATAGATATGGCATTCCTCCAATGAGTTTTGAGTAAATACTCAATTTAGTCCCTGAAATTATAGGGTTGTATCAACTTAGTCCCCCCGTATTATCAATATTCCAAAATGATCCCTGGAATTGCAGAAAGTCAATCAGATTCATCCCTTCGTTGATATTTGCATGGACTATAATGACATTAAGTTGGTAATGTCAGGGATGCATTTGAAACTAAGTGAATAATGTCAGGGATGCATTTGCTACATTTTGCAATTCCAAGGATCATTTTGGAATATTGATAATGTGAGGGACTAATTTGATACAACCCTACAATTTCAGGGACCAAATTGGGTATTTACTCAATGAGTTTTCATGAGAGAAAAAAATTGCATACTAGATGGTCTAGTGACTTCAACGGATTGAGTTTATTTGAAAATAAGGCCTCGCTGCCAAGGCTCAATGCCTACTCGTACCGGCGAAGGAGACTCGACGGCGGTGGAGGTAGAGGGGAAGGATATCTGGTGTGGAAGCGTTTGATTTATTAAGAAAAGTGTTTTTATTTTAATTTTTAATTATTTTAAATACTTTTTTTATCCCTATAAAATTGGTATAATTTGATTTTGGTCCCTATAAAAAATTTATTCGTTTTTAGTCCCGAAAAATACAAAAGGAGTGTGCTTTTTAGCCACTCATCATTTTCGTAATAAAAAATTTATTAAAAAAAAAATCATGAAATTGCCACGTGGCATTAAAAATTATATTTAATGTTATGTGGCAATCCACTAGCCACATCAGCACTTAACGGAGGATTTTGACGACGCGGATAAATTGCAAAACTGAAAAAGTTAAAAATACACAATGCAAAGGAAAATAAAGATAGAGACTAAAACCAAAAGTCACTATATTTGCAGAGACCAAAAAGTTCATTAAACCTTCTATTTTTAATAATTTTCTTTATTCTTATAAAAGATTTAAATGATATGCACTGCCGGTGTAAATATTTTTTATACTGTCAACTAATCATAAATTAATTGGAACATCGTCAAACGTGTTTAACTTTTATCCTAACTACCTTAAAAGTAATTCATATCATGACTTCTGATTAGTTGAAAGTGTAACAAAAGCACTTACTATGCATAACAAATAAACTCTTCTTCGCAATTGGCTAAGTAGTCATTTCTTAAGAGGAAAAAGTTACCGAGCATAAGTTTAAAATAAAAAAGTAACAAGAATGTATTCATTTTTACATCATTTAATGAGTTAAATGTACTTTAAGTAATCAAGAGTATTGTACATGAGTTTTATCTTCTTTTTTTCGGTATAAAGGAGGCCACTAGCTAAACTAATGTGACTTTGTCGAGTATACCAAGTCGTACAAGTAGTAAATGGATGAATGGGATATCTTTCCCACAAGGATTGTGTAACAAGTATTAACACATATGCAATTCGATTTCTACCTTAACGATTTGTTTGAGATTAAAGGGAGCTCAATTACTCAACATCCAAAGATAGATTCAAAAGCAACAAAATAAGAGAAACACGTTCTTTTTGGATTTTTATCAAACATTTGACAAGCAAAATTGGGTTTTACTTCACTTAAAATAAAAAGTTGTGATTAGACTCACTAATCCTTCCCCCACATGCAATGAAATGACGATTAATACAGTAGTTTTTAACTTCAATTATAACTATCAATCCACTAAATTACGCAATCCCTAATTCCTTAGATGAAAAGAACCTAAATCCCCAAATTAAACCTAATTCCTTAGATGGCTTAATTAGTGAATTTGCATTATGATCAAGGATTTAAAGATAACTAACAAACCAAATTTCATTCCTAAAGATAATTAGGTTTACTGGGTGATTGATTTCGGGTCTAAATTTAATAAAAACTTCCCCATTAGAGTTTAGAAAATAGTTACATCTAGCACCAACAAAAAGGGTCATTGTTAGTAGGTCATGTTAAATGGTTATCATCATCTGATCGAACCACCTAGGTAGGGTAGGTAAGGTAAAAGTTATTTTGGGGTATCAGATAATTCACCAAAAATTAATAGAATATAAATAGTACCCCACAGAATTTTATATTGTGTGAGAATCAAAATTCAAAACATTATATCTTTAAAAAAATAAACAATTCATTAAGAATATGATAGAATTGTAATAATTAAAAAGCAAAATCGAATGTAATTGTTGGTTTCAAATAATGATTTTATTTACTCAAATACCAGTAGGAAAACAATAGAACTAGGTTATAATATACTGTTTTCTTCTGACACAAAATATATATTTTTGTTGAATGGGCTGTCCTCGATTTAACGCAAAGGCCCGAACCTAGTAATGCTTCAAGAACTCTCTCATTGAGCTTGCTGAAGGCGTCAATCACGATCAAACTGGAAGCATGGGAGTTTCGGTAGTTGAGGAAAGAGTTCAGAAAAAACAGTTTTTTATGGAACACATAGGGACAAATTCTATGCTAGCAGATTCACTAACTAAAGGCTTGACACCTAAGGTTTTTCACGAGCATGTTGCTCATATGGGTGTTGTCACTGAGGATGCCTTAGTTTAGTGGGAGTCTCTATTTGTGTTTTATGTTTGAGATACAAACCTTTTGTTATTTCGGATTTTCTGCAGAAATAAGGTTATGTTTATGAGTTCATTATGAACTTGTTTGTATCTTGTTGTATGTAAAATTTATTTACACATTAAGGACTTTGGTTTGCAAAATTGCAAAATTGATCTCACTAAAGACTTAAGTTGGACCAGTTGGAAATAGGCATGATTCAGAGATCACATTACATGAAATTTCCATGCCACTCATCCATATCGATCTATGTCATCTAGTGCATTGATGTGGTGGTCGTCGGGGTTTAGTCACAATAGACGTTAGTGACGATAGCCGCGGTGGTCCCATTGTTGATGTATGAGGTGGACCAGATTGTAAAGGGGAAATTTAAAGATAAATAGCATTCGGATGCGCGCCTAAAGAATTCTGATATAATTATTACGATATATTGCTCAAGTGGGAGATTGTTGGAATATTTTGTATTTAATTATATTCCAATGTCATAATGTGGGCAGATATCGTTTATTAATTATATTAGCTATTTGTCAATTAGGAGCCTTAATTGATATGTGATCAAATTAAGTGATAAGGCTAATTAAATTTCTGATTTGATAATAAATTAGTTAATTGATAAGGACTAAATATGAGTGGATGTCATTGATGGCCCATTTCGGAATAATGGGAACCTTAATTGGCCATCACCCTATATATAGGCTATGGTCCCCAATACACCGGACAATATCGCATACCGCCTCCTCTCCCCATCTGAAGAGCGACTAAGGCATAAGGAGTCCCGGTTGAGGAAGAACCACAAGCCAACGGGTGTTCATTACCTGTCTCTCTTTTCTCTTCCCCCTCTCTGCGTTTCAGGATCACCGCTCTCCGTTCGTGAAGGTTGGTGATTAACTTCATCCTTAGAAGAACATTGAGTTCAGGATCATATGCTGGATCCAGGTATTCCTAATATCTTTGATAAATCAACATGTTGTAGATCCTAAGGATATCAAGTTTTAGTTGTTCTTGATAATAGAGATGCATGCTATATATATGGTTATTATGTTTCCTCAATAAAGAATTATGATAGCATGCCTTGTATATGATTATTGAGTTTAAATCTAACAAGTGGTATCAGAGCATGTCTTCATGTTTGATTTATTGGGATTATTTGATTTGAATCCTAATTTTGAAAATTAGGAATTTTGAAAGGAAATATTTTTTTTAATTGGCACGTGGTATTAAATATATATACCTCCAGTACGTGATCCAAATTTTCTTCTTCTTTCGAAATCGGAATCCAGGATTCTGTATTAATAAATTATAATCAATTTTCGATCTTTGGTGAAAGTTTGGAAAGTGAATCTAGAAAGTTTGATTCGTAAGGTTTCTTTCATTCATGATTTTTTGGTTAAAAATAATATATCTATCTTGATTTTTCAATCTTTGAATATATGAATTGATGATGATGTTTTACGTGATTAATGTTTCTTGATTGAAATTTTTTTGTTTCACGTAATCATAATCATCTGGGATTGGATGTCAATTTTGTATATATATTATATAAAGATGAATGGGAAAAGACTTGCTTTTCCATATTGTTTTATGGTCTCACTGTGTTGAGCAATGTATTTGTTATATTTTTCTCACATACTTATGAGCGAGACCCTATACCCGGGCCTAAGTGCAACTTAAGATAGGGAAGAGGTTGAGTAGTGATAGCCTTCTGGATGTACATCCTGTTTGGTTATCACGAAGGCCTAACTTAGAGTGATTCATTTCGAGGGTATTGCCACTTCTAATAGTTTACCTATGGTTGTGTGTAATATTTCGAAATGAGTCCAGACTCTATGGACCAAAGTTAGAACTATAGAGCCACCTATTGGGAAAGTTCACATATTAAAATAATTTTCTTGAAGGTTAATTTCACACTAAGCATTCAGGTTTTCATGTTTTTTTTTAGTGTGAAAATGGCAAATTTGAGACCCCCCATTTTATTAAAATTGTCTGGTAATTTTGGTTGAGTTGGTTGAAACAACACGTTGCCAAAGTAACCTCTGTTGCGTAAATTTGATTCAATTGGATTTACAAAAGATGTAGTATGGAATTATTCATGCGAGTTGTTGTCGGCCCGAAGGAAGGCATAACTTGGCCGGATAATTACATACCTGTGATGGTAAATGTGCGGTGATTATAAAGTATTTTCCATGTGGATAATGGGATGCCCGAAGGTGACCATTATTTGACAGGACTTATCATCAATATTTGATCATTGCGTTGAGAGTATCACTTGCAGTTAATTCTTACAATCCGAAGATTGGGGATTAATGGTGCGCTTGATATCTTGTTTGGGTCTTCAATTTGCCAATTTGAATTTTGAGTGAGTGTGAGTCACTTAAAGCATGAAGTCGCCAAGGTGACATCTCTTATGGAAATCACTCAAAAGAAATATTAAAGATTATGTGGGTGTACATCATGTGGATATTAATTGGCCCAAAGGAAGATTAATATTTGGCAGGGTTGCATTCACACCGGTGATGGTAAACACATAGTGATTATAAAGATCCTTTTCATGTGAATAACAAATTATCCAAAGATAGTTGTTGTTTGACAGAAAATATCACTGGTGTTTGACCATTACAATAAAATACCACTAGCAATTAATGTTATTGTCCAAAGACTTAATATTAATGGTGCACAGGGTATTTTGGTGAGTATCTTTACGATACTTATGTTCTCTTTAAACTAATATTGCTTGTGTATTTGCTGATTTAACTCAATTTCAATTCTCAAAAGTTTTGACTAATTTTTGGGATTGAAAGGAGACCATTGAGATTATTCTTGGATTTTGATCTTGCATAAGGATGGAGAAAACCACATTCTCTCACAATCTAGTTTCTCTGAAGAGATGATCAAGTATAGGAAGTGGGACCGCTCCCATTGCATGGGTCTTTTGATCATAAAGGTCGATATTCGATAAACCTTTAGGGGTATTATTTTGGATAGCATAATTAATGCTAGAGATTTCCTTGCTGAAATTAAAAATGTTTTCTGAAAGCAATAAAGACGAAAACAAGCACTCATTGGAGAGCTAGATTTTCATTAAGTATAAAGAAAGGAAATATAAGGAGCACGTTACTGGAATGTCCAATCTTGCTCATAAACTTAAGGCGCTAAAACGTGGGCTGTCTAACGACTTGCCCATGCATTTAGCATTTAGTATTCCTTCATGCACAATTCAGTCCGTTTAAGTCAGCTTATAGCTGTTATAAAGAGAAATGATATCTGAATGGATTCATTTCATAAGGTGTGCAAGAAAGGAAACAATGAAGTAAGAGACGACAAATAGTGCTCATTTGACAAATACCGCTAAGAATAAGGGCTAACAAAAGAAAACTGAGGATAAAGCTGCTAAGGGCCCGCCATAAAAGAAATAGCTAGGGTCATAATTATTTCTTTTATAAGGACATCGGGATACTAAAGAAGAAATGTCCCAAATATCATGTTTGGTATGCCTATAAAGGATTGTCTGAACTGATGAAGGCCAAGTGATGCTGAAAGATGCATCCATATTGGAGTTGGCCAAAATCAGTAAAGGATAAGGCTATTGACGTTTCAAGTTTTTTTGTCACTGGCTAATATTTGGAATTAAAAGACATTTTGATTTGGTCATCATTTAGATGAAATTTGGTTTTAGTTTCTTATTGAACAAATCAGGATAATTTTGTTCATTTAGAAACGATGGATTCAATTTGTCTTTTAAAATTCAAACATTGTAGGAACCAGTCAAGCTATGGGTTGGACATACTATAATTGCTTGGTATTGAGACCTCTTGTGGCAAAACATTGAGTGAGGAATCGTATGACACTAAGCGTAATGTTGATAGTAAAATTAAGGAGCACTATGACACAAACATTTAGAGCACATCTCTACGAATAGAGTTGAGCAACTTGTATGAGGGAATCCTAGATTCCATTGGCCTTATACATTTTATTGTTTGCATTAAATGCATTAAAAGTTAAATATATCAAAACATGGCTATCAAGAATGCAGTTAAGTCCTAGTAATGACGCTTAAAGGTATGGTAAGGAGTATGATTAGTCATTCTACCTTACCAGAGTCACTACGAGAGTAACAGTAAAGATTGCAGCTTAAAAACTTGATAGAGTACCAACTAAAGTTACCGATCAATCACTTTCAAGTATGGGAACATCCAACTAAGGCAAGACCTTATGAGTCTTGCGAAGGAGATTGGAGCCCCCCCAAATAGTGAGCGATAACCTTATTGATACTCTGAAAGGTCAAAGGGGTAAATGAATTTGATAATCCCAAATTAAAGAAACCTTGAGACGCGAACTGCCTAGTTCTTTGAGGATATTGAGTTTGGGGGGAGATAAGATTAGAGACAATATCTTTGAGGAATAATTGGTTCTAATCCCTGAACCAATTCATACAGTTGCTATTGGTGTAGCAAATTTGGATCCTTGTGAGGATATTATTGTTATTCTTCCCATTGAAGAAGAATTGGTTCTAATCCCTGAACCAATTCATACAGTTGCTATTGGTGTAGCAAATTTGGATCCTTGTGAGGATATTGTTGTTATTCTTCCCGTTCAAGATAAGGAAATTATTCCTGCAGGTCAAACTCAACACCCTCAAGAACTAGAGCATTAAGAGCCGATGCCTTTTGCCATGATCCACTATAGAAATAGTGAATACTACTTTGGATAATTATATAGTATTTCTCTAGGAACATAAGGTAAATTGTATTATGGAAGATGATTCAATCAACTCCCATCAAACCATATGATGTTTCTATTCGGAAAAGTGGATTGAAGGTATGAGTACAAGCTCAAGCTAGACAATAAGGTTTGAAACTTATCCTGTTACTTGAAAGTGTCAAAAGGTAATATGGAGAGTTATAAAGTTTTGTCTAGTGGCAAAAAGGCTATACTCAAAAGAAAGGATTGCTTGTAAAGAGACATTCTCTTCAGTATCATTGAATGACTCTTTGAAGGACAATCATGGCTCACGTTGCTTATTATAATTTGGAGCTTCACGAGATGGATGTCAAGACGGTGTTTCTCAATGGCAACATTGATGAAACAAATGTATATAATGCAAACTGGGAAACTTTGTGTCGAAAGACACAGAGAAGATGGTTTGAAAATTGACGGAATCTATCTATGGGCTAAAGAAGACGTCTCGTTAGTGATACCACAAGTCCCATCAAGAGATTGTCTCATTTGGTTTCGAGATGAATATCGAGGACAACTGTGGGTATTACAAGTTCAGTGGGAGTAAGTTCATTTTTCTGGTATTATATGTTGATATTATGCTAGCCAAGAACGATATAGGCTTATAGCGCGAAACCAAGAAATTTCTGACAAAGAATTTTGTGGTGAAAGTGCTTGGGGACGCTTCTTTTGTCTTAGGAATTCGATACTTAAAGATCATTCTCGAGGTATTTTTGGGTTATCACAAAAGAGCTATATCGATATAGTTTTGGATAGGTTCGACATGAAAGATAGTAAACCAGGAGATACCTCGGTCACTAGGGGAGACATTTTAGTCTCACTTAAATGCCCCTATGAAAATCTGGAAATTCAGGAAATGCAAAAGATTCCCTATGCTTCGGCTGTGGGAAGTCTGATGTATGCTCAAGTTTGTGCGCATCTGGAAATAGCGTACATAGTAGGATTATTAGGCAGATACTTGAGCAATTCAAGGATTATTGGAAAAGCAACCATAAGGAATGTGAGATACTTAAAGAGAACAAAAGGGCATATGCTCACATATCGGAGATCTAACAGTTTAGAGATCATGAGGAATTTTAACTCCGATTTTACAGGATGCCAAGATAGTAGGCATCCGACTACGGGATATGGCTGAAGTATTTTTTGTCACTTGGTTGCATATAGTAAAAGGTATTGAAATACCACTCAAGTCAGGTTGTGACAAATAAGTCAGTCATATTGTACTTCAACAACAACATGAGTTCTACAAAGTCGAAGTTCATCGACATCAAGTATCTTGTAGTTGAGGAAAGAGTTCAGAAAAAACAGTTTTCTATGGAGCACATAGGGACAAATTCTATGCTAGCAGATCCACTAACTAAAGGCTTGACACCTAAGGTTTTTCACGAGCATGTTGCTCATATGGGTGTTGTCACTGAGGATGCCTTAGTTTAGTGGGAGTCTCTATTTGTGTTTTATGTTTGAGATACAAACCTTTTGTTATTTCGGATTTTCTGCAGAAATAAGGTTATGTTTATGAGTTCATTATGAACTTGTTTGTATCTTGTTGTGTGTAAAATTTATTTACACATTAAGGACTTTGGTTTGCAAAATTGCAAAATTGATCTCACTAAAGACTTAAGTTGGACCAGTTGGAAATAGGCATGATTCAGAGATCACATTGCATGAAATTTCCATGCCACTCATCCATATCGATCTATGTCATCTAGTGCATTGATGTGGTGGTCGTCGGGGTTTAGTCACAATAGACGTTAGTGACGATAGCCGCGGTGGTCCCATTGTTGATGTATGAGGTGGACCAGATTGTAAAGGGGAAATTTAAAGATAAATAGCATTCGGATGCGCGCCTAAAGAATTCTGATATAATTATTACGATATATTGCCCAAGTGGGAGATTGTTGGAATATTTTGTATTTAATTATATTCCAATGTCATAATGTGGGCAGATATCGTTTATTAATTATATTAGCTATTTGTCAATTAGGAGCCTTAATTTATATGTGATCAAATTAAGTGATAAGGCTAATTAAATTTCTGATTTGATAATAAATTAGTTAATTGATATGGACTAAATATGAGTGGATGTCATTGATGGCCCATTTCGGAATAATGGGAACCCTAATTGGCCATCACCCTATATATAGGCTATGGTCCCCAATACACCGGACAATATCGCATACCGCCTCCTCTCCCCATCTGAAGAGCGACTAAGGCATAAGGAGTCCCGATTGAGGAAGAACCACAAGCCAACGGGTGTTCATTACCCGTCTCTCTTTTCTCTTCCCCCTCTCTGCGTTTCAGGATCACCGCTCTCCATTCGTGAAGGTTGGTGATTAACTTCATCCTTAGAAGAACATTGAGTTCAGGATCATATGCTGGATCCAGGTATTCCTAATATCTTTGATAAATCAACATGTTGTAGATCCTAAGGATATCAAGTTTTAGTTGTTCTTGATAATAGAGATGCATGCTATATATATGGTTATTATGTTTCCGCAATAAAGAATTATGATAGCATGTCTTGTATATGATTATTGAGTTTAAATCTAACAAAGTCATGCCCCATAGCTGGGAACCATGCAGGAGAACGTGAGTGGGTGTTTTGATCTATGTCGCATGCCCAACCCCTCGCATACATCAGCCACATGCCAATTGCAATGAATGATGTTACATCTATTTTGACCAGCAACCCTTTTGTACCTTTATATCGTTTAGTTTCAACCTTCGTAATTCATGACGGATAATGAGTCAATGACATTAGAAGTGGGTACATTACCAACTTCAATGTGGCTGATGGATTATGGATACGATCTTTGATGAACTGGTCAGGCTTAATATCCAGCCTCTCTCTCATCCTCCATCCGTGAAATCTTGATTTTGTTTCCTTTTCTCTCAAGGTTACTTGCTTAATCTAATATGAATCATGGTATAATATTTACTCACATATTATTTTAGAATTTTGGTTACTCATTTTTTTATACACATACACTTGAATTTTTCATCTCATTGATACGAGGTGATGTGTAAAAACAATTATTTATCTAATAATAATTAGTTGATATTGTATATAATTCAGCAATGTTCCTTGCACAAAAAAACTCACTGTGCACAAGAACCTCACAGAAGAAATATGAGCAATTAAATATACCAAATAAGAAAAAAAGAAAACAAATAATTGTAATATAGTTGATGAAAAAATTGATAAATTAATTTATTTGTGTAGATATCTTAACTGTTTAGAATTAGGCTAAATTATTTCCCAAAATACATAAATTTCAACATTATTTCCCAAAATCTCCTCTTTTCTTTATATATACACCTCAAAAGGATTTTACATAGCTTACCTCAATTTTAAAATCACTTTTAAAATAGCATTTCCAAACACAAAACAATTTTTTTACCTTACTATTTTTAAAAACTTAATTCTTTCCAAATTAATTAATTCTATCAAATCTAAAATAAACGAATGCTAAGTAGTTTAATCCGGAACTTGTATGATTGTATATATGAGATAATCATTGCTAGAGCTGACAATTTAGGTCCGGCCCACTAGGCCAACCCGAACTAGCCTGATTTCGGACCGGGTTGGGTTAGAAAATTGTAAGACTAAACCAAATCCGATCCAACCCAAATCGATCCGAATGGTTCGTTAGGGTGGCACGGGCAGGCCCTGTGACCTTTTTTTTAGATTTTTTAATACAATTGTCTTTAGATATAGAAGCATGCTTCCATAATTCATATTATAACTTTTAAATAAATGATCTTTCAATTTATTAATGATAAAAATATACTTATTTAATGTCTTTTATTAAAAAAAATATATTTCTTTAACACTTGTTTACATATTTTAAATTGTGTTTTATACTATATTTTAGTGTTATTATATATATATATATATATATATATATATATATATATATATATATATATATATGCATTTAAGAAAATAAAAAGTAAAAAATATAGGACCAAAATGGCTCGCTAAGCCACGGGGCAACCATAAGACTAGCCCAAACCAAATTTGGGCCAAGTCCGGTCTGACCCAGTTTTGTACTTTAACCCGGTCGGGCTGGACGACTCGATTTGTCACCTCTGGTCGTAGTTTAAAATCTTTCTGGGTTATGTTTGACTGTTTACTTCAGTTACATCAACTCTTTAGAGGGCTAGAATTATGGTAATACTGATAAATCTCGATTAAGAGTCTGTTTGGTAAAACCAGCTGTTAGCGGATAAGCTAGCTGATAACGAATAGCTTATAGCGGATAGCGGATGAGGTAGCTGATAGCGGATAATCTAGCTTATTTTGTGTGAAAGTATTTGGTAAAATTAGTAGTTGAAATAGCTGAAAAATATAAAATGACATAAAAAGACATCTTCATTAATGATTTTACATAACAGAGAGAGAAGAGGATAAAGGTAGAATTAAATTAAGATAATAAAGATAAAAGTGGGAAAAAAAATGAAACGCTATAAGCTATAAACTCAAACGCTACTTCAAGTAGAGTCGGGAAAAAAACGCTATAAGCTCGGGACAGATGAGCTTGCTAAACAAGATTACTTTCTTATCCGTTATAAATTATCCGCTATAAGTTCGTAGAAGGTACGTGTCAAATAGGCTCTAAATAAATATTAATGATGCATTTTTACGAGTTTCTTAAGGGAAAAAAACCTTTAAATAAGCTTATGGTAGAAATACGTATAAATAAGTTTACATTTTCATCCTACCATATATAATCACGTTATTGAAAGATTTTAAAATGATAATAATAATAATAATAATAATAATAATAATAATAATGCAGCAAAACAATTGGAAAAAAGAAGAAAGTACTTTAAAAGTAATCCAAAAAAAACAAGAACAAAAGTATATAAAAATTTAAAACAAACAATTTGTAATTAGAAACTTATGATTTTATGTTTTTTTAATCTCCACTTAGGATTGAATGTTGATCCACCAAGCATTAAATTTCCACATTAAAGTACGTATGGGAAGCTAAGGAATCGATCTTTAGAAAATCGCATTGGTAGTTGTTATATTATCACCGTGCATGCATTATGCAAAGGCATACTTACTTAAGATGATGAGAACAGATAGATAGAGTGATCCATCAATCACGAGTATACGTAACAAACTTCTTCCAAGTTCCCTAGCTAGGCTTGTGGTGGCGGCGGCGAGTTGAACAATTAATCAGTGGCATACACGTGTACGTACGTTGATATTGACATGGATAGCCTTCCCCTGCTGAACGGCGTAGGGGCGGCGGATGATGATGAGGTGGTGGCGGAGGACGGCGATTACGTGGCAGTGAAGGGGTTGAAAGAGGTAAAGAAGGTGTTGTGGATAGAAACAGTGAGAATCTGGGAGATTGCATTGCCCATCGTTTTCAACATATGGTGCCAATATGGTGTCAACTCCTTCACCAACATCTTCGTTGGTCATCTCGGCGACATTGAACTTTCTGCTGTCTCTCTCACTAACTCTGTCATTGGCACCTTCGCTTTTGGCTTCATGGTTAGTTACTGTCTTTTCTATTCTAGCCACTCTCTCTCTCTCTCTCTCTCTCTCCTTCTTTCTCTCTATAATGGTTTTCAATGAATGAATGAATGTACGTGAATATGTATGTTGTTTAACACTCATTTTGGTTGATTATATATATACTTTTCCTTCTACCCATTTGAGCTTTTGTTAATTTTAGCTAAACCCCATTATCTTTTTTCCTTTTTTCTTTTTTTCTTTTGGGTTAAGCTTAGTTTTATTGAGGACAACCAAAGTTTGTAGCTAAATTTCAAATCATAGTTACTGGTATGCGATAGGAGGGTTATTTGGTACGCGGTTCATCACTTTTCAAAATATTATTACAAGACTTTCTTTAAGGTGAATTCGGGATGAAATATGCTACACGACAAATTTGGTACACGTTATGTAGGGTTAATGAGAGAAACCGATAACAATGTTTCAATTCTTTTTTAGTTAGATTTCCATTTTCTCATTGTTTTGCTCTATGAAACTGAGTAAAGGTTTTCCATTATTTGTATGTGTATGTGATTCTGGCTAAATTTAGAAACTTTTTTATTTGATTTCCTTTATTCTCCCTGTCCTTGATGACTTTACCAGCTTGAAGAACAAAGGAAGGCTTTTTCTATGAAGCTGAAAGATTTTTTTTTTTTTTTTTATGTTACTAGAATTTCAAATTTTAATGGTTTTAATTCTCTTTATCATGTAAGAAGGAGAGAGGTATGGTCTCTGAGAATTCTGCACTGGCTTTTGTTAATCATGTTATGAAGATGCAGAGCATTTGTGGTGCATCATGCTGTTTTCTTGGCCACTAGTAATTTTTCAGTATCAAGTGTTGCAATTGACATTAGATGCTCACTTTGAATTTATAATTGTTTTTATTATTTTATTTATCTTCCAGTGCATTTTTTCTTTTGTTTTGTTTATTTATCAAGATTTATTGCATGGAACCTATAAACGAAATTGTAGAAATTGTACTTGTTAACTTCCAACTGTTATTTTTGAAGAGCATAATCTGATGTAACTCTACGAAACTTGTAGCTTGGCATGGGGAGCGCAACTGAGACTCTTTGTGGTCAAGCTTTTGGTGCTGGGCAGGTTAATCTGCTTGGTGTTTATATGCAACGCTCGTGGGTAATTTTATTCGCCACCAGTATTTTACTCTTGCCAATATACATTTTTGCTGCTCCAATTTTAAAGCTTCTTAACCAACAAAAAGATATAGCTGATCTTGCTGGAAATTTCTCTCTTTTAGTAATTCCTCAATTTCTTTCACTTCCCTTCAATTTTCCAACCCAAAAGTTCCTTCAAGCTCAAAGTAAGGTTAGTGTCATTGCATGGATTGGGTTTGTGGCTCTAATTGTGCACATTGGGATGCTGTGGCTCTTAATTTATGTATTAGATTGGGGCTTAACTGGTGCAGCGGTGGCATTTGATATCACAAGTTGGGGTATTACAGTGGCTCAACTTGTTTATGTTGTGGGTTGGTGTAAGGAAGGATGGAATGGTTTATCATGGTTTGCTTTTAAGGATATATGGGCCTTTGTTAGGCTCTCCCTTGCATCAGCTGTAATGCTTTGCCTTGAAATCTGGTATATGATGAGTGTCATTGTTCTTGCTGGCCACCTTGATAATGCAGTGATTGCTGTTGATTCCCTCTCTATTTGGTAAGATCATACTTTCATATCCATACAAAAGCATTTCATTTAATGCAAAACAGTCCTGTAGTCCTGGCCGATTAGAGTGGCATTTCTATGCTGCATATGAAACTTGAAATTCATCCTTAGTGGTTGCAGCTCCATTCTGCATAGATATAAATGAAAAGGATGATGTAATTGAAATGACAAATGCTAATAAATTTTCTTTTTGTAAGTCTTTGAAACTAGTCAAGCATGCAAAGAAAATTCAATCATGCAATTAATATTTAATATCAAGTTAAATAGCAAGCAATTTTACCTACAGCAATCTCAGCATTTTCAACTGTCTTTTTCCTTTAACTATTGTCATATTGATAATTAATGAAGTGTAAAGTGAGCGAGTATGAGTTGGGTCAAAATTAAAACTAGGGTAATGATAGAGGGATTAGACTTAGTTACTAATACTATACATCTAAATGATTTTGTTGGATGCATCCCGGATACTTCTTTGAATTTATACACACTCTTAACTCATTCCTCCTTCTGATAAGGTATCGGTAGTTTTGTATTAGTAATTGAAATTATGGATGTCTTGTGTCCTTTTTCTAATGCTTCCATTGATGTTTTATAGCATGAATTACAATGGGTGGGAAAGCATGCTGTTTATTGGAATAAATGCAGCTATCAGGTATGCATCCAAAAGTTATGTCTAAATGTTATCTGATCCAATTTGTGATTAATAAAATTCCAAGTTACCTAGATACTAAGTTCCTTGTTTTGAGTATGATTCTGGTCTATGTATACTATGAAGAATATGTATAAAAACTTCATATTATCAGCATTGGTTGCAATGTGGTTTTTCTGGTAGTCGTTTATGGTTCACTTTGGTGTTTTTCTTATTTTCAGTGTCAGAGTTTCCAATGAACTTGGACTTGGACATCCAAGAGCTGCCAAATACTCTGTCTATGTGACAGTCTTTCAGTCTCTTTTCATTGGGATCTTTTTCATGGCTGTTATTTTGGTAACTAGAGACCATTTTGCCATCATTTTCACCAGCAGTAAGACTGTGCAAGAGGCAGTCTCGAAGCTAGGATACCTCCTTGCTGTGACAATGGTTCTAAACAGTGTTCAACCAGTGATTTCAGGTATGGATTGATTGCCATTTTCCTTGTCTACCTTATGAAGGGTAGCTAACAGATCATCCCTTTATCTTATCCTATTTACACTTCTGAGATCATTCTTACAGGTGTTGCTGTTGGAGGTGGGTGGCAGGGACTTGTGGCTTACATCAATGTAGGTTGTTATTACTTGTTTGGCCTTCCACTGGGGTTCCTTCTTGGTTATAAAGCAAATCTGGGGGTTAAGGTATTGTACTACTCTATTTCTATTTCCACCAAAACCTCCTTTTCAAAAGGGGGAAAAAAATATCATAAATTTGGTAAAACATGCTACTTTTCTCCATTTGGATTGCTATTGTTCACTGCTAAGTGAAAAATGTTTATGTCTACGCTGATACCTGCTTAAATGTCTGCATTTGATACTCTTCTTTATCCAAAGACTATCATTTACTGTTTTCTAGGCAAAAGATTTTTCTCCCAAATGATTTGGAAGTTTTGTTTCACGTTTAGGGACTTTGGGGAGGTATGATATGTGGAATTGCTCTCCAAACCTTGCTGCTCTTGTTGATACTTTACAAAACCAATTGGAAGAAAGAGGTAGGCTATGCTTCTCATCCTCCCTAAATTCTGAAACATATGTAAGCATCATTCTTCTAGTACTACTGAAAAGTGAACTTTGCATTTAAGATACCCTTTTGCAATATTAGACTGGAAATAATGTTAATTGTTAGTGCTACTGATAGTATGATGGACATGAAAGCAAATTGTTAATGTTAGTGCTAAATTAGAAAACCAAAAGCAAATTGCCATGAAAGTATGATCTTACCATTAGGTAGGATAACAGTTAACAATTAGAAAACCAAAAGCAAAATGCCACCTGGTGGAGGCTGTTGTCTTCTTTACATGTGATATGGATAAGTTTTCAAATACAAAGCAGCATAGTTACCCTTTTTCTTTCTTATCCTTAGTCTTCCCCCTATTTTATAATTTGCTCAAATGAATTCAGGGACTGTTATTGCTTTAGTCATTTGCTCATTTGACTCTTGTCAATTCTCATTTGTAGGTGGAACAAACAAGTCAACGCATGCGTCAATGGGGTGGGGAAGACATCAAAGTTGATAATATAGTGGCTTCTACATAACATAGTTGAGGGGAGTTACGGGATTGGTAGTGAGGGGTGCACTTGGTGGAATGGCACTGGCTGAGGGTGTTGAACATGTCGAGGACAACATGGGTGATGATGTGGTGGACAAGGTTGATGCTGGAGATGATTTCTAAAACAAACTCCTCTTCTTATCTTTTACGTGGTTATAAATTTGTGGAAAGAATAAATAGACTTGTATATTTACAGTTAAATGTTCTGCTTCTTAAGTCGTTTAACTCTTTAATTACATGAATTTCAAGCCCGCAAAAGAGAAAGTGATATGTGTGTGTGGTGTGGTAACTGTGTTTCTGTGTTTCTGACCAAAGCCCACATCGTGTAGTATAATAGGTGGAGTGAAGTGAATACACTATAAAATGAAGGAGCAACTAAGAGTCGAAAGCACGGAGCCGTGTGGTAAACACAGAGCGAACTATTCTTTCGCCTTTTACTAAAGAATACCGTGTGTTTGCCATATAAAACGGCATACGCTAATTTTTGGGAAGAGCTTTCCTTCTTGGAAGGCTCTACATTTGTAGTTAAATAGTTTATAGTTTGTTATTGATATTTCATTTTTGGTAGTGTTTCAAAGATAACAATAAAATTTAATATAAATAAGCAACAACTTTCGAAAGAGGTTGACTAGTGGCATTACTAACAATTTGATTTTCCATACGTTTTAAAATTAAGATTGACATTAACTATCATTTCGTGTTTTGTGTAATTGTTACAAGTTTTTAAATTTATAATGCGACAGAGATGTGATTGCAGAACCCGACAATGGGATAACTGGGCCTAACTGAACATTAATTTTGTTATCCTCGCCTATAGTTTGGGCTTTGGGATTGACAATCCAAGTAGGCAACAAATCCCTTCATTGCCACTTAGATGATTGCCTAAAAGAAGAATAATAAGAGTTTGATTACTGAGGATAGATCAAAAGAAATGTAAAGCATTACACACAACCTAAAATTGAAAACATGATTGATATATTTGTAGGAAATAGTGAACATTATGTTATTAAACCACTTACTAGTTGTAACATTATCATGCTAAAAATCAAGGTGTGTTATGATCCTATAAACTGCTCAATTCATTTTCTATCATAATCATTATCCTTTCTATATTTTAAACAATCCACACCAAAACTGTGGTGTCTAAACCTAATCTTTTTAATTCAAATTTAAACTCAATTTTGAATATATATTTTAGTAAAGCCTAGGCGCAAGCCTGGTGAAGGGGCCTATAGTAAGGCTCCGAAATGGTCCCTTAATAGAGGTATGGGGGATAGAGGAAAAGAAAAATTGGGATAGAGAGCAGCGGCCGAAGTCGAACCCTGATACTCTCAGTGCATGTCCCCAACTCTTACCAAGTGAGCTACCAACATGGGACAACTCAATTTTAAGTTAACTAATGGAGGCTTAATTAATAGCATTGGGGATTTTTTGTTTTGTGAGATCTGTTAGCTACAATTGCTGTAATTCGTAATATATATTAAATTATTAATTATGTACTTCAACTATTTTTGTTCTTGTAAGGTTTCCTTCCCTCTGTGTGAGACTAATCTTTGTTTGGGGGTACTAAGGCCATCCCTTATATATTACACAGACCACCTTATTTTTCTTCCATTATTTTATGCCACTGTTTTTTCTTTCTTTGTTTTTGCCTTCAAAGACACATATTGCTTTGAACTCATGACAGAAGTTAATTCTAGAACTTCCTTCCAAAACGTCAAACAAAGATCACTACACCTTCACGTACACTACAAGATGTCACACAAGATTGCATTATGTTCATATATAAGTCTTTCTTAAAAGCAACAGAAAAAAAAATGGCTTTGCATTAATAAAGATCGAAAATTCTCCTCTCACAAAAAAAACAGTACCTTCTTTTATCGATCTCATTGACTTCCTTTGCTGACAAGAAGATTTCCAGCGCTAAAACTTCATTGGTTAAGGTTCTCATTTCTCAGAAAGGTTGGCACCTAATTATATTTCAGTTAGAAGACTCATGTTATTGCGCATCTCCTCCTTCTCTGTTTCCTTTCACAATTACCATAATTCATTACGTACCTTTTTTTTTTTTTTTTAATCCTGTATCCTTGATTTGCAGCTTCAAATTTGAAATATAAAAACAGAATGAGGAACAAACTGATTCGGCGGATCAAAAAATTGCTTTCATGTTCTGGTATCACGTTATCCTTCTTTATCTTTATGCACTCTTCTCCTTTTCCTTATTGACCTTTGTATATAGATTTCATCAGTGTTAATAAAGAAAATTGATTACAGAATCGTAAACAAAAAAGCCAAACATATGTGGATAATTGAGATTGGACAAAATTTATATGCAATTCTATAGTATTTGTGGCTTTATTAAAAGAAAATATGTGTAACAAATATTTTTATTAATGAACTGTTTTCTTGTCAATGGAAAACAACATCAAACATCGATGAATTGTACCTAAGTTTTGTGCATTCATATTTGTTAAGAATAATTGTTGGTATGTATTAATGGGAATTGCATGCATTATACATCAGTGTGTAGGTCAAGTTATCCAAATGATGAAAGCAGTGTGGACGTGCGTGAGGAATATGCTAATGCATTCCGTACCGAGTCATACATAGAGTTTTGGGGTCGTGTCCTTGATTATTCCAATGCTCATTCCTCTTCTTATTCATTGTCAAGACACTCCACCACATCAGGTCGCCTCCCCTCTTATCGTTTGTTTGCGGAGCACCTATTGGATCTGGATCAGCCCACCGTTACTCGAATCTTATCCGAAACCCCACACCAACCCACAATCCATTCTCTCCTATCGGATTATTTTGACCATACAGCTAATGCTTTTTTACTTTGCAGCCATCTATTAAAGGACATTGATCGTGTACGTGTCAAGTATCACTCCCTTAAGACAATTCTTCAATGTGTTGCAACCACTTCTTCAAGTAAAGTAATGACCCAATTAAGTGAATTTTCCAACTCAAACCCGTTTGTCGGATCTAGCCCATCTCCAAGTCAAGTTCAGGCGGCCCAATGCCAATGCTCCGAATTGCAAAAGCGGCTCGAGTCAAGCCGCAACAAGGTACGAGCCAAGCTCCAACTGATTACTAGGTTAAAACACGGCTCGGCTTGTGTTGTTGTGACAATAACAGCTTCACTTGTTGTCATTGTTGTGGCTCATGGCTTGGCTTTGTTTATGGCTATGCCTGGACTTATAGCCGCGGCTTTGATGGATATGGCTTCGGAAAGGAAGCTGGCTAAGGTGACGGCTCAACTTGATGCAGCCGCCAAAGGAACTTATATATTGAACAAGGACTTAGAGACAACGACCAGGCTTGTGGCTCGGTTGGATGATGAGTTGGAACACATGAGGACCACAGTGAAATTTTGGGTTGAGAGGAAAGAGGATAGAGTTCAACCCGATGGCGAAGTGGCGCTCCTATTAAAGAAGAGCCAATGCAGTTTTAGTGATCAATTGGATGAGTTGGAGGAGCATTTGTATTTGTGTTTCATGACCATCAATAGGGCTAGAGACCTTGTGCTTAAACAGATCACTGATTCGGCTAAATTCACACTAGCTACCAACGTTTAATACTAATGACCAACTAATGAATTATTTACATTTAATTTCCATTCATCGATCATTTAAAATGTATTTACTTAAATGGTTGTATAGTAGTTCATTATGTTAAAATTAATAAAAACGTATTTTTAGAATATAATCGAGGTGGGAATTTATGAGTTCGCATGTTTTTTTTTTTTTTGTTTAAATCTTGAGTATACACTATAGTACAACTTTCAATACGCAAAACTTGCGTCCCCAGTGAATTACAATTTTTCCTGTAAATTACGGGTTAATAAATAATTAACATTTTTCTCAACGCTATTTCCAATAACAAACTAGGTATTAATGTTTTTCTCAATGCTATTTCCATCCCTAACACTTTTAGTGACGTGTTAATGTGGATCTTCTTCCTTCTACTAGGGTTTGTGCAACTCTCTTCTACATTTAATCATTTTCCACACTCTATACTTTCAACTTGGCTTCCTAATCCATCATTTCAACAACACTTAATTATTTCAAAATTCACACCTTTGGGGTTACTCAGCGTGAAGGTCCGCCATTAATGGTGACTCACAACTAGAAATTTTCTGATTACCTGCAGATTTTTGTGCGCATTTTACACAAATTCATCGGAAATAGATTTCCTATGATTTTTTGTCCATAGGCAATACCTTCATGGGTAATTTTTTCTGCGAATTTTAAAATCCGCAGGAAATTTCTTGCAAATTTTTTTGGGAAAAATTTAAATTCTTATGAAAATTCGTAGGAAATGCCAAAATTTCCTACAAATTTGAATCTACAAGAAAAAACCTTATTTTTGAAAAAATTATAGAAAAATTCGCAGGAAATTCCTGTAGAAAAAATCCGAAGGAAAATCCGCAAGTAATTCATGAATTTCTAGTAGTGACTCGAGTTTTTGGTGATCGTTGTGGATCGCATAAAAGTGGTTATTTTATTTGTTTTTGCATAAGATTTAGGAGATTGGTGATTGTTTTATCCATTGCAAGTAACTCACTTGGATAATCTCTACAAGTCAAAAGAGATTAGACTCCGACTATCGGTTATGATACTCTTGTGCCCACACAAAAAAATGCACAAGAAAACATTAATAAAGTGACAAAGTAATTTAATCAAATAAAACTATATTTTCTTAAAACTAAATGTATTTAATAAATTTATTAATATTTATATAAACATCTTTAATGACAAATATCATACAAATGGAACATAATCTTATGTCTAGTTAATAGTGGAATAGTTAAGTCATTGAGCACTCAAAAGCCGGGCCCACCCAAGACAATGCGAGGCTTCAGAGTGAACAAATTATAGAGGGGATTTCATATGTGCAATTTTTGTTCGGCATCAAAATGGAGATAATGTCGGCCATAAAATTAGTGGGCTATGTAGGGGACTGATTGAGGTGGGTTAAGGGCCTAAAAAAATGGCTTGTCTGACTTAACCTTTGGGTCAACCCTGCTCAAAAGATTGGGGCTTATAGGTAAGTTAGTTGGTTTTCCCGAATTGTTGAGCAAAGTTTAACATATATGGAACAAATGAGAGAAACTTGGCGTGGCAGGGTGCAAGAGTATTTATAAGAGAGAATAAGTGTGTGTTTGGATCACCTGCGAAAAATAAATTATTTCAATAATCGATTATATGTATAATCGATTATGATTTTAATCGATTATGATAGAGTCAGTTTTGTGTTTGAACACGACCATTGAAAAGCGATTTTAAAATAATATGTTTCGTTTGTATTGTATAGAAAAACACTTTTATATGGTGAAATTACAAAAATATATGAATTTTGTTTAGATTACTAATGTTTGATTTTTATTCATATATAAGCTTTTTTAAATTTCAGTTTTTAGCTATTTTATTAGTCCTTTTCCCATTTAAAAAGGTAAAAAAATTGTAATAGTTTTGGTAAATTTTCTGGTATCCCAAGGGTAACTTTATACATCCTAGGTGGCTCAATCAAATGATGAGAAACATTTGATTTAATCCATTAACATGACCCATTTAATTGAGGTGACGCATTCTGATTGGACATGATAACTTTTATCCCAAAATTATTAAGGGTACCGGAGAAAACACTGTTTTGTTTTTCATCATAATTTAAAATATGTCAACGACCGAAAGGATAGAGATGGATAGTTGGCAGAGATTCACTCATTGGCAACGAAGGAAAGAGATGGAAAGAGGTAGTTGTTTTGAAAGAATCTGATTATCTTTTAATCGGAATGCTAAACAATTGAGATTCAGATGGAACAAGGTTTTTGAAGTGATTGCAGCTGTTTTTTTATTTAAATTTTTTACCCAAACAAAGCAGATGCTCGTAAAAAATAACTTATCTTGTGAAAAACAGTTGTCGGATAAGATTTTAGAGTTTGTATGTTTAAGTTTTTTTTATGATAAAAATCATTTTTTAAGTTAAAAATCATTTTTAATGATTTTCATTATGTTTGTTTAAGTTTTTTGTAAAATCATTTTTACCATTAAACTGAGAAGCTAATTTGATTAGCGTCTCGAGGAAGGATAAAGGAGAGAGAAAATGAGTGTAAAAGCGGAAATGATTAAAAATGATTTTTATTATTGTAAATAAACGTAAATTAGCTTATGATTTTCTTTAAAATCTCTAAAAAATTAATTTCTAAATTATTGAATGTCAAAATTATTATTTTTTAATTCGTAATAAACACACTCTTAAATCTTATCAAACATGTTCTAAAATCACAAATGGATTAAGGGATTTGTATACCATTTTAGTGCATTTATAAAAGAAGGGTAATAAATTTTACAAATTATATAGGTTACAATAATGAAGGTAATATTGTGGTGAGTAATTATGCATCTAGTTTCAATTCTTGAATAATCGAGACATAATAATACATGATCGGTTGTTTTTTTTTTTTTTTTTTGAGGGATACATTATCGGTTGTTGGAAACAAAAGGAACGAGAAGTTGGCTACCCGCTCTATGGGAGGTGAAAAGATGTTTTTGATTAACTTGTCAATTTAGTAAACGGATTAATTAAACGCTTATAGTATAAGCATTTATATATAAACTATTTTTAGAATCAAAGAGAAAATATAGTCAAATTATTTTCATATAAGTTATAAGCTATTTTCATAAACTATTCTAGAGAGTTTATCAAAATAAACTAAAAAAAGCTTATGAACATGTCATAAGCTGTTTTCATAAGCTCTCCCAAACACTCTGACAAACGTTTATGCCAGTAGATAAATCCAAATAAACTGTTTACAAGCCAATCCAAACAGACTCTAAATCTTAAATATGGAGTATGGACTTAGCAAGTTAGCCGTTAGCATGTTGCTGGATTCCTTATTAGAATTTACTATACCCATTTATACTAGTAGGTAGCCTTCTTCTTTTTTTATTTCGGTCTCATTTGTAAAAAAAAATTATCAATATAATAAGAAATTTTCGTTGCAAAAATATATATCAAACAGAACAATTAAGTATATGTTTGGATATGCGGCAGAAATGCTCCAACATGTGTTTCCACCGTGAAAGCTAAGGGATATGATTTCTCGGTGGACGTGATTTTCTTCCGCATCCAAACATATTATAATTCATTGTTCTATCATTAAAAATCAGAACAATAAAATATATGATGTTTTACCAAGTTAGGTTGATCCAAGTGATAAGGGTTTGGGCCCTTTAAGCAAGTGGTCTAGAATTCGAATCTTAACTCTTACAAATGGAAAAAATCTGGTTGGGAGGAGACTACCCACCTTGTGTGCCTTTAGGTTTCCCGGTGGATATTAGTCAATGTTAACGATAGTGGATACTTCGCACCTATCACATGGGTACCAAAAAATATATATATATGATGTTTTTGTAATAATTTCACTGATATATGATCATACTAGTGGCTAGGGATGACAATGGGTAGGGCGGGGGCAGGGAGTACTCTCCGTCCCCGCCTCCCATTTTCCCCCATTCCCGTCCCCGTTTTCCATCACAACGAGTTTTCCTAGCCGTACCTATTCCCACGGATCCCCGTGTGGAGTTGGGGACCTGAAAATTAAAAAACAAATAATTAATTAAAACCCAATAAATTATAAAAGCACTAAAATCTTAAGAGTAAAGACCCAAACTGGGAGGGGAGAGGAGTGTCTTTAATGAAAGGGAAGGGATGATATGGATTTTAATTAGGTAATGTGTTTAGTTGAGAGGAGGAGAGGAGAAAGATTTTAATTGAGGGGAGAGGAAGTAACATTATTCATGTTTGGTTCACAAAGAAAAGAGAGATTTTAAAACTATTTTATTTGTATATCCTTATAATTGTAGATTTCGAAATATATATATAAGTTAAGATATTTTAGTCAATGGATTAAAATTGTTTTAAAATAGCCTCTCCCCTCCAAATCACTCAATTATTGGAGGGAAGCCAAAATTGAGTGAGGAGAGATTTTGCTCCCCTTCAAAAAATTGAACCAAACATGCAAATTTTAAAAAATCCCACTCACTCCCCTTCCCACCAACCAAACACCATGTAAATGGTACAAATGAATATTCAATAAAATTATGATTAGGTCAAAGACTACAACATCAAGTTCAGTTCTTCTTATCATGTCCAACATGTAAGGTGTCTTTATGAAAGGAATAAGAATAGAATTTAGGGTTCACATTTTGTCAATTTAATAAAATTACTAAAATATAATTATATAAGTAAATTCTATTTTTTATAAATATCTAAAAAGGAGAATTACTTAATATACATATCCGAATAAATATTGGAATTGATCTACTTCAAGCAGAGAGTTTAAATTTGTCATTTTTGTAATATTGTTAAAAAAGAAGAAAATAATGATATTATTAAAATAATATCGTACATATAATTTGTCATAAATGTCATATGAAAGGGGAATTGATAAACCATTTGGAATTAAGGGTTGAAATGTTTTTAATATTTTATTATTGAATAAAATAATATATATTTAAAATTAATAAAATATATTTATAGTATATATATACACATATATTTATAAGGATATTTTAGTAATTTTTTCAGGATCGGGGACCCTACGAGGCGCGGAGCATATTCCTTGCCCCCATCCCAAAAGTGCCTTCAGAGGGATATTCTCCCCTGTCCTCGTGTGGCCCCATTTGGGACAGCCCCCGCAGGGAACCCTACACCCAGGTCCAAATTGTCATCCCTACCAGTGGCAAAGAAAATATATTTACATAATTTATAATATAAATAAAAATAAATGAGTTTAATTGCTATGCACTGACAGGATAAATTTTGTTTACACTTTCAACCAATTAGAAATCATGGTTTGTATGACTTTTAAGTTAGTTAGAATAAGAGTGAAGCATTTTTGCCGATGTGCCAATTTATAATTAGTTGACAGCGTAAACTTTTTTTATACTGTTAGTGCATATTAATTAAATTCAAAATAAATTACACAATTTGTAAAAAAGAATGACATATATGCATGTATAATATAGGGTTTTCATCCAAACAAATTCAAACTGCAAAAATGGAACCGAAAATTAAAAAATCGAACAAACCGAAACCGCAAAAATTGCTTTTTTCATTAGATTTGATCGGATTTCAGATCCCCTAGTATATCCAATCCAATCCAAACTGACATACTATATACATATACTATTATTTTTTAAATTATAGTACTACTTATACTTAAACACTATTTTTCACAGTTTTAAGAATGAACACCATCCGTGTCCTTAATATTTTTGTTTGAATTATCAAATACTAAATGCATTGAAATTTGTATAGTTATTCATATACCTATGAATTAATAATTATTCATGTTCTAAAAGATTTTAGCATCTACTTAGGAACTGAAACTACATTAATTTAGTATATACACGTTTAATGTTGGTCTTCGACATAATATAACTATGTATCGATAAAAATCGAATTATTCAATCCAAATCATATTTGATTAGATTGAATTGGATCATATTTTTTTAAGAAAGAAAACTGATCCAATCCAAACCACAAATTATTTTCATTTTTAGAATTTATGATTTTTTTTTTTTTTTTTTTGCCTGAAAAGCGATCAGATCGAATCCGCAATGGCCCCTAAATTATAATCAAGGAAATCTCCGGGGATTTTAGCGTACGACATCGTTTGGTCTCGTTCAGCCCTCTTCTTCCCTCAAGCCCTCTCTTCTCTATACATTGCTCTCGTTCCGCCACAACGCAAGCGCCGGTTAGTCGGTGACACTGTCGACTTCATTCCGCTTCTCCGGTAAGCCCTCTTTTTTCCCCTTTCAATTTTCATGACAAAAAAGAGTACAAAACTATTTCCCCCTCATTTTTGCAGAGAGATTACAAATATACAAAACCCATTGAGCGAGTAACGTTTTGGTGAATCGAATTCATCTGCGCGCTTTGTTTTATCTTCACTTTTTTTGTTCCTATTAACACGGTTTTGTGTTCTGACGGGTGAATCGTGTAGAACAGAAAATACATTTTAGGTTTAATTTTGCTTTTGTATATCAGAATGGAATCTCCCGAGAGTAGTCGCGGTTACGCGAAACGTGAAATCGATAGTTCAGATGCGAAGAGCGAGAGGGTAGTTGTGGAGGAGGAGGATTGGGAGCTTAGTGATAAGAAGAAGCACAGGTCAAGTAGGTCAAGGAAGTATGGGAATGGGGAAGAGGGTGAAGCTTCAGATGGAAGCGGAAGAAGGAGAGGTTATGGGGATAGAACTGAGACTAGGAAGAGATCTAGCGGGTCTAGCCGAGCCGATAGCGATGATAACAATGATTACGATTCACGGAAAGAATTGCGATCCAAGCAGATGAAGAAGAGGCAAGAGGAGAGCACACTGGAGAAGTTGAGCAGTTGGTATGAGGATGGAGAGTTGGATAATAGCAAGCATGATGGTGGAGATAAAGCGGGGAGGAAGACTTCCTCCAAGCATTTGGAGTATGATGGTTCTCAGAATAGAAGTAGAAGTAAAGAGGATAGATCGCGCAATGCAGAGATTGAGAAGATGGATAAGGATTATAGATACTCGGAAAAGAGTGAAAGTGGCCGAGAGAAGGGTCATGGGTCTTCTGAACAGGTCAGGAGTTCCAGAAGGAAATGGGATGAGGCGGATGCTGTTAGGAAAAATGAAGATAGTTTTCCTGAGAAAGGTGATGTCAGAAGTGGTAAAGCCTCTGATGCTAAGCGGGAGAGTTCTAAGGAGAGGAGTGGATCTGCCAGAAATGAACATGGGGAGAGTAAAAGCAAGGGAATGGATTCCAGCAGTGAGAAGGTTGTCAAATCTAATAGTAGAGAAGATAGAAAAGCTGATTCTGAGAGAGGTAAGAGTAAAGGCAAGTCGGAACCACTAGATGTTGGTCGTGAAGACAACAGACTGGACAGGGACAGAATTGAGAAGCCTAGGCGCCAGAGAACACCCACCAGTTATGACGTTGCTGAAAACTGGGATAGGCCATTAAATGCAGAGGAGGATGGAAATATGCGGATTAGGGATAAAACTACTAGAGAAACTGGGAACCCAAACAGATCTAGGACACCTGAGAGGAGTGGAAAACGCCATCAAGATTCAGAAAACTCAGAGATGGATTATGAAAGAAGTAGTAGCTTTAAAAGGAAGGAACTTGAAAATGATGTCTATAAGGATGATAGATCCAAGGGAAAAGATGATACTTGGATTGACAGGAAGAAGGATCGGGAAAGTTCTAAAGAAAGTTGGAAAAGGAGGCAACCCAATAATATTGACAGAGATTCAAAAAATGAGGACAGTGTCTTTGATCACAACAGAGACTGGGAGTTGCCTAGACATGGTTATGAGAGGACTGACAGTGAAAGGCCTCATGGCCGGTCTGTTGGTAGAAAAGATGTAAACAGGGGGGAAGCTGTTAAAGCAACATCGAAGTTTGGAATTTCAAATGACAATTATGATGTGATAGAGATCCAAACCAACAAGTCCTTTGACTATGGGAAAGCAGAATCTATACCCAACCTTGCTAGGAGAAGTGAAGCTAATCAACAGTATAGTGCTAAATCAGGTGCTAATGATGAAGAATGGACATATCATCAGGAAGAAAGAGCAAGAAAGAGTGATTCATCTGGTTCTGGGATACATGGTGATGATCTGAAGGAGAGATATGCTGATGATGACTATGATTTTCATGGGGGAAGAGGAAGAGGTCAGAAAGGTGTTGTATCTGGTCGTAATACTGGTGGCCAAAGTTCTAGTAGTGGTGCTTTACAGCCTCAGTATGGAAACCTGGAATCTGGATCCTTTAACAGAGCTGGTCCACAGGGAATAAAAGGGAACCGGGTTGGTAGAGGAGGAAGGATTAGGCCTACTGGGAGAGACAACCAGCCGGTTGGAATGCCATTGCCGATGATGGGATCACCCTATGGACCTCTTGGCATGCCTCCACCTGGGCCAATGCAGCCTCTTACCCATGGCATGTCACCTGCTCCTGGTCCACCAATTTCTCCTGGAGTCTTCATTTCGCCATTTACTCCAGCTGTTTGGCCTGGAGCTCGAGGTGTTGATATGAATATAATAGGTGTTCCACCTGCAATGTCTCCTGTACCCCCAGGACCGTCGGGCCCAGGTTTAATGCTGCTAACTTAGGGAACCCACCAAATCCTGCAATGTATTATAATCAATCAGGCCCTGGAAGGGGAATTCCCCCGAGCATTTCTAGTCCTGGTTTTAATTCTACAGGACCAATGGCTCGAGGAGCACCACCTGATAAAACTCCAGGGGGATGGGTTCCTCCTAAAAGTAGTGGAACTCTTGGTAAAGCTCCTTCCAGAGGTGAACAAAATGACTATTCTCAAAACTTTGTTGACACTGGTATGCGGCCGCAGAATTTTATTAGGGAGCTTGAGCTCACAAACGTTGTAGAGGACTACCCTAAGCTCAGGGAGCTTATACAGAAAAAGGACGAGATTGTGACAAAATCTGCTTCTGCTCCTATGTATTATAAATGTGATCTGAAAGAGTTTGAACTGTCTCCAGAGTTCTTTGGAACGAAATTCGATGTCATTCTTGTAGATCCCCCGTGGGAGGAGTATGTGCACCGTGCCCCTGGTGTTGCTGACCATATGGAGTACTGGACATTTGAAGAAATAATGAATCTCAAGATTGAGGTATGCTGTTGTTCTGTTTGCACAATTCATTCTTTTGTTAGGCTTGTTTCGTCTGAGCATTTTCGTCATCACATGAAAAACCTTTATGAATTATTGAATTAACTGGTTGGGCTAATTATTTTTAATACCCTATGCTGCAAGTGAAGGATAAGGTTAAAAATGGTGAAGTGGAAAGAGTAAAATGAATTGCATTTTCTGGAGTGGTTCTCATCATATAGTGATCTATAGTTCCTTTAAAAGTTGTATAAATTAGTTTTGTGTGATATATTAATATATATTGCTCCCTTTCTTTTGATTTCCTTTTATAAGGGCATGATAGATACTGTTGTTTTTTGAATTAGACATCTCATTTGTTTTCCTTCTTTCTTAAGGCCATAGCAGATACGCCTTCTTTCATCTTCCTTTGGGTGGGTGATGGTGTAGGACTTGAACAAGGCCGCCAATGTCTAAAGAAGGTACACAATCTGGATGTTGGGATGATGGAATTGCCAACGGAATTTAGCTGTAATTGTTGGTTATGGTTCTTTTCATATCCTACTGATATCTTCTATTGCTTAATCTATTTCTTTATATTCTTTCTTCTTAATGGGGTTGGGGCTGGGTCTCTTCAGTGGGGTTTTCGTAGGTGTGAAGATATATGTTGGGTAAAGACGAACAAAAATAATGCAACTCCAGGACTGCGCCATGATTCACACACTTTATTCCAACATTCAAAGGTCAGTTAAAATTTAAAAATTATCTCATGTATCCGCAACTTCATTTTAATATTTGAGCTTATATGCAGTTATTTTGATTCTAAGTAAATACGTTTATCTTTCTTAAACTTTCTTTTTGGGATAAAATAAACTGTTTTGTTTTGTTGTGGTGAAGGAACACTGCTTGATGGGCATAAAAGGAACTGTTCGTCGAAGTACTGATGGCCATATAATTCATGCCAACATTGACACAGACGTAATTATTGCTGAAGAACCTCCTTATGGTTAGTATCACCAATTGTGCCTATAAAATAAATAATTTTAGGTTTAATGAAGTTTTTAGTCCCTGAAAAATGAGTCAATTTTGGTTTTGGTCCCTATACTTTTTTTTCGTTGGTTTTGGTCCCTATAAGTTCCAAAACTTTGATTTTGGTCCCTGCCATCACTATTCATCCGTTAAGTGTTGACGTGGCTAGCGTACTGCCGCGTTAGCACTGCTATGTAGGCTATTATAATATCTTTATTTTTATTATAATGTTATTATTTGTTTTTTATACTTTTATTAAATGAATGAAAGGCTGAAATGACAACATCTAGGAATATTTATAGGGTTTCCGAATACCTTTGTGACATTAAATATTATAAAAGAATGTAAAAAATTTAATATTTAATCATACGTGACATTAAATATTATAAAATTAACCTACATAACAGTACTGACGTGAAGGTCCATTAGTCACGTCAACGCTTAATAGATGGATAGTGATGGCAGGGACCAAAACCAAAGTTTTGGAACTTGCAGGGACCAAAACCAACAAAAAAAAATGTACAGGGATCAAAATCAAAACTGACTGACTTTTCAGGGACTAAAAACTTAATTAAACCATAATCTTATTATCTTCATACTGGAATTTACTTTTCTTTTTTAACATATATAAGCTCTTCAATTTTTTTTGGTAAATATTCATTCTTAGATGAAAAACAACAGCAACAAAATCCTTTTCCTATTAGGCGGGGTTGACTACATAGATCAAATGACGTCCGTGTTGAAACAAAAACCAAGTTTTCATTAAGGCTATTTAGGTCAAGGTCTTTTACACGGTTTCTCTTAGAGTTTTTCTTTGTCTTCTTGTGTCGCAATTTATCGGGCTATCCTCTATTTGGTAATTGGTCAACTCTTCTTACTAGGGCCTCTGTCGGTCTTCTCCTTTCATGGCTAAACCATATTAGGCGAGAATATGTCATCTTTTCCTCAACAGGTGCTACTCTAAAATAGGTATCAGCTGCAAAGCAACAAATAATATTGGATAGCAGAATCTCAGAGCACAAAAACTGATAACAATTAACAAACCACTACTCCTATTCCAACTACTTAAGAATAATGAGGTGACAAACATGCAATTTTTCATAGGTCAGACAGCAGGCCCAACATGTGAACAGTAGGATTGAAATGACGATATTTAGATTAGATCCCACCTCCTTATACATATTGGAAGACAATATATTCCCCATTTCACAATCTATTAGCTTGTAATAGCACAGCTGTGCATCAGCTGCGGACATATTGTACACATAAATGAGAGTGCTGAGTCAGCACTATTCAGTTATGACATCTGTTCTGCTGTAATTAATCTAGCAAGCTGTTAGAAAGCTAATCTGGACATAAAAGCCCAAGACAATTCAGATGTAACATAATTCAATCCATTCAAAGAATTTTTCAGACCCTCTCTCTCTCTCTCTCTCTCTCCGTCTTTTATTAGCTTGAGAAAACTAGTCTTTATGGGACATTGTAGCCCCATTATACTTATAGGCTGAAAGGCTGCAGTGGAGAAGCTCTTTCTTGACATCATAGGAAATTAAATAGATAGCTCACCTCGATAAACTATGATTTCATATGTTTCTTCCATAGGCACTTTTTCATTAATCATGTTTTGTTTGGTGCTTCAATAGACCAGAGCCGCCTTGTCTTGGCAAGGGCACCTTTATCTGGCCTTCAAAATGTTGGACATAAATCGAAAATTTATACACTTTAAAATTTAAAATGGATAAACAAAATGTGTGGTTTCTTTACCTGCTTTAAAATGTTTTTGTACGGAATAATAAAATGGGCACCTCTTCAAAGTCTTGCTAATATATTGCAGGTTCAACGCAAAAGCCTGAAGATATGTATAGGATTGTTGAGCACTTTGCTCTTGGAAGGAGGAGACTTGAACTATTTGGTGAAGACCACAATATCCGATCCGGTTGGCTGACTGTTGGTAAAGAACTTTCATCTTCAAATTTTAATAAAGAGGTAAGAAATCTGAACTGCTAGTATGCTTACATGACATCTAAGTTACTTGATTCTTCCCATCTCCCTTTTTTATTTACTTAATATAATATTTTTATGGATACTACTTTCTTTAGAAATTTGAGTCAATTTTACACCATCTCATCTGTTCCTGTAGGATATTATAACGTAGGGTGTTTTGAGAACAGTTTTCTCATCATAGGCTAAATTCTAGAAAATTAATTGTGCGGTTAGTCCTCCTCCATTTTTAATTGGGTCATTTTGCTGTCTAACCCACTGGAAACATCGGTTCAAAGGCTGTTAGTATATATTTGGAATAGTCATGTTATGAGAAGCAAATATCAAAAAGCATCCCTGTAGCAATTTTGTCTTTATGAACTTGAGAAATTTGTCTGAAATAGCTGGGTACAAGGTTTTTCGTGCACCAAATTTGAAGGAGAGTGAGTGAATTTGGGGTGAGATACGGGAGGTCCTAAACTTGGAGGGACCTGAGGTTTCTAGTGAAATTAATTTGCTGGATAAATTTATTCCACTTTCTCATGCGTTCCCTGGTACAAGTAGAGATGTACTGTTACGACATACAGAGTGCAGATAGGGAAGGTTCAGCTAATATTTTATTAAATTAACCAGAGTCTTGTGGCCATGAGTTGTTAGATGTCATAAATTATGGTTGAGTTCATACTTATAACATACTTCTATCCTCCTTTCCGACCAAATATTCTTGGTGCCGTAATAGAAGTTTTTGAAGCCTATCTTTCTCTTTTGTTCACGTGGCAATAGTATTTCTTCCAGGGATAAGAATTTACTATATCTTGTTTAGATAATACAATCTGTGTTCTCTTGACTGATTAACCACACTGATTGGATTTGGATAAATTCAGGCATATGTCAAGAGTTTTGCTGACAAAGATGGGAAAGTTTGGCAAGGAGGTGGAGGACGAAATCCACCTCCAGAGGCACCTCATCTCGTGGTGACTACACCTGATATAGAGGCTCTTAGGCCCAAGTCACCAATGAAGAACCAGCAACAACTGCAGCAGCAGCAGCAGCAGCAATCAGCATCCATTTCTTTGACAACACCTAGCGTGTCAAACAGAAGGCCTGCTGGGAATGAACAGCAGAATCCAACTGCACTTGGTGTCAACCAAGACGCTTCTAGCTCAAACCCTTCTACTCCAGCTCCTTGGGCTTCACCTCTGGAGGGCTTTAAGGGACGTGAAGGCTCTGCATTGCCTTCAGATGATAAAGTTATTGATATGTATGGGTTTCATGGACCAGCAACAACAAGCTATCTGGATTTTGAATCATATAGACAAATGAATATGTTATAGCATAACTCTCAGGATCAAGTTGCATGATGATGTATCGTGTAATGTTTTTCCTCGCGCCAATATAAATGGGAAGAAAATTCTTCGCATTTTGTCTGTTCATTCTTTTGGCAGCTCTGGCAATTGCATTGTTTAACTAGGGGAATAAAGAAGATGCATTGGATTACTGTTGAAGTAGTTACATTTGTTTTATTTTATCAAACTTATCTAAAGAATATAATTTTAATTCACGTGCTTACCGCGGGAATGATAGAGCATAATGGTTAGATTAAAAAGTTGTGCAGAAGTTCCATGGAACCAATGAATTGGTTAAATCGAGTCAAACTGGTTCAAATTCTTTATTTGGTTTTAGCTTTTATGGATTGTGGTGAAATGAAATGGAATGTAGCTATATTCCATTGTTTGGATTGTTTAATTTAGGATGAAAAATGAAATCCAATGTCTCTTTTTCTTCCCCCTCAATTCAGGGGTATAGATGTAATTATTTGTTTTTATTTTTATATTTATTACCTTTTTATCCTTCTAATCTGAACCTCAAATTTTTATTTCAACCATATATTCTCTCCAAAAGCCATCGCATTGTGCACGCAGCCTCAATCACCTTCTGTCGTGGGGCCTCTATTTCCACGTTATTTCGTTCCTCTATTAATTGTGTTATAGAAATAACAAGTTTTTTAAATTACATTTTGATGCATACTCTTGTAGTTTTATGCAAATTTCTTCTTAAGTATCGTATATACAAAAATCTCTGTTTTTAAATGCTATAATTGTTTATATGCATTTTTTATGGATTTAATTGGTATGCATTTTTAGTGATTAACTGTCTATCAATTAGAAGTTATCAAATAAACTAAAATGTTTGACTCTTATCATAACTATCTTAAAAGTCATTCATCATTATTTCTAATTGATTGATAGTACAAAAAACTTACACTAATAATGCATAAATTTAAACTTTTTATTGTAAAAATGTGAGTGGAGGATAGGAATTTAAATCCTTTGAAGTATATAATTTTAATTTTTAAGTATGATTTCAACATTATATACGTAAAACAAATATTGTTAAATAAAATAATGAACTAAACTAAAACTCTTGAATCAACAATTTTAAACCCAAGTGATTGCAAGGTTAAAAGCACTTTATTAAAGACATAATAAATAAAATATTAGTGTTTTTAATTGATAATATATGAATAAAAATATTATAACTCATTCCATCAAGTCTACTTCCAAAAAGATGGAATGGTCCAAAACAATGAAAAATTTTCTTCAGTTTGATTCCACTATGTTCTATTTCATTTTATCCATCTCGTTCCACCAATCCAAACATATCCTAGGTTGTGGGATACGGTTTGAATGTTTTATCGTATAGTTTAAGTTCAAGGTTTCGGTGTAAATAGAACCATGTTAGGTTGTTTAAGCAGAATGACTTAATTCCAAAAACAATCTACAATTAATGATATCAGACCAGCAATGGCAAGTCATTGACTACAATAAATTCAGAAAAACAGTACATATTAATGGTTCTTTCTTTTCTTTTTACAGAATTCTAAGGACTATGAGGTAACAAAATTGCGTGCCTCTCGTTTGTTTTCCCATAATTTGTGCAAGTAGTAGTAGTAGTGCCCACATTCCGGGTACTGAACTAATAACTGGAGAAGTCACCTTTTACTCCCTATGTATCCAGAGGTAACGTCTCACTTTCTGGCTTCTGAGGTGGTGGCACGGTAGCAGCTGTTTCCTTAGCTGATTATATCCAAGTAAGCAAGGTGAGGATAAAGAAGGATGGTGGAACAAGGGAGAGAAAAACAGAGAAAAGTGGCACCAAAAAGACTAACCTGGAGGGTGGATATGAGGTTCAATCTGCCCTTCTTTAGGAGGGGATGTCTGACCCTGCTGTTGAGCAGCAGCTGCCTTTATCTGCTCCTCTGTAATCTTAAGATACTCCTCAGAGCTGTATGCTCTACTTGGATCTGGGGTGCCATCTGCATTATCAGAGATTTAATTATATTATGGTATTTTGACATCAAAGAATGTATGTTGGCAATTTGACACCACCATGAAAATGAGCACGAGATGGTGTTTCTGTGCTATAGGCAGAAATGGTTGTCATTGATTAACCATGCAGGTTACATGGCCAACCAATAAAGACATAAAGTGCTTAATTACTAACCATGCAATCGTCACTATCCTCCTTTTGGGGTCTAGGAAGCACCAAGAAAAACAAAAAGGTACAATTTTTATAAAAACCGTATTGGATTTGATTATCAAAGTCTGCAGTTTTTTCCTAGAAAGAAGGAACTCGTGAATTATTTCTGAACAAGGGAATCATGCTGTTGCACCAAGTAATAGTTCCCTTCCTTGGACTATCGTTAATCAGCTAGAGAACCTACAAATGAGAATATTGCATCTAAGATGCGTGTCTATTTGTGTCAGCATTTTGGACCTCGGTTCTGAACTACTTGTTAGTGATGCCAGAAGTTCATAAAACACCATGACCTGACAATCTAAAAATAAATATCAGCACACTATCAAAAGTTTACAAACAATACTCTACTTCTTTGTCAATATTTAACCTTAAAAAAAGTTACTTTTCTCTTCTTGCCACTTCAATCAAACATACGGTAGTTGTTGTTTTAAGAATATAGAAAGGGAGATAATCTCAAGCCTACCTAGACAATTATAAGCCTTCCGTATATGAATATGATTAAAACATCAGCGGTGCTGACCTCTAGATTGATAGGATCCATCAAGTCAAAAGTCCTGTTCACATGATCTAATGAAGAAAGGGAGGACCAGATGCTGTATAAGCTTAGGAGTAGAGTCCACACTCCACAGTCAAGTTTCTGAAAGTTCTCATTGAATCATCAACATCCAAATACTTCATTTAGAACTGTTGCAATTTTTTAATTGTTACACCTTTTGGTTCTAGGAAGGTCCCAATGGACCCAAGGGAACGCGAAATGAGGGTGTAAAGGATCAAACGCCCACCACATAGCCCCAGCCCCTTGGTAAAGGCCAAAGTGATACCAGTTGAGCTATTAATTGTTCCATTTTGGACTTAAGTGCAATTTCCCTTTCTTTAAGTAAAAAAATTTATTCTTGTGAAGCACAGACTATGCAGACATATGGCCAAATAAATAAAGACAACCCACCCATACATGATATGCGAGATCCTAGAGTTCACAAACATAGGAGAATATATTAGAGCTCATGTGTGGTATTTCAACTCATTTGATTCTTTTAGTATGCCCCCACTTTTCTGATATACTATTTGATGAATTTCCACAAGTTAAAAAAATCGCAACACTTAAAAAATAACATGATCAGATCATTTTCATAGTATCTGAAAAAAAAATTATCACCCCTTTGCAATTTATAGAAGTTGAGTTTGATCGATTTACTGTTTTAAAAGACACATCAACAACCACCTACCTGCAAACCTAATAATGAGAGGCAAATAAATCTCAAATTACTTAGAATATTTGTATACCAACCAAACTAAAGTAAATCTCTTCCATGCATTAGCTTCTCAGTATTAGAATAATGGTTTCACACTTCATCTGAAAATACCATATCAACAAACGTAATTTAGGAACTAGAGTTTTGGCTAATAAGACCAACGTAGTTAAAAATTCAATATGAACTATTCCATTATATTTCTAAATGCAGCAATATAAACTATTCCATTATATTTCTAAATGCAGCTTAGAATAACGACTCTTTTACCAACAGAAAGAAATGTGAAAATGACATTAGAATTCATAACCTAGTAAAATATGCCTGATCAACAAGGAAGAGAAGAATAAAAACAAAAAAAAAAAAAATGCATTTTTGCCTTTTACTGCTAATATCTTCTCCAATTGCTGATATCGTTGTTAGGGAATCAGAGTTAGACACGTCCCAAGTGTCTTGAACACTTTTTGAATGTGAGTAGAAGCATACTCAGATTTGTGACGAAGAATTTATTAAATTATAGAGCATGTAAATAGTACTTTCACAGTGGGCCCACTTGTCAGTACTATTTGCACCAGCAAATGATCAAGAACGCACACGAAAATTAACATAGAAAACCCCCTTGTACATGGAGGCAAAAAATCACAGGACAAACGCCGAAAATATTCCATTATGTAAAGGATAATTACAATATCCTATCCACATTCTCCCAGAGGCGCAATATATGGTATATCCCAATGATACTCTCTCCTACTGCAATTGTGCCATTCCAGAGGACTAGAGAGTATACCCAATGTATGCTCACACACTATACTCTTGGAATTTCCTCCCACTCTATTTTTTCCTCTCACTTCAGAAGCTCTTATTGCTTCTTCTAGTATTGTGTAACGGATGGAAGTGAGGTCTCTATTTATTGAGATTTATCCATGCCTTTGCATTTAATGCAATTGCATTCCAACTTCCAACCACTGCCCATCCATCCATTAGCACTGAAAGTGACTCCACAGAAAGCAAAAAAATTCTTCCCACAATAGTTATTAAGTGATAATGGTAGCTTAAAGATAACTGCTGTAAAGTGATCCTAATTGATAGCATGCATAAGATGGTACTCCAATGAAGTAAAACAAACATACATTGTACAAGGGTAAATAACCTGTCCAGATTTAATACTTCTAATTGCTTAGCAAATTGAAGGGAAAAAAATACTAGATCACTCACTAGGGTCAACAGCAATCTGAGAACTATTGCTACTAGCAGTGGATGACGGAGTTGATGTGGTGTTGCGTACATTAGAATTGTATGTGTTCTGTGTTGAACTTGGAATGTCATCAAGACCAATCTCCCGCTCAAGTGTACTCTTAAATTCCCTCGAAACGTCCTAAAGGGGAACAAAGTGGCAAGCAATAACATCGAAGCATTTATCAAGTGGCATCAGCATAACAAATTTAATCTAAAGAATTTTGCACCAACCTGAAGCTCTCTAATGGTGGGTTGAAATGCACGCAATGTTTTCCCCAGATTTCGAGCAACCTGCATTAGATGATTCATAAGAAGACCATGGAATAAGAAAAGGAAAAAAAGAGAAAGAAAATCATGACCTTGTAAGTTTCAAATCATATGGCCTTTTTATATGCCAACAACAAAGGTTTTGCAAAATATCTTAAGTAATGTATCCAATTGTAAGTTTCGAATCATATGGCCTTTGTATACACCTTCATAATGTTGAGAGATTGCGGATCTATAGAACTTCAATTTTTCAGAATGATTGAAGTGCCTCTCTAGTGAACTCCAACTGTCTGAAGTTAATCTCATCCAATAGAATCATTGGAGAATGTAGACAATTTTTTCTACCCTGAATGACAGGACATCTTACACAGCTTGCCTGCACAACTCATGAAGCAAGTATGTGGAGTAACTCTTTATCTTTTATAGTTTCATTGTAAAGTCAATAGTTCTTGCCAACTTTATAAAGAGAGGCAACCCTATCCTATCCCTTAGATAAAGTCAAAATACAAAGGTGTAGACATCTCCAGTAAGCTTAGCATAAAGAATTAAGGAATCTTATAACTTGAGAAAAACCATCACCTGGAACGGTATTATAATATATTTCTCATATGTTTTGCTTGTGTAAAACCCTTTCAACTGATGTGTAACTTTGACATTTTTAATCAAGAAACAAGGGCACAACTCATGGCTGACATGCTCATTCTGAGTTTCTGACTAATAGGTTTGGTGCACTGGTCCGTGTTTACCTCCAATTACAAAAAAAAAGGAATAACAGGATTCTTCAAGTCCACTCAATGTTATTATACATATTCACTTTGATGAACAAAAAAAGAAAGAAGAGAGAGGAGCTTTTATGGCGTCTACATTCTACAACACATGGTATCACTATTCTCAACTAAGACTAAGATTAAGCACATTTCTCTCCCATCAGTCCATCCTAGTGATGTTAAAGATGATTTTCAAGAGTTCACTAACTGTTAATTTTTTTCAGTTTTTGGAGTGTCGACACTCTAGGATTGATAGACTTTCTAAAATCCATTTCAAGTAAAATCATGAGCCCGATATGCATCTTTTCCTCTACTTTGCAAGGTAAAGGGAAGATGTTTTTATGAGTGTTTGAGATTAAACCACTCTTGGACCTCTACCTTAAACTTTTGGAATGACTAGTTCCTTGACAAGGTACCAAAAGCCTTTATCACAAAGCAATCAAGGTTTCCATACTTGTTTCCTTCATTCATTGTCATCATTAAAATTGGATTCCACTATATAAGGTTTCAGCACAAGTTCTGGACAGCTTGTGCTCTATCCACCATTCAAGCCATCTGGGTTTTCAAGTAAGGGGGGGGGGGGGGGGGGGGTAAAAAATAAAAGCCATTCTTGAACCTCCACTCTAACAAATTAAATTTTTAGAATGACTGATTCCTTAACAATGAGAAACACTCAATATTCACAGGATAGAAAATCATTCAAAATTCTTTATTATATCATAATAAGCATAGTTTTGCAAGTTGGCATAACATAAGACATCTAATGAGAATTGCATAGGCAAAAAGGCTTTCAAAATGATAGTAAACATAAGAATGATATCAAAGCAAGAGTGATATAGACACGCATAAAATGTAACTGACCTCAGCGAGACCTTTAGGACCAAAAACCAACAAAGCAACGACCCCAATTACAAGAGCTTCAGGGGCTCCAACCCCAAAGAGAGATGCATAGACCACCTTACCCTTACACCCTCCCTTTCTAACTGCAAAAGACTGTGAGCTCAATAACAATAAATAAACAACACCTACATCAACATGAGATATTATTATTATTATCATTGTTGTTACCTATATGAAGATGTAGAGGTTTTGGTTTAGTTGAGATGCCCAAATGCTTTAGACCATTCCAAGGTGAGAAAAGGCGTCGACCCAGTGAAGAGAGATGAAGAAAATGAAGAATTTTTGGTTGAGAAGTTATAGATGAAGAGGAAAGTGACACGGCACGTGTCCTCGATTTTGGGCACAGCACTGTTGAAGTTGAGAGTGGTGAAGCCATTGTAGAAGAAAACAGTGTTTGTTTTCAGACACGACCACTTAGGTTTTTATTTGTTTTTTTTATTAAGATTGCTGTCTGCTTTGGTCCTTGACTTCTTTCCTGGGCGCACAAGCAATACAATCCTATCTCCAATTACAATCTAACTAATTATTCATAATTTCTTGAGAAAGGTTTTTATGCAATATAGGATACTCTACCATTTTCATAAAATGTGAGAATTCTATGCGGGAACACTGTAAAGATTTTTTTTTTGGTATTGTGAATCCATCATAACTTGATACATCAATATTGATTAATAATGTAAAAAATTTTATACTGAAAATATATAATAATTAAACTCATTGTGTGTTCATGTGATATGAAAATATAGCGGCCGTCAAATTTCATTCACTATAATGGTGAATGTTTTTTCTTTCTTGTATAACAAAAATTTAGAAGATAATACTTCCATGAACTCTACACTTCGAAGGAATTAATTTTCGACTATCAGCCAAGAGATACATTGGTGGAAAAAAGTCACTATTTTATACAGGCAAACCAGATAATTCATTATTTTTAAAAGTAACATTCCAGAAAATAATACTTCAAAAAAAAAAATGAGATAATCCTAATGACAGACACTTTATTTGGGAGATTGCGAAAATCAATGATTAATTATGTGCTCTAATCACCCAATTGAGGATTAGTCTCATAGTTGATCCAAATGGCCAAAGCTTGTTGGGATACTCCAGAATACCACTAGGGAGTCAAATGTTCTAATTATGGTGGTTCATAAAAAATTGAAATAATAATTTTTTTGAAAGTTTGAACCAAATTCAGTCTGTTTTTTTGCCTTATTGGATTTGGATTTAGGAATCTCGTTGTGGCCGAGTCTATCTTTCGACCCATGTTGCCAATTAGCTAGGTTGAGTGTTTGGTGATCCAATTAATCTGGCTTGATTGATTGCACTTCCTCGACTTTGAGCTGTATTTCTTGGGAGTTACTTTTTTTTTAATACAACCTCTTCCTTTTTTAAAAAACTTTTTTACCCAAAATATCCCTTCTCACTTTCCCTATTATTTTTGGAAGTCATTGTAAATATGTACCGGAATATTGTTTCCAAAAGCCATTTTTTTTTTGTTCTAGAATCTTAGTTCCGTTGTTTAAAATATGTGTTTCGAAAATTAATTTCCTGAATAAAAAAAAAATCTTATAATCTTAAATATATTTCGAAATTTTAGTTCCGAAAGTATAAAATGTGTTCCAGAAATTAATTTCTGAAATGAAATCTTAAATATATTCCGGAATCTTAGTTCCGGAAGTATAAAATATGTGTTTCGGAAAAAAATTAATAGAATCTTAAATATGTGTTATGAAAATTAATTTCCAGAAAGTAAAAAAATGCATAAACAGTAAAAAAAAAAGAAAAAAAGAAAAAAAAAGCATAAAAGTAAGTATTAAGAAAAGGAAGGGTATTTAGGGGAAAATTTTTTTAAAAAAAATGGAAGAGTTGTATTAGAAAAAAGAGGGGCTACAAAAAACAGCTCCCATATTTCTTAGAAAAATGAAATTCTCAAAATAGAGCTATATTTTTATTTGAGTAAATAGTCAATTTGGTCCCTAAAATTATAAAGTCGTATCAATTCAGTCTCTGTGACCATTTTGATCCATAAAATTGTAATGTTCGTATAAACTTGGTCCCTGACGGCGAGACTGGATTGATTAACTTTTGATAACTTCAAGAATATTTTTGAAAATATCAAGAGACAATGTTGATACGACCTTATAATATCAGGGACCAAACTTAGGATTTACTCATTTTTATTTTTGGGCGCTTCCTTCATTAGGGATTTATGGAATTGCACTAACAATAAAAGTCATATATCAGTTAATTTCATTTGCTCTGTCAGTTTATTTGGTGAATTAAATTTTTTTTTTTTGGGTGCTTGAATTTAAGATATTTTTTAGTTATATCGTTTACAATGTTTACAATTACAACTACCACTACCCATCTCTCACCCCTACCAAATGCGTTGTCTTTCATGGTACTACTACTATTGAACAATAAATAGCTCAAAATTTGTAGTCCTTCCAACATTTATTGATCAAAACGGTTAGCATCATGGCTTTTCATTTGCATATATTGAAAGCTACATGTGGAAAATGGAAGGTTATACCGTGAGTAAAGTGACTTCATGCGCATGAGCACATCCAACTTGCTTTTTGATCCCACGATCAGTGTTATTAAACTCGGATCGATCATCGATATGAGTCACTGGTCGAATCAGTGAATCATTAGTTGAATTAGATGAATCAGTATATATCAAATTTATAAATTTATAAATAAATATATATATATGTTATAGCTTAGTGGTAAAGTTGCATCACTGGAGTAGTAGGTCACGGGATCGGGTCATACTTTCATATTTTTGGTGCTGCATTTTCCAAATATTTGCTTGAAATGTCATATCGTTGTGACATTGGAGGTTTGGGTCGTGAGTGAGCATTGGACCCGTCTGGTTCAGCCGCGGGCTGATGATGTCAACATCAGTTCAACAGCTTATGTGGTCTGATATTTTGATCGAACCGGCTAATGGCCATGGGTCTGGTTTCTAGTCAAACCGGTCTAACTGGTCAATCCGGCCAGGTTTTAATGACAATGCCCACAATGAAAGCGAAAATAGAAGATGACAAAGGAAACCAACGACTATTATTTGTAATCTCGGAACAGAAGAAGGATGGTCGTACAATAAGGAAGAGGAACACAAGGGATTGGCGGGGAGCGAAATTCGTCGATGATGGTGGTTCTATGTTTAGGGTGGTTACCTGTCATTAGAGGTCATCCATCCCTGCGCACAGATACTCACTAACATGCAGTGTGTACGATAAAAGGTGCGACATTAATGCGGTTCTTATGAAAATACATTTGGTAATTTTGGTGGGTTATCCCATAGAGCTCTATTTTTGAATGTTTATTCTATATTTATACCCTTTCATGTGTGTTTTTGGAACGGTGGTGAGTTAGATGAAAATCGTGTTTCAACATGTTTTTTTAAAAGCTGTAATATGTTGCTTTTGCTACACAAACGTGATTCTCGTGGTTTGGACGTTGTTCCAAACATATGCTTAATTAATGCAATGATGGTGCCGCCACACTAAATGATGTATGGAATCTATTACTCTATATAAGAATATGTTGTTGAAAGGCCGCAACATATAAGTTCTGGCTCATTATTTTTTGGTTGATTCGAATTGATTTCTATTTTAAACCTAAAGAAAATGAAAAAGTGATTTTGGACCTATTTGTTTAAGATTAAAAAAATGATTTTCATATAAAATAATATAATGATTATTTTTTAGAGATTTTTAAGTAAAGTAGAAGCTAATTTGTATTTGTTTACAATTATAAAAATCATTTTTACTTGAAAAAAAAATAAATTTTTATGAGAAGTTACTCAAAACAGCTTCAGATTTTTTTCAGATTAATGATTCTCTTCGTATTCTGGTTTTTGTCAAAAGGTGAAAGAAAGAGATAAACAATTCTTAAAAGTGGATATTTTCTAAAAGTAATTGATTTTTTACAAAAAGAAAAAAAAAAACTGGAAAGAGGGGACCCTTGTAGATGTAGTGCTATGAACGATGTTGGGCTTGTGTGTGAATTGTTTTTTCTTGTCTTCTTGTCTCTTAGATCTACCAATGAGCAATAAGTTCCCCATTGGACATAATGATTGGCTTTCATCGCCAAGCTTTAATGAAAGGTGGGTGCCTGTTTCACTTTAATTACCACCTGCAGGATTACACTTTTCTGTTGACCTTTTTATCTTCAATGGCTGTGAAAAGTTATGTATGGTGAGCTTGAGCAGTAAACATATCAAGCAACAAGCATTGACAAACCCTAGTGGCTGTTAAAAAACAACCCATAGATCATATGTTGTATGCGTTACATGAAGAAAACAAGAATTTTAATCTGCCTATTCCAGATGGGCTTTTTTTTTATGCCCATGATTGTATTATTACCAATGATTTAAGGAAAAAGCTTTTCTAAAGTAATCCAACATATAACAGACTAATAGAGGATCACGTAATTCATCACGTTGCTATATATGAGTCTATGTCGTGTCTTGAAAATAGCTTTTCATGCAGATCATATAATATTTAAGCCAATCCGGGGATGTTACATTTTAGCCACAACAAATCGATGTGAGCATTCAAGTTAGGCCTCAGTGCACATGAAAGCTTGTGTTTTATAAGATGTATGGTACACGTTTGTGTAATTTTTCTTTTCAAGTTAGCTTGGAGTTGGAACAAATGTTATATGAGATGATATCTTAGTTGATAACTTGAATAACACATTTATGGTAATGGCATAGAACGAAACAATAAGGATATTGGATTTCACAGAAACACAATATTAAATTAATTTAGCTGAATTAGTTGGTTAAATGTGCACTAACTATTATCCACAGACCAGCTTGGTTTCATTACTGGGTTTTCTGGATCCTTAATTCCAGCTAGGATCTCACTAAGATGAGCAGACTTGCATTTTCTGAAAGAAGTGAAGGTTGAATTGTTCAACCTTTCTATTTTCTTTGAAATCTTATAAACCTGTTTTTTGTAGAGTGAAAAAGTATCACTTTAGCTGGATATGCTGGCAATCTACATGTAACAATGTTTCTTACATTGACCTTGATTTTCTGCAACTCTAATTAAGCAGCGTAAGATGCCACTAATTAATTGATTGCATATGCATATGCCATTTACATATGTTCCGCCTGCTTGATCACTTGTCACTATTCCCTCATATAGTTGATTCAAAGAGAAATGGTATCTCGAAGTTTGAATTTTCATACTTTCTTACTTTCCGATTGACATTTCATGTTCAGGGAATTTTGGTCACGGAGTAAAAACTATTGTTAATAGCCTAGAGCTGAAGATTTTAATCTTTGGTTGGAACTTGGAACTAAAAGCTTCTATACCAAAAAGTTATCTTTGGTTCAATTGCATTTGCAATCTTCTGTGTGTTAGCTGTTTTCCCTGCTGTGCCTTTTCTACCCATTGGGAGAATTGCAGGGTCCCTGGCTCCCTGCTAGGTGCCATGCTTATGGTTCTATTCCGAGTTCTTGCTTCAGATGAAGCTTATGCCACAATTGATCTCCCAAATCTTGGTCTTCTCTTTGGGACAATGGTTGTCAGCACATATCTTGAAAGAGCAGACATGTTTATATACTTAGGGAAGTTGCTCTCTTGGAAAAGTAGAGGAGTAAAGGACTTACTTTGTCGAATCTGTCTTATCTCCACTATATCAAGTGCTCTTTTCACAAATGACACCTCTTGTGTTGTTTTGACTGAATTCATATTGAAAATTGCAAGGCAGCATAGCCTCCCACCAACTCTTTTCTTACTTGCCCTTGCTTCAAGTGCTAATATTGGTTTCTCAGCAACTCCAATTGGCAACCCCCAGAACCTGGTTATAGCTGTTCAGAGTAAAATATCATTTGGAAACTTTCTGCTATGCTTGCAGGAGTTGTAGTGAATGCTATAATTCTTATAACCTTTTATTTTATTGGAGGTTATTATCTATTCATAAGAATGAAGAAGATGCAGCAGCAGAAGAGGAGATTAATTCCCATTAGTTTTCTCCAGCCACAATGTCTCATGTTACATCCTTAAATTCTCAAGAATGGAATTCCTATCTTGAATCTATTAATATTCAGAACTCTCCTCAAGTTCAGAATCTAAGAAACCGAGCAAGTGCAAGTGAAAGTGAAATTCAAGGGGTTCCTAGCAGCACATTTGATTCTGCAAGAAACTCAAATGTATCAAAGGAGGTGACAAATGAAGAGACATCTCTGACAAGGGAGGAAACTAGCCCTTCAAATACTTCTGCAGTAGTATATAGACAAAGAGACGAACATATTATGAATTCTTCAGAAAGAAGAGACAATTAAAGCATGAAATGGAAAAGGATACTGTGGAAATCCGAGGTTTACAGCATCACATCAGGAATGTTGGTTGCTATGCTTCTAGGTATAAATATTTCATGGACTGCAGTTACTGCTGCACTTGCTTTGGTGGTTCTCGATTTCTAAGATGCTAGACCATGCTATCTATCTATCCCTATCTCTCTTCCCCTCGAAATACTGCTTATACTTATGCGGCCTGTTGAATATTGTAAAACCTCTCAGAATGGATTTTATTGTTGGAACAGGTTTTATATTCACTTTTTATTTTCTTTTGTGGAATGTTTTCTCACAGTAGATGGCCTTTAATAAAACTGGAATTCCAAGTGCTCTGTAAAACTTGATGGCGCCTTATTCTCAGGTAGGTCATGCTAGTGGAATTGCAATACAAGCCCTTGTTATACCTGTCCTATCAAATTTGGCTTCAAATGTAACAACTGGTAAGTGGATGATTCTACTGTCAAAATAATTTAACCATCTGTTTTCTGTATCCTCCTTAGAGTATTAACAATCAAAGCAAAGCAGGAACTAGTAAAGTATGATATAAAATGACATATAGTGAATGCACAAGTCTCTATGGTGATCTAATAGGTAAAAGGTAGAGCTCTAGGTCGAGCTCACATTGGAATTGCTCCTTATAAGTTCAAGATTTTTACCTTCAAAATATAAAGATAATGAAAGACATGCTCCTCAAATTTGACACAATCCGTTTTTTACAGAAAGGTGCAGTTGGGGTCTTGTGGATAATCGTGGCTGTAATTGTCTAGAAAATGCGCATTTTGGGTAGTCTTTGTATTTTCAGACTGCAGTTTATCTATATTGTGGTTCCATACACCAAAGAGCCCTGTTGAGATTGCATGTATTTCCAAAGGGTTATTGAATCATAGTACCTATATTGTAAATGTGTGCAACATAATAAGATCTGCATTAAAGTTTTCTGAATAGATCATTTTGCTTGAAACTGAAAAGAGTGTGGATGGTGCCTTGGTTTATGGTTGTTTGGTCTATTTGAATCTGATATCCAAAGCAATTGTCTTCAGATTCCACACTTAAAATTCAACCTGATCCGATGAACCGATCCAAATCACCAAAATCGTTTTGGATCAGTTCGGATTCGCGGATCGAGTCGAATCCATTAACAACCCTAGGAAAATTAGTAAAGAATTGGAGTTCAAATGAACAAGAATTAAATTTATATTGAACGAAAAGGTTTACAAAAGTAAGGTGGGAAAGAATATGCATACTTGACTACGATATCGTGTGTTAGAGTGACTTAGAAATTCTGTAACAATGTGCCAAAATTCCAAATTCTCAAAGTAGGGGTGGCTTGTAGTAATACTATGTAATATCTATGACTACTCTAGAGTTTTTAAAAGTAAGTTTTCACATGTGATTTTTAGAAAAACATAAATTCTTTAACCTGACCCATTCACAAAATATTGCACTATTTTGGCCTCTTCAATGAAAACTTTCTGACTCTGCTTCTGTCTGTGAATGCTTTCACCCTCTTTGTATTTACTATTTATAGACAAAAACATAAATAGTCTCTGACATATATCTTTGTCTACAATAAGTTGGATCATAACACATATTTTGTTTGATCATTTGTGCTTAATTTCAAATAACCAACTTACATCAAATTCACTTGCCCAAATTGAATTTATAACGGCCTAGGACTCTATTCGAATTAATACATCTTAATTTTGTAAAAGTGAAGAAGTCCTTCGGTGTGTCTGAGTAACCTTTGTTCGATGACGTGAGTAGTTTGCTTTGTTTCTTTGGCAACTCTTCAAGTGGGCATCGTCTTACTTCTTTAATCAAAATCTTGCTTACCCCTTTCTTTGATTTTATCTACTCGAGCTGTAGCCTCTAGCTGGGGTCTTGAAATTTCTTCATTTTTTTGTGTATCTTGGCTGAATCCGAGGGTTATCTTCAATTCCTTCAAATCTTCAAATATTTTATAGCTTTCGATCTTTGATTCTATTTCTCCTGACAAAAATTGTCTATTTGATACCCACAAATATGATAACGCTAAAAGCCATACTTTCTTCCCATTTTATCTTCTCTTACTATTTTATTTTTATAAAATCCTTTCAACCAAACAATAGATAAGTGCGACCTTATGGCTATGTTCGGTTCAAACGAGGAAAGGGGAGGGGTTGAAATTTAATGGAGAGGAGGAGATGAGAAGGGAGGAGGGAGATTTTAATTAGCTATTGTGTTTGGTTGAGAGGAAGGAAGGAAAGGGAAAATAACACTATTCATGTTTGGTTCACAAGGGGTGGGAAAAGATTTTAAAATTAACTTACTTTTATATCCTTATAATTTTGGATTTTAAAATACATAAATAAGAATATTTTAGTCAATGCATTCAAAATGTTTTAAATCCTCTCCCCCTCCAAGATTGGAGGGGAGCCAAAATTGGTGATGAGGGATTTTGATCCCCTCCCCTTCTAAAAAATGAACCAAACAAAAAATATTTTAAAAAAATCTCCCCTCACCGCCAAGACATTTCCCTGTAACTAAACACTATGTAATGGAATATATACTTTAAAGAACCCATAAATATCCACTCTTTCACATTTCACACTTCAAATATCGAAATCTGCGCCTCAAAAAACCTATTAAGTATTAAGAATCTTGCTAACCAGTACTTTAAGGATATTAGTTAAGAAATAATAAGCTTTTATTGGAAATCCAACCACATCATTTTTCGATAGCTTAAATATACCATTTTCCAAGAAAAACATATCTCTTGACACTTTAGGTAATGCCCTTAATGCAATGGTTATCAATTATCAAGTATTAAAGTCTCACTTAAATTAAATATACGAGTAAATAATCATTTAATGGTTAATGCCTCTGATCCAGTTTATACAAGATCTGAATTCTCTTGTGTAATGGAACCGCGCAGTTACACGTAATGAATAATCTCAACTATTGATTTGAGATCGGTCGACTCATATTACACCTTCACTAAATCAACTTTAAATAATACTCCATCTAATCTCTATTATAAGCAAAACTTAAATGGAACACATATATTAAGGAAGTTGGTTAATCTTATTTAATGTTATTAAAAATTAAGTGTATTACCTAAAGTAACCTTCATAGAAAACTTCAATTTTTATTAAATGCATCCCACATTGAGTTATTGGAAAGCAAAATTAGCATTAAAATGAAGGATATTTTATCTCAACTATTGATTTGAGATCAGACGACTCATATTACACCTTCACTAAATCAACTTTAAATAATACTCCATCCGATCTCTATTATAAGCAAAACTTAAACGGAACACACATATTCAGAAGTTGGTTAATTTCATTTAATGTTGTTAAAAATTAAGTGTATTACCTAAAATAACCTTCATAGAAAATTTCAATTTTTATTAAATGCATCCCACATTGAGTTATTGGAAAGCAAAATTAGCATTAAAATGAAGGATATTTTATCTCAACTATTGATTTGAGATCAGTCGACTCATATTACACCTTCACTAAATGAACTTTAAATAATACTCCATCCGATCTCTATTATAAGCAAAACTTAAACGGAACACACATATTAAGGAAGTTGGTTAATCTCATTTAATGTTATTAAAAATTAAGTGTATTACCTAAAGTAACCTTCATAGAAAACTTCAATTTTTATTAAATGCATCCCACATTGAGTTATTGAAAAGCAAAATTAGCATTAAAATGAAGGATATTTTAGAAATAATGTTATTAAATAGGATAAAAGTATCTGAAATTTATTTATATATTTAATTAAAAATTTGAGATTTTTTTATTTATAATAATGATGGGAGGGAGTACATATTATTGAAGTGTAACTGCTTACACTTGAGAATCCATTTCCATTTATACGTCATCTAAAAACTTGGAATTTCAAAGGTGGGAACTAGGCACGTGCAATCATACGAACACGTGCATATGGCGAAAACATGATAAGGAAGATGTGGGACCCTGGCACGTGGAAGGGTGGCGCGTACCCTACTGAACTGACCAAATACATCTCCCCTGCTTTCAGAGTTGCAACTCAAATATATCGGTTAAAGTAATAATTTGATTTTTATATATGATATAAATTTTTATTTAGTTCATATATATAAAAAAAATTGGAAATGAGTCCCTAAACGTATAAATATTAGAAAAATTTGGTCTATATATTTGTATATGTAAGTAAATTCGTCTCTGTTGTCAATAAATTGGTCCTTATATGTGACATAATTTTTTTGATTTTATCCCTAAACCTAAAAAAAAAATCAAATCGGTCCTTATACGTGTAATTGATAATAATTTTGTCCCTGCCATTTATCAAGGAGCTCGGACTTAACTAAAAATTCTTTTCGAATTGAATATTTTCTATATATTATATCAATCTATTTCTTCTGTTAAAAGTAAAAGTTGTATCATTTGGTCCGTAAATGATTTTATATTATGAAATTATCAAATTTGATTCTCAATAGAAGATATAATATATAAAAAATAATCAATATGAAAAGAATCTTTAGTCGAGTCTAAGCTCTTTGATAGACGATAAGGACAAAATTATTACCGATTCCACATATAGGGACTAATTTAATTTTTTTCCCAGGTTTAGGGACCAAATCAAAAATTTGTATCATGTATAAGGACTAATTTGCTGACAGCAGGGATGAATTTATCAATGTTTGCACATGTAGAGACCGAATTTGCTAAAACTTATACATGTAGGGATTCATTTCCAAAATTTTTAAGTATAGGAACTAAATGAAGAATCTGTATTATGTATAGGGATCAAATTATTACTTTAACCGAATATATTACTACCAAGCAAATTCTATTGTTAGTTCCATGCTTAGATTGCTTCATTTTTTATTTCAATTTGCCTTTTGCTCTATTCATTACTTATCTGATATCTTCACCTTTGCTATTTTTCTCTTTTCCCTTTTAGTGTTCAAAACTTCAAATTTTTATAGTATCACATCACATCCAAATAACAGTGAATTTTTCAGTACTTACCAAAATTTTAGGATAATTTTTATTCTATCTGTATGGCCCAACCAAATAGTGACATCTCATTTACAGAATAACACTTCATCTTGAAATTTGACAACTCATTATTATTTGTTTAAAAACAAATTCACAATTTTTCATTTAATTTTAGATCCAAAATGACTTATTTGCCCCTTCACCCACTTTCATCCACCATAATCATTCATTTTCAGCACCACCACTTTCAAACCCTAACCACCATTATCTCAACAACCACTCCCATCAGATCTAAGCCAAGCACCATGCTGCTCCTATCATGAATTCGGCCACCACCACACTGCTTCTGTCATGAATTCGGACATCGCGCTGCTTCTGTCATGAACCCGGCCACAGCGGCAAAACCATAGCAGAGCAGAACACTCGAACCAAAAAGTGCAAGCACTCCATCACAGAGACACGAACCACCGCGTCGTCACGCCGTCCAGACACTGTCATAACTCCTCTGCGAGCAATACTTCACCATGACGTTGCAGGCAGTTGGTGGTTTAGGTGTGTGAGTGAAGGCCATTTGGGTCACGTTTCGGGGGGGGGGGGATTATATAATGTTTCAGGTTGGTGAATCGGAAGAAATGAAAGGTCTGAACCACCTCCTTCAAGGTATTTGCATTTGCGGAATTTGCATTTACTTCATTCAATTCAATTTAAATCAATTGATCCTCTGTTTCCATTTCTAATTTGCGGTGCTTGGCTTAGATCTGATGGGAGCTTCGTTGTAGAGATAATGATGGTTAAGGTTTAAAAGTGGTGGTGCTGAAGATGGATGGTCATCGTGGATGAAAGTGGGGAAATGGGCAAATAGGTCCTTTTGGATCTAAAATTAAATAAAAAAATTGAATGAATTTTTAACCAAATAATAATGCCTTGTCAAATTTCAAGATGAAGTGCTATAATGTAAATGAGATGGCACTATTTGGCTGGACACCTAGACAAGCTAAAAGTTATATTAATATTTTGATAGATATGGAAGAATTCACCCCAAATAAATTAGCAACTGGTATTTTGAATGAAGTATTGTTAAATGGATGGATACTTAATTTTAGTTTTAGAATAAAATTGGTTAGTATACTATGCAATATATGTTTTGTTTTGATTTTAATATTTATTGAATTTTTATTTAACTTTTATTTATTAATTCAAAGCTTTATTATATATGCAAAACATCACTTAATATATTAAAAAAAAAAAACATTATTAAGAGAGGTCATTGTTTAGGTGCCTAACTGTATTTCGGAACATTAATATCTCACCTATCGAGTGGAAGAATATTTAAAAAAACAAAAACAAATATATAATTTAATATGTAAACAATCTGTGGGCAATGCATATTTGATATGCAGAATTGACAACCATTATGTAGTAATAAATCATTACCAATATTTGATATGCAATTTTGACAATAATAATAACTGATAATTATTATATTTAAAATTTAATATATTTTTTTTATTACATAATGACTCATTTAATATTAATGTTAACATTCTATTTTATTTGAATATTAGTTAATTCTAGTCATAAAAAATAAAAGAGTTAATAAAAATAAGCATCTGATATAATTTTTTAATTGATATGCATGTTTGTCAATAATAAGGATGCGTTTGGAAGAGCTTATAGCGAGCTTATGTGAATAGCTTATGGAATTAAACTAATATAAATAGTTTATGATTTTTTTATAAGCTGTTTTTAGCTTATTTCCATAAACTTGTTAGAGGAGCTTATAAAAATAAATTATTTTTAGTTTATTTAAAAAAGAGCTTATTGCATAAGCGCTTCAATAAGATGTATATCCAAACGCATCCTAAGTTAATAATCACTTAATTTTAAAATACAGAAAATTTAAAATTTAAAAAATACTATAAATTGTGAAGGATGTAATGTGTCTCACCAAAATAGAAATATCATGAAAAGGTAACCATACCTAAACTCCATATTTTAATTGATATGAAATAGTTCCTATATTTAAATATTACAGTCGTTGCACCTGGAAAATTCATGACACTTCGTTTCGAAGGTAACAATGAGTTGAGAAAAACCTTTACTTAAACAGCGATACCTTGACTTCTCGATGTAACAGAACCAAGCCTTAAACTACTTTGACCATAAGTCAACCATCTTTTCAAGAGCATGTTGGAAAATGCTTATAAAAAAAAGAGCATGTTGGAAAATATCATTAGAGATACATGTTATATTTTTAAATTAATCGACACGTGGTTGATCTGTATGATAATGAACTCAGATCTCTTAAGCAAGTGATTAGAGGTTCGATTTCTGACTCTTATGTACGAAGAAAACCTGATTGGGAGAGATCCACCTTTTAATATCATCCAGTATTCCGTGAGATTAGTCTCCGCAGTTACGCATGCGGATACCCTCGAAAACCTAAAAAAATATTCTTAAAGTTAAAATCACAAAAATAATATAAGATAATATAATGTAACTGGAAATTGATTTATATTGATATAAACGAATTCCTCTTCATATATGATTGAGATTAAAAAATAGGTTCAATGACTTCGCATGTTTCTAAACTATTTGAAGATTTTAGGTTCATATGCTGTAAAAATTTATAATTAGATCTCAGAACTTGCAAATAATTTGTAATTGAATCTCATGTTTATAATCAGATCTTTGAATTTGTAAATAATTTGTAATTAAATCTCTGAGGTGAGATTTCTGAAGCGTGAAGACTCTGACAGAACTCTACCTCACTGTCCTAATTACAATTTATATACAAATTCAGGGTCGATTACAAACGTTGATTCCAATTATAAATTATTTACAAGTAGAATGATCCAATTACAAAATTTTAAAAGGAACCCTCAGAGTTATATATTATACCGAAAAATTAAATGCACATAACTTAACTAGTTATTTGACCACTAAACATATTTGAAAATGCATTTAAAAAACGACACGGGCGCACCGAAGATGAGTGAAATTGTGAAGATTAAATCACTTCAAAATCGAGGATTTTAATTTAATATAGGGGTTGATGACAATTATGAGTTATATATGAATATGGTATATTTGTAGTAATTAGAGGAAATTACACTTGTTACCGCTAAGATTCGTAACCGATCACGGACCTCGTAACTAACTTCTCAATAATGGGTGATCAATCAAACATAATGGTTTTATAATTGCCCTCATCAACGATGGTCGTAATTACTCATAATGGCTCATTACCTCTAGTAATCATCACCCTCTCCTCATATAAATATCGGGCATGCCCTTCAGATATGACCTGTCCTCCTCAAATTCATACATACTGAGTACTCTATTGTCTTAGGCGTTATAGCATCTCATGCAATTAGTACACTTCCTTTCTCTACTATGCGAGATTGCGAGCTATCGAGTAGCCAACCCTAAATCACAGGTTAGATCGACACTAACCAATTATACCAACCTCAATTAAGGTTTATGATATCATTTCATTTACATCATTTAAAGGTGATATTAAAATTACATTGATATCTCCAAAAAAAAAAAAAGATGGTTAATATAATTAAATTACGCCTGATGCAAAAATAACATAACTTTCACTTCATGCGATCCTAATGGCCATATTGTGAAACTCACCTGTGAAGCCAACGAAGGCCGGTTCAGTTGGTAAGGATACGTCTCATATCCTACAAGGATGTGAGTTCGAATCTCGCTGTCAATGTAAGAACCTCATTGGTGGGTTATCTGTAAGCATCTCTGTAAGCGTTTTTTTAGCCGTGAGGCCTGTCCTGACCCTGGTGAACCTCCGAGACCCAACTCACCTAAATTTTTATTCATAAAAAAAACTCACCTATGAAGCAAGTACCACCTATTAAAGAGATACAAGTTTCATTTTTATAATGTATTATTGTGGGAAACGTCTTTTACAATAATAATAATAATAAAATGGATTTAACTAATATATATATTGTGAGTTTAATTTTTTTTACACCATGGGTCAAACATAAATTGTAACATTATCAAAAATATTTGACACTTCTTATAACTATCTTAAAAGTCACATAAAAGATGATTTGTGATTAGTTGACAATATATTTTTTTGGAAGAAAACTCATCTAAAGTGAAGAAGTAAGTGTGTATACATCATTAATTTAATAAAATGATTTAATATCTTCACTTTATCAAATCAAAGGTGAATATATTACTATTTAATCACTTTAGAATTTCTATTTGATCACTTTAAAGACAAAACTACTTTAAACAGTCTTATCTAAACTTTTTTATAATATAATATAATATATTAAAATTAAACTCTATTATATTTTACATACTATTCGGATGACTACATAATGCATGTTTGTTATCTTCCACTTTAACACAGACAGTTTCGTAGTATTTTTAGGAATAAAACTATTTCAAAGTTCCAACTAAGTACGTATTAGCTCACTTTTAGCACAACTATAATAATATTCTAACAAATCGTTTCGCACTTCTTTTTTAGGCCGAAACTTTTTAATTTTATATATCTTGATAGCAACTCAGTCATAAAGCATCAGTTTTTTATGTTTTTATATTACCAACCATGCCAACTATCACCTATTTACCTCGATACCTTTGGTTTGAAGTTTGAACGCATCAAATCCAAAAACCAAATGCCAATCCATGGAAGTGTAGTGCTACATTACAGAACTTTTTTTTTTTTTTTTCTGTAAAGACTACATAATATTTGGATGGTTTTATTTTGGTTCTTCTTAAAAAGAAATCTTAACCATCCAAATAATTTATGCCAAAAAAACTATCCAAATAATTTATTAAAAAAGAACTGTATCATTTTATTTAATATTTTTATAAGAATACACTTTCTCATATTTTTGCAAAATCTATTTTTGTGTTAATGCAAATCGTGTTTTTTTTCTCATCAGTTTTTTTTTTTGAAAAAAAGGAAAATATTAATTTATTTGAAATAAATACTGTATTTGAATTTTAAAGGGCCTTTTAATAATTTGGTAGAGATTTTTTTTTTTTTGAGAGAATAATTTGGTAGAGTTCAATGTAGTAAAGTAATAATATTAATTAGTATTAATAATTTACTTATTTTTTTATTATTAAGATTTAAGAAGAATCAACACTCGTTGAGACAGAGACCCTTTATTCACTCTCTCTCTCTCATCTCTTTCTCTCTCCTTCTCTACGCGATCTCTTTCACTGACCTTCAATTCCGAATTTTTCACCACAAATCACTGCAAAATCCTTCTCCATTTCTTGCATTTTGGGGCTCTCTCGCGGAGCTCTGAACGGTTCAGGAAAATTTCTCACTCAGATTTGAGCTGTAAATCGTGCAGTGGGTTCAGTTCAGATTCACGTAGTTGAGTAATAATTGAAGTAAGTCTCCTCCTTTTTAACATTTTGGGTTACCCTTTTGTTTATTTCACTGAATGATCAACACGTTAGTTGATGTAGTTGTTTCCTATGCTCAATCATGTGATAGTGGATCTGTGTTTTCAGGTGGTTGTTTTTATTTTAATAATGGGTTGGTAATTTAACTTGAGATTCTCATAAATTTGACGATGTTAGAGTGAGTGAATTTGAAAGTTTGAATCTTTATTCAATTTCTTATTTTTTTTTGTTGGGTATGTGGGAATCTGGGTGTTGGAACACTCCAACACACCCAAAAAGTATTCAATATACGTGGATTAGTTTGATTGAGAAATGGGTGTGTTTTTTTGCACGATCTGGGTACAAATTTTGATGGTCAAAATAATTCCATTTAGTTTCATCCCCCCATCAGAACTTAGGAGCTAGGATACATATTTTTTGCCTTAAGTTGGAAACTATGGAAATTTGTGTTCCTGTCTTTATAATCATTTAAGTTTTGGGAGTTTTATCATGTACATACTGGACATGTGTAAGCAATGAATGTCATGTTGCATTAATTTCTATCGAGCAAGGAGGTTAGACCATTATATGATGTATACACTTTATTAAGATTTGAGCTTGAGGAATATGCCAATATGAGGATCGAGTATTAGCTGATGGAGTTGAGTTGTTTACTCTTAAAATACTTTAGTTAATCCCTTGTCATGTCAGATCAGGGGTATGGTGTTTCTCATACCCCCACTAGTTGACTAATGTTCATTACTAGTTGTTGTGTAATTTATCACTTTGGACATTCTTGTGAAGGGCTTGCTGATTAAGAATATTATATATATATATATATATATATATATATATATATATATATATATATATATATATATATATGCATGTATTGAAGAATTTGGATACAAGATATACATTTATGACCAAAAATGGTATATGCATATTTTGCTGATTGAAAGTACATGTTTTTCTCTGCTGCAGGTTTATTTGTAAAAATTTTCAATGAGTAATTTCTGTCTCTCACTCTAAAGTTACTGCTTTTGGAATTTGTGAATCCCTTGTTAAGGTTTATTGCTGGATCATGACATTTATAACTCAGGCCACTGATGTTAAATGATATATTTCTCGAACTATTATTAGGATCCTTTTAAGAAATTTGCTTGCTACTTCTCAATATATAGAATATAAATATGCCTTCATGGTGGGGGAAATCGTCATCAAAAGAAACCAAGAAGAAAACAAATAAGGAAAGTTTCATCGACACATTGCACCGAAAATTTAAATTTCCATCTGAAGTTAAACTAAGCAGTAAAACTGGAGGATCTCGTAGATGTTGCAATGACACAATTTCAGAGAAGGGGGGTCATTCTCCTGCTGAATCAAGATCTCCTTCACCTTCCAAAGTGGCAAGGTGTCAAAGTTTTGCTGAAAGGCCTCATGCTCAGCCACTACCACTTCCTGGGTTGCACCCTTCAAGTGTAGGCCGAGTAGACTCCGAAATTAGCATATCATCAAAATCGAGACTGGAAAAGGGCTCAAAGCCATCATTGTTTCTTCCACTTCCAAAACCTGGATGCATGCGCAGTAGGCCGAACCCTGCAGATTTTGATGGAGATCTGGTTACTGCTTCAGTCTCTAGTGATTGCTCTGTTGATAGTGACGAGCCAGTAGAGTCACACAACCGTAGTCCTTTGGCAACTGACTCCGAGACTGGGACTAGAACTGCTGCTGGCAGTCCTTCCAGGTATCCCCCTCAAACTGTAATTTGCTTCCAGATTGCTTATGTTGTTACTTATGCATGCCTAGGTTATGTATATATTGAACTTTACTCAGACGTTGCCCTTTTTTGAAGCTTGATGTTCAAGGATCAATCATCTGCTGTTTCCCAGCTAAATTCAAAAGAATCCAAAAAACCAGCAAAAATTCTAAGTAATCAGACGTCTTCAACGTCGCCAAAACGGAGGCCTTTACGCAACCATGTCCCAAATCTGCAGGTTCCTCCTCATGGTGCCTTCCACAGTGCTCCTGACAGTTCCTTGTCAAGTCCATCTAGAAGTCCATTGAGAGCATTTGGCACTGATCAGGTGTTGAACTCTGCTTTTTATTCTGGAAAGCCATATTCAGAGGTCAATTTAGTTGGATCTGGGCACTGCTCTAGTCCAGGTTCCGGTCACAATTCTGGGCATAATTCAATGGGAGGGGATATGTCAGGACAGTTATTTTGGCAGCCAAGCAGGGGTAGCCCTGAGTATTCTCCAGTACCTAGTCCCAGAATGACTAGCCCTGGTCCAAGCTCTAGAATACAGAGTGGAGCTGTCACACCTATTCATCCTAGAGCTGGGGGAACACCCAATGAATCACAGACAGGACGGGCTGATGATGGGAAACAACAGAGTCATCGTTTGCCCCTTCCTCCTTTGATTGTTACCAGTTCCTATCCTTTCTCTCATTCCAATTCTGCAGCGACATCTCCATCTGTGCCAAGAAGTCCAGCTAGATCAGATAATCCAATGAGCCCTGGCTCACGTTGGAAAAAAGGAAAGCTGCTTGGCAGAGGCACATTTGGACATGTCTATCTAGGTTTCAATAAGTATGTACTTGAGACCTAAAGTTCTTAATTTCGTTTATATACACACATGCATCTTAATAAAAATTGCCTGATTTAAAAATGTTTGTGTCTTTTAGTGATAGTGGTGAGATGTGTGCAATGAAGGAGGTTACTCTGTTTTCAGATGATGCCAAGTCTAAGGAAAGTGCTAAGCAATTAAATCAGGTATATTAATTCGTTTTAAATCTAGAAGAACTTCATTTGGGTAAATAATTCATTTTCTTAAATATGTGCATCATTATGTTTTCTAGTTCTGTTTTAAACTTAACACAGCTTTCAAAATCTAACTACCAGATTTCTGACAGGAAATTAATTATTTTTGGTGGTTTGGCAGGAAATTAATTTATTAAGCCGTTTACGGCATCCAAATATTGTGCAGTATTATGGTTCTGAAACAGTAAGTTCTCTCCTTCATTTCCTGTCTGCGAAACCCATTCTGGCAAGAAATGTCAGCATTCACATTCTGATGTTTACTTTAGCTCCCTGTGAATGATGATGATTTATTTGGAGATTTGTTCTGGACTCTCCATTTCTTTGGTTTACCTAAGAAGTAGTAGTAGAATTTTCTCAGCAGTATCTGTTTTTGTAATCTACTTACAGAAGCTGCTGAATGATCCCTTGAACAGGTAGATGACAAGCTTTACATATACCTGGAGTATGTATCTGGAGGCTCCATATATAAACTTCTTCAAGAATATGAGAAATTTAGTGAACCAGTTATTCGTAATTATACTCAACAAATTTTGTCAGGGCTTGCTTATTTACATGCTAAAAATACTGTCCACAGGTGAACTAAGTTACCTATTCATGATTTCAAAAGTTTAAACTTTTCCTGCCGCCACATAATGATTAGTTTTTTAAACGTCTGATATATCTATATTGCATTTACTTGTAAAGGGACATCAAAGGAGCAAATATACTGGTCGATCCAAATGGCCGGGTCAAGTTGGCAGACTTTGGCATGGCGAAACATGTAAGCTAAGGGATAATAATTATCCAGTATCCATTATATTGACATTAAGCTAAACGAGTTACAAACAAAAATTGGATTCTAATGCTTAATGAAATTATGAATCTTGGTTAAAAAGTCACTAATTCACTAATTCAAGAGAGTTGGTATTTCCAATTTGTTGAGAGACTGGACACCCTTGCTGCTGCTTGTGTTTTCATGTTCCTTGTTGTATCCAGTTCCCCCTACCCCCCCCCCCCCCCTTTTGGTGGATTTTGTATCCTCCCTCTAGCTGTACTTCTATTTCTGTGTCTCTAATAGTCTTATTTTTACAAAAAATCAATAATTTATTCTGATAAAATATTAATATTTCTGGCTTCTTGGTAGGGTAACCGGGTAAGTAAAAATGATATAAGAAGATGCAAACATGGAACTGCTTTTTTTTCCTTCTCTGGGTAAGTATGCAAAGAGAAACCGCATGAAACCAAAAAGGAGCATACAAATGATCAATGTAATATAGTAATAGCATGTTCAATAAACCAGAATCAAGATAGAACTTAAAAGAAATAAGTTTTCTCAATTTCCTGCAAATCTCCTCCTTGGAACTACCAGCCTTCTGTGATGATGATGGTATGATTTACCATGTAGACCACATTCTATATTGTAAAAAACTTTCAATTCGCCAAGCTGTTTAAAATGTGAAGCTCCATCTTGAAAGACTTCTAGACCATATATTTGTCATAACCCAAACAAACATCAATGGAGACATTGGATTCCTCAGGTTGTATTGAATTCAAAATACTTTGTATTCCTGTATAATTTCCATTTGATATCGCATCTGGTTTATTGATTCTTGTTCTTAATGATTTTGTCATGAACCAACTACCCAAAAAGCTTAAGTTTTTAGGTGCCCCCTCACACAATAGTCCTTTTGGCTTGAAGCATGGACAATGCACAGGTCCACCTATCTTATACTAAAATACAACTTTTGTTACGAACCCACGAAGGAAAACGGAGAAATCGATAGAAACACTCAAAGGAAATGATCAATTTTATTGAACAATTAAGAATAGGAGAAAGAATTCTCCTCCTAGGTTTCCCCTTTCACAACAGAGCAATGCTCAGTTCTCACAACGCTAACGAACAGAATGATTCTTCTCTACCCCTTTCCCCTATTTATCTAAAAGAACCCTTCTAACTAAACTAAATTCTCTAACTATTTCTAACCGCTTTCCTACATCATAACAACTTTTTACTCGAGAAAATGGGGGTGGCAAGGATCAAACTCTAGACCATTTGGTCATAGAGGCTCTGATACCAGGTCATGAATCGACTATCTCAAAAGCTTAAGCTTTTAGGTGAAGATACATGACTCTTTTATATATCTAACAGATTTAATTAATCCAAAGGTTGCCTGGTTTGTTCTGTTTGCCTTACTTATACCTCTTATGATTTGTAGATAACAGGGCAGACATGTCCATTATCATTCAAGGGAAGCCCTTATTGGATGGCTCCTGAGGTTCAAATATTTTCCTCTTTCATGTTTAGTTTTTTATATATTTAATTTAATTGCGTCTTGGTTTTCTAACCCAGTATCTTTGCTTTCTGATTATCCAGGTTATAAAGAACAATGGGTTGAACCTTGCTGTGGATATATGGAGTCTTGGATGCACGGTTTTGGAGATGGCTACTACTAAGCCTCCTTGGAGTCAGTATGAAGGGGTTAGTAATTTATGGCAATATATCAGAGCTTTTATTTACTAATTTTATTCTTTTCTTTTATATATATATTGTCAATATTTTTATATTCACAAAGCAATGATGATATTTCTTGTATTATAAACATGACACCCTTATAAATTATTCTTTCTCATGGCTTGACGTATTTTCATGTTACCATAACAGGTTGCTGCCATGTTCAAGATTGGTAATAGCAAGGAACTTCCAACAATCCCAGATAATCTCTCAAATGAAGGAAAAGATTTTGTTAGGAAATGTCTACAGCGTAATCCACGTGATCGCCCTTCAGCCAATGAATTATTGGATCACCCCTTTGTGAAGTGTACTGCTCCTTTGGAAAGATCCATTCCAGGTCCTGAAGCTTCAGATCCTGTTTCTCGGATTACACATGGAGCAAAAGCTCTGGTACGTAAGCTATTTCCAACTTAAAATTTTAAAACTCTGTTTTATTTGTGTGATATTTCCTTGTTCCCATTATAAAGTGGAGGGTAGCTTGTTCTTGGCATATATTGTATATAGCCAATTCATTCTATCGGAAATACAAAAATGTATAATCCTTTAATCTATTAGAGTCCAGAATATTGGTCCGTTTGCATGAATTTCATTCCCTTTTATGTTTGTTGCTATGGAAATTGTTTTTGCAAATAAGGCAGTATTAGATTTTGGGCCTAACTTAACCCCAAAAACTAGCTCAAAAGGTGAGGATAGCCCAAGCGTTATAAACTCTTATTAGCCACTAACTCTAATCAATGTGGGACTTACGTATTTCCCAATACACTCCCTCACACCCAACACTATTGGACTTGGTGCGTGGATAATATGGTGGGTGGCCCAACAATGGATCTAGGATAGCTTTGATACCATATTAGATTTTGGGTCTAACTCAACCTCAAAAGGTAGCTCAAAAGGTGAGGATTGCTCAAGCCTTATAAACTCTTATTAAGCACTAACTCTAGTCGATGTGGGACTCAGGTATTTCCCAATAGGCAGCATTAATGGTGCAGAAGGTTTGCAGAGACACTAGTTTGAGACATAATTAGGTTTGACGGATAGGGGGGATAAGAGTTGGAACTTGGAACAGAATAAAAGTACGCATGGAGTATAATGAGGGAAAAACCTAAGGGACTATTGTCATCCTAAGAATTAGGGGGGTAATTATTTTAGCAGTAGCGAAAATTTTGTTTAGTATGTACATCTCCATGTGGAGGCTCCATAGTGTATCTGGATTAGGTCTTCAAATGAACTAGTTTCCAAATTTGAGATCCTAGCAGAAGTTTCCTGCATCAATGGAGTTATTTAGTTGTTTTACCTGTGGTTATCATAATAATTTCATACACCTTTAATAATTTTCCAGGGCATTGGACAAGGAAGAAACCTTTCTATCTTGGATTCAGATAGACTCTCTGTTCATTCTTCTAGAGTTTCAAAAACTAATCCTCATGCAAGGTCTCTCTCTCTCTCTCTCTCTCTCTCTCTCTCTCTCTCTCTCTCTCACTCTCTCTCTTGCACGCATGCACGCACACACACACATGCAAGGTTGCTGACATTGCCAATGCTAATCTGAAATTATGTCATTAATCTCCAGTGAAATCCATATCCCAAGGAATATATCTTGCCCCGTCTCTCCCATCGGAAGCCCACTTTTGAGGTCAAGATCACCGCAGCACATGAATGGGGGAATGTCTCCTCCTATATCTAGCCCTGTCTCTCCCATCGGAAGCCCACTTTTGAGGTCAAGATCACCGCAGCACATGAATGGGAGAATGTCTCCTCCTATATCTAGCCCTCGGGCTGCTTCTGGTGCATCCACGCCTCTCACTGGTGGCAGTGGTGCCATTCCATTTAGTAATCACTTTAAACAGTCAGTTTACTTTCAAGAGGGTCTTGGAAGCATGCCGAAGTCGCCCCCAAATGGTGTCTACATGAATATGAATGGCTCTGTTCATCATGACTCAAATATTGACATGTTTCGAGGAATGCAAATGGGGTCTCACATTACATCAGAACTGGTTCCCAGTGAAAGTGATGTTCTGGGGAAGCAGTTTGCTAGGCCTCCTCCTCATGCCGAGCCATATGATTTTCAGTCAGTCTTGGCTGATCGAGTTGGCCGACAGCTGCTGGGGGATCATGTTAATATTAATCCATCCCTTGATCTAAGTCCTAACTCATCTCTGCTCAGCCGGGCAAATGGTTTATGACATCAGGAATTTTCCTCGGCCCACTTACTTGAGCAACTCCGAAGTTTCTCAGAATGCCTTTGGTTACACAGATCTATTCATTGTTCCATTTGCAAGGATATAATTGTACAATAAGGAGCCTAGATTAAGAGAATCAATGTAAATAAGATTGCATTCGAGAATAGGCTAGAATGGGGCACAAAAATGCATTTTGCATGGCTTCAGGCTCAGGCTTGTGGAATTCAGTCCTTACTTGCGATTTGTGATGTGCCAAACAAAGCCACAGCATGAAACTTTCCGACGTCTGATTTGCCCATAATATCAAGATTTCAACAGAAGATGTTAACTTGTTGGACAAGAGGAACTTGTAGTTGTATGCAACATATTTAAGATGCATCATCATCAACACATGAGAAGACAGGGGTTTGGATCTCTCCTGCGCTTGAGATACTTGAAATGACACAGTTCATGCCATTGACACATGTATCTTTTGAAACATCATATAGATGCCAAAAAAGTTAAATTTGATACAAAACTTGTAGACTATTGTTTGGGAGGTCTATATTGCTGTACAGAAGATGGGAAACTGTATTGTGATTCTGCATTTGTTGATGGGAAGTCAAGCATCTGTGGGGGAGCCCATGCATCTCTTGATTAATTACGGGCTCAGATGTAGGAGTATTGCTGTCACTGTATACTCTACTACCGGATCTGTTCTGTATAGTATTATTCACAGTGAAATCGAAGTAATCTGATCTTATGGTCCTCTATTTGGTTTATACAAACAGGGCTTATCTGGTAGGATAAGAAATATTTAAGGTGTTCTGATAAGAAAAAATACATATTGCTTTCTGTTATTGAATATGTATCACTTTTGGGCATCACTTTCTCATTTTGATTACTTTTTTAATGCTATAGCTGACCAGCTGAGGAGGTATTCTTTAATGATATTAAGCAAGAAAATTTTTCTTATTTGGATAACAAAGTAGTGGTGGGTTTATAGGTCATTTGTGGACTAGTTTGGGTAACCTGCAGTTTGTTTGTGGGTTAGGACGCAATTCGTTTAAACGAACGTGACCTAGCCTGTATAACCTATGAGTTAAGCGGGTTTTGGTTCGTAGATTTGTATACCAACTTGCATACTCGCATAATAAAAAATGACAATAATTAAAATAATAAGGCCACATCCGGTCTCCTGCGGGAGGTGCATATATCACTTTTGCTTGTTAAGCACTGCTTTATTAAGAAGCAATCATTGGAGTGAAGTTCTTAATAAGCATTGAATTTTGGGAGTTGCTTATAAAAACACTGATGTTTAAAGGAAAAAAGTGGTTGGTGGGTCCTATTCAATGATAAGGAACGGTGGTTGTTGATAAAATGTAAGGATATGGGTCATTAGTGAGCCATATTTAGTAAGTTATTTTATGGTGCTGAGTTGGATAGATGAGGTGTTTAAGTTGTAAAAAATAAAAATGCGCGATATGTAATGGTGTGACCCATTTAAGATCCCTTAAAAGTAAAAATGCGGGGTATTGTATTGGAGATGCTCTAACTAATTTATAAATTACGTAAAACTAAAATCAAATCCTAAAGAGTTCCTAAGGGAAGAAGATCGGAAAAGTTGGTCCTTTATCTTGTTTTTTGTGTTGGAGAATAAAGTCTCACATAGGGCAAATTAAGAACAATTGAAATGTATATAAGTTGGGAGGCTTGAGTCTAAATTGTCTATAGACCTTTGGACAACAAAGTAACTCTCAAACTTATTATACATATTAATCCACTCTCACAATTGGGTTCAATCTTAAATGCTAATATTTTGGTTTCGATTTGGTCAGTTATCTTGTTTTCTAGTTTTGATTTGGTCCTCCCACGTGGATGACGTTCCAACTTAGCTGTCCCGATCATTACTTAACTGTCACATACCCTATGTTAGTAACGGAATTGACGGAAATGATCATTTTGTAGGATTTGGATTCCCTCCATTTGAGTTTCCCGAATTTCCCTATATTTACTCAAATTGCAAACTCAAATTGCAAAGGTGATTTTGTCTTTGCACCACCCATCAAATGTAGCTCCACACTCTTTCTTGGGAAGAATATGCCTAACTGCAGGAAAATTTAGGAAACCTAAATGCAGGGAATCTAAATCCCATTTTGTATAGCATTTGATAAATAAAGAACAAAAACTTATATTTTTTAAGGTTTAGTCTAAGTTGCATCTTACAAAATCTGGTGCAATCTTGCACCTTCACTTAAAGCCAATAATAAACATACATTTGGCATGTATAGTTTGACCAAGTCAAAGTATATTTTTTTTGGGTCAAATGTATTCTTTCTTTCTGTGTTTATAGTTTAGTCATGTATTTCATTGTATTTGCACGTATTTCGTTGATATATTTTATTTTATTTTATTCACATTATTAAATTAATATTCCCGTTATCAATATTAGAATATTAATTATAATATTCCCGCAACAATACAATTTGCCCCCGCGCAGTCACGTCTATGGTTGAAGGCCCTAAGCCACCATCAACCTCTATGTCAAGTGATGGATATTTCTTCCTCAAATTGGATCCATCACCATCTCTGGCATAAATTTTTGTCCACCAAATCCAGGTTCTACAGTCATTATAACAACCATTTCTACGAAGATTTTCAGCTTCAATCATAGGATAAACCTCTCCAATGGGTGTCCCAGGCTTCAACGCTACACCAAGTCTCATGCTCTGCAACTTAATCCTTTGGACGACAAACAATTAAAATGAGAACAACGAACTACATGGTGAAGATCCGGTTTTCAGCTCGCGACGCTAGGGACATTCGCTGCTCAACTCGCGAAATGGTGATGAGACGGGTTAGGGATTTGGGGATGAGAAGTTTCCGAGAAAAAAATTGTTTTATATATGTGCAAATACAGTAAATCCACTAATTGCAAATAGGGAACTAGTAGAAGGCTTTGAGCAGGTTATAATAAAACATGTAAAGTGGATGCTATGGTTTGGAGGGGAATGATTGAAAAAAATGATGCACCAGTTTTTAAAAAGTGTACGGTAGAAGCTTCCATTTTTTTAAAACAAAGAATCAAAAGGAATTTTAAAAATAGGATTCCTTTTAAAACAAAGAATCAAAACGAATTTTAAAGGTATATTTTAATCGATAAACTAAATAAAAACTTATTTTTATAATTTTTTTTAATAAACTCAAAAGAATTTATAATCAAATTATAATTTATTTTTATAAATTATTTATATAAATTTATTTTCATAAATTATTCCCCTCAATCCAAATAAATTTTTTTAGGTTGCTAAAGATTGTGTACAGTACAAACATCTTGTCTTTATGATATATATCTGCTTCGAGAAGCCATCCGTCCCTCTTGCAAACCATGCAGACAACGAGAATATGCATTTCCCATGCCAACCGCTCCACCCTGCCCTGTGAGTCTGTGCCCCTTCTTACCGAAGGTAAAACCTTTATTTTCTGTTGATAATATACTTTTTTTTTATTTTTACCCGAGGTATCTCTATTGTCGCAAATAATGTTATTAACACAATCATATTTAATTGTTATATATTATTAATATAAAATTTTTTATACTCTCAATCAATAAAAATTCATGATTTGAATGAATTTTAAAGTAGTTAGAATAAAAATCAATGATTTTTACTGATGTGATAATTTCTGATTGATTGACAGTATAAAATTTTTTTACACTATTAATGCATAACAATTAAATCCATCTTTTATATATTATTTTTAACATATTATCTTCTATTAAATTACATGTCATGATTTGGAGTGTAATTTAAAAAATAAAGTGTGTGAAATATGACCGTTCCAATAACAATGTATAAAATAATATAAGAGTAACAGTGTGATGAGACCAATTCCAATGGGGGCTGCTTATGGATTGTCTAATATTAAAATATTATTTTGGTGGGTCACATATCATTTTGAGTTGTTTATGAGTTTTTTAAAATTGAGGAGTGTATATAAGCAATCATTTCTTATGGATTACTTAACATTTGACCATTTGTATGTATATATGTAGGAGAGAGAATATAAGATGTTGAAAAGAGAGAGAATATCTGTGAGTTAAGCAACTTGTTGATAGAAACTCTCATTAAAGTGAAAATTGATTGTATTACTTAAAATTGAGGTAACTCACTTAAAAGAATAAAGTAAATTGTTTATATGAAGAGAATAGAAGACGTTCTAAGCTTTGATTAAAGAATCCAAAAAATATAATATTTTATTAAAAACTAAAAACTCTACATATTTATAGACTACACCATTCCTCCAGTAAAAACTTTAGTCTTAATTTTTTAAATAGTATCTCATGAAAAAAATGTTTTTTATTTAAAGCGGCAAAATAGTAGTAACACATTTTTTTCAACATTGAACAAAAATCTGTTGTCCCAAAAAATGATGCCTCGATGTCCCCCACCAATTAAATGTTGAGAATGAGCATAAATGTTAATGAATTTTAATTTTAATTTCGTAAGTGTCAAATTGTTATTGGTTGGGAACAAAAAAAGTGACAGAAAATTGGGGCAGAAGATCTTCATTCCCTTTAACACACTATTTTGTTATAGGGTGATTTCATGTGGGGTCACTGTATAGAAAGTGAACTCATGTTATTTAGTGGGCTCGCATGAAATTCACTCAATAATAAAGAATGTGTTGGAGAGAGTGACGAAAAAAGTGTGTTGGTAGCATTTCTCCTATTATAAATCTTTTCACATTACTATTTTAATGACGTATAATTATTATTAGAGAAATGCTAGCAACACACTCTTTAACACTCTCTTTCCAACACATTCTTTTTTATTGGTCGAAATTCTTGTAAGTCCTATAAAATTCAAGTTGGACCCACACTAATTTCAATCAATAGAAGAGGATGTGTTGAAAAAAGAATCTTAGAGAGTGTGTTGATAGCACTCTTATTATTATTATATATATGGAGTAATAATGAATAATTAATATAGGAGTAGTTATAGAGATGTCAATATGGGTTGAAACCCGTGAGCCAACCCGGATCCAATCCGACTTACCGGTGGGTTGGGTTAGTAAAAAGTAGGCTCACATTGATCCCAGATTATTTTGACCCGGCTCACTTAACCCACGGGTTGGACGGGTTAGAGCCGGGTTGAATCAGGTTGGCTCACGGGTTGAAACTTTTTTTTGTAAAAAAATTAATACTTTGAAGAAAAATGAAACCCAAAAACGGCCTGTACATTTCAAGACCAAATGGTCCAAGCCAGCATTGCTAGTAGCTTTCAGCCTTTCACGTATGAGTGAGCAAAATGCAGCGGTCAACATTCATGTACTGCATCCATTATATCTTCTATTCAGGGATGATAATATCATTGATAGAGTTTTAACCTGAGTATCCTTTGATTTGCGTGAAAAATGAATTGCTTCACAATGCTGTCAATTTTGGCTTCTAGCTTTTAACTGATGTCAGTGATGTATATCTTCACTCTTCGTGAGGCATAACCGCAAATACAAGATGTAAAAATCATTCTTCAATTTTAATTTCCATTAATATCTTTGAGTTTAATTGTTATATATGGTCAGGATAAAGTTTTTCTATACTGACAACTAATTAGAAATCATGATATGTGTGATTTTTAAGGTAATTAGGATAAGAGTCAAACACTTTAGCTTATGTGACAAATTCTGATTGATTGTTTATGTAAAAAATATTTATACTGACAGTATATACAAATAAAATCCAATATCTTTAGCATTTTCTGGTATGGAGATAGATTTATTTTCTATATTTTTTTTTGCAATTTTTTTTTAAATTTATGGTGAGCCAACCTATTTAACCCATCAATTTGGATGGATCAAGTCGGGTTCACAATTTTTTGACTCATTTTTTGGGTTGGTCAATATTTTGTTCAATCCGGAGTGGCCCATATTGATAGCTGTCAGTAGTTATAGTCATTTATTACAAGATAAGATAGTAGGTAAAAATGAAAAATTCACGTTTTAAAGAAAAAGGAATATGGTGTGGGGAGGTGAGTGTGAGAGTGACAGTCACGCATACATATTGTATCGTCTTCGTGAGTTAGGGTTTGCAATTTCCTTCACTTCCTTCCTCATACTCACACTCACACTCTGCTCTGTTTCTGTTCTCAAGATTCATAAGAATTAGAGATAGTTTTATAATTTTGGGTATACTTTGGTTAATTAATCTGTTATATTTTTTGTTATACTTTGCATTCTTGATTTTCGGATTTATACTTTTTGCTGTTTTGCCAAGCAGTGCGTGCAAGTTCACCATGGCACCTAAGAGGAAGAAATCATCCAGCATTGCTAAAGGTACAAAAACTTTGCTTTCCTGCTTATACTATGATTGTGTTGTGTGTGAACCATTTGTACTGCCCTGCCCTGTATCAACAGCTGCTAGTAACCTGAAAGTGAAAGCCACCACAAGTGAGGCATCTTCGGTTTGTTTCAGATTTTGTTAGAATTTATTTTGAAATAATTGATTTTAAAAGATTGGAGATTCAAAAATTGATTTGTGTTGGTAATGATATTTTAAAGATGAGTTTAGAAGAATTGATTTTGTTTATTGATAAAGATCCAGTTTGTTTTAGATTTTGCACGTTTGAAAATCACGTGGGGGGAAAGCTCATCTCACCTGGCTTCCAAAATAATTGTCTCGGGAAGTGTTATTTTCACATTTGCGTTAAAAATAAACTCAATCAAATAGGTAAAAAGTAAAGTAACTTTTGAGTTGTAAATATAAAGAATTTTGTGCGTCCCACACCTAGAATTAATTCTACTCAACGGAAAAGTTAGAAATTCTTGCTTATCTTAAAATTAATTCTATCCACCCAAAATTAATTTTATTGGACACACTTTTGAAACATAATATCTCCGGTTACTAGATTTTGGCCTGTTAAACGGGATTTTGCTGGGCAAACATGCTTTTGGGTGGTATCCAAACAGACACCCAAGCAGTGGTAGTTGTAACAAAATCTCTACCTTTTTCCGTCAACCTAGAAACTTCAAAATCCTTTTTCACTAATATAGCTTTAAATGTTGCTTTCTTCTAACTTTCAATTGCCAGCTATTAGTATTACTCTACCATGATTATGTAACCCTTTTCACCTATTATAAGATTAGAAATTCATGATATTTTCTTAGTTTGCCTTGATTCAATGGCATAAATCAGTTCATGTGATCAATTTTTTTTGGGGTACAATGGCGGCGTGGAGGTTTGAACCAATGATCTCCTGCAATCTACCCAAATCACCCAATCTTTAGTATCTTGATCGTGTATTATTCAATTAGCTGTCAGGGCTTCCAAATTTAAGGCACCTGTGTCACTTGATCCTTCCAGCACCCCACAAGTAAAGAGGGCTGTGAACCAAAAGTCCCTCTCTATGCTGAACAAGTTATATTTCTTTTGTACTCGTAGACCAATGGCGCATGAGGAATTGAGGTACAAAGCTGGCATCCCATTAGTACTTTAATGTTGTCATACTGATGTTGAATACCATATTTGTTGTTCCTATGCCAGTGTCTTGGTTAGTGTGTTTGGCATTTACTTAAACCGCAAGGATAGCTACACATTGAGGCCAAAAGGATGGGTTAGCCATATGGTCAGTATTAAAAATGTAGAAGGCTTAATTAGCTGTTAACTTATTAGGATATTCATCATATAACTGAATAAGTACACATTAAATGTTCAGGTAATTTTAGTTGCTGGAAAGATAATGATGGAAGAGGAGAAGGCAACAAATGGGGTTGTCACTCGTCATATCTTTAGCCCGCATTTCATGGTGAGTAATTGTTAGTGACATGGGGAAGCTCAAAACACCGGGGGATCAACATCCAATGGGCTAAATGAAGAATTACATAAGTGGACTGGACATTAAATCTTAACAAAAAAAAAAACATTAGGTCTATAGGTCTTTTCACTTATATAGTATTCACTTTACCCATCTCTTTCTAATGTGAGTTTTTCATCCACATCTCATTCACACTTGAAATTCCTAATAGTAGTTACTATATATGTTTCTGAACATAAGAGCTGTTATAGGACCCATGCTATCTACATTTGTGCTAGTGCTATTGTTTTTCTACATGTTTAACCAACATAACATTCTCATCTCAGTCAATTATGTTCCTATGTAGAATAAAGTAATAAGTGACTCAAATCTATCTAATGAAGATAGCTACAAGCCCTGGTGTATTGAGGATGTATCTCTATTTGTCTTACAGAGAAAACTTGGTTATGATGTTAGTCAGTGCAAATTGGTAAGTATGGTGTCCCCTAAAATGCCTTGTGTGTCCAAGTTATAGAGGTTTGTAACAACTTTTGGATTTGGTAGGATCCAACTTCATTTAGGTATGATCTATGATGATCTGTTTCCTTTTTTCTCTCTTTTTAAGATTTTTGCACCGACCTTGTTTGAGGAGCATTGGTCTTGTTATGCATTTGAGCCCAAGAACAAAACCCTTTATGTATTAGACTCGATGGGTGGTAAACTGTCAACCGGCAAAAAAAATTTGGATGATGCAACGGTATTGTTGAACATTACTTTTTTCCGAGGAAATATTTACAGTATTTTTCCAGAAATTTTCTGCCTAATCCAACCAATCAATGGTTTTTTATGCATAGAAACTTCGCTTTGAGGAGCTTCTGGTATTAATGAATCCTTGTTTGACCAAGGAGAATGCATCAATAATACTTGTGCATGTTGATGTTCCTGTGCAGCCAAACAAGTGAGTACTGTGTGTTGCTCTCATCATCTTATGGTTTTTTATTTAGAAAACTCATTATTGGTGATAGTAATCTGGAGTTTCTCATTTATGCTTTAAATGCTTGATGAAGTCATGATTGCGGCATCCATGTGCTGAAATACATGGAAACTTGGGATGGATCAATACAATGGCAAGACAAAACCATGCCAGAATATTCCTACGTGAGTATTAATTTGTTCTTGACTAAGCCCCCATGTCAAAGTGAGACTTATTTTAAATGATTTTACAGAAAGAAATCCTGGGGTTTCGACAAAGCTTTATATGTAGATGGGTGCAACATCCTAAAAATGAAGTTAGAGACGAGATATTGAAAAAGGCAGGAGTATGGGGAAAATTAAGTTGACTGACATTGACTATCAAGTTGACACGTCTATTAGGAGATTTGAGTTATATTATACAGCAGCAAAGTTGTTTTTTTTTTTTTTAATTGTTCATATGATAAGAATGGGATTATGTGAATGAGTACGTTCATTATAGAGTTAGGAAGTGAGGATGATAATTAATGTGCATATGAGTTCGTTATGTATTGAGTTATAGATTGTGAAATTCTAAGGATTAAATATTTTATAGATCACTAAAAATGTAATAGCTAGCAAGGAGGAATGCAAGCAATAAGTTCAGTTGATTTATCTTCTCTATTTTTCTTAGGAGGTTTTCTTGCCTGGAAAAGGATCTTTTTCTTCCCCTATAAGATTCTCTATCTCGTTGCTTGTGTACGAGTGTGTTTGGATTATCGTAAAAAAATGATTATTTCAATAATTGATTATATGTATAATGAATTATTGTTATAATCTATTATAATAAAATTAGTTTTATGTTTAGATGTATTTGTTGAAAAACAATTTTAAGATAACATACTTTGTTTGCGTTATATAAATATAATTACTTTTGTACAGTAAATTACAAAAAAAAAAAGGTTTGAATTATTTGTTTAATTTAATATTTATTTGATAGTTAATTTTATATGGATGAAATAAGAAAAATGTAATTGATTTCAAAATAATTTAATTTTTTTAAAATAAGTTTTAAACTTCTAACTTATCTAAATAATTTTTTTTGTAATTTAATCAAATTTATCAAATATAGCATTATATATTTGAAACAACTCTTTTTCAAAATAAAAGCTGATTCTTAGATTTTAATCTTTTCTAAACACCCACCATCAAATTGAAACACGATATAAACTCAAACATTAGGTGTTTAAAATGATTAGCTTGGCTCAAAATTTAATAGTTGTAGTTATATGTAATATTTATTACAATTCCAAAAATTATAGTAGGTAATTATAAAAAGCTAAAATATAATCTACTCTTTGAGGTTTTATCTCGTGCACTTTATTCCCTAAACATTAAAATCGTGTAATTTAACCTAATAAACTTTATTGTTGGATCTTAAAACCGCTTGCCATATAGCATCGTTAATTAACAATGAACTTTTCCATTATATATTAAATAGTACACGGTGCCTTTAAGAAAACGTTTTTTATTTTTATTTTCTATTTAATTAATAGTTACAAAAAATTTCAGTTCACTTTCTGTTTGCTTTCACTTTTTTTTTTGTATAAATCTTTAAAATTGGAAAACAAAATAAAAACAAGTAACTTTTATAATTATTAATAAAAACAGAAAATGATTTCATAAACTAAACAGATGCTAACCTTCTTTCCTTTTCTTAAAATATTTAGATAGAGTAAAACATTATTTTAATCCAAAAAAGTGTGAGGCGCTGTAAGTTTAATCCCTGGAAGCAGTTAAATTATGAAAAAGTCATTCTATTAATTTTTAATCATATTAGTCCCTCTACTAATTTCGTTAGTCAATTTGGTCTCTAATTAGGGAGCCAACAGAATCTAACTTGACTAACGTAATTAACATTGAGAAACTTTTTCATAACTTAACTACTTTCAGGAACTGAACTGACAGCGCCTCACACTTTGAAGGACCAAAGTTATGGTTTACACTACTTAGATATATTGCAATCTTTATCAACCACAACCAAACAATTTTTTTTTTATGATTTGAAAATCTAAAAATGAAATATTTTAAGAAATGGAAATGAATAAAAAATCAGACTAAGTTTCCTAAGAGCAAATAGACTCAAATTGGTATAAGTTTGCGTACAGTGCAGGGACCATCAAAATGTAAGATGGAAATTCATGTCTGTAGGAATGGAACCGTTAAAATATGTGACATACATAATGTGATAATCGGGGTATACTAGTATTATTGATGCTTTTCATTAACTAGGTATGCATGCGTGCATGCATGCCATCTCCATTGACAATCGCCACTGCAATATTCTACTTCTTAATCAAATTCATGCTGAAATCCCAGAGTCTCTTAGCCAAATCAGCGTCACTCCCCTGTGGAGTTGTTTTGGACTCATTACTATCTGAAAAATACTTGCCACTAATTCCCTTCACTTGTGGGTGCAACGCTACATAGCATGTTGTTGCTGCTCCCTACAATAAGTTTGGAGAAGGTGAACATGTAAGGTTAGATGAATGCCTATTGAATCCTCTTCCGGGTTAAATAACAGGGAGCTATGGTAACCCTTATGGATACCATACCCAAGGTGAGTTGTCGATTATTTATTAGTAATTTTATTAAATATGTTTCATAACTCACCTGGGGCACCAGTATCCATCAAAAGTAGGTACCAGAAAAATGCCCTAAATTACATCAAAATGTCCTTGACATTTATATTCATAGGTCATAGTGATTTAATTTTAACTTACCTGCTGGACATTTTTAAGCACAAGTCTCCCAAACACATTAACTATACCTGCATAAATCAAACAGAAACATACCCACAAAACTCAGCTACTGTCATTACTTGCATTAAAAAAAAATAAACAAATCCTATAGGTTTGAGATGATGTTCTGAGTGGTGAACATGGGAAGCCGTGTTTCACAAGAATGCTTAAAAGATTGATCCTGTTCTTCAGCATGTCCTTCCTCAATATTCAGAAGGGCCAACCTATTCAACACAGGTGTTGGCAATATTCATGTACCAAATATAGGATACAGCACCTAAAGCAATGTGGATGAATGGGAGCTTATTGCATTGTGAAATCCACCCGAAGTTTTTAAAGTCAGATAAAAGGAAATAAATGAAAAAGGTATCCTCCACATAATGGTGCTTAATGCAGAATACACTTGTTAGTATACTAAATCCTTTGATTTACATAATTCTTAGAACATGGATTCACATGAATTGCTGTGATAGTTACCGTTCACTACACCGTTATAACGGAAGAGATTGGTGAAAATGGTTCCCGGGTGAAGAGAGTTTGCAGTAATATCCACCCCATCTTCCTGATCAAGAAGCAACAAGTAATATTACAGATATTGCAGACAGCTAATTTGGCAAAACCAAAGCGCCATCTTTACTCACAAAACAAAGAGAAAGAAAGCCACCCAAAAAACAAGTTAGGGAAAGAAAGTAAACAAAATGATTTTATGAGAAAACATGAAACATGATGAAAACAAGGTGACATTTTTGCAATTATAATAAAAACAAGATATAAAAACACGAAACTAGAAAACAAAGCAAACAAACCTCAGTTTCTCAATCAACTGATAAAAAGCAGAGTATGAAAAGAACAAACAAAGCTAAGGACATATGTTTCTTAATAGTAAGCCAAAAGTTAAGAGAAATGGGAGATAACAATGCTGTCCTTCAATGGCCAGCTAAAATGTTGCATTATGGTAGAGAAAAACACAATTAATTAACAATTTCACCAGATAAGATGTAAATTACACCACTTTACAAGAGAAGTCAGCACACCTTGAGACGTCTAGTAAGCTCATTGGCATGCAAAATATTAGCAAGCTTTGACTGCCCATATGCACGCCAATTGTTGTAACTGTACACAAGTAAACATGATCAAATAAAAATAACACTTTTCCAGTTAACAAACACTAGAGGAATCATGTCTCAATGCTTAATTCTACATGCAACTATAAGGTGGTCCAATTGTTCTAATTGTACATAAGGTAACAAACATATCCCGGTGCATCAAAATCCTATCAGCAGGTTTTATGTTTCGAGACTTTAATCTGGCACCTTCTGTAAAACACACAGCAGATCTTAACGTAGTTATGTGATATCTTATGCTACCATGTGAGCACCAAAAATACATATCATGAACTTAATATTGATTTTTTTAATAATCAAGCAAATATTAGAACTGAATTGCCTATGGTAATAAAACTATCTTCTCCAGCATAATAAGTCTCTCTCTCTTTCTCTCAATTAATCCCTCTATCATTTAAAAATATAAAAAGAAAAAAGAACTGCTAGCATAAATTATTGTAATTTGAAGTTGGGCTAATATTACCTTGATTCATCATTGATTTTGTCAAAACGAATTCCTTCCTTATATGCAAACCGGTGAGCCTCCGAGGAGACATTAACAATTCTTCCTTCTTTCTTACTTTTGTGTGCTGTTTTCTTCATAGTATCCAGCAAAAGATTTGTCAAAAGAAAATGACCTGTGGAATTAAATCAATGGATTAAGTTCGCTTGCCCGTCTTCTCAGTCTATGCATTTAAAGAAACAGTAAAATAGATATTTGATGTTCAATATGAACTATCACCCAATTGGACAGTAAAATAATTTTTTTTAATAGAAAATCCACATACCTATGTGATTTGTAGCAAACTGTAGTTCAATGTTGTCTTTGGACAGCATGAAAGGGCATGCCATAATTCCTGCATTGTTTCTTAAAATTACAACAAAAAAATCCAGAAAACATTACTAATCCTGCGTTTCCTTGAATGATCGGGATTAAGAGATCAGTTGGAACACACACACATAATGAGAGAGAACGGGTAACTAACAACTGTAATGAAAACCAAGGGCTAAATTACTCTTTTAGTCCCTTTTTTGTTTTAATTTAGTTAATTTGGTCCCTCTATTTTAAAAATATTCAACCCTTACTTGCCAAACGTTAAGCAATGTGGTCATTTCCGTTAAGTTTCACCGTTAAGTTGAATAAATTAAAACAAATGAGGGACCAAGTTGAATAAAATATAGGGACCGAGTTGAATAAATTAAAACAAATCAGAGACCAAAAGATTAATTTAGCCAGAACTTAATGGTGAAACTTAACGGAAAGGACCATATTGATTAACGTTTGGCAAATAAGGAACCAACTTGAACATTTTTAAGATAAAGGAACCAACTTGAATACATTAAAACAAATGAGAGACAAAAAGAGTAATTTAGCCCAAAACCAAGTGGTAAAATAAATGATGAAAATAAGATTGACAATGTGACCCACGCAATGTCCTTTTCTTACATCAGGATGTTCAATGGGAGACCAGAGGAATTAAACTCTGATGCAAATTTCTTGACAGACTCCGTTGAACTGAGATCCAACTCCATGGCATCAACTTTAGCTGAGGGAATCTCCTTAAGTATTGCTTCTTTGACATCTTTAGCAGCAGTCATATTTCTCACCCCCATAATCACATGGGCACCGCGCAAAGCAAGAACACGTGTAGTCTCAGTGCCAATACCACTGGATGCTCCTGTTATCACAATGTCCACACACCACATTAAATTTAAAACAATGGCACATTCCAATAATTATTTATCACAGCCAGTTGCATGAATTCATGGTAGCATGCATACAGGATCAAGCAGAATATAAACAACAAAATTCTGATTATGCAAATAGGAACTGTCTGCAAACTTCAACACTTTGATATTAGCATTGAATTCTGCGTTAACTGAAGCTCATTCCTGCCACTAGCTATTTTATAGGGATGCAGGATGCTCACGATATGCCCTGCAAAAGATTCTGACTGCTGTTGCATTAATTGAGCTCTGGGGATGGAATGAATATTCTTATATTCTTGGGAGAAATTATATAGAGACAACTACAAAAAGCATTAGTTCAATGTCAAAAATTTCGGGTCTTCATAGAAGAGTCCCATTATTTGTAATCAAAAATTGGACAACAATACAGAATACTATATATTTATAGGATATGGATTTACTACAGTCACACATCCCAGCAGTCACTGCATTCATCTCATCACTACCATTCAATTCATCCAGTGGTCCACATTACAACTCCAAAAAAAAAAAAACACTAGTTCAGGAGGACATTCTCAGATCCATCATTCTTATTTGCACCCAAAAAAAAAAAAAAGATCCATCATTCTTATTATAAATCCATGTTGCTTATTTATGGGTTCGCCAGAATGGCGCCTTGAAAACATTCCCACATCCATCATTCTTATTATTTAAAACCTGAAAACATATAAACATCCATTAGCAGCAAGAATGCAAGAGAATTCTAAACTGGTTTGAGGAAAAAACCAAACAGATCTAGCTTCTATAAGAACAAAAGTAAACACAGACAAGTGTTGGTTTGAGTAAAAAACCAAACAATTCTAAACTTAGACCAGAGAAAAAAAGTTTTGGTTTGATCAGATGTGATTAATAGTTCCAATTCATCCATGTACCACAGCAGTCCCAAAAAGAAAATGATAGAAAAGTGTATGCGCCACCACCACTGTCGGCTCCCCGATGTGCCACCACCGCAACTGATGCTCCGCCACCACCCAGCGGCAGAGAGCAGCAATTTCAAATATAATCTGAGGAATCGAGCTTTTGATTGAAGACATAAAGAAAAGGTTCAGTTCACGAAAAAAAGGACAAAAAAATCAAGATATAAGAATCTGTTTTATCTTTTATTTTTTTGTAGTTATAATTTGGACCGTTAGATTAATTGAACGATGGAGATCAAGAAGAATGCAGTGACATTAGGGATATATGACTGTAGGAAATCCAGATCCATATTTATACTGCACTCCTTTTTTTTCCTTCCCTCCCTCCCTCCCTTCCTTCTCCTTCTCCCCCCTCCACCCCACCACTCACCACCACCCTCCGCCCCTCCTTGCCGGCTTGCCGCAAACCAGTCACCTTCCTCCTTGCCGCAAACCACCCCAGTTATGCCATGGTGGTGGCTGAACCACCCTCACCCATCAACTATGATGGAAAGGTTTTAAAAATGAGGTTCGCAACGGCAATTGTGGCTGCAGCAAGGGACGGATCTACAGCCAAGGGAATGGGGGCAATTGCCCCCACTAGGCAAAAAAGATTTAAATTAAAATATTTAATAATTTTGATTTTGCCCCCACAAAAAATTAGAAGTGACCCCCACATGTCAAATTATTACCTATATTTTGGTGAGAGCGAAAATTACCTTTGTAATATATCATCTTTTGCTTAATAAATTGTTTCTCATTTTTCACATATTAATGTATGGTTCACATTGAAACCAAATCACGACATATTTTGTCTATTTAATATCAGTTTTTATTATCGCTTATACATATTTATAATATTTTTCTGTAGTAAAAATATTTATAGATTATTTTTTGTCCCCACTAATCAAAATTTCTGGATCCGTCCCTAAGCGTTGTGGTTTTGATAGTCTCCAGAACTGTATCACAACCGTGTTCGCAATGGCAGTAAATGCAACGCGACCGCAACCACAATTTAAAACCTTATAGAACCACCCCACCACCATCGATTTTAGGTCAAAAAGGTTGTAAATCATTCCTCAAGCCATTGAATATCTGATGCAATCCAATGCGACACTATAGGATAATAGTGCTACTGCCCCCAATAACTCTATGCAACATATATCAGCCAAATCGTGTATTCAATTTCAACAAAAGGGCATGCTTAAAAGTTCATTAACAAGATGAACAAGTATGTAGGTGAAGAAAATCACAGTATAGGGTTTTCTGCCTGAATATAAATGAAGATATTTGAACATAGAAAAAAAGCAATCTTCAATTGGTGAAGAAATTATGCTTTAACACATACGAGAAACTACAATTATTTGGCAAACAAAAAAAAAATCATTTTGTTAACGGAAAGATAAGATACCCATTTGTCAAATATTGAAGAACAGGAAAAATAAAAGAGAAGAACAGAGAATGAAGTGATGAAATCGGAGTTTGCAGAAAAGGAATAAACCTGTGACAATGGCAGTGAGACCAGTCGCATCGACGCCATGGGTAACCTCTTCGGCAGTGGAAGATGATGAAAACCCAGAAGCCCCTTTTTTGCTGAATGGCCACATCTTCTCTCTCTCTCTCTCTCTGCCACACAAACACAATCACAGGGGCCAGTAACTGGGGTTGGGATTCTGAAGAAGCAACAATATTCTTTTCTTTTCAAAATCTGATAAATCTCCTGTAACTGAAAATGTATAGTGTGTATGCAGATTAGTGCATTGAGATCTCCCTCTACTCTAAGTAATCAAAAATTTATATACCCTTATTTTTTTCACTTTAGATATTTTTTTTTACTGTTTGAGTCAAAACGAATCTAAACCAAACATATTGTAAGGAGGTAGGAAAAATAAATGTGTGGTTACTTTTGAATGGATAAAGTGAAGTGGTAAAATTAAGAACTTCATCTATTGTTTTTTAAAGTATTTTTTAAGTAATGAAATGAAATAAATGATCAGAATTCAAAGCACTCCTTGTTATTCAAATTCTCAAATTTTTATTTCCTTCAAATTGGATGGGATTAAAGTTTAAATCACTTTTTACTCTTTGTAATTTATTTTACTTCATTAATTATCATTGTGACTTCTAAGCAATGGAATGAGGTCTCCTTCATTCCCTCATTAACCTTTAATGAAGTATACTTTTTTATTTTCACTCCATTCCATTTTAAGTTACTTTATTACTAATCATTTCATTCTATCTTTTTCAAAAAACAGGATTTGACTACTTTAAAGTGAGCGGATAATAAAGTAAACAATCTTAACCATTTATGAGAAAATCAAGGGTTTATATTCCAACATATTCATGACTTGTTATGCATGTATACTTAATATCAATTCTTGATTTTCTTATACGGTTGAGATTAGTTAATTTCAATGTTTTAAGAACCGAACCAGGTATCGAATCGACGAGACCTCCAGGACATGGTTTAATTGGTTCAACCAATGATTGAACCGGATGACTAATAAATAAATAAATTATAAATTATATAATATATAGATATATATGTAAAAAAAATATTGATAAAATTGTATAAAAAAATGTAGTTTTTAATGTATGTACTTCCCAATAAAATGTAAGACAACTCCCTATATGTACTTCCCATAGTTCCCAATGCATCTAGTTACCATAGCTCCGGAAAAAATCAAACCACCTCTCCACAACTACAAAATTAGGGGGTTATTGGATTGAAATTTTAAAAAATTATTTATGTATAAAAAAGTTTTGTAGATTTTAAAAGACATGAGTCTATTTGGCACGCCCATTCTGCGAGTTTATAGCGGATGAGAAAGTAGTCCTGTTTGGCAAGCGCCTTTGTTACGAGCTTATAATGTTTTTTCATGAGCTATAGCGTTTTTTCCAAACGCTACTTGAAGTAGTGTTTGAGCTTATAACTTATAGCGTTTCATTTTCCCCCTACTTTTATCCTTATTATCTTAATTTAATTCTACATTTATTCTCCACTCTCTCTTTTATGTAAAATCATTAATGAAGATATTCTTTTATGTCATTTTATATTTTTCAGCTACTCCAACCACTAGTTTTACCAAACACTTCCACACAAAATAAGTTAGCTTATCCACTATTCGCTATTAGCTACCTCATCCGCTATCAGCTAACTTATCCGCTAACACAACTAGTTTTATCAAACAGGCTCTATGTAGGAATGTAATGACTTATAAGATTTTTTTTAAAGTCTTTTATAATCAAGATTTTATAGATTAGATTTTAATAGATTTATATCATAAGAATTTATAAGACTTGAAAGGATTATATGGATTTATAAGATTTGAAAGAAACACATGGTAGAGAATAAAAAAATCTATTTCCGTTACGGAGAATAAACACATAAGCTCTAATTACAACATTATAGAGCAAATTCAATTTTGTAGTGGAGGTTTGAGAAGACAACATATTCACAAAGGGTTTGTTTGGGAAAACTAACTGATAGTGGATAAGCTAGCTGATAGCGAATGAGCTTATATCGGAGAGCGGATGAGGTAGCTGATAGAGGATAGCGGGTTAGCTAGCTTATTGATGTGGAAGTGTTTGGTAAAACTAACGGTTGAACTAGTTGATAAATATAAAATAACATTTATATAAGAAAATTATATAAATGGTATTTATACCTGTTTATAATATGTTATATTATCATATAAATGTTAAACTATTAACATTGAATTATTATAAAAAAGTTAAATTATATATATATATATATATATATATATATATATATATAAAAGTTATATTATCATATAAATGTTGAACTTGCTCTTTATAAATAATTTAAATTATTATATACATTACCAAACTTAATAAAAATAATAATAATAAAGAGTTGACATAATAAATCAGCAATATTATTGGTAATAAAAAATAATTCAAAAGAGTGAAAATAGTATAATGATTGAACATTTTATTGTATTATTATATATTGAAAAGGGTAAAGGTGGAAATAAATTAAAATAGTAAGGATAAGTGAGAGTGGAAAAAAACCAACCGCTATAAGCTATAAGCTCAAACATTACTTGAAATAGTGTCTCGAAGAAATGTTATAAGCTAATAACTAATGCGCTTACCAAACAGGGCTATAAGCCTATAAGCTATATGTTATAAGCTATCGGATGAGACTTATCAAACATGTTCAAAAATGTTTTGTTCATATGTTATTGTATTTATAAAACAATAAACGCATTAAAGTAAAGCTAAAGTTGTTTGGTAATTTATGTTGAGTTGAAGAGAGGGGGAAAGACAAAGAGAATGGGGGAAGGAGGGAGGGGGAGAGAGAGGAGAAAGGAGAAAGATTGAGGGAAGGAGGGAGGGGAGAGAGATAGGTGAAGAGAAATAAGGATTGAGAAATCCTTAGAAATCTCATGTGTTAGAGTGAGACGACTTTTTGTTATTAAAAAATTATTAAAAATTCACACAAAATCCCATCAAATCCACCTTAAAAAATAATTCATCGAAATTATGAAGTTTTTGAATATCACAAGACTTTTTGTTACTTATAAAAAGTCTTGATTGAATATCACTAGATTTGGACACCCTCTTTAAAAAATCTTAATAGTCTTGATGGAATACCACAAGACTTATTTAGATTACTTAAGAGTCTTGATTGAATACTAGAAGACTTTTTTAATATAAAAAAATCTTTTAAAATCATAATCCAATAACTCTAAATACCAATTCATTACTAGGTTACTAGCAAGCAACAGTCCATTTTGGCATTTGCAACTCAGAAGTCAGACGCTTTATTTTTTTTTTTTTTTTTTCATTTTTGTTTAAAGAAGCTTCATTTTTCTACTCTGATTGTAGTTCTCTTCCCCTATCACACTTCTCTTCCCTTTCTTTCTCAATGCTTAGACTTCATTCTCGACCGCTCAATCTATTGCCATCGCTGCATACTGCCGATCCCCCCATGCCTCTTCGCTGCCGAAGGATCGGAGAACATAGATCGAAAACACAAAGAATTCAGATCGAAGAAGTAAGATAAAAAACGTGAACACGGATCAAAAACGCATATCGAAGAACAGAGATGGAAAACGAAGATTGGAGAATGCTGATGATTTGTCTGACCGACAGGTTTTTCAGAACCAGTCTCGGTTCCATGGTTCATCCGGTTCAAGCCGGTTCGAGCGATTCTTTAGCGGTTCAAACAGAGTAACGATTCTTTAGGCTTAATCGAACCACAGACACGACCGGTTCCTTGTTCAACCGGTCGGTACAGTTCGATTCTTACATCATTGGTTAGTTTACTTCAAGGTTTTGAAAACTGAACCGATTATTGAATCGGTGAAAGTACTAATTCGAGGTTCACTATTCCAATCGTGATTGAATTATGGTTGAACCGGTTGTAATTAAATATATATTTTTCATTATATATAATACATTCAATAATAAAAAATAATCTATCCTATTAATAAAAAAGTTTATATTGATAATTAAATAATATGAAACATATTTAAATTTAATCTATATTAATCTAAAATATTATATTCTGTGATTTACTTGATATTAATAATTAATAATAACAATTGGAAAAGCAGAAGCCATCCGTTTCTTGAAATAATAATCTAACATATAAATATACTCCCTTGGTTGCCCAAGAAAATTTATTGGAAATGAAAAAAAAAAATTGTTGGAAATTATAGAAGCTCATAGTGATAGGAGCAACTCCAATTGGAGTTGTTTATGAGTTGTTTAATATTAAAATATTATTTTGATGGATCACATATGATTTTGAGTTGTTTATAAGATGTTTAAAATTGAGGAAAGTTGCTTATATAGGGCCAGTTTGTTATAGATTATGAAAAAATGATTTTCATATAAAATAATTTAGAGATTAAATGAAAATCATTTTTTCATAATCTGTAACAAACATATTTTCTCTCTCCTCTATAAAAACAGATTTTAGTGAGAAGCTAAATGAAATAGCTTCTCATTTTGGTCCAAAAAATGATTTCCTAAAAAATCTTAAACAAACACAATTAAAACCACTAAAAATAATTTTTAACTTAAAAAAATGATTTTTATAGTCAAATAATCTAAACAAACGCACTCATAAACAATCATTCCTTATGAGTTGCTTAACATTTGATCATTTGTGTGTACATATAGAAGAGAAAATATGATATGTTAAATAGAGATGAGATATTTTTGAGTTAAACAATTTGTTGATAAAAACTTTCATTGAAGCAAAAATCGATTGTGTCATTTAAAATTGAGATGATCTACTTAAAAAAATAAAATAAATTGTTTATGTGAAGAGTATTATAGATGCTCCGAAGGCACCCATTAAAATGACCAAATGTAACGTGGGAAATTGAAACATTAGTGATACCTTTCCCTTTTACTTCAGGTCTTCAACCTTTTCCTCCACACTTAACCTTTTGATCTTATCACAAAGTTTTCTTTCTTATTCTTCTTTCCTATCTCTTTTCTTACCTTCTTGCCAAACACCCCTTCCCCTTTTAAAGAAGGGAAACCACACCGTCAGAGCTGTGAGGGAAAGTGTTTTTGTGAACCCTTCAAATCGGGTGAACCACTGGTTTTATGAAGGGGCGGTTCTCTGGGTTATCCGGACCGGATAATAGACCCGTTCGATCGGTCCGATTTTAATAACTGTGGTTTACTTACTTCACTCCCTAAAATGAATAAAGGATTGGGATCGCTGTATGCAGATACTTAGATAAGTAACAATCTGCACGTGCGTTGTCTCCTTGTTTCATAGTATCACGTGCCGAACTCAACCAGTCCAGTACAGTGAGAATTGCAGCAAAACATGTGTATGATTGAAGAAGGAGCTCTTCCTCTTCCTCTTCTACGAACATTAATACGTACATACATACATACATACATACGCGTATGTGCATTTTCTCCTCATCCTCAGGGTACGAACCAGACTCTCTCTCTCTCTCTCTCTCTTTCGTTCTCACTGGATTGGTTTCTCCATCTTCATTTTCCATGTTGGATTTGCGTATGTTTAATTATCAAGAAAATTATATTGACCCCCCGATATTTGATTTTATTAAACTCGTTACTTCTTGAAATTACACACTAACCTAACTTTCGAAACAAGAAGGACATAAACTCAACGGATTGTTTAATGGTGGAACCTAATTTGACTATGTTATGTGTAGGGAGAACATCATCAATCACATGTTCTTGTGGAACTGGAAGCTCTTCTGATAAGAATGCCACTACTGTGTATGCTATTACACTTCACAACTGTCCCAACGCCTGGACAATATTTCAAACTTTTGAATAACTGCACACGTTCCTTTGTGTTGTAATTTCCTTCTGACAATAAACTTGTCATCCCAAACTCTTTGGAATTATTATTATTTTTTCTGATTTGTAGCTATTTTTCGTTGATTGATTACTTTCATATTTTATTTAGGATATTCCTTTAACTATGATACTTTTATTTAAATTTTTTTATTTCCTATTTTAATCAGGGTTTAGCACTATATATTGTAGACGCCGCATGTCAATTTTCGAAGGAAAAAATTAGTATCCAAAGGCTGATTTTTGGAGAACACAACCCCCTCGAAGCATTCAATCAAAATTCTGTTAAGAACCCTACGGTTGTTATCAGTTGGTATGCAGAGCCTCAATCATGAATGCCCCCTTGAAAGAAAATTCAAGCAATGGCTTCTAAAAAGGCTTCAAACTATGACCTTGACACCATCATAGAAGCAAAGCTCGACAAGAAGATGGAACAGCTGAAGTTGCCAATATCTCAAACTATTTGTGATTCTATAAGCCATAAAGGGCAAAAGGGCGACTCAAGCTCTAGTTGACTAAGTATTCCCCAAGGTAAGGAGAAGATAGCAACTATGACTATGCTGTCATACCTATGAAGGTTGAATTTCCTCATTAGGAAGGTTGAGACCCTATGGGGTGGATCTGTAGAGCCGATTTTTTTTTTCCGCTTCCTTCATACCTGGGAAGCTTCCAAAGTGGATATAGCTGCCACTAATCTTAATGGGGATGCAATGCAGTGTAATGATTGGTTTTGAATCTGTTCACGGTGTCCCTACTTGTTTTGAATTTATTGCAGGTCTCTTGTTCGTTTATGACCTTTGAAATATGATATATTGATGGACAACCAGCAAAAATTCGTCAAACAACTACTGTTATGGAGTACCGGAGTCAAATGATGGGAATGTTTATGGAAGGGCTTCAAGAAGATATTAGGAGAAAGACAAGGCCAAACAGCCACCTACCATGGCTGCAGCGATCTCCTTTGCTCATTTGCAACAGCAGAAATTAGGTGAGGAGTCAAGCCATATTAAAACTTAGTAATAATCCCTCACCAGTCATGCATCCTGATAGGCGCTTAACTAAATAGGAGCGCGAAGAGAAGGATGCAAAGGGGTTATGTTGGCACTGTGATGAAAAATTGAAAAGGGTTGTTAGATTTAGCATATGTCAAATAAGTGATTATAAGTGGTCAACTGTTATTATTACTGATTAGCAGATTATTAGCTCAAAACAGTAGGTTTAATCGGATGTAATTTGCTTGTAATTATTGCCTTGATGTATTGTACACTCTTTATATATATCAGATTGAATGTGTGTAGAAAACTCAATTTTCCTCAAACTTCCTCCCTTCTTTATGATATTATAGGCTACCAACCGTGGCTGAAAGATCCCTTCCATTGGTCCATGGACAGTGGTGCCTCTGCTGCATTCTCCAGCAACCAACCATGACCTCCAATCAGGGAGAGAAGCCGCGTAAACTAGCCATCCTTTGGAGACCCATTGCTGGGCAACGACCCAAGCACTGCCATCTTCTTCTGCATGTCTCATTCACCTATCACGTGTGAGTGCTCATCCTACCTCACCTAGTGCTATTACCTAGTTGATCTAATGGTTCTAAAACCAAAGTCAAACGAATTGGTCAAGCCAATCCCCTATCCACACTTTCTTTAAATTCTACACTTGTTTTTTCTTGGTTGTCCTTTTAATTTGATTTCCATAAATAAACTCACTCGTATCTTTGCTAATGATTCCATTTTTGGTATAGGGTCATGGTACCGAACAAACAATTGGAGTAGGATATGAGTCTCGAGGATCATATCACCTCACTGTGCCTACATCTCCTATAGCATGTTTTGTCATCAGGTCACTAGAATCCATTCATCAACATTTGGGACATCCTAGCCTATGAGTACTATATGTCATGGTTCCTAGTATTTCTAAAGTGTCAATAGTAGAGTGTAAGTCTTGGCAATTGGAAAACATTTTCATAATTCTTTTCATGAGAAAGTCCATAAACGAGCTGTATTTCATTTTTCTTTAGTCCATTTAGATATTTGGGATCCTAGTTTTATCATTTCTACTTTGGGTAATACTTTGTTACCTTTATTGATGATTTTCTTGTTGTACTTGGCTATTTCTAATGAAAAATCATTTTGAATTTTCTTTATATTTCAAGGTTTTTGCTTAGAAATTCACAATCATTTTGGCACCCCATTACATTTGATTATTTTTTTGTTCCTTTTCAATCTCTTTTGACTTCACATGGAATCTTACATCAATCATCATGTGCGGATACCCCACAACAAAATAGCGTTAGCTCAAAAGGAAAAATAGACACTTGGTCGGAACATCTTGTACATTGCTCTTACACCCCAATGTACCACTTCGTTTTTGGGGCAACACTATCCTTGTGCATACCATCTATTTAACTGCATGCCTTCCTTTGTCCTCTAAATCTAGTACCCCATTTTCTCTTGTTCCCTAATCAAAACCTATATCCTCTTCCTCTCAACGTTTTCGAATATAGGTGTTTTGTTTTGTCTGTGATTTTATTCCATGAAAAGATAAATTGATTGTCAAATCCCTAAAATGTCTTTTCCTAGGATACTCTTGGTTGCAGAAAGGCTACCAGTGTTACTCTCCAGAACTTACATGATATATTGTCTCTATTGATGTTAGCTGCTTTGAGACCCTTCCTATCTACTTCTAATGTGCATCATGACATTGACATTATGCTTCTAGATGGTCATTCTCCCTTTCAGGTTGCTATCATAAATGTTTTGGCTCACCCTTTGCTCACATATCAATGGAGACCATGTCCACAACTTGTTAATGCATCCATAAACCTAATTGATCAACCATCCATTCCTACTGCTATAGAACCAACCCCCAGTCTTCACGATGACTCATCCACTACTCCATTGGACTCTCTTGTTGTGCCTTCTATAATGGGACTTCCCATAACATTACACAAAGGTATTAGGTCTACTCGTAATCATAACCTGTTTTAGCCATTTGAGTTACCATCAATCATCTCCTTCCTATTATGGCTTTGTGTCCTCTTTTGCTTCTGTTTTATACCCAAAACTATAGGTGAAACCCTATTTCATATCAGATGGTGAGAGACTATGATTGACAAAATGGTTGCTTTACACTCTAGCGATACTTGGAAATTTGTCACCTTACCTCCTAGAAAAACGACTATTGGAGTTGTCGATTGGTCTATACTATTAAGATTGGCCCTAATGGGGAAATTGTTCGTCTAAAAGCCCATTTAGTGGCTAAAGATATACATAGATATTTGGCCTCGACTATTGTGATACCTTCTATTTTGTGGCTAAGATTGCTTTTATTCGCCTTTTTCTTGCCATGGTTGCTATTCATCACTAACTCCTTCATCAGTTAGGCTTCAAGAATGCACTCTTACATGATACAAGAAGAGGTCTATATGTGATAGCTACCAAACTTTATTGCTCATGGAGCACTCCATTTAGTCTGTGAACTACATTGGCTCTCTTATGGACTGAAATAATCTCCTCGTGCTTGGTTTGGGAGGTTTTGCTCTGTCACCCAGAAATTCAGCACGATGTGAGGTTTATCAGTTCGAATTCTTCTGGTATCATTCAACTGATCTTTGCATCTATCTTGTTGTTTATGTAGATGACATTGTCATCACAGACAATGGGCAAGCCGGTATCTTGAATCTTAATCATCATCTGTTATATAATTTTTTCCAAAAGATTTGGGCTTTCTCATATACTTTATGGGGTTTGAGATTGCTTAATCTAATGCAAGCATTGCCATCACAGAGAGAAAGTATGCTTTAGACATACGTAAAGAAAAAAACGTGTTGGATTACCAACTTAGTGATACTTTAGTGGATCCCAAAGACAAACTAGTACCTGGTCAAGGGGAGCCACTAACATACTCTTCTCCTTTTCAGCTCCACAAAGAATGCCCAAATGAGATCAAAAGCTGGAAGCTTTAGTGTGCCTAGTTGTTGATTCCTCCTCCAAATTGGGAATATAGGGTTTAAATACCCTGTCAGGAAACGCGTTCGCGCACAATGCAGGGTTGTTGGAGCTCCGTGCTAACTAACCCGAGAACGGGTTGCTTCACACAAGAAGGCTCTCATCGCAGGGCTCCTTGAGCTCAGCACAGGCCTGGTAGAATGACACTTCATTTAACATCTTCAACGCTCAACATGGGGTCTTTGCATTGAGCGCTTTGCATCCAGAGGCTCCAACTTTTCTTCATTTTTTCTCTTTAATCTCCCATCTTCTCTTCATTATTTTCCTTATTGACGAACAAAAAAACAAACACTATTAGGATAACTTTAAAGAGTGAAAACACACAATACGTAAAGCATCTATGAATAATTCAACTAGTTAATCTTAGGGTCAAAACTCACTCAATTTAGCATAATTAGGAGCTAAAGTCCACTAAAATGCCTTAATTATTACGATAATCTAGCGGATCATCACATACCTTGGTAAATATAGTTGTTTTTTTTTACGAACGTAACTACCTTACCATAATTGGAATGGACATTACTTTCACTATAAGTATGGTAAGCCAATTTCTGAATTTTCCTTGTGATAGTCATTAGGATGCTATGATTCGCATTCTTAGATACAGCATCAGGTAAAGGGTTACTTTATGAAAACAAAGGCAATGTTCAAAGTTGTTAGCTATTTTGATGCTGATTGGGGGGTTCACCGTCTAATAGAAGATCAACTCCAAGGTATTGTGTCTTTGTTGGAGGTAAGTTAATCTCATGGAGGAGTAAGAAACAAAAAATAGTTGCTAGATCTGGTGCATAGGCCGAGTGTCGTGCTATGACAACAACCACCTGTGAACTTACATGATTAAACCAAATGCTGTAGCAGCTTAAATTGGGAGACATTAAGGAAATGGAGCTGATTTGTGACAACCAAGCTGCATTACATATTGCTTCTAATCTAGTTTTCATGAAAGGACCAAACACATAGATTAACTATCATTCTATCAGAGGATTTAATTAGCCTGTAATTATACCCTTGATGTACTGTAAACTTTGTATATATCAGATTGTATGTGTGTTCAAACACATAATTTTCCTCAAGTTTTCTTCCTTATTTAAGGTGATCCTTGTAAACAGAGGAGTCTATTGGCGATTGAGCTTGTCAATGAGATAGAGGACGACGATGATCCTACAATAGGCTTTGATCCAAAAGGGGAGAACAAGACTTGAGGAGAAGTTTCCAAAATTTGTGAAGTCTTGAGGACAAGATTGATTTGGTGGGGCTGAGCATATTAGGATCCTAAATTCTTTGGAATTTTTTTTTTTTTACTATTTTTTTAATTAATTAGTTTGCTATTTTTAATTAGGATATTCCTTTAATTATGATTCTTTCCTTTAATTATGTTGTTTCCTATTTTAATTAGGGTATAGCACTATATATCTTAGATGCCATATGGCAATTTTCTAAGGAAATATCTAGTAGCCAAAGGCTGATTATTGGAGGACACGGCCCCCTCGAACTGGTGTCCCAAAATTGAACCCTAGAGTTCTTATCAGCCAAAGCCCCAGTAATTACAAGCTGAGGTCTGAAGCTGCTATGGCAGTTGTGAAACCTGAGGTGTGCTATTTTATATGCCGATGTTATTTTAATTTCATTTTTTTATCCATTTCGGACTATTTGTCGCTGCTGTTATCGCCTATTTCAATCGCTGCTATGTAATTCTGTATTGGTTGGCTCAATTCTGTCATCCAGTATCTCTCTTGGCTCAGCTTTTCACTGATCTGCTGATGTTTGCTCTTAACCATTGTTTATCTTGAACACTAGGGGGAGATAAATAAGTTCTGATCAATCACCTAGAGAAAAGATGACTAGTTTGCTCCCGTTTTTGCTTGTATTCTGCGGAGTTATTTTTAATCTTAAATTGCTGAGGGAAATTAGTGTTTTTGCATAATCCCCGTTACTTTTGCAGGGTGGTGGGGATGGTTGCCTCCACTGAAACTACATCCATAAATTCTAATCTCGATTATGAATTGATAACAATGGGGGAAACCGTTAATTCAAAATTTAGAATATGGTAAAGTCATAGTTTGTTGTTGCCTAAGCAACCAGTTTGTTGATTTTTCACTTGCTTGTGGCATGCTTAGATGAAATCGTACATCTGGCTACAAACTGTGGATGGTTCCATTCAACAAGTAGAGGAAGAAGTTGCCTTGTTTTGCCCTATGATTCGCAAGGAAATACGTAAGACAAACATGGGATATTCCAAAACTTGTGCTATATCTCTTCCAGAACGTGTCCAACCTTCAATGTTGGGCTTGATATTTGATTATTGTCGGTTCCATCTAGAACCAGGTCACTCTACTAAGGTAAGGCTAAGGGGTAATTCCAGCTTTCATGTGATTTTTTTACATCTTTTTGGGGCTATAAATTTGATTCCTTCTCATATTTATATTTGAAGATGTGGTGCGTGTTAAGTATAGTCAATAATTTGAGCTTTACTTAAACCAATTTAGAATGTATTTGGTAACATGATTATCTTTTTTTATTTTTCTGTTAGCAGCAGAAATACTAAAAAGTGGCATGATTTATATATACATGAGTGTTTGGATTTGATTGCTACTATTGTAGGAGCGCAAAACTTTTAATGAAAAGTTTATTCGGGTGGATAAAGACAAGTTATCTGAGTTGACACATGCTGCTTACGGCCTCCAGTTGAAGCCTTTGGTTGAACTGGCCTGCCAAGCATATGCTCGGATCATTGAAGGAAAATCTGCTGAGGAGATTCGTGAAACCTTTTGTTTGCCTGACGACCTCACAGAGGTATGTGATCCTAGCAAGAAGTGGGCTTTAAATCTGCAACCATGTTTCTTGATTAATATTTGATCTTTGACAGGAGGAAAAGCTGGCGCCTATTGACAACATAAGTGATCATCCTCGTATTCGACTTCTAAACAGATTATATGCTAAAAAGAGAAAAGAATTAAAAGAGAGGCAGAAATTGAAGGTATTTAGTTCCTATTTTGTCTCATTATCATTGGTTGGATTGCATATTAAATGGTATAATATAATTCTTACATCTAAGCACCTGTTAGCCTGTGTTGTAATCAAACTAAATGTTACACCTTTCAGAATGTTGATGTTAGGGAGGAAACTAAGGATGAACGCTCAGTTGATGATCTTCTTTCATTTATTAATGGTGCAGATGGAGGTAAATCATTGTCTTCTTTCCTTCTTAATTTCACTTATCATTATGTTTATAGATGGATTTCATATCTTTTATTTGTTTTTTGATAAAAATATGGATTTCTTGTGTTATTCTTAAAGAAAAGCAGATCACTTCCCAGCTTTTTATTCTTCTCTTCATGTTAATACCACGTGATTTTGCTTCCTCAACGGAGCTAATCAACTTTGAAAGTTTATTGCTTCAAACTTTATTTAGACATCACTAAGTCTGATTTTGGATAAGATTTTTCTTTTGAAAGTTGCCTTTAATACGTCATTCACATTAGTGGCAACTGGCAACTATAGTGTTTCCTCCCTTTTTCGTTTTTCTTTTTTAAATTTGATGGGGTGCTAAGCAGATTCATCAGGTCAGCTGCGACACATGGATTATTTTGTGCAATTGGATATTTAAAATTTTGACGTTTGAGTAAAGTCATTAATACTAGCGCTATTTGTCTATTAGTATTATTATTATTATTATTATTCTTGTTGTTGATTAGATGTCTGGAGTTACTTGTTTTTGATTGATTCCAGAGTGAGAATGTTGATTTCATGGTATTATTTCATGAAGATAGCCTCATTTATTCAATCATATTGCTGGTAGTAAAGTCTTCTTGAGTGTATAAGTGTTTTAAAAAATTTAGTGCACCAACCCTATCTTGATTTTGCATTACATGAATTACCTGAAGAATGCATATGATTTGATAGGTACAAAGAGAACTAGAGCAAACAAGAATAAAAAGAAGAATAGGAGAAGGAAAGACCATGCAAAGGATCCTTCGAAAAATGCAAATGAAAACCTTAATGAGGTTAGAGTCTGTTACTTGCTCTGTTTGAGATCTTTGTATAGCATTGGGTCTGCCCTACGGACCTGCATCACTTTCTTCTCATTAAGTTTAGAGAGTTTGGCTTTCGCAAGGAAAACAAGATTCCTGGCAGTGCTCTGTGTTTGATGTTCTCTGGTGTTTATGGCTGGAAAGCAATGCTATAGTTTTTAAGGGCACCTTTTACAGCCTAGATTTCATTTGGGATAGAGTTATGTTTTTAGCTTCCCTTTGGTGTTCCGACCATGGCCTCTTTAGAGGGGTATCTTTATCAGACATGCAGAGGAGTTGGTGAGCTGTATTAAGGGCACGCTTGTTTAGGCTTTTTTTTTTTTTATTATAATAGTGTCTTTTATGATAAAAAAATCACTTTTGACATTTACTTGCTTGTTTGGTCGGCCTTTTACTAATAAGCAAAAGCTGGAAAAAAAACTGAAATTCTGCTTTTATGAGAAGCTATAATTTTCAAGTTCTCAAAAAATCATTATTTTGTAAAATCACTGTTTTAGAATATCTTAGAATCAAAAATATTAAGACTAAACAAACGGGACCTAAATGATTCGGTATCTTAGGTTTTTGCTCTTTGTTGAAATCTTTTGAGGATGTATTATCCTCTATTTTTGTACCCTTATCTTCATTTATTTTTATAAAAAAGAAAAAAGAAAACTCTATTTGAGGATATGTGCATGAAGTGTGTCCTTGTTCTTCTGGCTTACATGGCCATCACTAGATCTCAACTTTGCTCTTTTTGTTTTAAGAAATAGTATGTCTCATAGGATATTTTTTTTTAATTTCAGGAGTCAACTCCTCTTCCTCTTGAATGTCATAATGGCAAATTTGACAATTCCTTGGAGTCCTCTCCAAGTAAACACTCAAGGATGCAAGATCTTTCTGCTGTCAAGTTTTCGCCAAATCTTGAGTTTCTTGATGATGATGATCTTGATGATGATTTAGATCCTGCATTGAAGGAGGAACTTGACAGGTTAGATATACATCTGCCCTAGTTCTTCAAATGCATATTTTCGAATTATACATATATGGGGAAGGATCAACTTATAGTGGTGTAAGACTTCACACTTGTACACTACCCTTTAACTTTTTATACAACATAACTTTTATCGATCCTCTTAGAATTTGGGTTTTAAGGCCTAACTCAACCCCAAAAACTAGCTCAAGAGGTGAGAATTGCCCAAACTTTGTAAGGACTAATTCGGTCATATCTCTAGTCACTGTGGGATCTCAACACACTCCCTCACGCCCAGGACTGAACATCTGGAACATAGACAAATGTGGGTGGAATAACTGGCCTTATAACAGATTTAGGACAAGTTCTGATACCATCTTAGAATTTGGGTTTTAAGGCATAACTCAACCCCAAAAGCTAGCTCAAGAGGTGAGGATTGTCTAACTTTTATAAGGACTACTTCGGCCATATCTCTAGTCAATGTGAGATCTCAACACACCCCTCACGTCCAGGACTGAACATCTGGAATGTGGATAAATGCGGGTGGAATAAATGGCCTTATAACAGATCTAGGATAAGCTCTGATACCATTTTAGAATTTGGGCTTTGAGGCCCTTCTCAACCTTAAAAGCTAACTCAAGAGGTGAGGATTGCCGAAACTTTATAAGGACTACTTTGATCATATCTCTAGTCGATGTGGGATCTCAAGTTCTCAACAGATCCAACTATTGAATTATAACTATTTATCATCTAGATCATTTGTCTCAAATTTTGGAATTTGAACATCAATACAAATTTAATCAAATAGCTCTTATTGTCATATATTTTAAAATTATATATTACATTAATCTTGATATATGTCAATAATATAATCAATAATATAATAAACAATTTCGGATTAATTTGAAATTTATATATATGATCTATATGATAGTTTTCAATCCAACAGTTGATCTTGTAAGAATTTTATACAATAAAAAGTTATTCATAGGTTGTAAAAATGACTTTGACTTGCACACCACACGCATGTATAGACATGCATGCGCGCACATATATATTCTTTATGTGTATGATTTTTTTATCTTCATGCTACCAGCAGCACCAATTGGTCATATCTTTTTCCTTTTCTCCAAAGTTAAGATGTAGATTTAATAGACCTCAGAATCTTGCTGGCTGGTGTGGTACACTTCTTCAAGTATTAAATCTACTAATCTAGTTAACGTGATTGAGATTACTTGTGAGAATGCTTGTTTAACAAAATTGAATTGGGTGTTAAGTGTGCTGCAGTTTTACACATATTGGTTCGTTTGTTTACTTTGTTGGACTACACAACTAGTAAAACCTTTGAATAGGATACTGAATTAGGGATCCTTTCATTTGGGAGAGAATCGCTGACCATCCAGGCTTAGCACAAATGGTGCTTCTTTTAACTAATCTTTTACCGGATAGTGGCTTTTGGGTACTACTATAAAGGCTATGTAAAATGAAACAAAACTCATATATTTATATTAATATCTGATAATTTTGTCTGCGGGAGTTGGAGTTGTATGGTGGTGGTTATATTCTGTCATTTGTAATGTTTGTGCACTGTAGGTAGAATCTTTTATTGGGATTTCTGTTTTAAGTATAGAACTTATACATTGCCATTACTTTTCAGCTTAGTGAATGTGTTCGGAGTATGCTTTAACTTAGTTAATTTTTGAGTGATTTATTTTGCTTCCTTTATTATGTTATGTTGATTTACTTTGTATCTTTTCATGTAGGGAAGTCGAAGATTTTGCACGAAGATTAAATTCAGATTGGCCAGAAAGGCTGCGGGAAATTTTATCTTTGGGCCAAGACAGAAGACTAGGATCCATTCCTATGAATGGCAATGGGTCTACACACTTCAATACAAGTATGTTTTTTTTTTCTAGCTTCTTCGTATGTTCTTTCAGAACTCTACTTGCTGCCTTTGGTTACTATCAGAAGCATGGTGATCGTGTTGCTGATGATTTTAATTGGTTATTAATTATAGAGAAAGTCTAGGTTGGAAGTGAGGAGTTGCAACTCTGGTTTCAATTTTTTAATCAAATATAAACATAACTCCCTTGTCTTTCTGCATTAGATATATTGCATGCATGAGTTTTGATCAGAGGTAGTGCATCGTTGGCAGGTAATTAAATTTTCAGGATGAGCAGAAGTTGAAGTGTGATCTGGAAAGATGGCAGCTTCGGGTTTACTGTTGTCTGTATCTTATGTGCAAATCTTTATGTAAACACCATGTGAATAATATTTGTTTCTAACGTATAACCAAATTTCAGCTTGTTTATTTCTCCTTTGAACATTTTGAATGTTGAATAGGTGTCTGCCAGCAAGGGGAGCAAGGCAAATACAATGTAGAATAGAATGTAGTAATAAAAAAACCTCTTGAAAATAAATTTGAGGATAATCTGCTGGGCTACCTTAATCTAGTTTTCTTGTAGTTATTCCGGGTCTGAATAATTGTGGTCAGGTCCGTGAATATTTCAAAATAGTTTCGTTGTCATTTTACTTTTCTTTCCTAGGTGTTTGAGTTATAGTTGAGCTGCTGTATACTACCTTCCAGGCACCATTGGCATTGTTAACTTACTGGACACCAAGCATTTTCGCTTAATGTGATTATAGTTTATTTTGTTCAACTTTGAGTTGTCTAATTGCTTGAAGGAAGTGAGAAATGCCGTCAAATGTTTTGGTTGATACCAACAAAGGCTATTAATTACTTCTATTTTTTTTAAAAAAATCTCATCATTTCTGATAATCACGAATACTTTCCCACTCAAATTATCTCCGATTTACACTTTTTTACAACAGCCTCGTGAAATGATATTTCTTTCGTATGTGAAAGAAGCATTTTCCTATAACAACCACTTCACATCCACATTGTCACCCCTCATGATATCTTCGTCACGTTAATTGATCCAATTAACCTACTCTTAGAAACTATTTAATAATATAATTTTGTTTTGAAACTATTTACCAAACTAACTCATTTTTTATCAACCTGACATTTTTTATTATTTTTTTCTAACACCAAAGACGCTACTTCGACTTGCGTTTTTTGAAAAACGCTACTGCCAGTAGGGTTTTTACCAGTGGCACAATTTGGTTCGCTGCAAAAAAAATTAAAAATTTTACGTGTAGCATCGGTCCCGACGCTAGAGGTATCACCCGTTTGAAGCTGAATATCTTCACCCGTCTAATGCCTATCAGACGGGTGAAGAAATGTTCACCCGTATGATATATTTCTTCATCCGTCTGAAGCTGAAGATCTTCATCAGATCAGATGGATTCACCCGTCTGATGACTGTCTGATGATTATCAGACGGGTGATCACCCGTCTGATACATTTCTTCACCCGTCTGTAGGTGAACATTTCATCACCCGTCTGACAGTCATCAGACGGGTGAAGATCTTCACCCTCAGACAGGTGAAAAAATGTATCAGACGGGTGAACATTTCTTCACCCGTTTCACCCGTCTGAGTATCTTCAGCTTCAGACGGGTGACACCTCTAGCATCGGCCTTGGCTTACGCTAAACGTAAAAATTTTAAATTTTCTTATAGCGAACCGTACAATCTGATAAAAACGCTATTTATAGTAACGTTTTCAGAAAATGCTAGTCAATGTAGCATTTTTTAGTGTCAAAAAAATAATAAAAAACGCCACGTGACTAAAAGTGAATTTATTTGATAAATAATTTCAAAATAAAATTATATTGATAAATAATTTTTCGGTTATTTCCATCAATTAGCCATCTTCGTCAACCCAGCAATTAAATCCAGACACATTCTAAATGACCTCTTCACGTAAAGAATAATAATAATAATAATAATAACAACATATGCCACAGAGGATAGTTTATACATTTACTATGTAAACATCAAACACCAACCAGCATGAAATTATGGTTCAAGACCTTGTACACCAAAATAAAATTAAATACATACATACATACATACTCTATAAAAACATAAATAACCCTCCTAGATCAGATCTTCTCTTTGTGGGCAGAGTAATACAACTTAAAAACTTTTGGGAGATAAATAGGCAACAGGAATCCAAATAAATTGAAACACCAGAAGGCCATGTTAGCTACTGCAAGTACTCTCCCAACATAGATCCTCTTATCAGACCCACTGTGCTCTTCATTAATCTTGTAGATCTCACTTCTAACCCAATCCACAATAGTGAAAATCCTCCTTGAATTATAGAAGACTGGCACAAAAGCTCTTATTGGTGCTGAGAACCTGTCTCTGAATGCCACTCCTTCCATGAAAACTTGGCTGGCCAATAGAAAAACATGGGGTGCTGCTGCTTTGATTCCTTCCTTATCACCCTCAAGTATTCCCTCTAAGATATAGGCTATTGGGGCATAAAGTCCAATGATGGCACCTATGAATACATAAAGGCGAAGAACCTTGTTTTGAGGGTTGAAAACTGGGGGTTCCCTTGAAGGGTGGAGAGATGGGAAAGCCACCTTTGATATGAAGTACATGTAAATTAGGGAGAAGATCACAAAAGCAAAGTCTTCAGGGCTGACCATGCCACTGGCAGATAAGACTATCACCACAGCCAGACAATTGAGCTGGCGGAAAGAGAGGAAACCAGCTTTGCGTGGTGTGGTTGTGGTGTTGGGTTTGTGGAGATTCTTGAGTGATTGGTCTTGCTGTTCTTTGTGCTCAACTTCTTGTTCTTTTGGGAGGCTAATATCAGAGCCAGTTGGACCAACACCACCTGACATATTTTTTGTTAAGCTAATGAGAAACTGTGTGTGTGTGTGTGTGTGAATGGAAGCACTATTTGCTTTTTCTTTAGCTATGATGAGAATGGGAATCTAGGACTCACAAGAGAAGATGATTAAAGTGATGGGATGGAGAGGAATTGAAAATATTGAAAGCTTTTTACTAGAGAAAATTGATGGTGTATGTTGAATTGCAGTTTCCTTTGGTGTGAAAATTAGATGGGTACGAGAATTAAGGGCAGAAGGAGGAGGATAAGGTTAGATGATGTGGTCGAAATAGTGGACAAATGTTAGGTTCCTATGAGCTTTAAGGTAAAATAAAAGGGTCATGGCGTACGTGGCTCATTCATATTTGTGGTTTCAACATGTATTCTTTATTAATTAATTGTGGATGTTTTTTTCTTTTAAGTCTTGGTTTTTGGGGCTGGTTCCAAGATAGTCGGTGTGGAACAAACTATAGGACTATAACTAAGGAGGTGTCTGATTCTCGACCGTGTGATTCGACCAAACACGGAAAATCACGAGTTTCGATTAGTAGACCTCGAAAGTCGAAACCAACATTTTGACATTTTGTTCAGAGAAAAGATTAAGGATAGCCTTATATATAAATTGCACATTTTTGTGCCTCTATAAAATCAAGAGTTTTGAGTCCATTACCAAATTAGAAACTAGGGTCGAATTGACTAGATAAACTCGAAATTTACATTTGTGTTGAAAAATCAAAATCGAAATCAAAATATTGTAATAAATGCATCTAAACCGCGGGCGTGGAGGGATATGCTTTTGGATTTCTTAATAAATTCTATTTCTGAAAGATTAAAAAAAATTTGCATGATTGTTAGTCACTTAGTCTACTCCAAGTTTTTTATGTCAATTATTTTTATCTTAAATAATAAAAATTAAGTCAGGGAATATCAATATAGTTTTTTTGGGTACATATATATCAATATAGTTTAACAATGATATAATAAATTGGATCAATCGAAATTAAGAAAGGAAAGTTCAAATTAGAAGTGAGTGATTAAGGGTGATTATTTGTCCAAATTGATCTCGATGACCGGCTAATTTTATTCGATCCAACTCAAAAGATTTGGATTGATTCAAATCACCACTGCATTTGGGTAAGAGCGGATAAAACCAACTAATAATAGATTTGAGTAATAAGTGATGAAGATTTTTTTGATTTTTCAATTAGATTTATTCCATACACAAAAGTCAAGGATCAAACTCCTGACCACTTGTTTAAAGATCTGAATCTATTATCACTCAAACCAATCACATGATGGAACAAGTGATGAAATTTAATTTCCTATTATTTATTATTTAAAACATATAAATGTTTTTACTGTAATGTAATACCAGACCCAAGCCGAAACGTGAAATAAATGGAACCTAAAAATACATGGCTTATTTTCAAGAACCAAACCATCCCTATTAGCATCAGGCCAAGCCAAGTTATTGGGCTGGGTGGAGCCCTTGCTACCTACACCTCTATATTTAAATATCCACCCCCCACTTTTTCATTTTTATAGATGAAAAGATAAAAAAAACCCCTTCCAAATGTGTTACGGCAATTAGTTGTCGGAATACAAAAAAAATTGTTTTCCGACAGTTAGTTATCGGAATACATACATGTTTTTTTTATATTCCGAAAATTAATTGCCGGAACACAATTTTTTTGTATTCCGAAAATTAAATGCCGGTAGGTTAAAAACTTGAAAAATTTCGGAAAACACATTTTTATTTTTGTATTCCGAAAATTAAATGTCGATAGGTCAAAAAACTTGAAAAATTTCTGAACACAATTTTTTTGTATTCCGATCAATTGTCGGAACACATTTGAAAAGGCGTATATTTCAGATACGGATATCTTGGGTATAAAAAAATTAAAAAAAATATAATGATGGATGAATAAATGATGAAATGTATGTAGCAAAAGCGTTCCTTGACACTCCTTGCACGTCCCAGATACGTACCACCGGTGAACTTAGCTCTAATGGAATTTTTTCTGAACAATTAAAATTCCATATGTTCTCTTCACATGTTTTATTAAGCTTACAAATGCAGCAAATTAAAGACCTTAACACGCCACAATAAAATTGGACCCAAATCCACTGTATTCACCAAATTTACACATTGACACATTTATCTTAATTTATGATCAGAATCTCATACAGCTATTTTTACATTCATATATTTATCGTGCACAAAATTTAATCAATGATGACTCCTTATAGTCAAAAAGTGACTTGCAGGATCCATTTCAAATAAAACGGTAGAGGCAGTAGAGCAAGAAAGTGTAAGGCACAAAATTGGGATCTCGGCAAAAGAAATATTACAAAGAAATTGAGAAAATTATGCCAAAAAGAGGAGGAAGAAAGGGGAAAATCTTGATTAATAAAAAAGGATGCCCTTTTACAATAACTAAACAAATTTATTACACAAAATTTTGGTAATAATGCCACAAGGAAAAAAAGAACTTACTACCCAATCCCCTACGACTCATTTGAAGAAAATGGACGGAATGTAAAAAGACTTTCCGGCAAAACCTACCTTACAATTTTCTGACAGAAGACCATCGGTAAAACTGGAACCTCTGCTAAGAAATGAATTGGCAACAAGTCAAACTGTGCATATCTGTATGATTATATAATCCAATTTCTTTGTTTCTTTCTACTAGGTGGCTGCTTTTTGTTTGGGAATGTACTTTATCTTGATTCCCTTTTCAGGCTGCATTCTGGGTTTGGATTTAGTAACCCCCGAGGTTGCAGGTAACCGGTTCTCCCCACTTGCACGAATGTTACATCTGTCAACATTGGAAGATTGAAATGTTGCTAGTTCATAATCCTGCACCTCCTGGCATCCAGGAGGTTCAGAATCAGGTGAAACAACCAATTTCACATGGTTTGATGAGATAGCTTCTTTCCATCCTGCATGAGAATTGTTTCCTATTAGATCAAAGAAATTAAAGACCAAGCCAAGCATTTAATCACACTGGCAGTACAGTAGAATAGAAACATGAAAATGTATGAAGTGGTAAAGCTTACTGTGTGCAAGAAAGATTTTTGCAGCATGGCTGGATAATCGTAAGCTTCCAGGATCTACTTTAGCCCTGAGACCGGAGTTGTTCCCAAAACCAATATCACTACCATCTATATTACACAACCTTACACTATTTTGACCTGACAAAATTTGATCATCTTTTCCATAAACTCCATCAGCTTCTGTCCCACCACTTTGAAGTGGCAATGGATCGTTAGTTCCATGCTGGCTAACTGGCCTCCAAAGTTTAACTCTTGACCGACTGTTGCCACTCTGGAAGAAATCAGTTTTCATCGGCTTCTCCTGAGCAGTATTCTGCTTGGTCAGATTCTCTACCATGCAGTCCCCATGAGATGCCACAAGATTACCTTCTGAATGGCTGCAATTGCCAAGAGTAATGGATATAGATCCTATCAAAACTTCATGATTCTTACCTTGGTCTTCTTTCTGCAGTCTGGCTTTTAACACCACCCCACCAATTTCTGGTTTAGGTTTTCGACTCCATACTTTACTACCGTTAATAATAGGAGTTGCCCTTTTATCGTGGTGGCTTCCACATTTCTGAATGACTCCAAGCTTTGACATTTGAGAATTTTGGGTTGCATGCAAACCATTGGCTACAGCCCATTGTGATTTTGGCAGCCCTTGCCGTCTGGCAACTATCTTGCGCCGACGATTATGTCCTCGTGATGTATGTTGCTCAATATTTTGATCAGTGTCACAATCATTCCCTAACTGTGTATCGCCACCTACACCTTTATTAGTGTCTGGGTAGTGAAAAGTTACATGTGGTGAAGGAGCATGATTCGCAATTGTATCTGGATTATGTGCTTCGAAGTCCTGTGTATTTAGATATGCTTCTGCTGGCGATACATCCTCTACTGTGCTGCTGCTGTTCTCTTTAATTTCTGTGTCATCTTGAAGTCGTTCCCTCGCCTTCTGTTCTTTTTGTCTAAGCTTTTTCTGGCGTTTCCTCTCCAAAATCTCTGCTCGTCTATAAATAGAGGGAATAATTAAATAAAAAGCCCTATTATCCATACATGGCTAGTTTACAAGAGTATATTTCGACCTGCATCTCTAATATTTCGGCTTTGCTAGAACAAGTTAAAGAACAAAAGTTATTTTATCAAACACCCAAATAATTAAAATAAGGCAGCCTAGTTTATTTATAATATTAATATCACATCAGAAGTTACAGAAGTCATAAGAAAATTCAGATGGAATCAAAGAAAAAGAAAATGGAAATCATTGCAGAGGCATTATATGTCAATTTTAAGTATATTCTAGAAGTACTCATAAAACTCGCAAGCACGTAAAATCAGTTAAAATTGTTGCATTATGAAGTTCTGTTTGTACAGTTGGACTGGTCAAACTTGCTAAAATTATGCATAACTTGTGCTGTTTGATGATAACCCCTATCTTAGAACCTGATACTTCTTTCTCAATTGGGGATTTGTTTCTCTCATGACACGAGGGCTTATGAGCCCAAGTAGTGCTACGTTCTCTTGCTTTTGTTTTCTTGGCAGCATTGGATCAATGGTTATATGAGTTCCCTTATTTCAGCCATTAGAAAAGTTCTGTTCAGGCTCTGCTCTAAAATCTAAATACTAAAATTCTTTCAATGAAGGTGACTGCCCCTGTAAAGGAGTATGATAAAAATCAAGCACCGAAAGATAAGCAAGACAACCTTTATAAAAGAGAAACAAAAAAATAAAATTCAAGATTAGACTTCACAATTGTATTTCTCGAACTCAACCCCATAAACCCTTGATATCAAAAAAGGCAAAGGGAAGGATTGGGAAGAAGTAATACAACAGGATATATTCAAGGACAAACTGGTTATAGCACCAAATGTACCTTTTCTGAGCAGCCTCTTCCTCCTCTACCAGCAGCTTCTGGCACCTCAATGCTTCAGCATCCTTGTCGGCAAGCCATGCCTTCACCTATGTGAAGGGAAACTCATATTTCATCATGACTAGGAATCAAAAGAATTAATTTAGAGAAACGTGCTTTTGGATCATTCATAATAGGATCAGGTCTGATGTTTGTATGTGTACATGCAGAATAGGCCATGAAGTTTGGTACCAATATGTGCCGGATTACCGTGTCAATTCCTAAAAAGAGAAAATACATTAGAAATGGATAGGTTTTTCCACAACCCTGGATGCCAAAATTTGTTTCACATTTCCCTTTCTACTCTTCTCTCCTTGTGCGATTGTGGAATTTGGTATCTATGGACATGTCTGCATATGAAAACTCTCAAGCCAAGATAGAAGTGTTGAATATTGAGGGTACTTCTAAACCACTCTTTTAGATAATTTCCGTGACAATTAGTTTAAGATCAGCATCACAAATTATGGGTCTAGCAGAACAACCTTCCCGGTGAAGAAGCCAATGAGAAGAGTGAACATGAGACCTGATCCTGTCCCATCATCACCAATAAAAATAGAAAGGAACATCTTATCGAATAATTGTTTCATTTATAGCCAATGTCAGCTATAAATAGAGAATACATTTCTATATATGAGGTTTTTGTTAATGACCAGCTATCATAGAAGCTTAAGCTATTAGATGGATGCTCATAAATGGCTTTATATTCGCTCAACGCCTCATGTCACAAGATTACACCAAGGTTCAATAGAACCTTTGGATCGCTTACGAACTCTAGATCCAAACTAAACTCAAATTGTTACTAGTATGTGCCAGATAATCCCAAGGTTCAATGAATCAAACAGAAATAAACCTCACTTCCAGATACCCATAAAATCACAACAGTGCCAACCCCAAACTTCCCTAAACAAGAGGAAAACCAGTAAAAACTATAGAATAGCAAACCACCCATCCAATGCCATTGATTAAATGTATATGTGGGTGAACACCTGGGCAACCTTTTAAGGCATTGTATAAGTAACAGATCTCTGTCACTAAATACCAAAGGCACTACATGTGAGAGAGAGAGAGAACGGGGGAATGAGAAGTTATAAATAATCGGAAAAGATTTTGAAGTTAAGAAAAACAATTACCAATTTCTGCTCTAGCAAGAAACTTGTGCAAGCGACTAGGTTTTTTGGTTCAAGACCAATCTTTCCAGCCTCTCCATCAAAAACATATTTTTGCATTGACACTGCTGTCCCACATAAAAATGTTTTTTCACTGGAATCATCAAGAATACTGAACAACTCTTGGGAAGATATAGGAAAACTGGAAGGCCTAGATTCAACGATAGCCTGCAAACAATTTAGATATACTGCATTAATAAACCAAAGGTCGCAAAAACCTTAATCAGAGTGAAAAATTGATAAGATCATAATTTTCTTACCAGAAGGGCAGAACCAGCCCTCAGATAATACAGTGGTAGAGGAGAAAATCCTTGATTTTTAATAAGAGTTTTCAGAGCTGTTAAAATTGAAGACCCTGGAACTTCCTGGAAAGAATTGTCAATGAGGAAAAACAAGATACTTAGATTAATTAGGGGAAAAAAGGAAAAGTGGAAAATAACGAGCTGAAAAGAGAAACCAAAAGAGACATGCTGTGTCTGTGTTTGCAGCTCTATTTCTTATCTGTCTAGCATAGAGCACACATTGCCGTCCTCAATAAACTCTCAACTTAAAAAAGATGTACTTAACAATATTCCTAACCAAGAAGAAAGGACGGATAAGAGTTCACATTCACATTTGAAAAGGCACGCACAACTTTCCAAGAAGCGGAGGAAAGTTTTCTAGTACAGTATGACAGTTAGAGAGAACTCTAACAGTCAAACAAATACAGCTCATAAAACTATAGCATAAATGAAGGAGTATGAATGCAAAAACTATTCTCGTGCAAGTTTTTTTTTAAAAGGGCATATTTATGAAAGATTTCAAGTCTCCAAAGCCTTAAAATATGGCAAACCAAGCCTTAATTAAGGTGAGAGTGTGAAGATGTGGATATGAGAAGGCCTAATGTCACTCAACTGTCCCCATTTTCATCTCTTCCAATCATAGCCAAATATATTAGGCATATTACCAGCAAGCATGCAAGGCGAATCAAATTAAAATAACTTTATATTGAAATAAACCAGGCATATAAGGAGCAAAAAGGTTTTACCTCCAGCATCACATTCCTGAATGACACAACTTCCCTTGCCTCTTCTACAGAGAGCTACAGAAATTATGAAAAATCAGCACTTTAAAACAAGTTGTAATGCTGTAGTCTTCATGTAAGCAAAATTCACAATGATGACAGATTACCTTATCCCAATAGGCCCCTAAAAGATCCCTATTTTTTTTAGAATCCTACAACGTGCAAGCAGCATTAGGCAAAATTGAGGAAGACTTGGAAAAGAAGCAAACAAGAAAATAAACAAGGGACAAAGTAGGCACTAAGAACAACAATGTAGTAGATATTTGCTTCTATTTATAAGATATAAGGATAACCTTGTCAAGCTTTTTCAACCGATGGTGTACACGTATATGTCTTCTATAGTTAATGGGAGAACAAAACTCTCGAGAACACTTGTCGCACTTCTGCAACTGAACCTTCACAGGAGAGAGCAAAGGCCAACCTGGAAGTTCTGTCAAAAGAATGAAAGATTATATCACAATATTTGGGTTTAAAATTATATGCGCCTCTAACTAGCCCAAATGATACTTATGATAACTCTGTTACTCTCGAATAGGCCAGCACAAAAGCAACAGTAGTCCAGAGATTTTAAATTGCTGATTTTTTTCGTATTATATTTTATTTTACAGTTTAAGGCAGGCACTTATATATCACATGGCTAACACACTCCTTAACCCAATAAAGGCTAAATTCATACAAATTGATATTGCCAAAATGCTTTTAAAAATGAATCTCCAAATCTAGAATAATTGTTATACCTTGCTGATCTAAAGCTTGAAGTAATTGAATCCACTGTACAGGGCTGTCACCAGCCCTAGGAAAGGAAAGTACAGGTTCTTTTCCAATAGCTTGTCTGATTACAGTATCTAAAGAATCATTTCTCTCTTCCGTTTTCATGACATTGGGAGTGCCAGAGGCTGTGAGTTTTGCAACTGGCATCTATTCACACACAATCTTACCAAGCAACTTTACAAGACTCCACTGCACAAAGTACAAAGTAATAGATGTAAGTTACATATTTAACAAATTGAATTTCACAGGAATAAATAAAAATTATCAAGACATAGTAAAAGAGGAGAAAAAAAAAAAGACAACATGCTGAAAACACCTAGACTGATGCCAGATTATACAGCACCTGACTCCTACATATCGTGGTGCATCATATCAGATGGTCAACACGCAAAACACACACACACCCAAAAAAAAAAAAGAATCATCAAATTAGCCACTATAGGTATCACAACCTTCAATATAGCTTATATAAAAAAAATACCTTCAATATAACTTGGGCTTTGCCAAATGCAGGCAAATTGCTATTATAAAACCAAGAGACTGAACATCTAGCGGTCAATCTAAATATAAAAAAATAGTACATTTCTACCTTATTAATTAAGTTATGACATTATAATTGTACCTTTGCCAACACAATCCAGCTGGCCCTACTTGAGACTCTTGTGAATGTTTGGATAAAGAAGTTTAACGTCATGGAAACAACTCTCCCAAAAGCTTAAGCTGTTCGGTTAAAGATCAGGAGTGATTTCATATCTAACACGCCCCCTCACGCAAGAGCCTTTTGAGCTTAAAGTGTGAACAAGCACACAGGGAAGCTGAAATTCAACTTTTATTTACAATATGAGAGCGGCAAGGATCTAACTCTTGACCACTTTGTCATAGAGGCTTTGATACCATGTCATGGAACCAAATCTCCCAACAGCTTAAGCTATTATGTGAAGGCTCATAAATGGTTTAGTTTATATCTAAGAGCGGGAAGAGAGGGGACGCATACATTTTTATTTTAAAGTGAGAGAGCTATAAAATGTTTATAAAAATGAATTAGTATAATTTGTAGGTTACGTTCATTTTTTTAAAAATCTCAAATAAGGGATAAATCTATGTAAAATAAAAAAATTTGTGCTCCTCCTTCATTTCCAGACTCCCCCATCCAAACAAATCTATAGTGTAAGATTTTATCAAGTGATAGACCCACCAATCTATTATTGAAGTCTAGCAAGTAGCAATATAACACTATATTTCAACTCATTATGCCTCTTTTCTACAAGACTTTGCAAGAGCTCATTATCCACACTGCAAAAGATAACATTTAACGTGCATACCCCGTAATAGTGTCCAAAGTTGAGTTGAAAGAATGAGAAAAATAGCCAACGCATCTGTTCAGTTGTTAAAGTGCATGTTTGTTTTGGCGTCATAACTCACGTGGCGTCAAAGCAAGACCAAGTTGCTTTCACGTTTTCTTTAAAAAAGAAATTCACTTTTGCCACTACCAATGTTATTTTCCCCATGGGCAACGCCAAAACAAGCACATCAAAAGTCTGTGTCCACTTTAGAATAACCAGCAATTTAAGTGTTTCAAAGATAGAACGGTAAAAGAAAATAATCAAGTACACAGGAACTCATTTTTTGTTCTCCTCATTTATAAATTTTATTTAGTATGTATGTACCGTGATAGCAAGAATTTAAAAAAAAAATCCATTTAAAAGTGCACATATTTAAGAATCCCTTCAATTGCACAACTGCAACTCGAGATCGAATGAATTGAACCATAAATGAGATCCAAAGCGGGCATGCCCTGCGGAATTATTATTCCCTACTGCATTACTAAAATTTAATGAAAAAAATGTCACACGCCATATAAAAAATTAAAAATTGAACACTGAATGACCGAATCTCCATGGTTCTCGACAAGAAAAGAATTGGGCGGTGTGTACGGATATTTATTCTTCTAGGGGCTGGGAATGGCAAGCTCAGGAAAGTCGAAAAGCCTAGGTGATAGGGCTAGGGCTTGCTGAAACACATTAAGCGTCTTGTTTGGTTTGCATTTTCATTTCCGATTTACATTTCCTGTTTTCTATTTTCATTTCCGGTTTACATTTCTTGTTTTCTATTTTAATTTCCTATTTTAAAAAATTTGAAAAGGAAACATTGAAAACAACTTTTTCTCTTTCCAGATTTGGGTCTAATTCAATAAATGTTTCCGTGAAAACATTTTCATTAAACTCAACCAAACACAGTTTCAAGCCCATTTTCTATTTTCACCGGAAATGAAATGAGGAAATGACAAGAAATGGTGAAAGCAAACAGACCCTAAGTCGGAGAGAAAATAAAAAAAAAAACATATCAGAACTCAACAAAATAATGATAGATCGATATAGAAACTACGCTTCAATCCTTGCATGGTCACTTCACTAGCAAAGAAAAAGGAAATGGAAATACTGAAAAAGAGTCGAAGATCAGATTCTTCCATCCTCCATATTCATCGGCCCACAATAACAATAACCATATAAACTAAATTAAAATTCAGCGGACCATACACAATTATGACCACAGTAAACACGATCGTTCACAATCCCTTCCAAACTATCAAACAGTGAAAGGTAAAATTCATTTTCAGGAAGAAAAAAAAATATAAAAACGATTTGGAAGAACATGATCGGTGATGGAGTTAGAGAAAGTGGAGGAGAGTGAGAGCAGATCACGTACCGGCGAGGAACGACGAGGAAGGGATCGGTTGGAGGGCGGAAAGGTTCTCTGACGATCCGGAGAGAAACCGTAACCGGTTGCGAAAGGGATTGAGTGTTTGGATGGAAGGAAAATCGTTGAGAAAACGAGAGAAACTGGTCTTGTGTTGTGTAGAGAACCCCGAAACCTTTCTGTTCCTGCAGCCTGCACTGTTAGTAGTACTAGTAGTAGTAGGGCGACGAAGGAAAAATGTTTCCAACAAGATGAAGCAACTACAAAAATATAAAGAAAATTTTTTAAAAAATATATTAAATTAACTATTATTTAATTTAATTTTTGATATAGTGAGGATTTTATTCACCCGCTCTTGTGGCGCGTGAGAACGTGATACTGGTTAGGGTTTATTTATGAGAGGAGCACGTGACTATTTGCAGAACTGCACGTGGTTTTCACATATACGTCAGCGTCGTTTCAGTCCATTTCATGGATTAAACGGCAACAAGACAGAACCAGGGTCGTCCTCGGAGCTGTCCACCAAATACAATGTAGGCATTGTGGAGGGGTCTCACATTCGGATGCTGACATGATAATTAAAATGGTAAAATCCCATGCTCCAAGCCAAGTCATAAACAACTATTTTTGGATTCCCATCTGATTGGAAAGAGCATCTTTGATCGGTTCACTGGCACTAATCTAATTTGAGGGATTTGAAGGTATGTAAGTTTGGATGTACTCTTCTAATCAGTTTTTTTTTTTTTTTGTATATAATAGTCTGTAGTCGAATCTCTCACCACTTGTTTAAGCGATTCAATTCATTCCAATCCATTATCATTCTGAACAACCTTGATTGATAGTGATAGACAACTATATTTGTATGTTATAATATTTTTAGTAATAATATGTTTAGTATAATCAACAAGTTTAAATAATTGGTTGATAGCTGAATTTCTTAAACATGTTGTGATGGGTTTGGGTACATATGTTACAGACAAAAAAATTTATTTTTAGTATATTGGTGTCTGATTTTAAATATCAACTCTTTTTAATGCCATAAAATATTTTATGGTAATTGTTAAATTGTAGATCAAAATTGTCAACAAGGGTTAGCATATCTGGTCAAGCCTTCCGTCCACACTCGCTGGCTTTGGTTCAATTCTCAGATCTCTCATGTTGCTAGGTAATATGTAAATTCTACTATAAATCCTCGGAGGTTGGTGATCTTCCCTAACCTTGCCTGCATGTCTTCCTATAATCTAAACTTTTTATTAAAAAAAAAATTGTAGATCAAAATTATTTTTTAAAAAAAATGTTTAAGCATTGAGTTTGATATATTTATTGATAATAATTAACTGAAAACTGTCGCTTATAAGAAAATAGATAATAACTTCTGCTGTTGATGTTCTTGGGGTGTTTTTTTCTTTCATTTTGAAGGTATACCGCGTGCAGCTATAGAGGCTAATTTAATCTCTCGAGGTACTAAATGGTATTGAAGGGTTAACCTCTCTCAATCAGGTTTTTTTTTTTTTATACACAAGAGTCAGAGATCGAACCCCTGACTACTTGCTTAAGGTGTCTGACCCCATTACCACTTGGATCAACCACATATTGGTGTGGGTCCTTTCTTTTTTATCTTACTTGCAAATATTAGTTATTTTTAATTTAAAAATATATATTTAAAAGGATATTTATGATTATAAATGATATGTACATAGTTAATTCAATTAAATTCTAAATGTATAAATTAAAAGAAACATATTTAAATCTAAAAAGAAGATATACATGATTTCAAAATTTAAATTTAAATGTTAAAAAAATAAGAATGAAATCTGTTATACAGAAGCCTATGAGATTTATTTAACCCTCATACGAGAGTATATACTAATTTAATATATAGGTGTGAATATAAGTTAATGATAAGCGGATTTAATAGTTATTACTATTATTCATTTATTCAAATTGGTAAAATACATCGAAAACAACGTAAATTCAACATTGCTAAAAATCGAAAAGGATAAATCTGCGAACAAACTCACAGCACCTAAGTTAATAGCATAAAACAACAAAATGCCTACAAATGTGACAAAATCAAAGTGACCGGAATACCTATGCATCCGGATAAGTAACGTTGACGCTCAAGTCTTAATTGAATCTGTAATGGATCGAAGCTGATCTGTCAATTTGAACCAAACGAACACTGTAACAAGACGGAAAACCAAACAACACCGCACCAAGACGACTAACAAAACAACGACGCACTTAGACAACGAAATCACGAAAAAAACACTAAAGAAAAACCAGATCTATATAGAAAATTAACTTATTTAAATAAAATGAAAGAAAAAACGATGTAGAAGGGTGATTCCAGACCAAAATATGGTCCAAAACCATCCCCTCCGGTAAATGAGGAAGAAGGAAAAGAGAAGCAGAAAGAAGGTTGAGAAAGAGAGGCGACTCTACGTTTTATCCATAACAAACGGTTATTACTACTAATTAGTAGATTTGAAAATATATTTTTATAAAAATGTTTAATGTAGGTGTTGACGTGTGGCTCATTGAGGATAAGATAGATTGTGAAAAATGACATATATTCAAAAATAAGTACACTCATTTAATATATAAGGATTGATCAGTAACAAGCAATTAGTAGTATAAGATCTGAAAATTAGTATTAGAAAATTAGTAACAATCCGGAAATTAGTATTAATAATTAAAAATATTTGTCCTAAATGAAAAAATAAGTAAGCAAATTTTGAAATACATCGAAAAAAATGTCACATGCTTCACCAAGAAGGAGACATGTTGTGATGGCTAATATTAAGGGTGAGGAATTTAATATGAGGAAAATAAAGGGAATGGAAAAGGATGGTGAGATAAAGTATTAAGAGACTACTTGAAAGGACTTTTAAAAAAAACAGACTTTTATGATGTTGAACTAGAAATATAAGTTATTTTGCGTTTGGATGAATTTAAAAAAAAATGTTTTAATGAGATCTATTGCTGAAACATTATTATCCAACAATTTTTGTAAAATATGATCAATCCTCTCTCTCTCCCCTCAATTGCGTCTCTTTTATGGAAATTATGAATTGTAGCGTCTTAAAAGAACACCAAAATGTGCTTTTTTTCCCCACTGTTTTTGTTTTTTTTAAAAGCCCATCCAAACACTCATATTTTTTTTTAAAAATAAGTGTTTTCCTTAAAAAAAAACCATCCAAACGGGGCCTAGGTTTCATTCGACTAATTTAGATGTTTAAAATTCTCATTCACATTTGGAGATCTATAAAATGTTATAAAAATGAATACAAGTTTTGGAAGATTACATGATAATCAGTCATTTTAGAAACCTCCCAAACAAGGGGAAGGCTTAATAAAAAATTTCCCTTCCCCTCCATTTTCCTCCCTTCACCTCCACCCGAACATACTATTGAGTAAACAAGTATGAGTTACACAAGTATTATAGACCATGAAAATATTTCACAGTAGTTGCTGCCACTCCTGAATTGCATTCTGTAGCGCATAGTTAGGCACCAAATCTGTGTGCTCAAGCTTGAGGTTTGTCATGGGGGAAGTGTTGTGACCACTATTCAACCATTCTTTTATTGCCTCTGCTTCATATGTATAGCCATCTGCAGCTATGTATGGGTCTTCCATTACTTCCTGCAAAATCATGAGCAGCGGCTATGATTATCATTAAGAAAGTAATTTATTATATAAAATAATAGTGTACATAACCAGGAATTTTTTTTTTATTTTGACAGAATTCAACTAGATTTGCGGTTGATTATTGGATAAGTGGTAAGAACCACTCATCTATCCAAAAGTCAAGAGTCGATGAGCATACCATGCCAATTCATTCTGTCAGAACTTCTAACCAAAAAAATGGTTACCTAGCATTTCCATAAAATAAAGGGCAAGATTTTCATAAAAATGCAATTGGAACAATTTATGATCTTTACCTGGAAAATAGGGCAGACAAAATGGGGAGGAGTATGGTGAGGCTTCTTAGAAGTTAAATATGGTGGCATGTTGATGCAAGTAGTTCTGAATGGTTCAAGAACACTCCAGATTTCTGACACAAGGTCTGGCCGGTTTAGCCAAGTCCTTTCACAACACCTCAATGCTAAAGATGCTAGCTGTTTAGTCTGATAAAGCGGCCAGTCACCAGCAGAAAAGTCCAATACTGCTTTGAGGTTGTCGTTTTCCAATGCACATTTAATGTCTCTAACTAGCCCCAAAAGTGATCTTCCAGTTAGAATTTGTAGCAATATGATTCCGAATGAATACACATCTGATTCTGGTGTAAACTTGCCAGTGACAAGATACTCTGGATCCACATATGCCATACTTTCATTTGGGTTCTTCCATAATGTGGTTGTGACAGATGAATCCACACTTCGCTGGACTAAACAAGGAATGCCCATGTCACTAAGTTTGCCAACAAAGTTAGCATCAAGGAGAACCTTGCTAGGTTTCAAATTCCCATGGATAATACAAGGCTCACTGGAGTGAAGAAAGATAAGAGCAGAGCATATGTCAGCAGCAATTGATATTCGAATTTGCCATGGAAGTGGAGTCTTGTCTTTGCGGGCAAGGTGGCTTTCAAGGCTGCCATTGTTTAGGTACTCGTACACAAGTGACCTAGACTCTACACAGCTTCCAATTAGTGTCAACAGGTTTGGATGTCTTACCCGACTCAAAATCTCCACCTGAAATTCAACCAATAATATAGCCAAGGTCAAAAAAAATGTGAGTTCCTCATGGAAGCAGAACCTGTGACAGATTCATGCAGTCAAGATTTTTTGACCCATCAGTCAAGATAATTTAAGTCACAAAATGAAAAGAAAATAGCACTCGGCAGACTTACAGTTAATCTTTTTAAAAGTAAAAGTTATAAATGCACTACACTGATAATTTCTTTCTCTAAAAGTGCATCAAATCATAAAAAGTCCTCAACAAATGAGTCAGGTGTACAATAAGTTACATAAGTGTTTCTATCCTTTTTGCTTTGGTAAGGCCTAGGACCAACCCTATGGGCCTGAGGGAGGGGGTGTGGGATAGGGGATGGAAAAGTTGGATGGAGAGCATTTGTGAGGATTGAACCCCGCCGCTCTCGTGGCATGTCTCTAGCTCTTACCATCTGATCAGCCAAAATGGGACAGTGTTTCTATTCTGTTATAACATAGTAGCTAGGTAGTCCAACTCTTTGAAAAAGGTAAAGATGATAAGTATTGATCAAGTAAAAACCAGATCATTCTGACACCTTTTTGGGCCTCTGACGAACATTGATCAACACTCTAATTTTCAGACTACCAAGACAACACTATAAAAGAGAACATATATTACCTGATGTTGGAACTCCAATTGGCTCTGACAGCCATAAGAGGGTAACATTTTTATGGCAACTTGCATGTTGCAAAGCAGTCCTCTATAAACAGTTCCATACCTTCCCTCTCCAATCTTCCAAGATGGGTCAAAATTGTTAGTTGCCTCATTGATCTCCATGAAAGAAAATGCAGGAAATTCCACCCTATAAGACAATTTAGTATCTGTTTCTCTGAATTCCTTCAGCACTTTGACTTCCCTAACTGCATTTGCATGCTCTATCCTTAGCTTATCTCTTTTTTCCCTGAAACTTATCAAGAGGTCCACAGCTGATATGATCTTCTCCTCCAACTCTGTCACCATACACTGGGACTCAAAAAATTGGTTCTTAAGTGCTGAATTTTGGTCTTGGACCATGTTCAATTCATGCACTATTTCATCTCGGTGATTTTTCATTTTCAGTACTTCTTGCTTTTCCCTGGCTGATTGTTCTTCAACTTCTTTTCTTCTACTTATCTCCTTAGCATGCAGGCTTTCTAATGCTTCATCCTGTCAAAACGCAAGTTGAAGCAAAGTTTCAGGAGAAAAATGGAATCGATCTAGTCCATCAATAATCAGGTAGAAATTCATAGAGTATGTATATTTGCACATATCTATGCAAGCATGCCTGTCTATATGGACAAACACGGACATTTGCCAATTTAAGCTGATGATCCTTTAAATATGATAATAAGGGTTATGTTTTACCCCGTTGTGTTATACATAATGTAATGGCGATAGGAATGTTGGTGATGAAGGCATTGTGTCTGACCAAAATTAGGGAGAAAATGGTTGTCAGAAATATCTTTCTGCATCAAAAGTCGAGAATAAAGCTAAGAGTGAAATAGTAAATGAACTGGATTACAGGAGACAGTAATACAGGCAATCCACCAATTTTTTCATGCTCAGAATTATAGTAAAATTAAGGCAGCATGTTGAAGAACTAAGAAATCTGAACTACAAGCTCGGGCCTTCTTCAAAATGGCAAAACAAGAACTTTGAGCCAGATAAACCAGGTAGCGGTCTGATGAAACATGTCCCTTTTTTTTGTATTTTCAAATACTACACTCGCATCGCTACCAAAGAATAAAACTTGAGAAATCAACCCCGACAAACCATTAGAAAACAGAGTTTTTCATTATTTATTTATTTATTTAAGAAAAGAACGGAATTAATTTTGCTTTCATTAGACTCAGGACAAACCAAAGTACTATTTTCTACTTTCCATCTCTTTAACGCCTCTCTAACTTGTTTTCGTTTCATGCTCTTAGCATCTATGATGGTTTTTTCCAGTCTACCATTTATTTCACTTGCTTGTACCCCTTCATTTTTTCCTCCTGCAAAATCATGAACGATTCTAAATTTACCTATTGTTTAAATGGGGGAAAATTCCAGACTACTAATTGAAATGAATATATTTTTCTAGATTGAGAATAATATCCAAATTCATTCCAATATACTCTATGATCTTATTCACAAGAAATCATGTCTTTATGTTGTTTTAAAATCATGAATTTAATGGCTGTGTTCACTTAATTTTAAGTGTGGGCAAGCACACACAAAAAGTCTCCTGCCATAAAATAGTAAAGCACACCAGAGTAAAGGATGATGCAGGAAAATAGAAGAAACATATGCACCAGAGGTTGAAGGAGAACAATCACCTCTCACCTCATGAAACATCAAATCCGTTAAGGACCATTTTGAATTTAATGAACAGTGGGAACTGACATTTTCAATCTCTTCCATGTCATCAGAATCTGCACAACCCTGTCACAAGTTAGTCCAATAACAGTCCTTATAGAAAATGGTAAATGGCATGAACTGAAAAAATCATGTCATTTTAAATTAACAATTAAAAAAGAGAGAGAAAAGAAAAGAAACATCTAGCAAGAATACCTAAATATTTCAATGCATTAGGATACAATTCTGATTTGAACATCCCTGATTGTTTGGCTTCCATATTTGAATTGAGCACCAACAATTGAGGGGCAGTCTCTACTTCAGATGTATGTTTACTATCTACCCTGTTTTATTGTGAACATTTCACAAAAAGGGGAAGTGACAGCAGATGTTACTAGCTGCAATGAGTTATTACCTACATTACAGAATATGGTGAAAAAGCTAAGTGTAAAGATCAAAACTTGTTATGAGGGCATCTGAATGGAAACATAATATAATCAGTAGGTGTTTTGGTCACTTTTGTTCTTCTCTAGTTCCACCACTAATTCAGTCTGCCTTTTAACTCATATGAAATGCAAATTATTTTTTGCAACTGGTTAACAAAACAAAATTAATCTTTTCTCCTTGGGTTATTACTATCTACCTAAGCATTACCTGCAACTCTCTGATCTTCTTCCACTAAGGTAGTTAATATATACCATACTCTTCAACACTTTTCTAGAGCATAAAGATCAGGTTTTGTTGATACCGGGCTAAGATAAAATCAACCTTCAATCATTGTGCAACTTTCATAGAATGACTTTTCACAAGATACACATAATTGAACATTAAAGTAAATATAATTTTCAAATGTAAGAAAATATCAACTAAATGATTAAATACTTATTGATATCAAATTTCTCTCAAATTTGACCTGCAGACGAGTATTAATGGATCCTAACCCCACCCCTACCTGGACATGCATATAGGGGTTGTATCTTGTGAAAAATGAGGAATGAATGGCCATCGGATCTTTCATGAATGGTCAAGATTAATGGTTTTGATCATGTGACTTTTTAAAATAACAATGTGAAGCTCATCTGACCTTTAAGTGATCTTTCAATCACCATTTATGGAATATCCAGTGGTCATGATTCACTCCTCACATTTCTCAAATAAGACTAGCTTAAGTAGATGGGAAGCCACACAACAGGCAGTATCCTCTTTCCTTCCCGCAAGTCCCACCCCACTCATTGTTGATGGAATATGATCCTGGGACCTCCAATATAGAGTACCAGTGATCAATCATTGGGGTGTCCCATTGGAAACCATCAGAGCAGTTTTATCTTTGCAAGTAATATGACCAATATGACTAAACCATCTTAGAAAAAATCTCCCTCATCTTATCTCAATCAGCCTATTGCCCTACTCCATTACTTTTAATGTGTTCTGCTTTTCTTACCTAGTATTTCTCATTTTCTAATCATAAAGTCATTTGTACATAAAAAATCTGCAGTCAAATCAGATTGAATAGATATGCTGTTTCTTAACAGCTCATCCTTCCATATGATAAACTGCTCTAAAAATATTGACAAGGACACTCATTCAGTCCACTTAATCTACGTTAGACATTCCAGTCATGTCATGACACTGTCAATGTCATTTTGTTTTAGATTGCTAGCATCAGAAACAATGAACAGTTATCTCTAATGTATCAAGTCAACAAGTACCTAGTACATATGAGGTTGCCCTTGCAAATGAACCATATATTACAGGATAGCAATGCTTGTTCACGTATAATAATAGCCTCCTCGGACTCTTGCTCAGCCAGTTTACTGCAATTCCAACCACTAAGGTTCAGTAAGTTATATCAAAGAGGCAGATTGACATAACTCTAAGTCAGACTCAAAAAACAAACTCATGAAGTAATTTTTTCATTTAACAGACAGAAATGGCCAATTTTATTTGGATATCCTACTCTGTGTTTTATTTTTATTTTTTTACATGTTAACTATAAACTTGATTGAACATAAAGATAGTTCAGTTCCCTTGTCAATATCCTCAGGCCAAGTGGCAATTTCAAGTGTTTTTTTCAATACCAGTAACTCTATATGAACATCAATGTAATATAGGATAACAATTAAGACAGAGCCTTCCTCAAAAATGGGAACAAGAAAAAAATCAAGAATGCAGCAAAGCTGTCCACTATCTAGTATCTAGGGCTAGGCATATCTGAAAAGGAAGATCCCTATAAACAACTACATACAGAATAATACCAAAGAGAGGCCACAAACACAATCCTATCCCAAGCAAGTTGAGGAGAAGACAGATGCCACCATGAAGATGGAGATCGTCTAGACCAATTATATTTTCATTTCTTTGAGCAGCATCAATTTACAAACAAGTTCCCAGTGATTTCCAGAAGAAAAGGAAAAAAGAAAGCAATGACAGCATTGAAATAAAAAACAACTGAGTTTTGGAATTGATACCCCAGGTTAAATCTATCTGCTGCTTCTCCCATTACAAGCCATCTAATACTGTGTTGAGCAATAGCTTCTGCTATCCCTTTCTCAATATCATCCATCTCAATCAACAATGTTTTGGCCTGTACCTACAGATACATGCTGTAATGTAAACAAAGTCTATACTACTTCAAGAAATAGTTACTAAACATGACAACCATATTTTAAATGTATTACTTTTAGCTGTTTGAGGGTGAGAATGCATTGGTCTAGGAGTTCATGCACTTTTTGACTTCCGTGCTCCTGGAATGCCTTGATTGCATGGTCATTTGGTTCATTTGCAGAGAGATTACTGTCTGCTGCACATGTGAAAAGAATAAAACAAAAAAAAAAAAAAAAAAGTTAGTTAGATCGGTTGAATGATGCTCCATGAATAAAACAAGTTTCTTTTTTAATTGATCCCTCAATCTTGGAAACAAGTTAAACAGTCTGTGTCCTTTGAACCCTTTACTTTCTTAAGCACATCTTTTGAGCTTACATTTTCATCAATAATTTAAGAAACAACTTAAACAGCCTGTTTCCTTTGAAACCTTGATAAACTTATCACAAGTCAAAGTTCACTCACTCCAATTACTGAATTACCAAAACGGTTTCACCATTTATTTTCATCACTGACTTGCCATACAGGCACAAAATGACATAATCCAATATTAGTCTCCTCAGCTTCACCCTCCAAGAGTTCAGTTCAATTCAATATCATCACTCTTCCTATCTTCTTCAACAAAGTCTTGGTAAAATAAAAATGATTAAAAACAAGAGGAAACAAATAGACACATATATGATCCAACCCAAAAAATTAAATCCCAAATTAGCAACAATTTAATTAAACCCAACAAGCAAAATAAACAAACAAAATAAGCCACCAATAAATTTTCCACTAAAGATTTAAGAAAAAAAACACCCAAAAGAAAAAAGAGCCAGAATTGAAGAGAAACTCACTGAAGGAATTCAGAAGGTGAGGTTGGTGAACATGAAGGAGGCAAATTTGTTTGCCTGGGAAATTGTGAGCGGTCCAATGCAACAGTTGTCGGGTCTTGTCGAGGTTGTTCCCCACAGCAACATACACTGTGTCAGTGTCTCCTGCAACTTCTTCGATGCTACCCATTGATCCAAAACAATGGAACTGTTGCAGGGAATTTCGATCGGTGCATAAATAGCGTTTGATCACTCTCTAATCGGTGGAATCAGCGTCGAAAAAAATGCTTTTTTTTGATGAGTGGGCCACACGGGATAGTGCGTTGGTGAACCGTGTAGGACTTGGGATTTGTAGATTAGCTTATTAAGCAAAGCTTAATCACAAAGAAAAAAACAAAAATAGTGACGGATTACTGTATACTCTTCTCTTCAAACACAAGAAATGTAATAAGTTTTAGTAAAAACGTGTACTGTCAATTTAAAATTAGCTTTTTCTTGTTTTCGTAGAACAAGAAAATAGGATGCGTGTAATAATATATATGGAATTACATGTAAGTTTTGGTTGTTATTACCTTATTATTGCAGTGTGTTTTTTTAATTTGTATCCTCAAAAATAACGTCCTAAGAAAATTAAAATAAAAAACATTGAATAAATATACAAGTATTTAATATTTTAAGAGTATAATTATTATGCATTTGTAGTGTAAAGTTTGTTACACTTTCAACCAATCAGAAATCATGATATGTATGACTTTTAAAGTAGTTAATATAAGAGTCAAACATTTTAACTTATGTGACAATTTTTTGATTGATTAACAGTATAAAAAATTATCAGTAGATACTAATTAAATTCACAATTTAAACATTTTAAAAATACTTCATATTTTTTAATAATTAAATGAATAATAATTTTTTTATTTCTTATCATGTGCTGACACGTACTAATAAAATTAGTTGTTAATTAGAATATAAAATAATAAATATTTCAAATAAGTGAAAATAAACAAAAAAATTAAGAAAATAACGTGAAGTTTATCCAAAAAAATAAGGAAACACAAGTTCACTTTTATTTCTTCTCTTCTTTTTTTTGGTTCGGAACCCACCGTAATTAGGTTTTTGGATCCCCAGTAAATCCACCAGGGTGTTCCCACGACTTCGGTCTGAGATTAATCCCTGATACAACAGCAACTGACATAGGTGGTGGTTTCTTGAGGTTGGATGTGTCAACTAGATGAAATGTTACTTACATAATGCTTGAAAGTGCTATTAAGTATCGTCATGCATTCACAATTTGAGCTGCCCAACCAATGAAGAGTGGGAAAGAGCGGAGAAGATGTGTACTTTCTTGGCCCCATTTTATCATATTACTAACTTGATATCCAGGTCTTCTTACCCTACCTCCAACTTATATTTCATGCAAATTGCAATCATAAAGACGAGATTGAATGAAAAATTGACTAGTGAATATGAGCTGATTAAAGATATAGCATTAAGGATGAAGGTCAAATTTGAAAAGTATTGGAGTGAATATTGTGTCGCTCTTGCATTTGGATGTGTTCTTGACCCAAAGGCAAAGTTGAATTTTATAAGCTTTTGCTATAGGCGGATTTATCTATATGATTATCAAGAGAAGGTGAATAAGGTGAAGAAGTGTTTGTATAATCTCTTTGGTGAATATGTAAACCAAGTGGGTCACTTTGGTGAATATGTAAACCAAGTGGGTGCATCAAACTCATCTCTAGCTAGTTCATCAAGATACACTCAATCTCATTCAATGTCATGTGGAACATTCAAATCATCCATTCTTGGGGTAAGTTTGAGTAATATAGTTTCTATTCATTACATTATTTTTAAGTTTCTATTCAAGTCTCAAATCTAAGTTTTACTTGTCTAAATTTAGGAGTACCATTAAGAAATGAGACAAAAAGACTTCAAATGATGACAAGTCTCAACTTGAAATATATTTGGAAGAAGCGGTCATTGTTGGTGATGACATAGATGTCCTCAAATATTGGAAGTTGAATAATCGTCGATTCCCTCAACTAGCAATTATGGCTTGTGACATTTTAAGCATTTCAATCTCAACATTGGTTTTGGAATCTCCATTTAGCATTGGTGGTCGCATCTTGCGTAAGCATAGAAATTGTTTACTCCCTGAAATTGTGACAACCCTCATTTGTACTCGTAATTGGCTGCACAGTTTTAAAGAGGTTGGACCTTCTGGTAATAATAAATTGATATTCTTTCATTTTTACTTGCAATTTATATTCAATTTTAGTTATTGACTTCTCTTGTATTATGAATTGCAGATGTGCAAGAAGTGGAGGAGATACAGTTGTTTACGAAACAGACTAGTGAAGGGAACCCAACATCTAGGAATGATTAATACTTGTTGAACTCTTTCTTAATTTAGATTGGATAAGAATGACTTGTTACTAGTGATGACTTGTTTTGACATTGATAGTATGGTAATGAAACTGATGATCTCTTTTTGAATCTGTTATTGATAGTATGCGATACTGCTATACTGTTATGGTCAAGATTATGGTTATTTGCAGCTTATTTGGCTCAGTGATTGAATCTGTTATGGTCAATCTGTTCTTGAATTATTGAATCCGATTGCAACTTGTGAATGAATGGCATTACCACTGTTATCTCCACTCTTTTTCCTTCTTTTTTCTCTTCTAGTTTTTCAACTTTCCAGTTTTCAATTGTTGTTCTGGTTTGAAGGCAACAATCTGGCTTAAGAATATCTGACTCAATTCAGAAGAGAATGAAGTTGATGACCGTTTTGGTTCCTCAGTGATGCTCAAAAGTTCATTGGACACTTGCTTTTCTGAATCTTGTTCAATTTCTGTCTCTGTCATAATGAGAGGGTGTGTCACGGACAGAAATATACTCATGTGCCTTTTTAAAATATTGTTTTAGAGTGTGCATATTCACATCAACCGTGAGCTCTTCCAGTTGTTGCTAGGTAATTGTCTTAATAGCGTCATGAATTTTGGATGCAAATGGGAGGTTTTTCTCCCCCTAATTACATGCGGTTGTGATTTGATTTCTAAATGTTTTGGTTTCCTCAAGCTCGGAATTTTGAACAAAAGGGATGGCTTTAATTTTCTCCTTCACATGACCAGGATTCAGGAAGTATGGTGTACAGACCATTTAAATTCCATGTTTGATCCATCCATAGTATTTTGTAATAGTGTTGTTTTCTCCTTCCCCAACCTTTTGGATATGAAGGGGATTGGTGACATCTGGCTTTGTTTGTATTTGAATTAATTTGAATTAATTTTAAAAAACAGTAATAATTTGAATAAAATATGATAGTAAAGATAATAATTTAAATAAGATGTATAGCAAATAATGTAGACGACTTAGAAATTAGTATTAATAAGTGTAAATATTAATCCAGAAAACTAAAAAATTAAATGAAAAAATAAGTGAGATTTTGATAATTGTAGAAATTAATTAATAAATTTTAAAATTAAATAAAATATTAAAAAACACAATTTATTAGATGCGATATTTATAATTTTAAATTAAGCAATTTAAAGTTTTTTAATATATTTTAAAATTTATTAATTAATAGTTATTACTACTTAATGTTTTTTTTGTTCTTAGGGTATCCTGCGCGCAACTGCGGGTACTAATCCCTTGAGTCGAGTAGGACCACAAGGGAGGCAAAGCTATCCCTCAATAGTTTTAACGCTGCTGCATTCTCAGGGCTCGAATTTGAGCTCGAGACTACTGATTAAGCTGAAAGAAACCCATGTCATATCATCCAAGCGCTCTTGGGTTTATTGCTACTTAATCTACCTATCTTTTACTTATTTCCATTTAATTAATTTTCTTCTTCGGATGTATTTTCAAATTTACTAATTAATAATTATTACTAGCAAATTCATTCATCATTAAATTATTTCAATTTAATTCTTTTCCCTTTGAGGACAAAGATTTTTAAAATAAAAATATGTACAGTTAACTACATTTAATTCTTTAATCTTATCCAAACAATTCTTTTTCATAGTAAAAACTATTTTTTAGTAGAAGCTGATATGTTTGGGTAATCTGATTAAATTTCAAAACAACTATTTTTATGACAAAAAAGTTGTTTTTACTTTTTAGAGAAGTTTGAAGCTTGTTTAAAACGCTGTTAGATTATTTTTAAACCAATAAAATTATTCTTATTTCACCCTTACAAAACTAACTAGCAAACAAATATTATTAAATTATATAAATAATTTCATACCCTTTTTATTAATTTAATGTATATATAAGTGATTTTGTTTATACAACCCAAACGAAATATATTATCTTATAATAATAGCTTTTCAACAAACACATCCAAACATAAAACTGATTCTATTATAACCGATTACAACATTAAATCAATTATCCATATAATCAATTATTGAAATAATCAAATTTTCACAGCTAATCCAAACACACACTTATATATTAAATCAAAGTATACTCTTTTAAGAATGTTTAAATATCTTAGGTTAGTCTCATTTATAGAATCTCACTTTCTCTTTTTTTTTTTTAACATTTAAATTTAAATTTTCGGTTTATTTGTGACTATTTTTTGTTAAATTTAAATATTTCATGTTTTAATTTATAATTTTTAAATTATACTTCAGATTATTATGTATATATCATTTATAGTTTTAAAAAAAAAATGAAAATATCCGTACAAGTTTTGTGTTTCTTTCTCTCTTCTTGTGCAGAATAGGGTTGAGCACTTGTTCAGCAGCCCAATATATAAGGAAGGCCCAAAACCATTTCTGCAATATTAATATTTTAAAAAATAAACTAGAGTAATAAATCAACAACCCTAGACGAGACGACAGTACATCCTGATTCATTCAGTTGCGTGAGGTAGTAGCAGTAACCATTCAAGTTATTGAACTTGGTGTTCGTTGTGTTGAGTTAAGATAGATAGATAGATAGATAGATAGATATCATAAAATGAGTGGAACAGGAACAGGAACAGGAACAGGAACAGCAGAGAAATCAGGAAGCACAAAAACTCCAGCTGATTTCCTCAAATCCATTCGTGGCCGCCCAGTTGTTGTCAAGCTCAATTCTGGCGTCGATTATCGAGGTACCTTCCTCTCTCTCTCTCTCTCTCTCTCTCTCTCAATCATTCAACGCACGCACATAAATTCCCTGTTATATGTATAGTGACATTAAGATGTTGATACAAAGAGAGACAGCATAACCCAAACTTGCAAAGAAGACATTTAACATTACTCCAATGTAATAATAGCTGCAGTCGTTGATTAAGAGTTCAAATAAATAATAAATATGAAAGCTATATAGACATTATGCATTGAACACATTACTGTTGTTAGTGTTTTTAGTTTTAACTCCAGTTTCTGTTTTCATATCTCGTGTCTCCATCTTTTCTTCCAATTTCTTCCTATGATTCAAATTTGCATTGGACTTGTCATCAACTAATTTTTTTTTTCCCCTTCCAATGGAGGCCTAGAAACACTTTCCTGTGCCTCAACATCTTCTTGATTCACTTGCTTATCTTCAGTAGCATCACTTCCATAATCTTGACCAGCACCCCTACCTGCCGGATCCCTCTTTTTTGTATCAGATGCCCTACGATCTCGCTTTCCCCGGAAAGCCCTTGGAAGTTTTTGTTGGCTTATTAGAAGGGCTTTTAACTTCAAGCTTTTTCTTATATGTTAATGCTCTACCATTTCTCGTCATATTTGAGTTTGTTTTCCTTTACAATTATATATTGGGTTGCTTTGGATTGTATGGTGTTTAAGTCCTTAATCTGAAAATTTGTTAAAATAAGAGTGAATCAACTGCTGCCTACTATAGACCTCTATAGTGGGTTCGACTCTTCCCTGGACCCTGCACATAGAAGGAGCTTTATAGCACTAGGTTGCCTTTTTTTTATTAGCGAATTAACTGTTATATCCAGTCTGATATGAAGAAGCCAATGTTGGTCTATATTTCCTTGTCATTCCTTTGACAGTTTTTCTGCCCTGTTGTAAGGCCGGTCTTGATTTGGTTTTTATCAGACGAAAAAGAAACTTTCTTAAGCTGGTGGTTATTTCTTGTCAAATATTGGTTTAGATTCCTGAGTAATCTTTATTTGAGTCCATCCAATGTGCTGAGTGCTTCTTTTCATATAAACGCCATATTTCCTTCTCAGATATTTTCATTTACATTATTTGGAGATGGATTATAGCATAAATCTATTTACATTTAATGTGAATGATGAAATGATTTCTCTATGCAAGTGGTTCAAGTAGGATTGATATGCATGTTGCATTTTTTTGCTTTGGGTTAAAAGCACTTGGGTCAACTAATTGCCAAAGGCTTTATAATACCATACTCCATAGGAATGAAATAATGGAAGATCATAGTTCATAACATATTTCCAAAATCCCCATATGAGAGCAGCTGAATGTTATGATCATGAATTTATTTTCAAGTCCATATTTGATTGCTTTACATTGCGAGTTTGCATATTGGTGTTGGTTGGTGAACATGGGCCACTTGTGTTAATGTTATGCTTCTGCGTACACACATACTAAGTTGACTCCTTTTGGTTAATATTGCAGGTATACTAGCTTGTCTAGATGGCTACATGAACATTGCTATGGAACAAACAGAGGAGTATGTCAACGGCCAACTGAAGAACAAGTATGGTGACGCATTCATTCGAGGGAATAATGGTACTAATGCTTGAAATATAATGTTTTTGATCAACAATTCATATTTGATTGCATAAATAATTGAAATTTCTTTTCTATGCAGTTCTATACATCAGCACGTCAAAGAGGACTCTTGCAGAAGGGGCTTAGCAAGTACACTAATTGAAACATTTGTTGGTTTGGTAGAAGTTTATGACTTTTTAAAAGCTTATGTGGACTGCATGTAGGTTGCAGCTTTTGCCTATTATTCTGAAGCTTGTTAACTTTGATCGTCCTAAGTTATATATATATATATATATTGTATGGCTAGTTTGTAAAATGCGTGTTGGCATATTTTAGCCTGGTTTATTCAGTAATTTGTAGAAAGAGTATGTTATTCAACAACCTTTTAAATTCAAGCAAAAAAGAAAAGACAGAAGAAAGAAAAAGATGACACCCTTCCTGTTTTCATATTCTCTGTTTCAAATTCTGAAAATATCAATGTCTGAATTTCAGTATTGAAGTTAAGGAAAGGAGTCAATATCCTTATAGAAGTTGTCAAGTAATTAAATAGTAATTTTGTTCTATTACATTCCATCTATCATTAAATGTCCAAACATAGCCTAAGTTAGTTGCCTTATTATTTGATAATTATAGAACCTAGTTATGGAAATAGCCTCTGAACTCTTTGGAGGTAGGAGTAATAGGTAAAATTATGTACTTTTGACCCTCCTTAAACCCCACAATAGTGAGAGTCAAGTACACTAAGTGTGTGTTTGGATTATCTTTGACAAACGTGATTTTGGATAGAATTGATTATATAGAATTGATTTCAATACAATTGAGTTTGAAGTGAAGCGATTTATATTTGGATGTTTTTATTATGAAAGCAAGTTTGATGTAAAATTTACTGTAAATTTTTCAATTCAATGCAGAAGCTATTATTGGTAGCTTCTACTAGAATCACGTTTGAAGGAAAATCAATTTTGCTAGACAGTAACCAAACACCTTTGTTTTTTACCAAAATCACATTTGATAGGGACAGAAGCATTTCTAATATCTTCCGAAGAGGAACCAAACACATACTAAGCCGTCTTTTTACTCTCCTAGGCAGGGAATGAGAACTTAAAATTGAACTACAATATGTTTTATGGACGAATCTTTCTGAAAAGAAGAGCAGAAAGCAGGGGAAGAAACAAAAATGCATCAAATTTGTTAAATATTAGAAAACTAAAGAATTCTCTGCTTCATATTTGGGACAAAGCAATATATTAGAAAGTTAAAGGACGGTCATTATTATTCTCTGGAGCTTAATTGAGGCTTCTAAAGTTAAGTGTTGGCATAACGAAAATGATTTGAAAGAAGCCTTTATAAGGTGGTTGCAGATGATGGACGAAAAGTGCTGCTAATTAAAATAGACCACAAATGAATGAATTGACAAATGGAAGTATGAAGTCGGTGATCGCAGTGGTGTACTCGAAGAATAATGTTGGATGTCGGTTTGTTTTGGCAAAAGACTGAAAAAAATTGTAATAAACAATTTTGTTTTTATCCAGCATGCTAACCGCCAAGATATTGGTCAATCTAAGATGAATTTATCAAAAACTGCTTTTTTTTCATTAACCATTTTTTTATAATTTAACTAAGTTTGACAAATATGTCAAATTATATTGGAAATCACTTTTTTTTTTATAAAAAGAATTGTTTCCATGAGTGATTCTAGAATACACCTTTCAAAATAAGGTACTTTCGTACACCTTCAGTGATTATCATTGATTTCGAGACAATTTATATAAAGTGTTGAGTTTGTGACCGGTGACCGGCCAAAATGATTTTGTTAGTAATTATAGAATGGTCCTTGTTTATTTCTATCATCATCTTCACCTTTTCCGACCACCACCATAAGAGCCATTCCGAGACTGCTAAGTAACTAAATTAAGTTAAGAGCACTAATAATCAAAATCTATCTTTCCTCAAATTTTTAGTTTTGTTTTGGGAACACTTAACATTTTTATTGTAATTTTTAAATTTTGTAAGGTTCATAAATTAAATAAGAACTGTCAATTGATATAATGGAGTGTGAATAGATAATTATATTACAAAAATAAAATAGCTGTGACTTTTTTCTTAAGGAAAAAATTAAATTAGGATAATTTTAGAAAATATTACAAAAATTGAAAGAATAAGGACGCGAATAGTTATATTGGAAATAACCCCACCCTTATTATTATGTTGTACAAGATGGGTAGGATGACCATGAGACTAGACTAGGGGGGTGGAGAGTATTTCCTCGCTTCTTGTCGCCCATTTTTTTTCGTTTAGGGGTGTTCATATATTGGATTGGATCGATTTTGAGACAAAAACTATCCGATTCAAAGATGGAAACAACTTGCAGTTTGGATTGGATCAATTTGTTTCCTTAAAAAAATTCAATCCAATCCAATCAAATGTTGTTTGGATTGGATTGGATAATTTGGTTTTTACCGATACATTATTACATAGTTATATTACGTCAAAAATCAACATTAAACCTGTATATACTAGAGTTAATGTAGTTATAGTTCCTAAGTACATGCATGAAATCTTCTAGAACTTGAATAACTATTAAATCCTTGATACATGAATAACTATTTAAATACCAATACATGTAGCATTTGACAATTCCAATAAAAATATTAAAGAGAATGAGAGTATTCGTTCATAAAAGTATGAAAAACAATACTTAAGTATAAATAATACTATAATTTCAAAAATAATAGTAAATGTATATAATAGGTCGGTTTGGATTGGATTGGTTTTCACTAAGGGATCCGAAATCTGATCCAATCCAATGTAAAAAGTGGATTTTGCGATTTTCGATTTTTCAGATCGATTTTTGCGGTTTGAATTGGTTTAGATCGGTTGATGAACACCCCCATCCCCATCCCCATCCCCATCCCCATCCCCGACCTCACCATGGGGAGGTTTTCTCCCGTGGTGTTCGGGGACCTTGAAAATCCATTGAAAAAATAACAAGAAATAAACTAAAATCCAATTTAATAGAAAAATATACAAAACTATAACAAAAAAACTTAAATTTAAAGCACTCTCCAAGACTAAAATATAATTGTAGTTTATGTATTGTTAGTATAAAGTTTTTTACAGTGTCAATCAATCACAAATCACAATATGAATGATTTTTAAGGTAGTTAGGATAAGAGTCAAACAATTTTACTGATGTGATAATTTATATGATTGATTAATAGTATAAAATTTTTTTATACCAATTTAATCCATATAAATATATATAAATAAATTTTATTTTTGGTACATATCCGAAAAAAGGGAGTTATGCAGCTATATATAAGAATAAATATCAAAATTGATTTGCTTTGTAAAAGGTAAATAATTTTTTTTATACAAGTGACAAATATTTTAAATTTTCTATTCTTGTTAAAAAAAAGAAGAAACAAAGTAATGATATTTTTAAAATAATACCACGGAAAGAAATATTCATATCATAGAGGATTTGACCAGTTTAATAAAAAAAAAAGATGCTAATGGACCGAATTGTATTAGAAATTTAGAGTTAATTTTTTTAATATTTTATTAATTAATAAAATAATATATATTTAAAATGACTAAAATATATTTATAAGGATATTTATGTAATCGTATCGAGGATAGGACCCGCAGGAGTGGGGAGTTTGTTTCTCATCCTATCCCCAAAATGCCTATGGAAGATTTTCTGTTCTGTTCTAGTCCCCGCTAAAACGGATATGGATCCTCTAACTTTAGAGTGAAAAAGTTACGGTGACTTTATATTTATAGAGGAGAGAGAAAAATAATTAAAATGAGGAGATAAAGATGAAAGAGAAAATAAATAAAGAGATATAGAGAGAAAGGTATGTGACTTTCTCGTCCTAAAGTTAGAGGATCCTATGTAACACTCGGGACCGACGAGAGCGGAGAGTGATCGCCGGTATAAAAGAGGAAGCATGAACAAGGAGTAGCTCCTGACAGGCTTCTAGACGGAATGATACATGAACGAACCAATTCCACACTAGAACGAGAGGCATCCTAAGACTTTGAAGGTATGAGACTGCAAAGTTGAGGGATACCGAGACTGTAAAGGTATGATATTATATAGTTGAAGAAGGCTTAAAAGAATTGATTGATATTATCTACACAAACACGATGCATTTTCTTTTAGATGGCACATCTATTTTATAGTATATTTGGACTTGCGTCCCTTGTGCTCAAACGCGCGTCCAGGGAAAAGCTATAATATGTGGCTTCTGTTTCTCAACGTGGTTCCAAGCAATTCCCCACGGATCTAAACATACTATTAAGAAGAAGAAAAAACTAGAATTGCTTCCTCCAATATAAATAACATAAATAAATGAAAAAAAAAAAAGAAAAGAAAAGGAAAATCTCTTCCTCTTCTTCTTCCTTCTCCCCCCTCCGTGGCTTTAGGGTTTGCAGAGTTACGCTTTCCCTTTTTCTCCAAATATCGCATCTTCGTGATACAAACAAAATAGAACATCTCAATTCCTCCATAACCGCAAACTCCAAAGTTATCCCCCATATCGTGCTACGTTGCGTTACGTTATGGTACGACATTTTGCTTGCTCGCTACCAAATGAAATTACGTAGCTGAAAGTTAAATCATTTTTTTTATTTTTTCATTTTTCGCTTTGAAAAGATGATAATTTCACTGCACACTACTCTTTCTTCACCATTGATGTTGCTCCGTCTTAGATTTTACTTTACCACTTTTCTATTTTCAAGCAATTCATGTGAGAGACTTCGATTTTGTAAATGATTGTCATATGGAGATGGGTGGTTATGAAAATTGAAGATGCAACAATTTTTGAATTTGGATTCCTTAATGCTTGTTCTGTTATTCATATTTGAATTCCAAAATTCAGTGAAGTTCATTTAATAATAATTATTATTATTTTGTCATAATTTTATTATTCTTTTAATTGAATCTATTGCGGTTTGGTCTAAAATGCAGTGTTGATTCTTAATTAAAACCCATGGATCAGAAAGAAGAGAATAGCAGTGTGAAGAAAAGAATTTCATCATGTGATATTGAGGCTTTAAAAAAGTGCTTGGAAGAGAACAAAGGGGACTATGTCAAATGCCAATCACAGATTGAGGCTTTCAAATCATCATGCTCACTGAAGAAACCAAACCCATCTCTTGATTCTCCACCACCGCTCAAGTCAAGTGTTTGACATTATGTTAGATGGCTTTAATTTTGAATTGTGATACTGATTTATGTGTTTTCCAATTTTTTATTGAAGTGGAAATAAAAGAGGAAATTTCTCTCTAAAGATATTCTCAAGTTGTATTCATAATTTGTGAGAAAATAATATTCTGTCAGTTTCTAGCTTTGCACAATTATGATTTGTTTCATTATGAGAGTGAATTTTTAGGTTGAGAATCGACCTTGCGCTGAAGGATTTTGGTGCTGTTGCTACACTTGTGGTGGCATTCAAGTTTCCAACTGGTTTAATAAGTCTAGTTTTGCTCCCATGAAAATGAAATTATGATATTTTCAATGGTAGCAAGATGTGTGCAGTGTTGATCTAATAGTTTATTGATCTGGTTGAACCTGTTTTTGTTCCTCTTTTGTTTTACCTTACAATTTGTGTATTTTTCTTGGATTCTTTGTCTATTTTTGACTGCATTATGAAGCTGTTAGCTTGGAAACTCCATATTTAAGAGCCTGCACGTAGTGCTTGAATCCCTAATCTTCATTTCATTGTTACCCCTATCACATTCAATCACACATTGAACCGGGAGAAGAGCATCTACCAGGCACAAATGCACAGTCCAAACTATTAGTACGAATAGAACCTAATTTGACAAGCCTTACAAGCTAGTACCTAGGCCATCCAACTATGGCGACTCACCTCTGTACTCAATGGCGTTCTTGAGGCAAGCATTTTGTTTGCAGTAACGCCGTCTGAATGGTGATAATTGCCTGAGGATTTTAGTTTCTCAGCTTTTGCCCGAGCAAACAAGAAAAATTCAAAGAGTAGCCCAATTATTATGAAGCAATATGCATGGCAATGGAATAGAATCATACCAAAGAAATGAGGTATTCACACTCCTTGTCTGACAAAAAATCTTCGTATATGAAGACCCTATAGCAGCAGGGGCCACTCCAGAGTCTAAAAGCAAGATGGACGTGAAGTAAGTAAGCAAAAATTATTAAAAGTATTATATATATATAGAAAATTTGCAATCTAATAGTAGCATAACCATTCCAAAGAGATTATTTATCACAAGATAAATGTTTAAACAGTACCTGACCTTGGTTGTCAAGAGATTTGGACAACGTGTGATGGGTCAATTCTGTTGGGATGAATTGAGGGGCCTGGTTGTATGCCAGTTTCCTTGCTCATTTGTCATTTCTTTGTTTCTTGATTCTTTTCGGCTGCTAAAGCAAAGGATGACAACATAACATTCTGATTTGTAATAGCAAGTGTTTACTATTCAACATAAAACAGCTTAGCATGTTGCATGTTTGTGTGATCAAGACAACATAACATACTGTTTCTTGTCTAATTCCTGTCCACTAAATCAAATTGGGTTCGTTTGCCCATCAAGAAGGTTATATAAGGAAACCTCCACCTCCTCGTAAGGGGATTCACTCTCAACTCACTAGCATAGGACATTAGCATGTGACCTTTGTAATACACCTATTATTGTTTCCGATTTGCGTGGAACACATACACAATATTGTTTGCAGCGAATTATGAAATTGTCGACGTAGATGTAACATGACAAATAAGGAAACCATAACAAATATGGTAACAAGTAAAGGGAGAGATATCTATTACTTTATGCACAACAACATCAGAGAAGAGAGCAGCCAAAAAACGAAAACACAAACAGAGTGGTGAAGAAAAGGGACACCATAAGTGAATTCAAAAGCGCTCAATCCAAGAATATATTTATTCGCCATTGGTTACCTATAAAACCTTTTATTACAAAATTGTAGTTTCATTTCACTTTTAGCAAGTAAGTAGTTAATTTAGGTATGAGTGTGATTAACGAAATAATTTCATAATAATAATAATATTAAAATTAACTATTTATTAATCAAGCTAACTATTTCTACTCTATGTAAACAATTTATATAGTAAGTTATCATAAAAGTACACTTAACTTCAGTTATTTATAGTTTTATTCATAATTTTGGTTAAATTATGTCCTAAAACTAGCCTACGAGATTTATTCTTGTTCCATATTTCTCTTTTCTTCATTCAATGGAGTGATTGATAGCTGCATTTACCATTCATTGCAGATTTGCAGTGCTATGGAGATACATTTCTTGATACATTGGTCGAGTATATCCCTACATATATGAAGCTTAAGAAGAGAATCTGATTTCCAACAATATCTTACAAATTTATCAATCTTCATTTCATGTTGTTCCATCTTTGACCTACAACCGAACACCAAAAAATCACCAAAGAATAAACGAATTTTGTTTTCATGACTATAACTTATATCCTTACACCTGCTTAAATTACATATAATCATTATTTCTTAAGCACCATGTGGCCATGCTCGTCCTTATCAAAAAGACGCTCAATTAGTTCATCCCAGCTTTCATCCAATGTACTCCTATTAGGTGAACCAAAAGAAGACTCTGTCTGTGACCTTCTTGAACTCTCTTCTCCTTCATCGTCAAAAGTTCCATATAGTGATGGTGGTGTATAGGCATGTGGAACATCTAATGTTTTAGCCCTTTGTAATGCTGCTTTGTATTCTTTACTGTGTCTAGTTAACGTTTCCTGCCGCTCCATTGTTTGCTTTGCAGGGATTTCCATGCTATTATCTTTCTCCCGCATCAACTGCAGTTGGCAGAAATTAGTGAAACGTGATTCCTTACAGTTGCCTACAGGAAATATGTGCAGATTTATGAAAAACCTATGTGTATATCTTGAAGGACAAGGGGAGGAAAATGTCATGATGGAGACATAGCAGAGGCAAAGAAAATATTATTACTTCCAAAATGAACTGAGTTTAATAGCTTCCTCAAAATTCATATTGTTAGTAGAATCCTAAGGTTTATTAGTCTTAGGCGCAAAAGTCCCTACGAGATCGGCCCACGTAATCTCCCTTCCAAGATGCGCAGAAGCACAAAGTTCCACGTGCTTAGCCTGCAATAAAAGAAAAACCTTTTACTAAAATGCTTAGGCTCTATACTTAGTATTAAGCCCAAGCGTCAGAATCCAAATTCTTTACTAAAATCCACAGGCCTTACACATAGTATTAAGCCCAAGTGTAATAGTACTAATATTTGACCTAATTATTAGTAGAGATAGAAGTATTAGGGTGGGGTATTGTAATGGATATATCGATTTCATCATATTGTTAGCCTTCGTTCTCTCTGTTCTTCCTTCCCTACCTAAACCTTGTATTTTTCCAACCATCTCAAATCTTTAGGCCATTGAGTAATGGGAAAGAAAAAACAGACAATTGCATCCAGAGTCCTAGTTAATTATAGTAAACACAAACACAGAAAGAGAGACCAAAACTTCACTTTTCCCCAACAAACAATGTAAACAATTACAAGGCTAAACAGACTTACATCTAGAGCCCTTCGGGCTTCTTTCTCTATCCAAATGATGGCATGATCAGATGTAGCGTTACAAGAAAGGACTATATGCTCAAACCTTCCGTCTACTGGCACTGCCGTCCTCACAACTGGGGGATACCGTCCCATTCTGCACAGAAAAGTCGTTAATGTGAAGCCAAAAGAAAAAGCAATATAAACATCTTTTTTTTTTATTAACATATTTTTCCAAAAGAAGAAACAAGAGAAGAAACATATATCAAACGATAAAAACGGATACAGTTGCACTTAATTGCAGGTGACTTTCAAAAGTAAAGTTATAATTCTGCATATGTTCTTTGAATCCTTAACCATACCTGAAAGGCTTTCTCTCAACAATGTGATAAAGGCGACCAGGTGCATAGAGTCTCCTTGGATCTTTCAGCATCTTCTCCTCCAGTATACATGTATCCCTCATGCACCTTAAGCACAATATGCATGGCAAACTGCCAACCCAGGAAAGCAACTTAATCAATACAATTGTTTACCATGAAAGCATTAAAATTACACTGACAACTGATAGGAATAGGGAATAAGGGGACCGGGAATCTTTTAATAACAGTTAGAAACTGTAATGGGCAGGCAGTTGTAACAACTGTAGTCAGTTAGGCAGTTAGGTCAATGGTAAAAGGGATGTAAATAAGTAAGGGGGGAGAGAGAGAGAGAGGGGTCATTCAGAAATTGAGAAAGTGAGAAGTGAGAGGGAGAGTCCCAAGTCTCTCGAATACTTGGGGAATTCAGTGTAATATTCATTGTTCTCCTCTGTGCGGGTATTACTCTGGTACTGCTCAGGGGCTCATTTCAATCAGTAATATCACAGCATTTACTGTATCATTTTTGCTAACTGTAGACATCACCTAACCACAGTCTGAGTGTTAGTTATTAATTTATACTTCTCAATACTCCTCAGTGCCCCTTAAGCTTAAGCTACAAAACTCTCAGCTTGTTACAAATAACTTCCACTTAACAAAAGAAACATTAGACATAGATTATACAAATTTGACACTTGGCATGCCTCACAAACCACAACTTGCAAGTTCAAACAAAATGAGCATAGCTAGAGGGAATACATAGCATGTAGACAGCATGAATGATGCACAGCCAAAAGGAACACAGGCACAACTAGAAAGAGGCATATTAGGAATGGGACTGGACTGCTAGGAAAGCCAAGGTAACACCAGAAAAAAGCACAGTATAAAAGCTCAAAATCAATCAAGTGGCATCTCAAATTCATCCAAACACTGCTTCGAAGCCTCAAACAGTAAAATAACCTCAAAACTGAACGTTGGAGACCCAAAAATCTTGTTGGGAAGGGAGTTCAGAGTGCCGAAAACTGACTCAGGTGTGAAAGTAGTTTGAATTGTCTTAGTCAGTAACTCAGTCAACAAAGTTGACAGCATAGACTATAGCATACTAGAGCATACTTTAGCATCGTATAACTAGCACGACAATAAGGGAGCTACAATTATACAGGGCCTTGAGACATACCAGAAAAGAGACTTGAATATATCTTCCAATGGAGTGGCTGTCCTTGGTAAGAAGTCATCCTGATCAAGGAAAAGAGCAGTTAACTTCAAAGTACAAGATTCAGTGTAAATAAAGTAGGAGGAAGTATGAGGAGAGAAGAAATTTGTGATGCAGCTTAAGCTCAACAGCTACTAGGAAAAAAATTTATATTATCTTAAGCAGCATACTGTAAGCAATGTACTATTCATAAGAATAGATCATTTACTAATGCATTGCAATCCATATAAAAAGAGACTAAGAAAATATGAGTCCTGTGTTGAACACACTAATACTCGTGCAAATCCTCCATAAATTGTTTCTCTCTAGAACATGAAAAAGTTCATTCATCTCTCTCTCTGAAAAATACCACTATGGATATGATGGTTTTCAAAATACAGACATCCTACATAACTATCCCTGCTGGTGAAGCAAGCTCAGCAGTAACACCAAAGTTTGGTCTAATGATCTCCCCCAAGAATAAAAAAAGAAAAATGTAAACAAGAAGGAATAATTAAGGCAATGACATAAGTGTTGAAATAAAACCTGAACGGGAAAGGAATTATTCATCAATCAGAAATTTTTATCTTCAAACAATGCTCCTCTCTCACCACATATACCTAATGCTACAATTAATTAAAAAAATATGTATCTTCATGTACAGATATCTGTACCTATGACTACAAATTCTCACGATGCAGTAAATTAAATGTAAGTTATAGCTTGTATTTTGAGGTTGTGAGCTTCTATATTCATAATTCATCATTTTGTATTCCTTTACCCTGTTGTAAGTAGTATAAGTATAGGACTGGAGCAATTGAGGAATGAAATCCACAATATTCAAAATTTTGGTCCAATTTGCCCATTGTGTCCTCTTTATACACAGGGTCAGAAACAAATATCGACAGAAGGCAATTTAAAGCAGACTACCTTCTCTACCAACAAATGCTTTAATTACTACTGGATCTAAAAATATTCAAAAGGATGATGTTAAGGATTCATCAACTAAACAAATAAAACAAATAAGATTCTGATAACTTGCCTGAAGCACAACTGAGTTGATGACATCTGCATATCTGACTGCCAAATTCAGTGACATACACCTAGCAGGTGCAATAGCATAGCACCTGACCCTCTTCCTCTCAATATTTCCGAGTCTATCTCGATTCTGCACCACCACCATGCTCAACATTGCTGCTACTCCTGATCCAAGGGAATGTCCAGCAAAAGTGAGAGTGTAGTTTGGATGCTTCTCTACCAATTCCCTCAAAATTTCACATTCAGCATCCAGAACCCATCCAGCTGCTTTCAACAGCCCATTGTGAACATACCCTCCATCAAACTTTCTCTGCCCCAATCTATTATCTAACAGAACTGCATAGTCACTCTCCTTTGCCAAATTCAGACCCCTAATGGCAAGAACTATATCAGCGTTATCATGATCAAGATAGAGTAAATAAGGTGGGGCCCGCCCTTGTGTGTCTTCATATGTCTTTTTGAGTATTAACCAATCGGGATTAATTCCATAGCCGCCAGGGGGTGCCCAAAGAGGGCGTCGAAGATCATCTTCATACACGACTAAAATATAGCGACAAAGGCGAGGGATAGGCTCAAATTCTTCTGCTGTGGCAAGGCCCCAAGTCTCACTGTCATGGCCTGCAGTATGAAGACATCTCTTCCAAGCCCAACGAGCACAAGCCAGACAGTACACACACTCAACAAGAGGCACACCACACAGGATTGACATCCTGCCTACAGCCTAGGTATACAAAGTAGGCTGAAAACAAATATGGGTTTTCCTTAAAGATGGCAAATTTCCTAAAGGTACTTTATACAGAAATAAACATGAACTTCAAATGTGAAACTTGAAGTGTATACTTAAATGGTACAACAGTACTTTATGTCCTGTACAATAAATAGAATATTGAGTATATAAAAATTGTGGATTTAATAGTGATCACTGATCAAAAACCGTAACTGTATGTAGCAGATGTACAAAAAAAAAAATGTGCTGCATGACCAAGACCAGATTTAAACCATGATAGATGCCAAAACCACATTGATCAGCAAGGAAACTACAGGTGATAATAATGCACTAGAATCGTAACTTCCTTGCTAATTGCTAAAACAATTTATTCCACAAACAACAAAAGTACATCACCAAGGGATTGTAGCAATTATGAAATCTGGAGAATCTAGTAAACTGACAAAAATTTACAAAGGGGATTGATGAATATCAAAATTGGAAACAGAGGTGCATTCCAGGGAAACCCAGAAACTCAAAGAGTCAAACTTGGCAACTGATGAAACTTTAGCCAATAATGATCAGTTTGATCACAAATTCTACATTGGCTAATAAGCCTCGAGTCCAGAATTAAGAGCTAGCAACAACGAAGAAAAGGGAAAGAGTAAAGACACCCAGTACCAAATTTCAATGTTGATCAGAGAACCCAGAATACCAAAGCATTAAAAGAAGAAACCTTGGTTGGATACAGAGAAAATCTGACAGTGTCATAGGTTTCCATGGTCGAAAAACAACCTATGAGGAGCTCCTGAATCCTGATGTATGATGATAAAGGACAAAGTTGGGTTTGCCTTGAACAGCAGAGTTGTAAACATGTATATAGTGCAGAATTGAAATAAAGCAAAAGGGAGAAAATAATTTTCAGATTTTTTTTATTGATTTTCAAAGCAAAGAGTCACACATGGAAGTCAAAGGCTGTTTGGTTTTTGGGTTTGGGTTTTCCATTGATATGTTGCATAGTTTTTGTGGGGAAGATGCCATGATGAAGTGTAGGACATCATATTAAAACACTATCTATCATTCATGATTAGGCTTTCACATTCTAGAGGCAGTGGTGTCTGAGTAAATAGTTGCTGATTATAGTGGCATTTATTGTTGAGCTATCATGTTGTCTGTCACATGACCCGCATTTTCTGAAGTGTGTTACTTGCTTTAATTTAACTAACACACATGACAAAGTTGCTCGATGGCTTGCATGAAGCAGCTTACAATGTGGTACATTCATGTACCACCAAATTGATCCATAATAGCAGATTTCTCAATTTTTTATTTTTTATTTTTAATTAATTTTATTTTTGAAATTCCATTTTTATCCATCTTCACCCCTCTCTGCCTGCCCCTTCCCCTTCCTCCACCTCCACCATGATTGGTTATGCTACTAGAACACAAGTGGTTCGTCCAGTCCAATGTCGTACTCCGCCCATCGCCGGAGTCTACAGAGCCATCGCACCTTCATATTCTTTCTGTGGGTGAGTGAAGTTTCACTCCAAATGTCACAAATTTAGAAGCCCCAAATTCCATCAAAACCCTAATCCTAACCCTCTTTAATTTCCATTTTAAAAACAAAATTAACTATTTAGATTAATTTAAATTATATTTTTGGATGAGAGATTGGTTGAATCAGATGGTCTCCTTGTTACCGCACTCCACCAGAAATAGAGAATTAAATGAGTTTGTGGGTTTTGTTCGTGCGATGGCCTCTGGAAGAAAAAAAAACGTGAAATAGAAGAGGATGATTTGAAGGAGAAGAAAAGAGTGGGAGGCCAAAAGTGAATAGTGAGATGGCTTCTTGGTTCTTTTGAGAGAATGGGCTTGCATCAGATTGTCAAAAAGGATTGATCAATGATTTCCATAAGGAAATGGAAATCCATGATTTCTGATGTCATTTTGCACAAGTGACCTCACGGGGAGGCATGAAAGTTTTTTTACAAAAATCATTCATAGAAATCCATGATTTTCGATACCCAAACCGCAACAGTGAGAAGGGAGAGAGATGACAAAGAGAGAGTGAGAAGGGACAGAGACGCGATGGTTGGTGGGGTGTCTGGTGGTGTGGATAGGTAGTGATAAAATTGTCTTTTGGATTTTTGTTTGGTTACTTGTATTATTAGGTATAGGTTAGTGTTTTTTTTTTTGGATCATCAAATTTGAACCATAAATTAATTTAGTAATAAATCTAATGATAAAAAATGATGCTTCATCCATGTACCATTTACTACACTACTTCATCCTAGCCTCCACCTTGCAAAGTTGCTGCCTGTGAAAATGGAACCTAAAATTTGGGAGATAATTGCTTCCAAAGTTTGCCAGCAACATCAACAGTGTACTTCACACCTTCCATTCTCTCCGTTGTGAAATAGCTTAAATTTATAAAAAAAATTATTTTATATCATCTAATTTGTTTTAATTTAAGAGTATATTTGAGAAAGCTGAAAAAAATGGATTATACTGATAATCGATTATATGCATAATCGATTATTGTGATAATTGATTATAATCATAATATATTTTTATTTGGATATATTTGATGAAAAGTGATTTTAAGATAATCTATTTCGTTTGGATGATGCAAAAAAATCACTTTTACATAATAAATTACAAAAAAGTGTATGCAGTTATTTATATAATTTAATAATATTTGTTTGAAAGTTAGTTTTGTAGGGGTAAATAGAGAAAAGAGTTTTGATAATGAAAAATAATCAAATCACAACAATCTTAAGATAAAATAAATTAGATGACATAAACCAGCTTTTTTCCCCCAAAAAAAGCTCTTTTATAAATTTAAGTTAATTGCCAAACATGATAGATTATGTCTGAAACAACTTTTTAGCCAAAAAACAACTGAAATGAGAAAAATTAATCTTTCCCAAACATGCTCTTAAGATTGTTGTGATTTGATTATTTTTCATTCTCAAAACTCTCTTCCCAATTTATCCCTATAAAACTAACGTTCGAACAAATATTATTAAATTATACAAATAACTTCATACCATTTTTCATAATTTACTATGTAAAAGTGATTATTTTTGCACCATCTAAACCAAATAAATTATTTTAAACTCGATTTTTAGCAAACATATCCAAACAAAAATTGATTCTGCTTATAATCGATTTTCTAGCTTTACCAGATATTTGAGACATTGTTTTGCAATAAAAATGTAATAACTTGTCAATGAAAATACACATATGTAACAAAGGTTATACATGTCCTATTATCACTGAAAAAATAACACCAAAATTTTGTCGTAATAATAATGATATGCGTGTATGTTTGGTTCCACTTTTGGAGACACCAGAAGTGTTTCTGTCCCTGTCAAATATGATTTTGGTAAAATAGAGGTATTTGGCTATTGTCTGACAAAATTGATTTTGTCTTCAAATGTGATTCTAGTGGTTGTAGCTTCTGCGTTGAATTGAAAAATTTACACTAAGTTTTACATCAAACATGTTTTTAAAATATAAATATCCAAACATAAATCACTTCACTTCAAACTCAATTATATTGAAATCAATTCTACATAATCCGTTCTATCAAAAATTACGTTTGTCAAACGCTCATCCAAATGCATACGCATAAGCTTTGGAAAACCTGGTTTACACATTGGATGAAACCTTATTTCATGATATTTTCGGTCAAATTATGACTAAAAAACTTTCAAAAGTTAGATCAAATAAGCACCAAATTCTTTTTTTTTGGTAAATAGCACCAAATTCTTTTTATAGAAAAGTATGAACTTGTATAAAGTATTTTAAATTATTTATAAAAAATATTAAAAGGATATAAAATTATTTGTTAAATAAAGAATTACTTTAACTTCTCCCCTGTTTATATATGTAAACATTTGTAAAAGAAAGTCACGTTAAAGTGATGAAGTGTGATTCCAAATTTATACAACTAGAATGTTGTTTTCATGTCATAATCAAAATAAAAATTCACATTGAAGAAAAACCTTTAGAAATCAATTCTAAGTTTAATGTGGACAAGTCATGTTGACGAGAACCATTTGAAAATCAATTCTTAGAAGAAAAATATGATGATTTTTTATGCTTTATTTGTTTTGGTTTCATTTCGAGGCCATTAGGTGTTATGAGTGGCAAAAATATTTTTTTACGTCAACATAGCTAGAACTTAACAAAGGACTCTTTTCTGTTTTTGGTAACTGAGAGAAAAAGCAAAGAACTTAAGTTCACAACACAATTGAAAACAGAATAGTAGAAAGGAATAAAGAACGGTAGCTGGAGAAGCACGAAAATGTGAATATTAGCATAAGAAGTAGCCTGATGATAAAAATTGCAAATAAATTAATGGTGTAATACACTCCCTACTTCTCATCTGACCCAACTAATTGATAAATCGATTGTGGTTCAATATACTCACTCTATCCTGAATCAGAATTTCTGAATGACAACTCCACCATACACCTAAGGCAAGTGGAATCAGGCTATCACAGGAAGGTATTGGTTATGCTATAGAAACTACAATTTACAGTTTTATGTCCTTTATTTTGCTTTTTTTATTTTATATTTAAGATAAGATTTCTTTTGTCATCAAGTCTTTGACTTAATTGTAAAGTGGGAGTATTCACGTCCAATTTAATAAAAAGATAAATTACAAATCCATCTAAAAAATCGAAAATCAATAAAAATTTGACCATTGCAGATTAATTTTATAAAAAAACTATCGGCTCAGTTTTAGGATTCATTTTCTAAAACCAAATCAAGTCGCACATATTGCACGTATATATTCTTTATACTTTATAATTACACATTACTCTAAGTTGCGGTTTTTGTTCTATCTTTGATTAAAGTTTTTGTATTCCTTTTATTTAGATAGATCATCTCTAAAATAAAACAATTTTCTTATTACTTTAGTTTCTTTATTTGGAATATCAAAATGAAAAAAAAAAAAAGAAGCTTAAGGGTTTTAGTGAAAATAAAATATCAACAATTGGATGACTTTGAAAATGAAAAAGAAAAAAAAAATGTTTGAATGACTTTATAAATGGTTAGAAAAATGGTCATTTTGGATGTTATTTTGATTGCTATTAATTATACTTTTATTATTTTAATTCAATCCAAACCAATTGAAATTCATGTAAAGAAAAAAATTTAAAATTGGGTTGAATTGATTCAATTTTGAGATGGAAGCAATCTAAACTAACTACAAGTAATTACCATGTTTCGATGTGATTATTTTTGTTCTTGAAACCCATCTAAACTGTTAATTGATTTACTAAAGGTATATGAGTTAATTCTCAAGTATAACTCAAATTTTCTTCCCAGACCTCCTCTCTCATTTCATCCATGTTCCAAATAAAATTGTAAGAACTGTTGTGTGTCCATGGCAATAAAAAAACTGACATGAGAGTACTCCTTTGTTTTGATGAGAAATAAATTTGTTTCACATGAACGAAAAATAGTATAAAATTAATAATAATGTATAAATATATAACTATGTTATACAAACAAAACTTTACCAACATGTGGTTGGTCGGAATGGTAACGAACTCGGATTCCTTAAACAAGTGGTCAGGAGTTCGATCTCTGACTCTTGCGTACGGAGAAAACATGATTGGAGAGGTCAGCCCTTAAATGTCATTCAGTATCTTGATGGATTAGTTTTCGCAGTTACGCGTGGAGGATACTCTAAGAAACAAAAAACAAACAAAAAATACAAATAAAACTTATTTTTTTATTATTATCAATCGAGCTAACACCCAAAATAACATACTAAAAACGAAACGAGAAAAAGTAACACCTCTACTACCCTCCTAAAAGAGGGATTAAGGACATTTGCTTTTCCCTAAACCACATATTTTCTTAAAAATTTGGGTTTGGATTCCCTACCTTCAAAATTTACTATATTCACTCATATGCATCATTAGATGCATTTGAGTGTGCATTAAATAAATAAAATAACAATGATCGAATAATGCATATGAGTGAATGTAGTAAATGTAATGAATTTTGAATGCAGGGAACCCAAATCCTAAAAATTTATATCTATATACGATTCAGGATGATAATGAAATACATATTAAAACTGAAAAAAATAAATAAATGGGATGCAAAAACTTTTGAGTTTGTTGTCATAAAAAAACTGGATTTGAGTTGTACACAAAGATTTTATGGGCCAGGCCCAGTTGCTAAACTGAAAGTGGATCCATGACCCGACCTGAGAGAAATAAAACCGAAGCAGCGACCTTAAAAACCCTAATTCCTTCACTTTCCACAACACTCTCTGGTGGTAGTTAGGGTTTCACGAGCTACGAGTTACAGAGGTAAAGTCTCTCCCTTTCGATCTTCTTCTTGCTCTCGCCTTCACTGAAACCCTTATTTTCGTGTTGATTTGTTCCTCTTACAATGTTATTTCTAAACCACGAACAATTTCTGAAGTGTGTTTTTTTGTTATGGATTAGGGAAATGGCTCCTAAACAGCCTAGTACGGGTCTGTTTGTTGGATTGAATAAGGGTCACGTTGTCACCAAAAGGGAATTGCCTCCACGCCCCTCAGATCGCAAGGGGGTAAGTTTCAATTTTTCACTCCCTTTTTTGCACGTTTTAGATTGTAAATGATGTTATAAGAAGCACAATTTGATATTAGCTTTTGTAGTTTTTTTTTTCTAGTTGTAACAAATACAGTGTTGTCTTACTGAATCAGAAAGCAGCTTTTTGAGTTTTACAATTGTTTGTTCCTTTTAAATGCATATAAATGTGTCTGACTTTAGATTATCTCATTTTTCTCGCAGATTTTGAACCATTGTTTGCAGTTTTTTGTTTCCCAACTGAGCCCAACGTTTGAAAACTCCTTTTGCCTCCCTTTACCCTTCATAAACTTTGTTCCTGGTTTTAAAAATCTAATTATTTATAAACAAGCATAAGGTTGAAAATGTTTGAATTATGTTTTGATGGTTAATATTTGTGAAGCTGTCTTGAATCATGTTGAATGAAATATAAAAATAAATGGAGGAACTGGTTGGTGGAGGGGCAAACCATTAATCCGCCACAGGGACTGATTTTTTTTTTTGAAGTAATGATGATTAATTTTTTTTGTGGTGTTCTTGGCTTGCTTATCTTGAATGTGGTCCTGAAAATTTATGTTGACTCAAACAGAAAACAAGCAAGAGGGTGCACTTTGTAAGGAACCTCATACGTGAGGTTGCTGGTTTTGCGCCTTATGAGAAGCGTATAACTGAGTTACTCAAGGTTGGAAAGGATAAGAGGGCACTGAAAGTTGCAAAGAGAAAGCTCGGAACCCACAAGCGTGCAAAGAAGAAGCGTGAGGAGATGTCGAATGTTCTTCGGAAGATGAGGTTTTCTTATGTTCTTTTGTCAACATTATTCATACCATAAACGATGTATTAAACTGTTTAGCATTCTTGACTGTAGACTTGGTGGCGATTGTTGCTTATGTCACTTTCTTAACTGTGTGCAGGGCTGGTGGAGCTGGTGACAAAAAGAAATAAGTCTTGTTTACTTTGTTCTACTTTCACAGGGCAAATCAATATTTTGATGGACATGCTGTCTTAGTTTTGTTTAATTCAAGCATTTACTTTTAGAAATATGTTTCATTTAACTCAGACATGATTTATTGGAAGTGCGGTGGCTTATTGTGTTTTACCAGAAATGAGAGTTAAAATCTTATTCAAGTGAACATGGCATCTGCTTTATGTTTTCTGCCTTTTATCTATGCATGTCTGGTGAGCCTTGCATTCTCCCAGCACGTCTATTGAGTTGTTGAGTAATGAGTTACGATTGTAACAACCACCAGTGCTACACAAAACACACCTTGGTGCAAGCTGTGGATCTTGGCGTTCATCCACACCCGGGTATGAGAGTTTCTTGTGCTGAAAGGGACCTATGAATTGGCAATAGCAAAAATATTCACTACAGTCTACAGTGGTGATGATTCTATCATTCGAGTGTACGGTAACACCTAAAACTTTTTACTGAACATCTTATCAGATGTTTTTATACGTTAAGCATTTTCGTTTCTCCAAATATTAACGATAATTTGCACTTACTATCGGTGTTATAATGTGAACATCTCATTCTTCATAACTGGCACTGTGCTGTGGCTTGAAGTTCTTGCACAAATTCGTTATTATGGCCAGTTTCACGTCATCTAAGATTGAACGAGCTTGTGGACATTAGAAGCCAAAATTTGAGAGAAAAAAAAGATGGTTATAAGTTAATACAACTTACTCGTATTTCTTTTCAGTCTATCAATCATAAATGCAACCTGCCGAATGTGGGTGGTTGATGATGGTGATGACCATTCCATGAAAGCAGTAAATTTTAATGAAATTATTTGATGGAAAAACGGATGGCGGGCAGAAGATAAAATGAAAGAACTAATATGAAACATCATTAGGAAAACATGATCAAGACCACAGCTCAACGTGCTTCAGGACAATCTTGAACCTTGGTCTTTCGGTTTATTTCTTTATCTTTACATAAAGGAGATGGATTGCAGACCTGTTTAAGCTATAACGGCAAGTGTTGTTTCAATTACACAAAAATGGTATGATTCAGTGGAATATACGAATATGTTGTGTTCCTCAGAAATGCCCCGTATAATAAAGCACTGAAAAAAGGGAGAGATCAGGAGTTGAACTTCTTTTGGGTCAGCTTGTCAACTCCACCTCTACAATCATCTGCTACTCGCTTTGCCCCTTCTTTGATAGCAAATCTAAATTCAAGAGCACTTTGCTGCACCTCTGACTTACCTGCCTTTAAGGTTGCAGCCTCTCTTAATTCTTCAGCCTGCTTTCCAGTTTTGTATGCCCATTCCTTCGATCTTGATAGTAATAGGGAAAACATGTGGATGATCTTGTCAACTGTATCTCTAGATTTTCCTCTCATATCTGCTGCCTTTCTTTTTTTAGCTTGTCCAATACATTCTCAGCCGTGTCAACTGTGCCTTGAACACCTGATAACTGCTCTCTAGCATCGAGCCATGTAACTCCAGAACAATCGGTGAAACAAGCTGATAATACTTGTATTCTTTAGAGGACTAAAATGAATATTGCCTTTCATCTTGGGTGTAGGTACTAGGTATAGAAGGAATATAAAACTAACAATGATCAAATAATACTACTAAAATTCGTATTTGTGATACTATCCACAAACCACAATATACGAGTATGAGCACGCTTTATAAGCGTTACGAATTTGAGTAAATACCCAATTTGGTCTCTGAAATTATAGGGTCGTATCAACTTAGTCCCTCACATTATCAATACTTCAAAATGATCCTTGAAATTTCAAAATGTAGCAAATGCATCCTGACATTATTCATTTAGTTTCAAATGCATCCCTGACATTACCAACTTAATGTCATTATAGTCCATACAAATATCAATGGAGGGACGAATCTGATTAACTTTCTACAATTTCAAGGATCATTTTGGAATATTGATAATGTGGGGGACTAAGTTAATACGACCCTACAATTTCAGGGACCAAATTGAGTATTTACTCTTACGAATTTGGAAGAAGTTGTAAAGGATTAAGGCCTTATTTGGGTGCTGACCAATTTTATATAATCAGTTTCAAAATTAATAGTTTTGTAATGTTTGTACTGTTAATGCAGTCGCAGTCCGTCATTTGTCAGCATTGTTTAGAAGTTCCTTAAATACAAAACAGCGGTTTACCAAAAGCACTTGAAAAAACAGACACATTTTGTTTTAGTTGTACAGTGAGGGTCTTCTTAAGTTTATTTTTGCATCAAATGAAACTATCTTTTCCAGACCATCTTAAAGGCATACACACCTCTTACATCAACATACTTCAATGTTCACCAAAAGCACATTGGATAGGCATTTGTTTGAGCAACCACATATTTTTGCAACAAATTAATTTTCCCTTCATCCAACATATGCTCTTAACAATCACAAATTTCATTAACAATATTGTTCTAAGTTAGAAATTGACCACATTAGTGTCACCAAAGAATACTACGCTTTTCTCTTGGTGAATCAACAAATTACTTTTGGGTGATACCAAGGATTCAAGAAAGTGGCAATCCTTTAATCTAATCGTCAGTTTCTTACAATTTGAGCAGATCTGAACAAAAATATATTTTTTCTCTATCATCCTAAGACCACAAGTACCTAAATAATTGAGTGCAAACTTGACCTATGTACAGTCACTTTTCACCCGCCTGAGCTCTCACAGGAGCTTCCAAGATTGGACACTATATCATGCACTGAAACTCTGATTATGTTGCTTCCTGATGATCTTGAAACATCCACACAATCCTGCAGGTCTGCATCACAGGTTATCAAAACCCATTCATGATCATCATCCAGGTACTTGATATCAAATGTACCCACCTCTAATTTCAACCTTTTGGCAATTTCTTCTTTCAAATCCACAATGCCACAGGTCAAAGAGACCCGAAACCTTATGATATCTTCTCTATATGTTGCCTTAATAGTCACACTCTTGGTTTCTTTCCTTGCTGTAAAAGGTGTCACTGTGTTATTAAGAGTATCCATGCTTTGCTTAGGAGTCAAATCAGAACATGGCAGATGAGTCCCACATGCTTCTGGAACCAGATCCTCCAAAACGGCTTCTGCTACTGAAGGACACAAATTTCTTAAGTCTTTGGAACTACCTGCATCCTCTATTAGCATTCCTCCAAATGGTTCTTGAAATTCTATTGCCACAAAGTCAGGAATAGGGTAATCAGTAGGACAGCTCAGTGTATTAACTGGCTGCAATGTCAACTCTGGTGATCCCCTTAGCACAACACATTGCTCATTGTTGGATGTAATGAATATATCTTTAATGGGAGAACTTTCATTTGGGGGACTACCATGACATGAACCATGTGAAGTAGGATGTGTGCTATCTTCACTTGAGCCACTACCAGTTATAGTCTTTATGGGGTCTTTCCCAACCTCGTGAGGAGACCTACCTTTATCATTAATCACTTTCTCAAGACTCGGTGTCATTCCTCCTAGCAATTGATCTTCCATCACAGCCTGTCTGTTTGTTTCTGATACTTTAGAGGCATCTAAGTCATTTTGTTTCATCCGAAATTCTGATGGCCTAATGCTTAATGAGGCTTGCTGTCTGAACTTGTTTGGAGTAGAAGGCTCAGGAAAGGAAGCCACAGCAATGGGAAGTGGACTTGTGTTGAGAGAATCCAAGCTGAATGCTCCTTCAGCACCATGGACAGATTCAATAACATGCTTGAGCTTGGACAGGGAACGGTTAACCTTGTTGATCTTTCGAGATGGCCAACGGGATATCCCATGCTGCCTACAGATGCGCTTCATTGTAGTAGGGCAAACTGTACAGCAAGAACATATCTAAGAACAATATGTTTGAGCTACTACTTTCTTTCCCTTTTCCTTTGATAGAACTTATACTAAGAATAATTAAAAAAAAAACATTTGGTATGTTTTGGAAGCATAATGTATTCTTTAATTCCAGATAGCAGCAGTTTATTGAAGTAGAGCAAAATACATAGCAAGGAATATATATATATATATATATATATATATATATATATATATATATATATATATATATATAAATGAAAGAGATGCTACTAAGAAACAATGACAATATATGTGATTTTCATGTGTATCCTTAGATAAATATATGTTTCCACCTAGCAGCAGGTTAATAGAGATAACAAACAAAAGTATTACTTATCAAATATTTCAGGGTATGAACATACCACCAAGGCTCTTTGCAGCATCTTTAAGACTCCCAGCGAAATAACGTTGCAGAACTTCAAGACTAATAGATTTCTCAGTTTTTCCACGTTTTCTCTCTGGAGGTTTCTTTACGTTTCTAGTGTCTAAGAAGGACATCTGATCAATGCATCCCTGTGCAGTATCACCAAGACTCCCTCCATCATTTATGTCATTACAGTACATCATTATTTGCTGTTCTGATGGATCTTCTGGAATTTCCTCCCCCATATTTGGCAAGGCATCAGTTCTAGACGGTGATTTAGTAGATTGGTCAATTGGAATAGATTCAAGCCTCAAATGAACTTTTTCATATGTTGCTTCAATAATTTCAATTGAACCATTCTCCTCAAGTTCAACGCCAGCAGCAATCTTAAGACTCTGGAAATGTTGTTTCATTGTTGCCAATATGGATCCTAACAAAGTCTTTTGTTCATGAAAGTCTGTGATCCTAGGAGGCAGAAAAAACTCTAACACATAATCATCATTTTCGGTATGAGAGCTTCGTAAACAGATTGCAAAACAACTTGTTAACCCAAACATGAGAGCATAATGAACTAAGGGGTAATCAGTTTTGCAGAATTGGGTGATGTTTCTGCAGAAGCACATGTTGTGGGATAAAAATGCCCTCCCAGCAACCCCTTGACCTTGTTGTAAGTGATGCTCAACACAAGCCTCACGAAAACCCCATAAATGAGCATCTATGATATAGAATGCTACATCAGTTGTAGACATGCAAACTTGGCCCATGCAACTACCATCAAAACTAGAACAATTTTTCTTTACACCACCACCATGGGCCAAAACACTACGATGCCTACAGGGAACCCATGTTTGGGCCAGTGGTACGTTATGAGTTTCACACACCACTGCCAATATCTCCAAGATTTCTGCTAATGCATTCTGCCGGCCTTCATTACAAATCTGGTTTAAAAGCATTGCCAAATTATATCTGTGAGAAAAGAGTGTTAAGATATACAGCAACTGCAATATCTAGCTTTCAGAAAATACACTGGATACATAGGCATGCATCATGCAAGATAGTGAAAATCACCTGAGTGTACGGATGGTCCAAAATTTCTGAACTCCTCAAATTTACTGCCTGCAAGGAAACTGACAGCAGGTGACTAAGGAATCTAAAATTGTTTGTGATTACATAAAAGTTCTAACATGCCAGTACTATCAGTTAAATGATCTCATGGGAGTGAAAATCAATCTTGATATATTATAAATTAGAATCATCACATGGTACTTGCCAAACATGAGCAAAGCATAAAAGTAGGTATAAACAGAAAAATTGAAAGAAACCCAACCTTAAGGGCTTTGCAGATTTTATCAACCTCAGGAGCATAGTTAATCTTCTGTGAAGTCATTATCAACTCCAGTACACCAACACATGACTGCAATGAAGGTTCAAACACAGGCAAAGCTAAGGTTCCACGAACATTGTAATGTTGAGCATGATCTCGGCGTGGATACTCTTTACTAGAATAATACTGAACATTGGGAGTCCATTCTGGTAATTTATGCTGAAAAACCCGACCAGGAAGTCCCAGAGTTCCATCATTCTCCCCATCCACAGAAAACATGTACCTCAAGGAGACCATTCTATACTGATTGAGTCCATTACTATGTGGATCAAGAACAAAGGGTTGACCTGAAGTTGTGAGCACATAACGATTACCATTCCTCACAGGTGCCCAAACCTGAGCCAGAACATTCTGTTCAGTCAACTCTTTGAAGTGGCGAAGCGCTTGTGTCATCTTTTCCTTGATTACACAATACCTGTCCAAATTTTCTAATGATGGCAGAGGCACAAGGGGTGGCAAAAGTTTGGTGCTTTCATCATTCTCCACTGGCTTGTCAATAATTGAATTTGAATCACCTGAAAACAGTAGCTTCAGTCAGAAGAAATGCAGCTCCCAGCAAAAACTAAAAACATACATGTTTAGCACCAGATAGCATTGGAGTATACTACGAAAACTTTACAGTTGTGGTACCAATAAATTTGAGCTCAAATCATAATAATATATCTATAACTTCCAACCTTATAAACACTTCAAGAACCATTAAGAAAAGATAAAAATAGCAAACACAGGCAATTTGTAAAAGCCCAAGAAAGTAGTTATAGAACAAACTCTGGCTTACAGATATTAACTTGCTTGAACGCCACTGAAAGGAGTACAAACATGTGATATGAAGCCATGAAGCTTTAGCTGTTGAGTTTAAAAGAGGGAGATAAAAGAAATTCAACTTCAATCACATGAAGTCCATCCATATATCATTTATGCCTTACAAATTACAATCAAGTTCCTCAGCATCAAATAAAGCTTCAAGCACAATAAGGGGCAAGTCCTCCCCACCACAGACACACACACACACACACACACACACACACACAAAAAACTTCAAACTAAAAATAGGCAAAGAAAATTCCCCTAATAAAAAAATTTATTGCAAAAATCAATTCTAAACCTTATAAGATTTTCAAATCATATTAAAGCAAGTTTAGTTGCATCTATTCAAGTTACAGTCAACTGGGTATTTAAGCAAGTCCAAAAGATTGATGAAAATTCCAAAACTCAAATCAACAAAAAAACAACCAAAACATACAAGAGAATATCTTGTGGCAATCAGAGAAGGCTGAAGCTGCAAGCCTAGCATGCCTGTCATCTTCTACATCAGAAAAAACCCAGAGAGGAGATGAAGGTTGGTCAGAGGAGGTGGAGAACAGCAAAGGTGACATGGGGTTGGAGATAAAGGACATGTGATCCAAAGGCCATGAACTTTCCAGGTCCAGATCGAAATCCATGGTGCATACTGGTTTCTCTCCTTGCTTTGACTTGGGAAGAAAGTCTGCATTTTCTTCCTCAGATTCTGACATTTTCTCAGTCTGAAAAATTTGTGGGTGCAGACAGCAGAGAGATAAATATTGCAACTTAGAATAAGTGGATGATGATGATAATCATTATGATGGGTAACATTGCAGAATACTTAGATAATATGATTCCATGTGAAAAAATTTACAGTGGCTCTAACACTTGCAAGTTGTGACAAAGGGAAATTAAAATATTCAATTCAATTCCTTTTAGAAAGAAAAAAAGGAATATTTTATTTCTTATTGTGGTACCATCTACCAAGAGAAGGGCACTTGCACTTGTCTTTGTCTATATTTTATTTATGACAACAGTTTCAAACCGCTGATACATATATGGGGGAGAAGAACTAAAAAAGGAAGCAAAGGAAAAGTTGTCTAGGATTGATAAAGGGGCATTGTTATGATACCTTTAAAAAGTAAACGGTTTGGATATCCTATATCCAATTAGAATGTATCATCTCAATTAATTGAATCATGTGAATATCATATGGGACTAAATTTTTATCATCTGATTGGGTCACATAGGCAAGGATATGGTACCAATCTTCCTTGTTGCAGATGATATGGAAAGAAAATTATAATTGTCTTACGTGGTTGTAACTGCAGAAGTAGTTGTTTGTTTCTGTCGTGGATGAAAATGTATTTCCCTTTTCATTCAGAAAAAAAAAAAAAAAATAGTGGTTTGAAGAATTTTGTGAATAAAAGCCATATAAGTATTTGTCTAAGAATAATGATACTTTACATCTTTTTACATTATTTTTATATTACTTTTAAAATATGATTTTAATTTTAATATATTATTATTATAAGATTTTTACATTGTCAACCAATCATAAATCATCTTACGTGAAACTTTTATACATCATTTGGTTTGGTTGAGTAGATTTTGGAAAGGAGAAATAGAGAAGAGAGAATTAGGAGAGAAAAGTGGATTTTATATTATTTGATAAAGAAGAGAAAAGTGGGAGAAGAGAATTGGGTGGGACCCACCTAAGAGAATGTCTCCCTCCATTGTAGAAAACCAGGGAGAAACGGGATAATGAAATGGCAATGATATCCTTTTATTTTTAATTGTGTAAATATGTTATTAGAAATAAATATGTTTTTACAGAAAAACTCAAAAAAAAAATTCTCTTATACTTTTTTTTCAACTTTTTTCAATCCAAACAATCAAAAAATCTATCAATTTTTTATTTATTTTCTCTTCTCTCCTACTTTTTTTCCTCCGTACTTCTTTTATCCAACTTCTTTCTTTATCCAAACAAAGCATTAAGGTAGTTACGATAAGATTCAATTTTTTTAATGATATGATAATTTATGGTTGGTTGTCTATAAAAAAATATTTATACTGACAATATATATTAATTAAATCCATAAAGTATTTAGATATAAAAATATGGAGTATAATGTTCTCACTTTTTTACACTTATTTTACAATCATTGATCTTTTATTCGTTGTTGCACTAGTGCACAATATGCATTCCACATCAGGAATTTACAAAGGTTGCTTTAGACCCATAGTAGAAAATAGCGCGGTAGTAATTTTGTAATAAATTGCATTCAGTTTAAGTCTTTCCATTACGGTTCCCTATCTAACCGTAGTAGAAAGTCTTTTTTACTGCACGCGTTCACTTCCCACTACGGTTGTATTTATAACTACAGTAGAAAGTTTATTTTCTACTACGGATCTAAATGCAACCGTAGTGGAAAGTCTTTTTTCTTGCGCACGCTCACTTTCCACTACGGTTGCATTTAGAACCGTAGTAGAAAGTCTAATTTTGAAATAATATAAACAACTCCCTCCCTGCGTATTACAATGTTACTCTCTGCTCTCTCGTGCCTTTCACATTAAACCATTTCCCTCCATTTGGCACCACCACCACCACCTTCGTATTCAGCTCTTCACCCGCGCCTCACACTTCACATAAACCACTTCATTCCCTCTTGAGGTCGTCGCGAACTCCTCCGAAGATCGCTCCATAATGGTAAGCTCCATCATTATTTGGGTTTTGTTTTGATTTCTAGGTTTGGGTTTGGGTTTGATTTTTCCCTTTGTCTTTTTCAGATACTGCATTCCCTTAAGTAATCACTACCATGCCACCACGCCCTCAGGTAATCCCCATCATGCACCCTGTGTTTTTTTATTTTGGTCCCTGTATTTTCAGATATGGTTGTTTTGTTTGTTGAAGTCAAACTCTATTTTGTCCTTTCTGAATCAGTGTTGTAGGATGTTGATGCAAATTTCAGTTCAACTTTCAATTGAACTTTCATTTTTTGAAACCCTTTCTGAATCAGTGTTGTAGGAATAGTGATAAAAATTTAACTTTCAGTTCATGAACCAAACAGTGACTGCTTATGTTGCTTCTTAATCTCTTACCTTCAATCTTTGAATGATGATGCTTTATCTAAGTTATTTTGTTAAAATCCTTATTTGAAACCCTTTATCCAGATTATTTTGTTAAATGATAATGCTTCAAACAGCTGTTGATGTTGTAGGCTAGTAGCCTTAGATGATAAATATTTTTGGTGTGCATTTGGTTTGCTTTGTTTATTGCTTTGGTATCTTAGTTCATCCAACTAACGTTAAAGCTTGAGATTCATATGATAGTGGGGATTTTGACTGTATCAGTGGGAAAGTTCTACCATTTTTATGTAACATTGGAATTAATCCATTGTGTTCTATTTATTTCTTCAGTTGAACTGAACTATTCCTGTTGCTAGCTACCCTTTACTGCTAGCTGCTTCTCATTTTTTTTCATTTTTCAGCAAGGTATAACCCTTTATGTTTTTGTTCGTGTTTTTCGTTAAAAACTCAGAATGTTTTTCGTTTTTGGTGTTAATAAATTAGGAAAGTCTTAGTTTCTCGTTTGAGATTTAATATTAATGAGGATGTGTACTTTTTTAAGGTATCACTCATTGTATTGAATCTTGAGTTGTCCAAGTTGGACAGTTAGGGGAAATTTTTTTTCTTCATTTAGTTAATAATTATTCCTTAATTCTCATATACTATACAAGGATCATTGGCAATTAGCGATTCTTTACCCTCGCCGGAATGAAGTCGCCTTCTTGTGTTTATTGCACCATACCCCACCTACAGTTTTTAAGGAAGTAGTTGTTATGTAAGCAAGCTTCTTTTACTTTTAATTTGTAATATTACATTTGTTTATGTGTTTTAATATTTGATGCATCAATGTTTATTTATCACAGAGCTATGCAGACATGTAATAGCTTGGAAGGTAAAAGAAGGGTCAAGAGTAAAAAGCCTCAATGGATTTACCCACATGTGAGTAGTTAGTTCGAGATTTCATCAGAGGTTATATATATAATAGTAGTTATATAACCTTATATTAATTTATTGTTTATCATTTGTAATCTCATCAACAAAGTGACAGCCGAGAGTGTGGATATTATGTCATGAGTTATATGTTCACTATTGTCTGCGAGTATTACTTCTCAATGGGCGGAGATAATTATTAATAGAATTTTTAAGTACAAGAGTTAGTTAAATTATTATGTTTGCTTTATTACTTGATAAGCAAAATGTTTAATTTTTCTTATGTTATGTGAACTTGCAGACTTTCAACAATCCGGCTCCACTATCTAATGATGATATTTAGGACATCAAGGAAAAATGATCAAACTTCTTTGTTTGACTATTGTAAAGATCATAACAAGATATAATTTTGATGCATTTAATTAGTTTGACATTCATATAGGTTTTGTAGGAATCATATATATAGCTTAATTAAATGTATTTAGTTTTGACACTTTGTTACCATATTTGTATTGATTGAGTACTATTGAAATTAATCAAATATCTTTGTTAATTAACACTTGTTCTATTAAGCATATATATACACACTTTGTTGATTTATTTGTTCAACTTGGTTTAGTATATCTATTATTGCTGTTGAATTAGATTTGCCTGGTTTGTATAAAACTGATTGAAAAAAGGAAAGAGAAGAAAGGAAAACAAAAAAGATTATTAAAAAAAACACTTTCTACTACGATTGTGATCATAACTGTAATAGAAAGTGACTTTCTAGATGACTTTCTTCGTCCAGAAAGTCACTTTCTACTATGGTTTGTTAAGCATAGTAAAAATGTAACTTTCCACTAGTGGAAAGTTACCACTTTCTACAATATATCTTTCTACTATGATGATTCAATAGTAATAAAAAGTCAAAATCAACCGTAATAGAAAGTGCATCATGAAGTAATGTTGTTTCCAAAGCAAAAGAATACATGATCCATGGTTCTAAAGCATATGACAAAAAACGGTGTGAGAAAAAACAATGCAAGAATTTCATTCCTTAAATAGTTTAATTTTGATATAATCACTCTTTTGGTGTAATCTTAAGGATTTACTCGAAAAAAATTGCTGAATCTATTACTTGACTACATCACTGTTTGTACGTACGCGACAACCAGAAAAAAGATAGAGGCTAGTGGGGATTTCTAAAAGTTTATTAACTAAAAAACTCTGATATAATGATATATTTGGTTGGCTAGCTTAATCCCACAGAAAGCAACAATTATGATACTTCATCTCTTGGGGGTTCTTTTATTTATGCAATTAATTTTGGACTCTTGCTCATATGGATGCTTGCACAATCTTATTTAAAGTGAGTTAATTTTTAAAGTAAGTATGTATTCAACTTTGATTTAAAAAAGTATATCAAGACAAGATCTCAACTCACTAAATAATAATCTAAAGATAAATATACTTTTATTTACTTATTTAAGAGACAAACACATTTTTAAAAAAAATCCTTACCAAGTCAAAAAATAAATAAAATAAAGCATTGTATATGACCCCACTTGTGGGCTGTGGCTGCATATTGAGTACCGTGTCTTTGTTTCCATTTTACTATATATTCTCTAAAATAGCGACTGTATTTATGGGATTCGAAAAAATATATGAAAAATTACGATGATTTTTTCTAAGATTTAATTTAATTGTATTTGACATCCTTTCTGTTTCAAAAACTATGAGGAGGTTCCATCAAAAAAAAAACTATGAGGAGGTTAGTATAATTATAACTACATCTCCTCTAAAGACAGGTAAAATATAATGATAATTGAATTTCAATAGAGTTGTATATGAGTTTTGAAATAAGAGTCATGTCAAATAAAATTTAGTCAAATCCTAAAAAAATCTATGTAATTTCCTCGTAATCATATTATAGTAAAATACAATGCATCAAGGTCGATGTGCTGTTGAATCACTCAAGGCATCCAAATATGGCACTAGTTTTTGTTTGAAGGTGGGATGATATGTTTGATGGTGAGTTGCCCGAGAATGATTATTCTATGTGTAGCAGATTTTCAAAAGGTGAAAAAAGAAAGAAAACAGATAGGGAGATGATTAACATATATAAATTGTTTGTCTGATTAGCATCGAAATAATACATTTTTATGTGTTAATGGATCATTACTGATCTGCACATCTAGACCACAGATATCTCCTCGTGAAAAATTAATTAATTAGCTTATTCATAAATAAACAATTGCCATGTGCAAGACATTGGTTTTCCCGATTATTATCGGGAAGGGATTAATTTTGATATATTAATATAAAATATTTGAAATTATCAACCAATTACACATTATTTTATGCATGACTTTTATGATAATTATGATAATAATCAAATATTTTTAATAATATAATAATATATAATTGGTTAAAATAATAATTTGGTCCTTATATGTGATACAGATTCTTCATTTAGTTCCTATATGTAAAAAAATTTGGAAATGAGTCCCTACATGTGTAAACATTAACAAATTTGGTTCCTACATGTACAAACGTTAGCAAATTCATCTCTGCCATCAGCAAATTAGTCTTTATACGTGACACAAATTTTTTATTTAATCCCTAAACTTGAAAAATTAAATTGGTCCCTGTATGTGCAATCGATAATAATTTTGTCCCTATCATCTGTCAAGGAGCTCGGACCTAACTAAAAATTCTTTTCGTATGAATTATTTTTCATATATTATATCAATCTATTTCTTCGATTGAGAGTCAACTTGGATAATTTCATAATATAAAATCATTTACGGACCAAATTATACAACTTTTACTCTCAATAGAAGAAATAGATTAACATAATATATAGAAAATATTCAATACGAAAAGAATCTTTAGTTGGGTCCGAGCTCTTAGATAGACGGTAGGGACAAAATTATTATCGATTGAACATATAAGGACCGATTTGAAAATTTTTTTAGGTTTAAGGATCAAATCATAAATTTATGTCACGTATAAGGACCAATTTACAAACGACAGGGACAAATTTGCTAACGTTTGCACGTATAGGGACCAAACTTGCTAACGTTTACATATGTAGGGACTCATTTCAAATTTTTTTATGTATAGGGACTAAATGAAGAATTCGTGTCATGTATAGCTAGGGACCAAATTATTACTTTAACCTATACAATTGATTCACATTATAAAAAAATCTTTATATTAACAATATCTTATAATTAAATCATTTGCTATATATAATACTAGAGTTGACTAATAACTTATACACGTATTTCTTATGAAAATAAAAGGAGATCAATGTTTTTTCTCAACTCTGGTAGGTTTCATCATTATTTTGATGAAATGTCTATTTATGTTAAATAAAAAAAATTAGTTGCTTGTCTATATAAAAAAAATTACATTGACAATATATCAAAATTATGTCGATAAAAAAACCTCTTTATCGAATGAAGTTCAAAGTTTACAATAATTCATTTATTTTTGGATCCAACTTAAAAGGTGATTAATTACATTTTGTCGATAGAATTGTTACTTAGAAGTTAAGACATGCAACTTCGGCTCATCGGATTAACTCATTTATAGGTTGCTCAAAAAATATATTCGGCCGGATTAGTTCACTTTGGTATATATAAAAAGTTGACTAACTCGATTTAATCCATCAAGACTGGATCCCAAATGACAATTTTTACATTATTTATTTACTTTGGTTGGTATATTAATTTAAATGGAAAAAAAATGAGCAATCGTTAGTTCGAAGGGAAGCTGGCAGGGTGGCAGAGGACAACGACTAGTGGTGGTTGAGTCGTAGGGTGGCATGAGGTTCTACTAACGAGTGATGGCAATTGCGAGTTCCTAGCTGTCCCTATTTGTGCTGATGGAAGATGAAGGTCAGAAATGGTGGCGGACGATGGTTGCAAATGGTGGTCACAACACAAAATTGGGATTGATTTTTTATTGATTAATTGTACGAACATTAAAATCATATTTAAGAACATAAGAAAAACACAACATTGTTAGTTTATTTGGTAGAGATTATTTTCAAAAACGAGAAAAAAAAAATCCTGCAACACTTTTTATAAAAGCTATGTGAGAGAAGCTTTTGGCCAACACAATTTTGAAACATGATTCTATAGTGAGAAATCTAAAACAAACGGACACTAACATGGGTTCGTTTGGTGGTCAAGACATGATAAGGACGAATATGTTAAGAGGGTTGGATAATTAATGATAGGATAAAATATGAGCAATCAACACCTATTGATCCAAGTAACAAGGAGCTTGGTTCCCCTTAAGCAAGATCGATCTCAGATTTGAGTCTTGTGAATGAAAAAGTAAGCGTTGGAAGAGCTTTGCCCTCTTAAATGTGTCTTTCCGGTTCGACTCGGATCAATAAGGGTCCAATGTGATTTCTGGATACTGAGGGTCTCAGACCCCAAAAAAAGGATAGAATATGAGCATGATAAATTCTTATCCTATCCGATGTTTGATTCGCACCAAATAACTCACTAGATAGTATTATGTTATCTTACCTTATATTTGAGAGGAGCCGGTTAATAATAGCATATGATATAAAATATATAAAAATGATAAAATTATCCTTATATCAGAATTTTATATATTTTTTGAAAATTAATTGTTAATATTGTTTGACTCTTTATACAGTATTCATTCATTTCCCTCAACGTTGGACCATAAGATGTTGGAAATAGATGGACATATCTGATATGAACATCATTCTACACATTTGTTTATACCCAATTGGAATGATGATCTGCGATGGCAAAACGATATCATTGGTATGATAGTGCCTTTTAGAATTACATACAGTACATATTTAATAAAAATTAGAGATACAATCCTAGTAACCAATTGATATTATTTCTTATTAGTTTTATACCAACTGGGATTATATTTTTCTTTGTAATAACTTTTTTGGAATTACATGTAGTTCATATTTATTAACAAAGAGTGACAAATCCTTTTTTTTTTTTTTTATCAAAGCCAATCTATGGCAATTCATTCATAAAAATGTGAGTAATACAATTAGGAGCAATGCCGAAAATACAGGAGCCAAAAATTTGGGGAAGTCTAAATAAATTCTAATGCATAATTCAAATATATAATATCATATTATATTTCTAAAATTTAAGTTGTAACGTAAACTCAAAGTTGATCAAAAAATAATATTAAAGTAAAGAATAAAGGTCCAAATTGATCCTCGACAAAAAACACAGTGACATTTTGATCCCTGAAAAATAAAAAATATCAATTTGATCATCAAGAATGTAAAATATCGGTCAAATTGGTCCTTTTTAGGGACATTTTAGTCTTTATTAGAGACTAATTTGACTCTTATTTTATATTTTGAGGATCAAATTGATATTTTTCATTTCTCAGGGACCAAAATATCACCGTATTTTTTTGTCGGGGACCAATTTAGACCTTTATTCTAAAGTAAATGACTAGGAATTACTTTAAAATGCTTTTTTAGATTTTTTCGCAAGGATGAGTATTTTTATATGTAGATAAAATAATATTTTAAAATTTTTTGGGGGAGCCCAGGCTCCCTCAGGTCATCAAGAAGCTCCGTCCCTGGAGCTAGCATACAACACAGATTCCCTACTTAATGAATGAGAAAATTTGTTTGCTTGTCTCCTAATAAATATAACTTAGTAGTTTGTAGAAGAGGAGATGAGACATCAAACTCTGAAGTTCACCTTTGACGAAGCAAGTTCGTCCACCACCCCTTTACTATCAACTTCAAACTGGACATTGTTATAAGCCAGCTCTATGACCCTCTGAATGGTATACATCAAACCCATAGCTTCCCCAACTTTCACGGTCAGATTTGAGGCAACCCACAGAGTTTTAGCTTGCATGAAATTACCTTCATGATCACGGATACACATACCAAAACCAGATAAGTTTATATTCTCAAAGAACGCAGCATCAACATTGCATTTTAGAACACCAAAAGATGGAGGAGACCATCTTACCAACTCACGGACTGGGGCATGAAGAGTGACAAATCCTAGTTACCAATAGATACTATTATTTATTAATTTTATACCAATTGGGATTATTTTTTCTTTGTAATAAGCTAACAACATTCGGACAAATAGTAGAACAAAAAAGGTAAGTTCCCTCACCAAACAGCTCACATTTACATAGTTTTTTAGGCAAAATAAATCGATTGGTCCTATACGTTTTTTTTTTTTTTTTATATTTTTCATATTGATCCTATAAGTTTTATTTTTTTCAAATTGATCATACACGTTATGTTTCGTTTCTACGTTAGTCCTTTCCGTCAAATTCGACATTACGGCGTTAGATCCAAAGCCACGTGTCGAACTAACATGATAGCCACGTCAAGTCAAAACTAATGACGTTAGGTCGAAATTTACGAAAAGGACTAACATAAAAACGGAACATAACGTATATGATCAATTTGAAAAAAAATAAAACTTATAAGATCGATGTAAAAGTAAAAAAAAAAAAAAAAAACATATAGAACCAATTAACATATTTTGTTTTTTTTTTTTACCATCTGATTATAACAAATATCATCTCATTTTCTACACATTCACACACTAAAGACTACCACCTCACACAGACTTGAAATGAGCAACTCTGGATGACGGGCATCAATCATTTTCCTTGATACTAACTCTCATTGTGATTTCTTCTTTGGAAGTTGGAACACAGGAAGGCAAACAAGCTTCAAACGACTCTTCATAATTATTGCATGTTGATCCAACAAGTGGATGATATACAATTGTAGTTGAAAGGAATCAATTGCGCAGCAGATCACATTTTGCTTCTGACAAACTTCGCTATAGCTTAGTCACGGCTAGCTGCATGCGTCATTTAGGTGTATGTTTCTGCTGCTGTCATAGTAGAAAATGCAGGGTTGTGTCATAGTTATTATCGTCTTCGCTATATATTAAAGACTCTTGCTTTAATCGTCTGGGATTTTTTTTTTCCTTCATCCATACCTATATTCCCTTTGTTTTTTCAAAGTTAATAAATCAATACCTATCCATATTTAACCAATTTACCTCAACCAGCTATCCTTAATTAATTTTTTAAGTATTGTTATTTGAGAAACACATACTCGATTTTCCTTTTCCAAGGCACTCATAAGGAGTTCGTGCAAATTTCTCTCCCTTAACTTATGTCTGGTGAATAAGTAGAAACATCTAGACAACATAACATTTAATGTAAATTTTCTTGGTACGTCTCATGATGAAAGATTCTCAGAGAATTTACAACTTTCTGTTTAGCTATAAAACCAGCTGTTAGGCGCTTGGGCAACAAGATTACTAAACTTCTATTTCGCGATCCTTATCATTGAGATTTGGCATGTTTCCTTCCCACAACTCCAGTAGCTCCTTTTTAATCCATGATATCACAACTACAGGTCCCAAAGTGGAAGGCACCTACATAAACCATGAAAGGGAATATCTTTAAAGGCAAACAGGTGAAAAAGTCTCGGAACCCACATACTACATTAAAGCATAAAGACATCTGAATATGAAGCTAGCAGTACCACTTTACCAGGCTACATGTTTGCAAGAGTAGTTTCAAACTTACAGTATAGTAAGATTTCCTTTAAAAATATCTAATCGCAGTAAAACGAAGACCAGCACTTGGGAATTGGGATGTTTTACCAATTAAGAGCGTCGCCACAAGATCAAGGTCATTGGATTGCCACAGATTTTGACAAACTAATCACATTCCAAATGGATCAGTGCACAAGCTCAATATACACCATATTTATTCAAGAATCTATCCCGACCTTATTCAGAAATTGGTTAGTTAAACATGTTTCAAAATTTTCAATTTACTATTCCAATGCAAATCTGACAAACACCACAGCCAAACCTAGCATATTTTTACTGCTAAGTGACCTAGTAGGAACAGAAAACCCAACTTTTGACTTATTTAGCCCAATAAAATCATATACTCAAGTCGAGGTCAATACTCATGTTGAGGTCAGTAAATTGGTTTGACTAGATAGATGGAAATTTTCAACATAGTATACTGTCCTTTTAGACTGGAAAGAGAAAGATCAAAGTTAAAATTATGTAGTTAAGCAATCAAATATGATATGACTACTTTTATTTACCTGTTATATCATACAAACTAAAATTTGCCAATATATAAAAAATATATGATAGTAGTATGAACAAAATTTCTGGAATATATGACTAATAAAGGTTGCGAATAAGTAAAGAAGGCAAGACTGGTATGATGAAGAAATAGAGAAAACAGAAATACCAGATAAAGAAGGGCAGGTTGAGGTGAGTGGGTCAAGACACCAGCTGCCAAAGCAGTTACGAGGCCAATGGCATACCCAGGTAGCGCATACCATATGTACTTGTGCCCCTTTGAGGAATGTAGCTCAAAGAGATTTACAGTATCCCTGCTCTTTCGATAGTCAAAGCAGAGGACTAAAGCCAGGAGCATGCCTGGGATAGCCTACAAAAATATGAGCGAAAAATATTAAACACCTAACACAGGAGTTTTGAATAGACAAGACTAGAAATTTTTTTATGAAAATAATGGCTAGCCTAGGTTGACATGGAACTTAATGATATTATAAACACAGTAATTGATACAATGTATACATACACACATCATGCACTGCAGCACAAGAAAATTTTGATTATAATATGTCCAATAATGACTGCATAACACACAAAACATGGATTTCACTGAAATGAAACCGCTTTGCAGCACAAGAAGTCTGTCAAGATACAGTTCCAATATGAAATTGATGCAGGAGAAACGGGATAAAAAGGGAGGGGGAGAAGAGGGTTACACTAACATAAAAAATAGAGTGAACAACAATCCTCTCTTCTTTTTCTATTTCATTGCTCCTGCATAAAATATGGCAAAAGATTTCCCTACAAAGGCAGAATCATAATAAATGACAGTCCACAAAACCCACATAACACCTAACAATGCATGGTCCAGCAGCAAAACAAGAGAAAGAGAGAAGTGCACAGTATTTAACATTCGCACAACCAATTTAAATCAAGCAAAATGCAGCCTTCCATAGTTCCAATGATTCTGCATGCAGTAAATCCAATGCAACGAACTACTTGCTTGTGACAGTAACCACATGAAAAGACAATCTAAAATTTAGAGACAGTTAAGGAGATGAAGTAATAAATCGCAGAGAATAAGAATGTCATACCATGTCCCCTAAACCAAGCATCATGAAGTCTGCCGCATTCTCTCCAGGGACAACACCACCCAACAAATTTCTAGGAAAAACAATCTTTACAGGCAACTCCAATTTCTTTGTTATCAGTTGCAACCCGGGAAGGCTTAAACTATTAGCAACAGTGTGCACGGGATTTGATGCTTGCTGCGTTGCCACTGATACCATGACATTTGCCCCAAAAAATCTTTCAGAGAAGAAAACCCAGAAAATGTCATAAACAAACAAACAAAGAAGGAGCATTGCACAAATCTTGATATTTGGAAGACGCACATGGCTTACAAATGCGATGCATATAGATATGCCCAATAAATTGTTCAGTATCCAATGACCAGAAACAAGCCAAGCAGCCACTATGACAGAGCATGTTAACAATAGCATTCCTTGGATTCGGGTAAAAGATTTTGAGCAACAACGTGAAACAAATGGATCAGCTAAACCAAATTGTGACTTCACATAAGCAACATAAGGAGACAGGCAGAAGAAAAGGGACGATGCAGAAGCAATGGCAGTGAATGCTGTGAGAAGCTGAGAGACAGATGAGAACAAGTAGAACATCATAAGCAAGCTAAAAGAGCTCATCACTGGGATCATTAATGCTTGGGACCTATCCAATGTAATGGATGCTTCCGATAAGTCACGATTACGCTCCATTTCTTTCCCATAATTCAGAGCACGAAATGCAGCTCCAAATGTCACAGCTACAGCAGTAGTGATAAGCGTAATGGGCGCAGGCTCCAGCAAATATATAAGTTTCCAAAGGGACTCCATCTTACAAAAGGGGCAAAACTATCTTAAAGTCTTAAATCCAGCTCTCATGCATAAACACTCAACACCTAAAACTTTGAAACCAAAGTTGCGTAGTCTTTTTTTCAGAAACAAATAACTAAGCAGAGCAAACCATGCAACCTGTATACATTAAAAGAATCTTGTAAGACCGTGGAAGTATTTTAATTGAAAACAACAAATACAAATTAGCCCTTTCAGAATCCTGCAATTTTATTTTCATTCCTACCAACAATTCTTGCTAAGAAAAAAAAACATTTCTTTCTATGATTTCTTTTCTGCAGAAAAAAATTCCCATTATTGTTCGTTTACCCTAAATCGATGATGCCCTTCGATTTCTATCTACAAAAGCAATTAAACGGAGTATTATACCCCAAAATTCCAATTATGCCCTAGTTAAGTTATCTCTCTAGCGATTACATCAATTAACCTAAGAAACGACGCGCAATAACACCCACCCACAGCGGAAAAGTTGATATTTTTGAATCAGTGAATAAAACTTTTCCAAGATTCGATCAAGACCCACCAAGAAGATTAAAGCGAGCTATGATCTGGAGAGGAAAGACGTGGGGAAATTGGGAAAATGGGGTTTTGGGGAATGAGCGATGTGGAAGGACTAACCTTGGACTTTTGGCAGAGCTTGAGAGACCCCTCCCTTTGCTTTCTCTCTCTGCGCTCAAAGACGACCCTTTTCTTGGGGCTCTACAAAACAATGTGAAGCCAAGTGAAGTGAATGTGAATCTCCCCTTATTTTCATTTCCACCCCAATACTTTACTTGTTTTACAAGTTTTCCCCTTCTTATTTTCCTTTCTTGCGTGAATAAACCAATAAAAACCCAGATCAGTGGTTGACAAAAAAAAAATATGGCCCATTTTGATAATGAAAAATAAAAAAATCAATTTGATCTTTAAGAACATAAAAATGAGTCAAATTAGTTCTTTTTAAAATAATTTGAGGGACATTTTAGTCCTTGTCAAATATTATTTTTATCCGTATTTAACATTCTTTAATATTAAATTAATATTTTTTATTTCTCAGAGACCAAAATATCACCATATTTTTTTTTTTTTTCCATTACCAATTTGTGACTTTACTATGAATAAATTTTTGGATTGACAGGTAATTTTTTTTCAAACGACGTAGTTAATGTCATTATTAATGTTAGATATGATTAAATGTCATTATGAGCCATAAATAGCATACATAATGAATCTGGTTACACGAATCAAAATGTTTAGGTATTTTTTTTTTATATTCTATCATTTACTTTTTCTATCCCTTTTTTCATAATTAATTTCCTCACCTCTCATCAAACTCCCTTACACCTTCTCTGCTTCTTCCTTTTCTTCTCCCCTCTCCCTATATTTCTTCTCTCGGTCTGAATCTGTAACACCCCGCTTTTTAAAAGCTTTCTAAAAGCTTTCTATATTAATTAAATAGTATTTATGTGTTTGTATTTTATTGAAGTATCTAGAGAGTAAAATAAATTAATCTGAGACCATAGTCACGCTCTATGCTATCGTATGAATCTATGGTTAAATTTTGGTCGAAAACTCAGACGGAGCCCGGTCTACATTTTTATACTGACAATATGATTTTACTGCTCAGACGACCTAATTTTGACTCGTAAACAAAACAATTAGGTTTCAAATAAAATTGCAAACAATATCGACGATTTTGAAAATTTTCAAAATAAATAAGTTCTCACGACTTTCTTGGGCGAAATATTAAATCGCGTAAGTAACGGAGTTAAAAACGGATAAACATGAAGTCACATCACCTAGGAAGGCGTGCCTGTGACTCACTACTGTCATCATTGCTATTCTGAAAATATCTAGATATTTATGACAAACGAAAATATCTGAACACGAAAAGATCAAAATGCCTCTAGTCTTTTTCCTAAAGGACGTTTACGTCCCTAAAATATCTAAAAAGTGACCTCACCCCGTCTTTCTCTCTCTTCAATTTCGAGCCCCTTCTCTCTCTCCCCCACATCTTCTTCTTCTTCTTCCTCCTTTCTTTCTTTCCTTTCTCCATTTTCTCATTTTCTCATTTTCTTCCATTACTTTCCTCCATTTTTTCTCAAGCTTCTACAAGGTTTTTCAAGAAAATTTGTGAAGCAAAATTGATCATCTCATTCTCCTCTATCATCTAAGAGGTATCGATTTTACTCTTGAGCTCTCAATATTCATTTTATCCATTAAAATTCATGAGTTTCAAGTTTTAAGATCCAAACTTCAAAAATCTCTAGAAAATTGTAGAAAAATCCTTTTAATGCCAAACTAATTTCTATGATCTAGTTTCATCATCTACTATCACTATCTAAAAGCATGAAATCAAATAATCTTCCTAGCCTATTTAACTTATGGAGGCCGAATCTATGTATTTGGGGGAAATGAGTTTTTGTTTCAATTTTTGTGAAATGATTCTTGATTTCACCTATTTCATTCCTTAATCATGTAATCCAAGTGATTAGGAAACGAAATCAAGCTCTCACCTATTTTTCATGGTGATGGCCGAAACCCTAAGTTTTGGGTTTAGGGGGTTTTGGTTCAAATCTTTGATAATTGATCATGGATTATGTCTTAGGTATGCTTAAGGATCATTGATCCAAGAGTTGGTAGAATTTCAACATCCCTAGCCTATTTAATTAAATAGGGGCAGCAGCCTAGTCCTAAGGTTAGAGGAGTTTTTGATTGAACTGTACTGATTTCTGGTTGTGTTTTGTGGTATAGAATCGGACAGGACTCGAACGTTCGACCGCATACCCGATTGACAGTTACAGAGTCGTAGCCGGAGTTGCACGTTAGAATCACTAAGGTGGGGAGAAAGAACTTTATCGTCGGGAATGCAAACTTAGTATAGAGTATATATGTGTGTAGGGGAACCCTAAAACCCTACTAGAGGTTGAGTCCTGGATAAAGTGCCTGGACCCTAGGTGTAGGTACTTTTGGGCTGTCATCACTAAGTTGATAATATGGATGATGTGATTGATTGAGGTTTGATGTGTTGAATTGTTTATTTGATTATCTGTTGGTTTATTGTGTGTTAACTGATTGTGTGATTTACTGTTATCTGGCTTTATGATGATACCTGTATTGGAAATATTCTGTTGTGATTTAGCTGGTTGAGTGTTGATGAGAGTATGGTGAGCGTTGATGTTGTTCGAGTTGATACTGTCGTGGTCTCGACCATGGAGCTGTGGCTCGTAGACGCAAGGCGTTGTGATGCTGATGTTGATGGTGACGTTGATGATGATGTTGATGTTGATGCGGTGCGTTGTGGTCGTGGTCAAGTGCGTAGGCGTGAGGCCCCGGTATCAACCTGCGATGGATGTTTGTTGCATAGCATATCATTTCATACCATGGCATTTTGTCCCAAATGGGGATATCCAATTGGAGACGTGATGTGATGTAATCCTGACGGGGATGTCTAACTGGGGACGTGATGTATCGGCCGACATGCATATAGGGAAGTCAGCATATACATAGGGACTAGTATCTCTCTTATAGGATTATTCCAGAGAAAAGCCTATTTAGCTAAGGCATTAAATAGACTAATAGGCTAAGTGAAAATAATATTATAAGTACTAATAATATGTATTCATTATAATTATAATTATAATTTGTTACCAAAAAAAAAAATAAACTCGTAGATAAGGCCTTCCATAAAGACGTATTACATGGAGCATCTAATGAGCCTTTTTAATCTTCCATCTAGTTAAGTATGTTGATAACATGTTTGCTCTCTATTTATAGAATATTGATTTGCTTCACATGCATACTTTGAGTGATGTGAGACTAACTCTCATGTGGATTGATTTCTTTTTAATCACCCTACTCAAAATATAGTGATGCTGGCTTGCTCTTTTTTTAACCACCCTATGCAAAACGCATGAAGTAAACTTGATACAACAATGGCTATTTGCTGGTGTTGATGCAACGCCTTTTGTAGTTAAAAGGGATAATGGGATCATAGCAAATAGCCATTGTTTGGGAAATGCAATTAGTTTAGTTTATTATTTTCTTTGTTGATTTCAAATTATGTGGAAGAATTGGCTTGAGAGTCTATTGTTTTAGTTTAGAATGGTGATTTGTAATATTCATATACAATAATGGCCGTCAGTCCCATATCTCTCAAAGTTTACACATGAAGCAGACTATCATCCTATAAATAAAGAACAAATTACAACATTTTTAAACTAATCCTAGTTTACTCTTAAAACCTATTGTTTTTTTAAAAGCTTAAGCCTGACCTATTTAACTAAAAATATTTTTAAAAAAACCTAGACCTGACCTTTTTATAAACAGACGAGGTCAGAGCAGAGCACAGGTTCCTCACGAATAGGGGCTGGCAAAAAAATCCAATTGTTCACCATCCATCCAGTTTATCCAAAGGAAATCCATCCATTGCAAAAAAAAAAAGTAACAATGGATTGGATGAATTGAATTATTTTATTTTATGGATGGTTGTGATCCATCCACAATTATTCTAAAATCCATTGGACCACTTCATAAAACAAAAAAATAATCCATTGAATAAAAATGAAAATATAAATAAATGATAAAAAAATCATAACTTCAAAAATTAAATTAATTTGCTGCTATTATAAGCATAATAATATATTTTTTTGTGTTTTACTATCATGATTTGTATTTCTTATAGGGTGATTTGTGATGAATTGTTAGTTACAACAAATAGAAAAAAATTTATTTTGGAATTTTTTTTGTTTGGATAGATGAGAGATATTATTTGGAAATAGTTATAAAAATTATTTAATTGTTTAAAATATTTTTCATGAATGGATTGGATATCCATTCCTAAAAAAATTGTTAATAGATGGATTTTTTTAAATGGATCATGGATGGATTGAATTTTTTTAATGAAATTTTAATGAATCATAATAAATTAATGGATTATTTTTAATCTATTCATTATAATACGAATAAAAATTTATCCAATCCATCCATTTGAGATCACAGCTGAAGAACTGTGTATCCTATTCCCACCCTGGGTCTGGTCCTTTACGGATTGCTTTTGGTGAGCCCTTGTTTTTTCTTTCTAATTGATTCAAGCTCATCACTACCTTCCTCCTCATCCCATCAAACTCACAGGGCCTGGTCCTTTACGGATTGCAACTCCCGAATCGCGTCTCCCACCACGTCACTGCCACAGCTCCGACGAGATTCGCCATCCCCCTACCACGCGCATCAGCCGCACGACCTCCTCACCGTCGTTGCGCCACTGATCGGAGCCGTTGTGTGTCCTTGCCCACACCGACCATGCCATTCCAGTCGTACCCACTTCCCACCATTGTTATTCTTTTCATCTCTCTGTCAGCTATTTTTATTGTTTTGTCTCTTTTGGTATTAACTAACTATTTTGTTTCCAGTTTAGCTTTTTAGATTTTTTTAGCTTAGCAGGCTTAGGTTTAGTGGGTCCAAATAACAATCAGGTCTGAAGATCAACTCATGGCCCAATCATTGTGAATATATATATAAAAGCTCTGAATAAATTTTTGAGCTCGAAACTCTTGACTCTTCAGTGTGTGCAACGCCAAACCCTAAACCTCTAAATCCTGTGATGGATCCTCAACCTGAGCCAGTCAGCTACATCTGCGGAGGTTGGTTCTCTCATCTCATCATCTTATTTTCTTTTTTTCTGTTTGTTTCTTGAGAAAATCCTCGCTGAAAAAGTAAACACATGAAGGAAAAAAATACGTTGCTGTGACTCGTATTTGTGTGTATTTGAATTTTGCAAAATGATTCTCTGAAATTGAGTTGTTACTACAAAAATTCATAGCTCCTTCAATCCTTTTTCTTCTTGTATATAGGTGTGGGCGTGTTTTTAGGGTTTTGAGAGTGATTTACGATTTTACCTGTGTTTGTGCAGATTGTGGAATGGAGAATACCCTGAAACCAGGTGATGTTATACAGTGCCGCGAGTGTGGTTACCGAATCCTTTACAAGAAGCGAACTCGTCGAAGTAAGCTTCACATTTCAATTGAATTGAATAACCTGTTTTAGATTTTCTCTGTTTATTAGTTACAATAGGATTCAACAACTCCACATTTGTTCTATATTGATACATGAACAAGTTATAATAATTATATATATATATATATATATATATATATATATATATATATATATATATATATATATCTGTTAGTATTACTGTACTAAGTGTATGATGATAATGTCCAAATTTACTAATTTATTAGTGGGTGAAGTACTTTAATTTATAGTGTACAAGTCATTCGTGGATGCCGAACCATTATTAGCAAGTAAAACCCAGTGTTCAGTTGTTTAATTTAGATTGATGTAGCTAATTTTCACTCGAGCTATGCTATTTGGTTCTAATACCTGATGCACGAAACAAAGATGAAAATATTTTAACCAATTAAAATACAAGTTAAACGGAAATCACTGTGTTGGAAAACAAGATAAAAGGGCAAGTATAATAATTCCAACACATTTATGTTTTCTCTTGTTGGATGTTAGTGTAATATGCTTACAAAAGAGTGTAAACTGAAAGTTAAGCCCCTGGTTGTAGTTGCTATTTTAGTCCAGCATGTAAGACTATTAAGTTTTTATATCTTTATTGTAAATGTGAAGAAAATTAATTTTCGATGTGATTGATTGACCTACATAGCATTTCTGTTTCAGCCTCCTGAGAACAAGAGTCATCTAAATGTAGAATAAGTAATACAATTGTTTTCGCTTCCATTTACTCTGTTGATTTGTAGATTCAAGAGTTCATCTAAAAAATCACCCTTCCTGACAACTATTGGATGTTTGAAGTTGATGTTTCTTTATACGATAAGAGTCTCTCCTAGGAATTTATTCAGCACAAGCATGTTGTCAATATTTTCGTCGTTCTTTATTGTTAATCATCTTTCTACATGGGTGTTTATTTGATAAGTCTGATTCGTGTAGAAATGACAAGGCCTTACTAGCTGTTGATTTGCAAATTGTATGCTCATTCATACATTACTAGCTTTATGTTCTATTTCACCTATTTTGTGAACTCCTTGCTTCGAATACAAAAGATGTAATAGTTGACCAAATTCTTTGATTCACAAAGCGAATTATTGATTGGTTTGTTTTGTTCAAGGCATCCTAGTTTTCTTCAGTTTAAGCATTTAGCCATGTCTAACATAGAGCTAGATAAACATCAGTTGTATAATCCATAATAGCATACGATTAGGCAAAAGTTGATAATCTTTTGTATATTGCACTAAATGACGTCAAAAAAAATTGCGGTACCAATAAATCACTGGATTTTGGTGACTCATTTGAAGATTCTTTCACCACTTAATTGCCACACTCCCAAATAAACTTCTTTTGCAGATTATTTATTATATATTTCTTGTTGCATATTTAGATATCTCTGGAAAGATAAAAATGCTCCTAAAAAATCAACGAAAACCAATAAACTTAACTAGCAAAGAAAATATGCATGATTCTAGCATATATGATATGTATTGGATGCTGCTCATCTTTTTATGCTGGTGTCGCTGATAGTTAATGAATTACTAGACTCTTTTGAGAGTGCAGTGTTGAGCTGACTTTCAATCATTGCTTAAAGCGGTGGATTAATTTTTGATGCACTGCTGTACATAGATGCAATTTATTTGCAATGCTTAAAAACTTTTTTTTTATGCAGTTGTCCAGTATGAGGCGCGCTGAAGATTGCTGCTGGGAACCAATATTAACATGTACTGAAATTGTTGCTGCACTTTCCACCTTCTGCTTGGTTATATGATAAACAAGAACTATCTTCAGTACCTGGATGATCTGCTTAATTCCAGGGTGCTTATTTGGGTGATATTGGGTGAAAAAGAAAAAAAAATTAAACCATGTGAATGTCATATGAACTTTCAGGTTATATAGTTTGCATCACTTTTGTGGTCAAGTAAGTGCTTACCTTCAATTCATGGATATCAATCACCTTCTTATCTCCTACTCTAATAGATTCATCCTTCTTATCAGCTTCCGCATTTTAGTTTCTTAGACTTAATGAGTATGATAACATTATTTAACTTTTAGTGTATAATGTAGAGTATTTTAAGTTTTAAATAAATATTTCTGTTCCTTTCCTCGCTTGGAGCTTCTTCAAAAGTGAGGCACTCTGTCTCTATGAAGCATCAATTGGTTAGCAAGGATTATATTTTTAAATAATTAACTCATCATTAGATTCAATAACGAATAAGCCTGTAGGATTATAAGTTGGAGAATGTTGCTTGTCCCGAATGTCAATTTGTGAAACGAATACTTATTTTCATGTTGGGTTTGTTGCGTTTTATCATTTAACATTTGAAACTGTTTTTTCTCCTTATTTGTTATTGTTCCACGTAGGTTTGCAGAGCATTCGTCATTGGTAGAAATAGCATTTCTCTTATAAGTTTCTTCCTTTAGTTCTCAAGTTGAACATTATACTAAACAAATAAAATATTTAATCTTTTTTGCTCCCAATGATATCTTTTCTTTGTATGTACTTGTTCAAATTTGCTAAAACGAGATAAGTAGTAATGTAACATTATTGGGAAAAAACATTATTGGAAAAAAAATAACTTTTGAAAAATAATAACCCTAAAACAGGAACCAATTAATTAGCAATGAAGCTATGTGATAGGAGGAAATTTGGTAAAAGTTGAGGACAGGTGAAAAAAGGTAGTGAATTTAATTCTTATAAATGTTTTTATTTCCTTTTTTTATCACTTCCTCTCTCCAATCTTATATTAAAGAGATATAAAAGTCTTACTAAAAATTATTTCATTATGCCCACAAAATAAATATAGGCTTTAAAAAAATAATTTACAATCAAAGTGTGATGGAGTGAGCTACACCACAAATGTCAACTCATTGTTATTATTTTCCTAATTTTTGTTATTTCACCAACTAATTGTTCATTATTATAACATTATTGCACCTGTCTGAAGAAAAACAAAATGATATTATAATACATAGTTATATTTTGAATAAGGATTTATTTGGTATCTGTTATTAATGTAAAGATATTTTACGGTGAACCAATTCTAAATCATCACATTATTAAAAAATTTTAACTCTTAACATGACTATATTAAAAATCACATATAGGATAATTGTGATTGATTGATAGTGTAAAAAATTGTAAAATAATAATGTATCAAAATTAAACTCACGGCTCAACATTTTTTTTCCCAAAAAATTGAAATCACAAATTTCAAGTCATTGTTATTATTTTCCTAATTTTTGTTATTCTACCAACTTATTGTTCATTATTATAACATTATTGCACCTGTCTTAAGAAAAACAAATGATATTATAATACATATTTATATTTTGAATAAGGTTTTTTTTGGAATGCGCTGATTTTTTATGATGAACTAATTATAAATCGTTATATTATTAAAAATATTTGACTCTTAACATGATTACATTAAAAATCACACATAGAATAATGATAATTGATTGACAGTATAAAAAATTGTATAATGATCATGTATCAAGATAAAACTCACCACTCAACATTTTTTTAGCAAAAATTAAAATCACAAATGTCAAGTCATTGTTATTATTTTCCAATTTTTTGTTAGTCTACCAACTCATTGTTCATTATTATAACAGTATTGCACCTTTCTTAAGAAAAACAAAATGATATTACAATACATGTTTATAGTTTGAATATGGATTTATTTGATATGAGCCATCAATGTAAACTTTTTTTACGGTGAACCAATTATAAAGAGAAGACAAAGAAATGTTTTTTTAGAAGTATTATATGAAAATATATATCTACCTTCCCTCTTTTTCACTACTCATTTTTCTCATACTTACAGAGAAATAAAAAGTGGTTGGGCCCACCATTTTGTTTTCTTTCCTCTCTATCAAACATGTGAAAATCTTTTTCTCTCTATGCTCTTTCTCTTTTTATTTTGTACCAAATACAATGTTCAAAATGAAGAAGGACACTCCTTTCGTTTGCTTGGGCTGCATGCTGCATGCTCCATGCTCGGCTTGCGAAATGCGAATTCTAAAGCGGTAAAACAAGTCAATGACTTTTATGTCAAAAAAAATTGAAATTGTCAAATTGACAAAACTAGAAGAAAATTTTTTTGAATGCTTATATGTAATAAAGTTATTTGCAAGCCATTCGAAAGACTTGCAATAAATTTCACCTTCATTTCTTCATATTCATATGAGTAAAGTTCAAAGAGATTTTTCCCCTTTCTCAAATAAAATGTCTTGGTGGTTAAAATTTTAAAATTTCCCACATCTATGATCTCTATAAAAAAAACAGAGAAAATATCTTTTAAAATAAAGCATATAAAACTTTCGCAAAGCTGATTATATGGGTCTTGCCACTGATTAATGAATTAAAAAAAATAAAGTTTTATTAAAAAACTAAAAATTTCACTCTCCTTTATATTGACTATAACATTTTCTTATCAAAATTTATCTTCTTAATTCCTTAATCAGTACCCTTAGAGCTTTGATTAATATTAACCTATTTTTATATATTTTTTATATAGTAGCTTTTTAATAAAAATATAACATAGCTAATCATGCCCTTCATGCACCTAACTACTTTTATCTTTGCCCATTCATATCATATATATATTTTGAATTTGTATATGATCGCAAAAAGTATTCACCGGTCGTTCATCGGAACTAATCTTTTTTCGGGGATTTGCACTCAAGGTGAGATGCTCCCTCCCAATCAGGTTTCTTTCATATGCAAGAGCTAGGAATCAGAGTTCCTGACCACTTGCTTAAGTGACCCGAGCCCATCACCACTCTGCCAACCTTGATTCGTATATAATGTTTATATATAATATAGAATATATTGGTCCAAGTGGCTAGGAGTTTGGTTTCCCTTAAGCAAGGTATAGAGTTCAAGTCTTGTGAACGAAAAAAGATAGGCGTTGGTAGAACTTTATCTACAAATCATATGAATACATGGAGTCCAAACGATATCTTTATGAAAGGGAAAAATACAATTTACGTAGAATTTCGGATAAGAGGAGGTCCTGATTTTGGGATGTTACACGAAGCAAACTACCACCGCCATCTCTTTACTTCTTCTATCGGACTCATCAATTCTAAGCCCCTAAAACTCTATTAATCTTATTTGCTAATGTCAAATTCCTATTTATATTTGTATTTATTTTTTGGGATGTTACAATGATATAATGATTCAAAAATTACCTTAACTATTCACCATATGAATCGTGATTTGACAACCATGATTCTCATATATCTCAATGTTCATCTGCAACAAGATCATATGATATTCTAAGATTTCCATCTTTTAATTATCTGGATTAACATATCAGCTCATTACCTTCATTATTAAATCCTTGGTTTTAAATGATGGTAGTAAAACATAAGAGAAGATGAATAATACTGTAAAGTTTGAGCAAGACCCTTCATTCCCACTCTAATTGGTTAGAATAATACTGTATATTTGCTCCAAAGGAGCAATGCAGTAAAACTTTTTCCTGCTGCGCATATTTATTTTACATCACAAGAACTGCATTTTTAATGCAACTGAACTATTTATTTCATGCTGCTTATAATATTATTAATATATGTTCCATATAACTGTCAGGTATGAATTTAAATTTATCCAAAGAATAGTAGATGAGGTCTCAAGCAAGTTGAATCGCATCCCACTAAATGTTGCTAGACACCCTGTTGGACTCCAAGCTCGTGTATCAGATGTAAACTTACTGTTAGAACTTGGATGTGGTAATGTTAGAATGGTAGGAATTTATGGGATTGATGGAATTGGTAAAACAACCATTGCTAAAGCTGTGTATAACAAGGTATGTGATCAATTTCAATGTGCCAGCTTTCTTGCAAATGTCAGAGAAAGTGCAAGCCATAGGGCTGGCTTGGTCAAACTCCAAGAGAGACTTCTTTATGAGATACTCGGAGAGAAAACAATAAAGTTGGGCAATGTTGACAGAGGAATCAATGTAATAAAAGATAGGCTATGCAGAAAAAGAACTCTACTGATTCTTGATGATGTGGATCAATTACAAGCATTAGCTGGAGGACTTGTTTGGTCCTGGAAGTAGGATTATCATAACTTCAAGAGACAACCATTTGCTAACTACTCATCAAGTTGATTTGACTTATGAGGTGAGGAAATTAAACCACCATGAAGCTGTTCAACTTTTTAGTTGGAATGCCTTTGGACAAAGTGAACCTGATTCAAGATATTTTGGCATTTCAAACCGTGCGGTATGTTATGCAGAGGGTCATCCATTGGCTTTGACCATATTAGGTTCTGATTTGTGTGGTAGAAGCATTCATCAATGGGAATCTGCATTGGATAAATACAAGAAAACTCCTAATAGGAAAGTTCAGGATATAGTTAGAATAAGCTTTGATGGGTTATAGGAAAATGAAAAGGAAATTTTCCTCTATATTGCATGTTTCTTCAAAGGAGAGATAGAGGCATATGCTGTAAAAGCATTAGGTGCTTGTGATCTTCGGTGGTGGACTTGAGCATGGTTGAGGTGGGCGATCGCCCACGACCCCATTTTTTCTAAGACACCAGATAGTAGATAAAATTTTATTTAGTATATATAAATATTAAATAATAGTTTTATATAATTATTTTTTACCAATAAAAAATAATTATTCCAAAAAAATTAATAATAGAGTAATAGAAAATAATATGACAAGTGTATCTGTGTATATTAGAATTTCTTTTTAATTTAATATATTTTAAAATTTGTTACACTCCTAATTTATTTTTCCCTAATTCTCTTTTTCTCTCTATCTCAGTCTCTCTAACTTTCTGTCTTTCTCAATCTGTTGGAATCAAGAAACAAATTATTTGGCTGTGGAAGAAAAGTTTATCCTTTTAATTATTATTCCGTCTATTCTTCTTCTGTTTAAGTGAAACTGTGAAAGAAGATTTTCATTCTTCTTCAGAACTTGGTGCATTTTTTATCTCTTTTAATTATTATAGGCTATTGCTTGGACGGCTTGGTACTTGGTTGTACAATATCGTTGTGGACAATTGGACTTTGTTATTCTCTATGAAAGAGAAAAAACATTGCAATACGTTGCCAATTTGCAATTGCATACACATTATTTTCTTAATGCATGCATAACTTATAGAATAATATTAACTATCCATGTTACTGTTGCATCAGTTGATGATAGAAGTTTTTCTAACTTGAAATTGTTAAAATTTTATTTGCGATCGACTATATCACAAGGTAGATTAAATAGTATTGCTTTGATTTCTATCGAGAATGATTTTTTAAAGAATCTGGATTATGAACGGATTATCAATGATTTTGTAGCAAAAAATGCAAAGAGGATTCTTCAAATTATTATGAGGGCACCATTTTCTGCTTTAGCACGGGTATCCAAAATCTGAAGACAGGCCCAGGTCATCTTCAACCAGCTATTGGTATTGCTGTACTTGTTGATAAGTCCCTCATAACTGTGACTGAAAGAGGTGCATTGTCGATGCATGATCTTATAAAAGACATGGGTAAGGAAATTGTTAGGCAAGAATCGCCACAGGACCCTGGAAAGCGCAGCAGGTTATGGTATTATGAGGCTGTGCTTCAAGTACTGGCTGATGGGATGGTAAGATCCATATCTGTCAGGCTGCTGTTTTCTTCTTTTTCCCCTTACAGTAACATAATGTTATAGAAACCTTTTTGTAATGTCCTAAATTTTATTTTCTATTTTGTTTGACAAGGGATGAAAGTGTCCTTTAAAGATGTGAAACATATCTTGATTGTTAACCTGACTCTGATTTGGTTGGCTCTTGTTGTACATAAAAATTTGTTAAGGGAACTGACAAGATCCAAGGTATAATGCTGGACCTACCTGAAAAGCAAGAGGTGCAGTTAAGTGCTCAAGCCCTCAAGAAGATGAAAAACCTTAGAATGCTAATAATCTGTAATGCGGAATTTTCTGGAGGCCTTGTACATATACCATGTAATCTAAGGATGCTTGACTGGGAGGAATACCCTTTGCCATGTTAAACATCTGATTTCCTCCCAGAAAAAATAGCAATGCTAGAGTTGAGGCACAGTCATCTAACATTGGTTAAGCCACTCAAGGTATGAAGATTATTTCTAAGTACTCTTTTCCTTTTTCTCTGTTACTTGCAATTATATTTCCTCAAAACTAAGCATTTTAATTTCTGTTTCACAGAAGTATCCGAATCTGACTTCTCTAAATTTAAGTTCTTGCAAGTTCCTGACAAAAATACCTGATGTTTCTGGGGTCCCAAATTTAGAGCAATTGATTCTTGAAGGTTGTACAAGTTTAGTGGAGATTCATGAATCCATTGGATCACTTGATAAACTAGTTTACTTAGGTGTTGAAGAGTGTACTGAGCTAAAGAAGTTACCAAGTGTCCTTAAAATGCCATCTCTAGGATGCATTGTTCTTCATGGATGTTCACAACTTGAGAAGTTCCCAGATTTGTTGGGGAAAATGGAGAAATTGAAAATTATCGAGGTGGAAGAGACTGCTATACAAGAATATATTGCCTTCTTGTGTAGTCAATTTCAGTAGTTCTGAGCAAGAATCAGCAAGAGCTACCAAAGGAAACATTGAGGATGAGTGGTCTAAGATTAGAGATAAATTTGATAGAATCTTGAATAATTTTGGGTCAAGTTATTGTAACTAGATACTACCACTTGATCTTTACAAGTGTAGGAAATTTAAATAATTTATAGAAGTACTATTATATAAGTCATTAGCAGTACAATTATTGTTTCTCAAAAGAATTGTCATATGATACTGTCTATAATATTAAAATATTTTGAAATTTCTTTGAAGTTATGAATTTTGAAATTGTGCTATTATATTTCAAGTTGCATTATACATACATAGTGTATTTAAACATATTTATAATTGTCCTTACTTGTTACCCCAGTATAAGTTAAATAATTTGAAACAATATCTGTTATGATAGCTATGTGGATTCTATATTTTGATGCCTTGATTGCTAACTAATTAATTATTTGTAACTGAACATTGAATTTTGCAAATGCTATTTTTATGTAAATAAATAACTAAGAACATGGAGCACATTAGATAATGTTCTAATTAGTTATGGGCTTATGGCTTAAATAGAACACTTGGCATGGATGATGAAGTCACATCTTATACATATTTCCGTACTTTCTATCTACGTTAGTTCAGTCAACTTCTTTAAACAGGCCTGCACCATACTGATCTGTGAATGTGATACCCTATACCTGTAGTATATAATACATAATATATAATATACCTGATAGAGGTCATCAAACCAATCCTAGTATTCTCTAAAAGAGGTGATTTGTGCTGTGTTAGTTTCTAAAATTGAGGAAATGGCTTTGAGTTGTGAATCCTACAAGTGGAAGTATGATGTATAGAAGACACCGCAAGAGTTTCACAAGTCATCTCTATCATGTTCTATGCCAAAAGGGAGTTAATACTTTCATAGACTACAAGGAGGTCAAGAGGGGGGAGAATATTTTATCTTCACTTCTTAGAGCTATTGAAGACTCAAGGATCTCAGTTGTCATATTCTCTAAGACTTATGCTTCTTCCACTTCATGCTTAGATGAACTCCTTAAGATCCTTGAGTGTAAGGATTCCAAGGGTCAGATGGTTTTGCCGGTATTTTATGATGTGAATCCATATCAAGTAAGAGGACAGCAGGGAAGTTTTGAAGAAGCTTTGGCCAATCATGAAGACAAGTTCAAGGATGATATGGATAAGGTAAAAAGGTGGAGGGCAGCTCTACGTGAAGTTGCTAATTTGTCTGGGTGGCATTTAGGAGATGGGTATGTGTTTTATGAGTTGTCATTCATTTACTCATCACTAATTATAATCGGTGGACTTCTAACATTTATTTATTGTCAGAACTAACAACCAATCAATGTTTTACAAGGAATCAGTAATGAGATCTTAAGAGAAGATACGGCCCTTTTAAAATGAGATTATCTCTAAATTGAGCATGTAAATGTATATTCACCTTTGATTTGATAAAATGTATAAAAGATCTCAACCCACTAAATGATTTATGGATAGATACACCATTACTTGTTCACTTTAAAGACAATCTTATTTAGAGGATCATTTTTTAGTAGTGTAAAAAATTTGGCAACACTTTTCTTTTCCTTTGAATTATGTTAAGTAAGGATGGATATGGGTCAGACCTTAATTTAGACAAGTTTGGCCCCGTTTACTATGTATAAAGTCTAAGTCTGACTTATTTACTTGATATAGGTCATTTTATAAGGTCTGGTCGGACCTTTTTAAAAGTTTAACTTAGTCTGAAAGCGTATTTAAAAGCATACTTTATAATAAAGCCTTTAAATAGACTATAGTGTTACTTTTAAATAAGCCTTTACAAAAATATTATACTAGTTATAAAATTAATTATATTATGCAAATATTAATCTGTAGTAATATGTATAAATTAATAATATATATATATATATATATATATATAAAATTAAATAGGTTAGCCTACTAGGCTAACATGTTTTTTCATAAACTTAAAGCCTGATTTGCTGGAAGGTTTAAATAACACTTCAACATGTGATTATACAAGATTGTAGATGCCAATTTATAGCTATCTTTTCCTACATAGTAAGACATTCCTTTGGCTTTATGAGTGGCAGGCAGGAATCTGAGTTTGTCCAGAGAATTGTTGAAGAGATATTGAGTAAGCTGAACCGCACACCTTTCAATATTGCTAAGCATCCCGTTGGATTGGATTCACCTACAGAAGATATTAAAGCACTTTTGGACACTGGATTAAATGATGTGCGGGTAATAGGAATTTATGGAATTGGTGGAATTGGGAAAACAACACTTGCTAAGGCTGTTTATAACCATATTGCTCATCAGTTTGAGGGCAGTGCCATCATTGCAAATGTTAGAGAAATTTCAAGTCAAAGATTTGGCTTCGTTCAACTACAAGAAGCACTTCTTTCAGAGATTTTAAACTATAGAGACTTGAAATTAGGCAACATAGATAGAGGAATAAATATGATAAAGAATAGGCTTTGTTGTAAAAAGGTTCTCATAGTTGTTGATGATGTTGATTCATCGGAGCAACTGGAATCATTGGTTGGTGAACACTGTTGGTTTGGATCAGGAAGTAGAATCATCATAACAACTAGAGATGAGCATTTACTAATTGCTCACAATGTAGAAGCAGCCTACAAGGTCAAGGAATTAAGTCATAGCCATGCTCTTGAGCTGTTTTGTTGGTTTGCCCTCAAAAAACCATGTCCTCCAACAAATTATGAGGAACTGTCATCCCACTTATTAATCTGCCATTGGCACTAACAGTTTTGGGGTCTTACTTGTGTGTGTGGTAGAGGTAAAGCAGAATGGATAAGTGCATTAGGTAAACTGAACAAAGTTCCAAATAAACAGATCTATGAAATACTTAAAATCAGCTTTGATGGGTTGGAGGAGAATGAAAAGGCCAGTTTTCTGGATCGATATTGCATGCTTTTTTAAGGGAGAGGATAAAGAGTATGTGAAAATGATACTACTAGATGGTTGTGACCTGCACTCAGATAATAATGGGATTGGAGTTCTAATGGAGAAGTCTGTCATTACTGTTGAACTGAACATGATCTGGATGCATGACTTGCTACAGGAAATGGCGAAAGACACTGTTCGTCGTGAATCCCCTAAAGAGCCTGGCAAACGTAGCAGACTATGGTTTCATGAGGATGTTCTACATGTATTGAACCAAAATACGGTATACCATCTCTTTGAAAATATTTATGTTAATATCAACGTTCAAAGTTTCATTCAAGTACCTAACTATTCTTATTGTCCATTGTTTGTGTGCCACTAGGGAACTAACAACATTGAAGGCATACAGCTAGATCTACCTGAACCAGATAAGGTGGACATAGATGGCAAAGCCTTGGCAAATTAATATGAAAATGCTTAGACTTCTTATGATCAATAATGCACATGTTTCAAATGATATTCAATATTTATCTAGTGAGCTAAGATTAATTGATTGGCCGGGATACCCTTCTTCAACTCTACCACCAAACTTCCATCCAAAGAGGCTTGTTTCTTTAAATATGAGTCATAGTCGCATAAAACATTTGTGGAAGGGAGCTAAGGTATGGAATTTCCCTTTCAATTGGCCAATTTTTTTTTAAATTGTCAAATTCTGTAGTGGTTTAATAATTTAGCTAATTATCTTTCCTTTTTACTTTTTTTATGATCTTTTTCTTCCTCAGATATTCAGAGATTTGAAACTTGTATCCTTTTGGGTTAATTCTTTAACTCAAACTAAAAAAACTAAAATCTTAAGTAGAATCAAAAATAAAAAATAGTATAAATGAAAATATTCCTTTTAAAAAAATAATACAAAGAATCAATGTAGTTGTGATGACTTGTTGGTCCTAATTTTTTTGAGTCATTTTAGTTGCGATAGTTTGATGGCTTGAAGTGCTATAAATTGAATATTTTTTCTCTAAAAAATCAATCAGAAAAAGTCTTTTCACATAATAACATCATTACTATTGCTACTAAAATAATATTATGTGCATAAGTACTATTAACGTTATTATTATCCCTAGGTCCAATTTCTTTCAAAATTTAAGGGATTAAGTGAGTTGCGACAACTAAGTTAACTCTTCGTCTTTATTAGGATGCATGAGGTACGACAGCTTATAAATCCTAGAGCACCTCCTAAAAAATATAATAAATAAATACAAATAACCCCATTTTCACAGATAATAAAACCAATTTATTTGAAGGGATTAAGTCAGTTGTGATAATTAGGTTATTTCCATTTTCTATGATGCATGGGTTGTGAAAACTCAAAAGTCCTAAAGCTCCTTATTAAAAATAAATAAATAAAATCAACTAATTAAATTTTCAAAAGGAACAAAATCAATCATTTTGTCAAGTCAACATTAAATTTTTCAGAATTTGTGTTTATTTTATTTTCTATTTACAAAATGGGTAAAATTAATATTTTCAAAGTTATCAAGAAATTTACACAATTAACTTGAGGTACTGTTCTTAGAATGAGTGATGTATTGTGCTAATACATTCTCTACTCGTAACCGACTTCCAAACTTAATCTCATTTTTTTAAAAGACAGATTTTCTTTCAATTAATGACTTTTTCAATATTTTTCCAAATTAAAAATTTGGGTGGCGATTCCTCTGAACCATATCTATCTTTTCGTGGCACCCCAATGAGGCAGTCGCGACAACAACTAAACCTGGCTCTGAGCACCACACGCTGGGTGCTAGTTACTCTCCCCAAATGCTATTATCCATGTAGCCAGTGCCCAACACTGGCCAGTGGGCGCCCAACGCTGGCCACAACCCTTATTCATTATAAAAACGTGATTTTCACATTTAAGAATAATTCTTTCAGCCTTCCAAAGGCCGAGGAACATAATTTGGTACCCTATTTCTGCATCTCCTTGGAGCTTGGAGGAAAAAGGATTGGAATCTCTTACTCATCCCTCTTCATGGAGTTCTTTCAACTCTTTTACTTTCTTTTTGTGTTTCTTAGCATGTTTAGTTATTTTCCCCTTTATTAGAATTAGATGTGGAACATTTTGGTTTTTACATATATTTGACTTGGTCATACTTGCAAGATTTTTTTCTTTTATGAGTTGTTAATATCTACTCTTAATGTTTGCTTAGGTTTGATCACCCTAGGTTTGATATGTTGATTTTGCATTGAATTGGAAATTGATGCTTAATTGTGTTCATTGAAATTAATTGAAATTAATGACATTTTAATTCGTTAATCTTGAAATAGATAGTAAGTTACTGTACTTTTAACTCATAAATCCTTGTACCTAATGTATTTGTCTTGATTAACTCACCTTAAGAAATAGGGTTTTAATTAGAGGGTTTTGGCCCAATCACCTAAGGATTTAGGGTTGAGCTTGTGCATTTGGTTTTCATAATTGAAGTTTGAGCTTGCATTGATGTCATTTCTTTGCAGTTGAATGAAAGTTTGTGGAATCTAACTTCAACACTTTCCTCTTTGTCATCCAAGTGTTGAATAAATAAATTGTCATAAAGAAAATCTAAAAATATTTTATTGTTTTGATTGCTTGATGTATGTTCTTAAACTTATTTCATACTTGCAAAGTGATGCTTGAGGACCAATCCATGTGGACGATATTAAATTTAGGGTCATGCTATCGAGTACTTTTAAGGGCACTATTTAATGAAACAAAAAAAACTTTTCATTGGAAAACTAAGTATATCACCTCTTCAAATATTAAATATATCAATTTCAATGAAAAATTACTTTTCTTGTTTCCTTAAAAAGTGCTCTTAGGACACTTGTTAGCATTTTCCTTAAATTATTCACCATTTTATTACTTACAATGGTATATGGTCAAGTATGCTTGTGGTGGTCCAATTGTTATTCACATGACAAAATAACCGGAGTGATGAGGGAGAGAGATGTTTGGGTGGATATGGAGGAGGTAGCGTCGGTGAGCATTAGGACGGATGATTGATGGAGGAGAGGAACACGGTGGGGTATTGCAACGCAGAAAGAGAAGGGTGGGATTGTCACGAGAGTGATTGTAATTGAAGAAGACATCAAGTAACATTAAGTTAATTTTGTCTTTACCCTTCAACTAATTCAGCTGTTCAAATTATTTGTTTCCATTGGAAATCTAACCGAAGTGATTTGCTATTGCATCTCTCTCTCAAGTCTCAACCTTTTCCATTTATATATGCTGTCGAACTTGGTCCAACAGAGCCAACTATTCGTTCTGCCATACGTACATATTTAACTCAGTTGACATGGACAAAAATGATGCTACCATATTCTATGCTTATTAGTTTCTTGCTAATTGCTTCTTTCGTTACTTTTTTGGTTTTGTGACTGATCATGGCTAAAACATACAACAATGGGTTTTAACTTGAGGCTAAAAGTAAAAAGTTTTAATTAAATTTCAACTTTCATAAGTACTTTCAACTAGCTTCCTGATTTCACTTGTTTCTTTTTTCTATTATCAACCTTTGGTCCGAATCTTGTTCTCATATATACATCATTCCTACAAGCTTGTTCTATTTTGTTTAAATTAGGTTAAAGCATTTACATAAAATCAAGGTTTTAAATTGCAGTTGCGGTCGAGGTCGTATTTTGCAAACAATTACGAGAAAATGCGACGCAATTGTGATCACAATGTTGTTTCATAGACTATCAAAATCAGAACGTTTCAACATTAATTGCGGTCCTAAACATTTTTGAAAACCCTGAGTAAAATATAAGAGCGTTCCCTTAATCTAGCAAGAAATCTCTTATGTGCCAGCTTAAACAGGGTGAGTCCTAATTTATTCTGTATTCTTTTGCTCTAGGTTATTATCCTACATTAGTAGCCATGTCACCACCAATTATGGATCTAGATTTTAATTCTTCGAAGAGTTCATAATGTAACATCCTCAATTTTCCGCATCATTAGAAACTTCATTAGGATTTTTTTTTAACATGGTTAACATGAATTATTAATTTAAAATAAAATCAAATGAGAATAAAAGTCACATTACAGAAGAATTTTGTAGATATTTTAATAGAATAATAAATTATTATTTCTGTTTAACGCGCAATGATTTGATGAACGTTAGTTTTATGTTGATCCTAATTAACGTTTGATAGATTCATTATAAAATATACATATATAAAAAAAATAAAAAAAAATAAAAAATTAATTTTCATCAAGTTGCGTACAGTAAAGTATGTTATCATTTTAATTATATATGTATTGTATAGTTTTGTGCGTATGTACGTATAAATGAGATAAATAAAATTTATAATAACTATGCTAGTAAGAATAAATACAACTTGTAAATGATTGCTGCTATATGGTGTACATAATGATTGTATAGTGGTGCTAAGAATTTCTCTAAGTTAAAAATAATACTCTAAATAATTTATTAGTTTCTAAAATGTATCTACAAAATTTATTTAGAGCACTTATAGTTATCAATTTACCTAAAAACCAATTTACCTAAAAACCAATGTTTATTGCTACATGTATTCTGACAGCAATGTATCAGAATTTGCCCAGTGTGCATATGCAGCTGGCATGAGTGAAATGTGTGAGAGAGTGAGATGGTATGGTAAAAAATAAAGCCACTTATCCTATAGTGAAGGAAAACAAAATTATGGAGGAAACAACTCCTTAACCAATAAGCTTTCCTTTTTTCTGACCCCTCTATAAAAAGCAAATTACCTTAAGATTTTAAGCACATAAACATTCTCACTTTGAACTTCAAGGTGGGTCCTTTCTCTTTCACTCTTCCTCATCACTTTCCAAAGATTCAGCCCTTGTCTTTAACCTTCCTTTCATTTCTTTTTTGTCTCAGACTTATTTCAGTTATTTTCATCCACTGACTTTGTCTTTTGTGTTGCTTGTATAATAGAAACCAGTGAAAATCAAACCCTTTTGGCACTCTGTAGAAACATTGAAAAACACCATTCAGGTAAAAGGGAGGAGAAGCTTTAGCATGGAGAAAGGATTATACAGGGTTGGACATCAGTCGGATTTGGTCGGGTTCGGGCCCAAAAGACCAAATCCGACCCAAACTGAATCTTTCATTTACTGGCCCAATTTCGCCCGTTTAGTAATTCGGTTTGGGCGGGTTCGGTTACGGGTTAGGCGGGTTGCACTGGCGGGTTGGACGGACGGGTTGGGCCATTTTAATTTTTTGGGCCCAAATTTTTTTAGGGTTTTTTTTTAATTGATTGTCTCTTTTTCCATAGAAAAGCAGAAGCAACAGCGCCGCTGCAGAGAGAAAAGAGGCGACATAGGGAGGGAGAGGGGGGAGAGAGAGAGGGAGATAAGGGGAAGCGGAAATGAAGGTGGCTGCCGTGGACCGACCGCGTCCGCGGCGGGGAAGGAGGCGTTCTTGTGCTGCGGTGGCTCCATCGTGTTCGACTTGGCGTTAGGGATGGCAATTTGGACCCTACCCGCTGGGTACCCGCAAAAAATAACCATGATGGGTAGGGTAAATACCCGCTTTGTGGGTATGGGTGCGGGTCTGAGTAATTACCCGCAAATAAGAGAGGGCATGGATGCGGGTACGGATACTCTAGTACCTACCCCGCCCCGCACCCGCATATATATATATATATATATATATATATATATATATATATATATATATATATATTTATTTATTTATTTATTTATATTAATACATATAATTATAATTATATATCAAATTTTAAAAATAAAATTAATGTAACCTACGGTTTCTTAACTATTTTTCCCTTTCAGACTTAATCACCTACTAATCTAAGCACTAACAGCAACCGCTGATGTTCTTTGTGTTATTTTTTCCTTTTTTCTTAGTTAAAGTGCGGGTAATGGGTGCGGGTATGGGTACTTAGGTATCTAGAGGGTACGGGTAAGAGTACTTAAGTTGCTACCCATGCGGGTATGGGTCCAGGTACGGGTATTTTTTTCAAACGCAGGTATGGGGACGGGTACTATAGTACCGTATCCAGACCCTACCCATTGCCATCCCTACTTGGCGTTGAAGTAGATCTGCATGTCGGCGAAGGAAACGGCGATGAAGAAGAACGATCTGACCACTGGTACATCAGATGACACGCTTGCGAGTTCCGACCTTGAAACATGACACGGCGGCGAAGGAAAACAACGATGAAGAAGAACGAGAGATCAAGAAAGAAGAGACCTCAGAGGCAGAGCGACGCCAGTTCGTGACGAGGTGAGAAGTGAGATCTGAGTTTCGATTCTGAATGAACAATTGTTATGTTTAACCCTACTCTGGAATGCAAAACGACGTCGGCAGCGGAGGTGTAAAAAACCTTGCATCAAATTAAGTATAGTCGGTCGGGTCGATTACCGACGGGAAGAAATTTTCAGACCCGAGCCCGCCCGACCAAGACCGTATGAAATTGAAACATAAACCCGGTGACCTGAGAACCCGAACATACCCGCCCATGCAGCTGCTTTTTTTTTCGGATTGGTCAGGTCTTGGTCAGGTCGTCTGATCTTATCCAGCCCTAGGACTATATATACAATCCTTTTTTTAGGGGTTTCCTTTGCCCCTAATGTTTTTTCACTCTTTGTTTTAATAGTGTGATATTTTGTTAATAGCTAATATGTTTTATAAATATGTGTGTAATTTTTTTTACTTCAACTCAAAATACTTGTTTTTCTCTCCTTTTCGAATTTGAGTAGAAGATCAGAGAACTCATTAAGTTGCTGAAATGAACTGGTTACTATTTTGACTTTTGATTATAGTTACTCCATTTTCTGGAATTTTAATCTACTCTCACTATTGTTTCTGTTTTTTTTTTTTTTTGTTTGCTCTTGTTACTGGCGTAGTTCACCTTATCTTTTGCTTTTCTGTTTTTCTTTTTGTCTTATTGTCTCTGTTTTCTAATGTAGTTAGTGTTATTTATTTTCTCTATGTTAATTGTTTGACTTTTCTGTGTTGTTGTTCTTAGTTCTAACATTGTTGCTATTTTCCTAAAAATAAAGAAGAAGAAAGACTTTGTGTTGTACTACCATTTTGATGTTTGATGGTTGTTACCGATGCTAAAAGTTTCAATAATATACTTGTTATTATTTGTTTTTGTTAAAATTTCTGGTTTGCTTAAAGACTCAAATGAACGTAGATTTCGTTTTGAAATACTTGTTGAGAGAATGTTACTTTCGTGAAAGTTGAAGAAGAGTATTGAGAATAATAGTCGATGAAGAGGGAATAAATAAAGGTATTAATGGTTACTAATGGTTATAAATCTACTTCAGTGCTTGATTGATTAATTTGTTTCAAAACTATTTTGTTACCAAAAAAAAATGACGCCATGATTATAGGGCTGGATGATGATAAAAGAAATTTCTAAGAACTGATATCTAATCATTTCAAGTTAGTTTTTATACTTCATAAAGTTAGGAACTTTAGTTAATTTCTTTTTGTTTTGAATAACCTGTAACCTAACAACTTTTTTATTTTTTTGGTTACGTGTAACCTAACAACTTTAAAATGTAAAGAAATTGTAAGAGTTGTTTGATACCACAGGTTTGCGTGGGTATGAGAGGATGAGCCTTTGGTAAATATATGGAAGATTGAATGGGTTTTCACTATCTCAATTTTCTGGAAACTATTTAATGTTTTAAAAAAAAGCAAAAACAATCAGTAAAGATATAGTATTCATATAAAAATGTCCAGGGTAAGGAAATAATTGATTTATCATCGTTCCTACATAGTGGCAAAGAATTTTTTTTTTTTTTGGGGATGCTACGTCATAGTACTGGCGGGAATTGATAGTGGCGGTCTAAAATACTAGACCTTGGGGATAATTATGTAGTACGGAATTCCATAGGGGGCTAGGTGGTCGCTCCCCTGTGTTGTGGTGTCCCGAAACCCAACATGACTATCTCGACAATCACTAAATTATTCATGATCGGTGTAGAGTGCTCTGGTGGGTCGTGTTGAAATGATAAAAATTGCACTTAAATTCGGTCGGATACAAAACATGTACTCTCGATTGCATCTTGTATAAAGAGAATCTCTCCCTAGAAATTTTTTTTGAGTCTGATGCATAGCATCTACATTTTCATGTTTTATGCATTATCTTATTAGGATAATTCAAGTAAATAAAAATATCCCTTTAATCAGAAAGATATTTTTTTATGGCTTAATAAGTTAAAAATCTAAAATGATTCTATGGTTTATCTATAATGATTGTATCCATCATTCTTTCATTCTTTTATGATAAATGTTTTCTCACTCCCTTTGTTTTTTTTTTTTTTTTATATGTGAACAATAAACTATATTTATAGCTGGCATTCCCGGGAGCAATTCCTTATCTGGCCACAGTTTATTTTGCCTATGGAGATGGTGAATGGGATGTGGACCATGTTCATCAAAGAGTTACCTTCAGTTGTTATTCTACTAATCTAATTTTCAAGGACTCTAATGTTCCTGTTCCCATTCAGCCCATGCAAATTCAAGGACCCATTGTTACCACCTTTCGCATGCCCTTTGAGATAATTCGTCCACCACCACCACCTTTTTACACTCCTTCCCTATCCTATGCTTCTTTTACGGGGAGTTATCACCCATGAATGCTTAATAGTTTGACAGTAGTCTTTTTGTTGGCCACTAGCGTAGTTAGGGTATTTTGTGAGGGTTGGCCATAGCTATGTAGGACCAAGAAGTGTAATGATTATGGTATCTATGTAATAGTCTTACAGGCTCTTATCTAATGTAATGTAAATATAATAATGAAGTAATGCAGTGTGGTTGTGAATTATATCTACTGTTTTGTTTTCTTATTGTTTTGGTTTATTCCCAGGAATAAATATCCAATTTGATCAATAAAATTGTAAGGTCGTATTAACTTAGTCCTTCACATTATCAATATTCCAAAATTATCCTTGAAATTTCAAAATGTAGCAATGCATCCCTGACATTATTCACTTAGTTTCAAATACATCCCTGATCGATATTACCAACTTAGTGTCATTATAGTCCATACAAATATCAACGGAGGGAGGATCTGATTAACTTTCTGTAATTTCAGGGATCATTTTGGAATATTGATAATGTGGGGGACTAAGTTGATACGACCCAATAATTTCAGGGATCAAATTGGATATTAAATGTTCAAGAGGCAATCATGGTGGAGTTATTATTTAAGTTTGACTGATTATATACATAAATAATCTTGAAATATCAACGACAAATTCAAAGGACCCATTAAATGGAATTTTAAAGACTTAATTGCTGTAAAAAAAAATTAAAAATAATAATAATGCTAATAATTCTGGTCCCGTGCAATTAATTATCTCATCAAATAAGGAATCGTAAAATAATTTTCCCCTGGTGTGGATAAACCAACGAGCACTAGAGTTTTCAAGGAATTGAAATATATCACCATTTAATCTCAACGATATATTCAACAGTCTAGAGGATATATATTGCTTATAAAAGAGAAATTATATTTGGACATCAAATTTGGGACAGCTACGGTGTTATCGTAGGTGTAAATGACAAAATAGTCTTAAAATAATTCAACAATCATCACTCTCAAGACACATAATTGTTTTCCCACTTATTTATTATTTTCTTCTCTCTCATCATGTATTTCATCACTCCCAAGACACTCACCTGATATTTCTCTCATCTCAACACTTGTCTAAGTTGATCTTCACCCGTCTGATGAAGATATATGACCCGTCTGACCTAGAAAACTCACCCGTCTACTCTCAGTTTCACCCGTCTAAAGCTGAAGATCTTCACCTGTTTGATGACTCTGAGTGAAGAAATGTTCACCCGTCTGAATCACCCATCTGATGACTCTCAGTGAGGAAATGTTCACCCGTCTGATGACTCTTAGTGAATAACCTTTTAAATGATCACCGGTCTGATGACTCTCAGTGTCACCCGTCTAAAGCTGAAGATCTTCACCCGTCTGATGACTCTGAGTGAAGAAATGTTCACCCGTCTGAATCACCCGTCTGATGACTCTTAGTGAGGAAATGTTCACCCGTCTGATGACTCTCAGTGAATAACCTTTTAAATGATCACCCGTCTGATGACTCTCAGTGTCACCCGTCTGAAGCTGAAGATCTTCATCCGTCTGATCACTATCAGTGAAGAAATGTTCACCCGTCTGAGAGTCATCGGACGGGTGAACCAGGCGGGTGAACATTTCTTCACTGATAGTCATCAGACGGGTGAAACTGAGAGTAGACGAGTGAGCTTTCTCAGTCAGACGGGTCATATATCTTCATCAGACGGGTGAACCAGACTGGTGAGCATTTATTCACTGATAGTCATCAGATGGGTGAAGATCTTCAGCTTCAGACTGGTGAAACTGAGAGTAGACAGGTGAGCTTTCTCGGTCAGACGGGCCATATATCTTCATCAGACGGGTGAACCAGACGGGTGAGCATTTCCTCACTGATAGTCATCAGACGGATGAAGGTCAGCTTAGATGAGTGTTGAGATGAGAGAAATATCAGGTGAGTGTCTTGGGAGTGATGAAATACATGATAAGAGAGAAGAAAACAATAAATAAATGGGAAAGCAATTATGTGTCTTGGAAGGGATGATTGTTGAGTTGTTTTATTATTATTTTGCCATTTGTACCTACGATGTCACCGTTGGTGTCCCAAATTTGGTGTCCAAATAACATTTCTCCTTATAAAATTGAGAAAGTCTTGTATGGACATAAACCCAACTATCTCACTCTTAGACACAACCAATTATAGGGTGAATACACATTAATTTTTAATATATTTATTTTAAAATAAAAAAAAAAAAAAAAAGCTCAGTTATTGTCTCTCACATTATCACTTCCTCTCTCACCTCATTGCTCTCCCACCTTCAAACTCCACATTAGGCATTTAGCTTCAACCATATTCACACATCAGTGTTTAAAAAATGATTTAGAAACGTGAAAAAGTTGAATTCAAAAGTGACAATGAAAGAAAATTTCCAGATTTGAAGCGTCATGAATCAAGCTTTTCCATTACTAGATAATGGGTTAATGAGAAAAATTGAAAAAATCCATTGAAAGATTCCAGATCAGGAGCGTAACCTCTGATCTATTTAACTGACCAAATTCTAATTTGTTTTTACCATCACCGAAAAAAAGTGTTGTGAGAGTAAACATCACTTTCATTCTGCACCTTTCATATATGCACTCTTCTAATTACCGAAGGCAGAACAAGAGAAAACTTTCGACTTCACTTTATTTTCTCTTCAAAAAAGTCATGCGATGGCTTATTTTTATCTCCTCTTCGTTTTGTTTTCTTCCCTTTCACTTCTCCTCAATTTTATATTTTTCTTCTTCTTACTGATACGGTGGAAATGAAGGACCAGAGTTTTTGGTGCTGTGATTTTATTATAAAAGGGCATTTCTTTCTCTATCTTAAGGCAACATAGAAGCTTGAGGAAGCCCTCAATAGGTTAATAATGCTTGTAGAAAACCAGGCAAGTTATTCTTAGTTGTTTTGGGTTACTGGTTTGTCACTCAGCAAAGTAAGAACTGATGGGGTTTTCATCGTGCTTGGGTTGGTGATGTTGAAGGTGGGAGAATGATGAGGTGAGAGAGGAAGTGATAAGGTGGGAGACAATAAATGAATTTTGTCTTTTTTATTTTATTTTAAAATAAATATATTAAAATTTAATGTGTTATCATTTTATCATTGGTTTTGCCTAGAGTGAGGTATTGGGTTTGTGCCCATTCAAGACTTTCTCAATAAAATTAGGAAATGTATGATCTAAGACAACCTAGTAGTAAAAGATTATAAAGGACACTAAAAGATTTTAAGCAGTATTTATTTTAATGAGTTGAAATTACATTATAGCTTCACATCCTTTATGAAATGCAATGTGAATCATGCAAGAGTACCTGTGATAGTAAGGTGTGCAGTATATTTTACCATATTCATTTTTTTTTTAAAAAAAAAATTTGTTATCTCAAAAGAATATGTTAGAACGTTACACATAACACTAATAACAGAATGATAGTTAATGACTTACACACTCTTGAGAATTTAGTTTAGGGTGTTGCTAACCAGTATTCTAAGGACATTGATTAAGAAATCCATAAAAAATATGTTTGTATTGGAAAGTAAAGTATTTAACTTTTCAAAATATTAAATGCATTTATTTTCAATAAGTTTTTTCTTCTTTTAATTACTTAATCAATGTTCTAAGGACATTGATTAACCTTCTCAATTAATTTAACTAAAACAGGACATAAAGCACAAAATCAGTCCCCATAATATTAACTTCAGAAGTGAATCCAGATACGTTGAAATATGAACTATTTGCAAACAGTCACCTGCATGAACTATTATAAATCACATTATACATAAAAAAACATAATTTATTATAAACCGTGCATCAGAGTAATTGATACCATTTTTATTACTAATAAATAAAATACACCACATATTTCAAAATGTTTGATATTCACAACCCCTTTTGAGCTAGCTATTCTCCTAAAAATAAAATTTAACCTTAAAATTGTTTGTTGACTTGTATACTAAAAATTAATTAGTACCGACTGAAGGTGACGGAACAAGGAAGTACAAATTTGGCTCTTTGTACCATTTAGAAGTCAATAAAAGAAAAATCAAGATAGAAGAAAGAAAACATACTCATCATACATATATTTATAATGACTGCCATTTGCGACCCACTTAGTTAGCAATCCATAAGAACTCCACGCTTATAGTCAAAATCCTTATCTCACATTCATAAGATGAAGGTTACGAACGAGTTGGCCAACGAAATGGACCTAACATGATTAGATTCCCTGACTACAACTATTCCTTTCTTTTTTTCCATGCCCATCTCAGAGAAGACCACACAGCTACGCAATTCTAGAGTTGGAGAAAGTTGTTAACGACCCGAAATCCCCACTGATTGGTTCAAAGCTCAATCATTCATGCTACCCTTCAAAACTTGCATTGACAAATACATTCTCCTAAACTTCCGTGTTGATAATTTAATTCAACATTGTAAAACCTTTACTTAAAAAGAAAATAATAACTGGTGTTCTATTAAGGAATCAAGATTTTCATTGGAAATTACAGTGTATTTAATATTTGGATGAGTAATACATATACTTAGTTTTTCGAAGCAAATTTACTTTCTTTAGATTTCTTAACAAGTGCTTTAAGTAGTGTTTTAAAAATCGGTCCAACCGGATCGATTTGACCATCGATCGGTGTCTTTTTTGATTTTGATCTAATTAGAGAATCGAAAAAATGCTTTGACCATGCAAGCAAAGTTAACTAAAATCAGGTTCAACTAATCTAGAACCGGTTAAACCAACGTAAAAACGATTTTAGAGACCAGTCAATTCTTTGTTTTAATTTATTTTTAAAAATGAAATGTACTTTTGGACTTTGCTTCGGTTTGTTTGGGGCTCCATGACTTGAGTGATTAGAATCCACTCAATATGAATCTTGGTTAACTATTTTTAGTCAATTAGGACATATTATCTCAGCAAAATTAATATACTTCTAACTTAAAATTATTCTATATACTTAATTCATCAATATTTTTTCTTTATTTAATTACTTTTGTAGTATTTTTTATCTCTTTACTGAAATAATTATTTGATAAAATACGTATTTAATTAATGATTTATCTCTAAATGAAAAATATTAATAAAATATTATAAAATATAAATAATAATAATAATAATAATAATAATAATAATAATAACTATTGGCCTATAACACTTTAAGGGAAAAAATTAATTCTCAAAAATAATTTTTGGCCAACTATTTTTTTAGGTAAAATACATATCTTTCTAATATCTACCTTTCATTAATAAGTAAAGAATTAATTGTCAATGTGTGTTGGTCCAAGTGTAAGGGACTTGGATCCCTAAAGTATGTGGTATCGGTTTCAATCCCTGGATTAATGTGTATGGGAAAAAACACTATTCTGAGTGGTCCTCGCTTAAGCACCAGATGACCGTATCCCGAGATTAGTCTCTCACCTGTCAGGTGAGAGGATATTATGAAAAACCAAAAAAGTAAAGAATTAATTAAATACGTATTTGATCATATAATTATTTTAATAAAATTATTTTAATAAAATAAAAAGATTAAAAAAGTAATTACAAAATGGTAAATATCGATTAGTTAAAGTACAAAATGTCTATTAAATAAATAGTTTATATTTTAGTATTTTTAAGTTTATATTTTCAATAAAATATGAACATTTGATAAATTATTTATATATTTAATTCATTTATATAAATTGTTTATTTAGTTAATTTTGTAGTTTTTTATCTTTGTTAAAATAATTATTTGATAAAATAACTAATAAATTAATTCTTATTTTAATACGTATTCTATCGTATAGTTTTTATTTGTACAATATTCTATCATATAGTTATTCTAAGAACAAACTACAAAATTAATTAAAAAACAATAAATATCGACGAATTAAAAATATAAAATTGAAAATTTTAAAAATATATAAAAAATTATTTAATAAGCATTTTATATTTAATTTTATCTATATTTATCATGTATTTAATTATCTTTGTAATCTTTTTTTAACTCTTTATTAGAATAATTATATCATAAAACCTGTATTAAATTAATTCTTTCCCAATTAATGAAAGATATATCAGAAAAATATGTATTTAACCTAATAAAATTATTGGGAAACAAATTAGTATTGAGAATTAATTTTTTACCAAAAAAATAAGAGTTTAATTGTTATACACTGACAGTGTAAAATCTATCAATCAATCATGGTATGAGTGACTTTTAAGGTAGTTAGAATAAAAGTCAAACATTGTAGCTGATGTGACTAGGTATGATTGGTTGACTGTGTTACATTGTCAGTACATACTAATTAAATCCAAAAATTATTATAGACTATTATTTATTATATATATATATATATTATATTTATTAAATATAAATATAAAATTATATTATGCCTAATAATGTATATCATATACTATAATTCTTTTATTATAATGTTAATGAATCGTATAGAAAGTTATCGCATAATAAATATTTTGAATTAAAATTATAATATTTATTCATTAAATATATCCTATTTTATTTTTTCTTAAAGTTATTTTTAATATTTTTTTCAATAAAAACGATGGGCTTATATTATTAGTTTAAATTAAAATCAACGTTTAAAATTTGATATTAGAGTAAACTTTGAAGAGTGTTGTCAATGAAAGAAGGACTGATGTCAATAACTTTATAAAAAAAAAAAGACTCATGCCAATAAATCCTATCGATGTTATATGACCTCATGTAAATCATCAGCTTTTATAATCTGACATCTTTTTGAGAGTTTTTGCGGAATTAATGCCTAAATATTGAAAAAAAATTTCGTCAATTTCACGGCATAGAGACTAGTTACCTAATCTGTCACTCCAAACCCACCTATAATGCCTATAATATTACATACAAAAATTTTAAAAAAAACCAATGAGAATATTAATCATGTGATCAGATCGTTTTAAGATAAGTTGGTTGAATAACATTAGCCTGAAGATTAAAAAATCACACCAAAAACCAAAAACCAAACCCAACCGCAGCAATGGGACCAAGATGGTTGCTACTTGCCATGTTAGTCCATATTCTGTTACGTGGTGGGTCCATACATTACACACTCCTAACCCGAAAGCTCTTCCGTCCATCTCCTTCCTATCTTAAATTGTTCTCCAATCTCCACTGCTTATTTTATTGAATTCCCTCCCTTTTCTCATTCTCAATACGACAACGCTCACCTTAATTTCCTTCACGTTCCCCCTCGTCCCAAACACCTTCTCCCTTTCTGCATTTTCACATTCCAAACAGTGCCCAAAAAATAAATACCAAAAGCTTCGATCCAACGATTCCGTTTCCTCAACCTTCTGGAATTTCCATTTCACTGCTCCATAAATAGAGAATATCCGATTTCATTCCTTTCACGATTTCCTTTTCTCTTTTTAGCTTCCGTGCTATACTACTCTTCATAATCGTTATTATCATCATTATACTGATGTCGACGTCATTAGATTCCTTTTCTCCCGATTTGAACTCTCTCCGTTTAAGCAATCAATGAGGCGTCGATTTCGCTTACACTCACAACGGACGTGGATTTCCACTTCTAATTCATTCCAAATCCATTGCATCTCTTGTGAAATATAGACAAAGGATAAATAACAGAGCAGAGCAAGCGCTTTTATTTAAATCTCATTTTTCTGTGAGAATTTGAATCAAAGGAAAATTGATTCTATTCTCTTTGAAGATGAAGTTTGTTGTAGCTGTTGCATTCTTGTACCTAGTGACGGTAGCGCCATGGCGCGTTTGCTCGGAACAGAGGCTTCTTGTGAACATGACGCTGGTTCCCAACGCTCGTGCTACCAGTGCTCGTAAGCTATTTTTGATTTTTATTTTATTTTCTTCGTTTAATTTATTGATTCATTTAATTTTTTTGTATTTTGCAATATTGTTGTTATTATTTTATAAATTAAAATATGGAATGTTGAAATTTAGTTTGTTTGGATGGGAGTTTACCGGCGTATCATTTGCACAGAGGATTTGGAGCGGGACAAAATAATTGGCTTCTACAATTCGAGGTACACTCAACTTTCTCTTTTATTAGGACAAATTACTCTAAAATGAGGGAAAAAAAAATATAAAGTTAAAAAAGTAAGAGTTAATAGTTGATTAGTGAAGATAGGTTGAGATTTCAATCCATTTTAATTAAGAAAGAGTGTTTAGTCATTTTACATATTTGCTCAATCTAGAAGAATTTAATTATTTTTATTAATAATGAAAATTTAAATTACAAGATTGTGACAATATGCATAGACAAGATATATTAATATATGAGTTCAATTGCTATGCATTGTCAGTGTAAAATTTTTTTACACTGACAACCAATCAGAAATCATTGTGTAGGGCTGATCCAACACAATGAGGAGTTGATTTCTGAACCCTTTTAAAAAATAAAATTACCCATTATTTTGTATACAATGAGGAGTTGATCCCTAGACCTTTTAGTTAATGATAACATTTTATACCAAATGGGCTAATTTATATTTGTTGATGTATGAAACATATCAAAAAGATAATATAAAAAAATACAAAGTGAAAAAATTATTTTTTTGAGAGGCCTAAAGCAAGGGTTTCACTTGTTTTACCCTGGACCGGGCCTGTCATTGTGTGTGTGACTTTTACGATAGTTAGGATAAGAGACAAACACTTTAGTTTATGTGACAAATTCCGATTGATTGTCTGTGTATAAAATCTGTACACTGACAGTGTATACCAATTAAATCCTTAATATATCTCTTACTGATATATTAAAAATTTTATATCTATCTTATCTTTTTTTTTTTTTGACTAAAAAAAGATATTCATTCATTCAAATTGGTAGAAGACATCGAAAACAACACAAATTCAACCTCGCTAAAAATCGAAAAAGATGAATCTGCGAATAAAATCATAGCACCCAGGTTAATAGAATAAAACGGCAAAATGCCTACAAATGTAATAAAATCAAAGTGATCGGAATACCTATGTCTCCTGATCTGTAACGTTGACGCCCAAGTCATGATTGAATCTGTAATGGATCGAAACTGATCTATCAATCTGAACCAAACGAACACTGCAAAAAGACGGAAAACCAAATAACGCCGCATCAAGACGACGAACAAAACAATGTCGCACTTAGACGATAAAATAACGAAAAAACATGAAAGAAAAATCAGTTCTATGTAAAAAAAATCACTTATTTGGATAAAAAGAGAAGAAAAAATTATGAAGATGGGTGATTCCAGGTCCCAAAATGATCTAAAATCATCCCATCCGATAAATAAAAAAGAAGAAAGAGAGGAATAAATAAAAGGTTGAGTGAGAGACAGCTCTAGGTTTTACACCTTTTCCATTGCATCTATCTTATCTGATGTATGACTTATTTGCATTTTGCAATATCCATTGTTATTATGGAAAAAACAATAGTATAGAAAATGTGGAATAGTAATAAAAAAAAAAAACTAGTAGTGCTGTTTTCTACTAGAACTGGAGAACTGTTTTTTTTTAAGGAACTGGAGAACCGTTTGAAAACGTTGTGGCGGTGTTTTTTGTGGTTTTGGGGGAGAAAGGGTGATGATTGCCTGTTTGGTTGGTTTGGAAATACTATAAGACACGGCTTTTCTGCCTAGAGTTTTGCGCGCGCAATGTTTTCGGGAACAGGAATATGGCATTTGGCCATAGGCTTGTTTGAATTTCAGTTGCAATCGATTAAAAATAACACATTATTGCTTTACCAAATACACGTTTTATATTTGGAAAAATGTGTTATTTCATTCGAAATTCTTTCCAGCATAAATCCAAACAGACATATGACTGTTTTCATTACAAAATTACAGTCATTTAAAATTTTGTGTTAAAATTTAAAATGTATACTAAATAATATTAAATAACAATAATTTTTTTTTACACTAATTAATATGTATAAAATGTCTGTGTTTTTTTCTTTTAAATGACTCTTGTTTAGCACAAAGTAAGCTTTCATGAAAAGTCAAACATACCATTATTTAGGATAATAAATGTATCACTTCTTAATAAAAATTTGCTTTCTTAGTATTCTTAAATTATTGGCCATATACACTAAATAAAAAAAACCGATTTACTTTAGTTGATTTTTTCTCCATGTGGTGTCATGTTCTTGGTTTTCTCCGGTCCGCCCTCCACATGCAATGTTCAGATAGAAATAGCAATTTTATCCACACCCGTGAACATTCACGGATAAAATCCGTAATGGGTATTCATTTGGAGAGTTTAATGAGTACCCGCTTGTTAATGGATGGGGACGGGTATTGAGATACCTGCACCCGCGGGTACCCGTACTCGATGACACTATAATCATCTCAATGTTTTTAGTCAAGAAGTTTGGTAGAAGAACATTATTTCTATGCTATTTTTCTAGAGTTCCATCAATCAAATGTAGTGATAACCAATAATCAATGTAGCAATGATCATTTAATTAATTGCTTGTTGAACTCTTTGTATATTGATATATGAATAGGATATCCGTGATATTGGATTTTTATTGTGAATCAATGCTCATAATTTCAATATCAGGTATTTTCTTTTTTTTTTATTAGTCCAACACCATGTAATTATATATTTTTTGTATATAGAGATATTACTAATAATTAAATGAGCATTGATAAAATGATTCACTATTGAAATTTTAATATATCTGTGGATATCCGTTAGAAACCCGTTTAACGGATATCCACTTGAACACAGGTGGGGATGGAGGAGTACTACCCACACCCGTCCCGTCCCGTCCAGTCCAGTTGCCTTCCCAATGTTCGGACTTGATCCTAAAGACATTTTTAAATTGTGCGTTTAAACTTTTAAATGATTCAATTATAATCAATATATTTTTTCTTCTCCTGTCTAAACTTCCCAGTACAAAACACAAAAATGCAATGGCCAGAGAAAACGCACTTAATTAACAAGTCAGTGCCATAATAGAAAAAGGGAATATCCATGAGGCAAATGACCCACTAACCATTTCCACCCCTAGGAAACTTTTGTTAGAAAACTTTTTAAAAAAAAATTCACCTTAATAGCCTCTTTTTAAAATTAATATATTGATTTGTAGATGATTTCTTTCCTTAAAAAAATAACATCCATGGAGGATTTTATTACTAGTAATTTATAAGTGGTAAAAAATAGGGTGAGGCCAAAATTTTGATACGAGGGGTCAAGATCAAAGAACACATGACTTATAAGTATTTTTTTTAATTACCACATATATATAGTATTAACAAGTTTTATATAAGGTTTAATTAGTATGAACTGTCAGTGTAAAAGTTTTTATACTTAGAGAACAATCACAAGTCACGGTTAGGCAACTTTTTAAGGTAGTTAATTAAGATAAAAGTCAAATATTTTTAATAATGTGACAAATTTATGATTGATTGACAGTACAAAAAATTCTTTATATTGATCATTCATATTAATTAAATCCTTGTATATATAACTAACATCATATAATATAAAATATTTCAATATAGCCATAGTTAATGTTATTAAACATATAACAAGATCAAACATATACTTTCATTTTTAAGTTGTGTTTCTTGTCGTTTCATGGAGTAAAAATCATCAATTACCATGTTTATATATGGTAAATTTTTCAGCAGTCTCCTCCTCAATATAAACAATTATGTAACTAGTGAGATGACAAAACCCATTTTTCTTATGGATATAAAACTGATCTAATATAGTTACACAACTTGACAAAATGAAAAAAAAGAAACTCAACAAGAAAATCAAATGTGAACTTATTTGAAGTTAACAAAAGAAATAAAACTCATTTGACCAAAATCCTCAAATAGAAATAACACAAATAAAAAAGAGTTTAATTGTTATGCACTGTCAGTGTAAAGTTTTTTATTACACTGTCAGCCAATTAGAAATCATGATATAGATGACTTTTAAGGCGGTTAGAATAAGAGTCAAACATTTTAGCAGATGTGTCAAATTATGATTGGTTGACAGTATAAAAAATCTTTACATTATCAGTGCATACCAATTAAATCCAATAAAAAAAATTAAACAAAAACAAAACATCTCATCCAAATGTTATCAAAAAAAAAAAAAAAACATCTCATCCAAACTTTGACATCTTGCGACCCTCATCCTATTGTTGTGCCCATCTTATGGGATTTCTATTTTTCGTTTGTTTGTAGTATCAAATTTTTGTATTCTTAAGAATAAAATAAGTAACCGATGGAAAAAGTTAGAGAGGCGATAATAAATGTTTTTATTGTATTTTTTAATAAAGAAATGATAAGATATAAAAATAAAAATGGACATAAAGAGAATTAGGCGTCATCCAATTTTTTTTTTTGGATTTGCGTATGATTGCAATGAGTTTTTCTTTTTCGGGGAATTTAAAAACACTTAAGGTGGGATGTCCCTTATCAACGAGGTTTTTTTCATATACAAAAGTCAGAAATCGAACATCTGATCAATTCCTTAAAAAATCCGAGTCAGTCACCACTTGAACAAACATTAATCGGTAAACTTATATTACTATTATATAATAATATTCAAGAAATAAAAAAAACTTGGGGTGACCATCATATCACTCGGTCAACCCCTGCATCCGTCATCACTGTCTCTGTAATATTTTGTAAATGTAAAATTATATACTTTTTCATATTTTGAAGTAAACAAACTTATTGCATTAAGAAGTAGGAATATTAAGAAAATTACACGACCAGCTGACAACAAAGCTGTCCTTATTAGCACATGAGCAATTATTTTTGTTTGTGGCCTAATAAAATTTACTGTAAAATTTGAACAAATAGAAAACAAGTTTTTGCATTGAGTCACAATAGTACCAAATTCTGTCATGTTCTCCTTGTCTTTGAGTAGTTCATCCACCACATTCTTCCAATCTGTTTCTATAACAACTCTGTCAACACCCATTTCACCAATCCATTTGATTGCATTAAGGAGTGCAAGGGTTTCACCAATACAAATGTCCACTGTTGGAGTCATCCACATTGTCCTTGCACACACAAAAAACCCTCTATGATCACCAGGACACATGCTCAAACCAGTCACCATTTGATTATTATACTTTTTATATTATTATTATATTATTATTATTATTATTGATATTATTATTTGAATTTATACGAAGTATATTATTATTTTTATAATGTAAACTTACATATAAAACGTACAGTTAATTGGTTACCTAACAACATTCAAACTATAAGGAGTCTTGTACTTAATTACGCGTGACCATAGGCATTCGCCGCATCCCACAATTATAAAAGCAGTTTCAATTTTTTAAAAGTAGTGTGCTACGATAGCGTGGAATTGAAGATAGAAAGCAATGTAGACCCAAAAGTGTCATGTTATTAGTAGATTAATAAAGTTTCACACCGAACTTTGAATCCAAGCAAAGGCATGGAAAATTGAAATGATGAAATGAAAAGACAGGATAAAATAGACGATAGCTCATTTAGGCTGGTGGATCCTAAATCCTAATGGAAAAAACCCCTTTTGGTTCTGCATTCATAAATCATAAATCATCAATGATCAATCATCATCACCTATCTTATCTATGGTACATACAGGGAGGTGGGTGGTGCAATGACTTGACTTCATGCTTGGAGAGAGCCCAAACTCGCAGGGGCTCGACACGTTACATGACCAAGTGGGAGGTCTTCTCTGGCATTTTAAGCGACAATGCCTCCCTTAATCCAGGTAAATCAACTTTTGCTTTGTTTTCTTTTTCTTCTTTCATTTGAGAATTATAATTATTATAACTAGAATTTCTTTTGGTGAGATTACTTTTTTTTTTTGGTGAGAACTAGAATTTAAATGTCCCTTTGTTTTAATAAAATATCTAATTGACTATAAATATGTTTTTCAATGAAAAACGGTTCTTGAAAATATTTTTCGATGTTATTCTTAGTAAAGATTTATTTTAGATGTATTTTTTAGTGTATTATGTTTTTCATTGGTTCGATGATAAATATTAAATAGGTAGATTCCTTATGAATTCAACGTACGCCGAAAAGACTCCTATAAAAAAAAAACGTATGCTGAAAAGACGAGCAACTAAAACGAAGAACATATATATCTTTGAAAGGATAGTGATTTTTTATCATGAAAGAATAGTAATTAATTAATAATTTAATTTAATTGGTATGTATATTTAGTGTAAAAAATTTTTACATGATCAATTAATCAGAAATTATCATATCATTAAAAATGTTTGACTTTTATTATAATTAGCTCAAAAGTTATACATAAAATGCTTGATTGATAATGTAAAAAAATTTACGCTAACAATATATTAAAATTAAACTCTTAATAATTATGCTTTGGACATAACTTATGGAACCACTTTGCATTACACATCTAGTTATTGTTTGATTTGATTTGGATATATTTATTTGATTTTTCTGTTAGATTTAAACTCAATAATCATATACAAGGCATGCTATCATAAGTCTTTATTACGAAAACATAATAACCATATATATAACATGCATCTCTATTATCAAGAACAACTAAAACTTGATATCCTTAGGATCTACAACATGTTGATTTATCAAAGATATTTGGAATACCTGGATCCAGCATATGATCCTGAACTCAACGTTCTTCTAAGGATGAAGTTGATCACCAACCGTCACGAACGGAGAGCGGTAATCCTAAAACGCAGAGAGGGGGAAGAGAAAAGAGAGACGGGTAATGAACACCCGTTGGCTTATGGTTCTTCCTCAACCGGGACTCCTTATGCCTTAGTCGCTCTTCAGATGGGGAGAAGAGGCGGTATGCGATATTGTGTCCGGTGTATTGGGGACCATAGCCTATATATAGGGTGATTGCCAATTAGGGTTCCCATTATTCCGAAATGGGTCATCAATCACATCCACTCATATTTAGTCCATATCAATTAACTAATTTATTATCAAATCAGAAATTTAATTAGCCTTATCACTTAATTTAATCACATATCAATTAAGGCTCCTAATTGATAAATAGCTAATATAATTAATAAACGATATTTGTCCACATTATAACATTGGAATATAATTAAATACAAAATATTCCAATAATCTCCCACTTGGACAATATATCATAATAATTATATCAGAATTCTTTAGGCGCGCATCCGAATGCTATTTATCTTTAAATTTTCCCTTTACAATCTGGTCCACCTCATACATCAATAATGGGACCACCGCGGCTGTTGTCACTAACGTCTATTGTGACTAAACCCCGACGACCACCACATCAATGCACTAGATGACATAGATCGATATGGATGAGTGGCATGGAAATTTCATGCAATGTGATCTCTGAATCATGCCTATTTCCAACTGGTCCAACTTAAGTCTTTAGTGAGATCAATTTTGCAAAAATTTAATTTTGCAAACCAAAGTCCTTAATGTTTAAATAAATTTTACACACAACAAGATACAAACAAGTTCATAATGAACTCATAAACATAACTTTATTTCTGCAGAAAATTCGAAATAACAAAAGGTTTGTATCTCAAATATAAAACACAAATAGAGACTTCCACTAAACTAAGGCATTCTCAGTGATAACACCCATATGAGCAACATGCTCGTGAAAAAACCTTAGGTGTTAAGCCTTTAGTTAGTGGATCTGCTAGCATAGAATTTGTCTCTATGTGCTCCATAGAAAACTGTTTTTCCTGAACTCTTTCTTAACTACAAGATACTTGATGTCGATGAAATTCGACTTTGTAGAACTTATGTTGTTGTTGAAGTACAATATGACTGACTTATTTGTCACAACATGACTTGAGTGGTATTTCAATATCTTTTACTAAATGCAACCAAGTGACAAAAAATTAATCCAGTCATATCCCATAGTCGGATGCCTACTATCTTGGCATCCTGTAAAATTGGAGTCATAATTTCTCATGATCTCTAAACTGTCAGATCTCCGATATGTGAGCATATGCCTTTTTGTTCTCTTTAAATATCTCACATTCCTTATGGTTGCTTTTCCTATAATCCTTGAATTGCTCAAGTATCTGCCTAATAATCCTACTATGTATGCTATTTCCGGATGCGCACAAACTTGAGCATACATCAGACTTCCCACAGCCGAAGCATAGGGAATCTTTTGCATTTCCTGAATTTCCAGATTTTCATAGGGGCATTTAAGTGAGACTAAAATGTCTCCCCTAGTGACCGGGGTATCTCCTGGTTTACTATCTTTCATGTCGAACTTATCCAAAACTATATCGATATAGCTCTTTTGTGATAACCCAAAAGATACCTCGAGAATGATCTCTAAGTATCGAAATTCTTAAGACAAAAGAAGCGTTCCCAAGATCTTTCCTCACAAAATTCTTTGTCAGAAATTTCTTGGTTTCGCGCTATAAGCCTATATCGTTCTTGGTTAGCATAATATCAACATATAATAACAGAAAAAATGAACTTACTCCCACTGAACTTGTAATACCCATAGTTGTCCTCGATATTCATCTCGAAACCAAATGAGACAATCACTTGATGAGACTTGTGGTATCACTAACGAGACGTCTTTTTTAGCCCATAGATAGATTCCGTCAATTTTCAAAACATCTTCTCTATGTCTTTTGACACAAAGTTTCCTGGTTTGCATTATATGCATTTGTTTCATCAATGTTGCCATTGAGAAACACCGTCTTGACATCCATCTTGTGAAGCTCCAAATTATAATAACCAACGTGAGCCATGATTGTCCTTGAAAGAGTCATTCAATGGTACTGAAAAAAATGTCTCTTTACAAGCAATCCTTTCTTTTGAGTATAGCCTTTTGCCACTAGACAAATCTTATACCTCTCCATATTACCCTTTGAAACCTTCAGGTATCAGGATAAGTTTCAAACCTTAATGTCTAGCTAAAGCTTATACTCATACCTTCAATCCACTTTTCCGAATAGAAACGTCATATGGTTTGATGAGAGTTGATTGAATCATCTTCCATAATACAACTTACCTTATGTTCCTAGAGAAATACTATATAACTATCCAAAATAGTATTCACTATTTCTTTAGTGGATCATGGCAAAAGGCATCGGCTCTTGATGCTCTAGTTCTTGAGGGTGTTGAGTTTAACCTTCAGGAATAATTTCCTTATCTTGAATGGGAAGAATAGCAATAATATCCTCATAAGGATCCAAATTTGCTACACCAATAGCAACTGTATGAATTGGTTCAGGGATTAGAACCAATTCTTCCTCAAAGATAATGTCTCTAATCGTATCCCTCCCCAAACTCAATATCCTCAAAGAACTAGTCAGTTCCTGTCTCAAGGTTTCTTTAATTTGGGATTAAAAAATTGACATACCTCATTTACCTTTCAGAGTAACCAATTACTATTTGGGACTCCAATTTACTTCACGAGGCTTATAAGGCCTTGCCTTAGTTGGATGTTCCCATGCTTGAAAGTGATTGAGCGGCAACCTTATTGGTACTCTGTCAAACATTTAAGCTGCAATCATTAGTGTTACTCTCATAGTGACTTTGGTAAGGTAGAATGACTAATCATATTCTTCATCATACCTTTAAGAGTCATTACTAGAATTTAACTATATTCTTGATAGCCATGTTCTGATCTATTTAAGTTTAATGCATTTAATACAAACGATAAAATGTATAAGGCTAATGGAATCTAGGATTCCCTCATACAAGTTGGTCAACTCTAATTATAGAGATGTGCTCTAAATGTTTGTGTCATAGTGCTCCTTAATTTTACTATCAACATTACGCTTAGTGTCGTACGATTCCTCACTCAATGTTTTGCCACAAGAGGTCTCAATACCAAGCAATTATAGTTTGTCCAGCCCATAGTTTAACTGGTTCATACAATATTTGAATTTAAAAGACAAATTGAATCCATCGTTTCTAAATGAACAAAATAATCTTGATTTGTTCAATAAGAAACCAAAGCCAAATTTCATCTAAATGATGACTAAACCAAAATGTCTTTTAATTTCAAATATTAGCCAGTAACAACAATCTGAAATGTCAACAGCCTTTTCCTTTACTGACTTGGTCAACTCAAGTATAGACACATCTTTCAGCATCACTTGGCCAATTCATCAGTTCAGACAATCCTTTATAGACATGCCAAACATGATATTTGGGACGTTTCTTCTTTAAATACCTGATGTCCTTATAGAAGAAATAATTATGACCCTAGCAATTTCTTTTATGACGGACCTTTAGCAGCTTTATCCTCAATTTTCTTTTATTAACCCTTATTCTTAGAGGTATTTATCAAATGAGCACTATTTATCGTCTCTTGCTTCATTGTTTCCTTTCTTGCACACCTTATGAAATGAATCCATTCAAATATCATTTCTCTTTATAACAGTTATAAGCTAACTTAAACTGACTGAATTGTGTATAAAGGAATACCAAATGCTAAATGCATGGGCAACTTGTTCGATAGCCCATGTTTTAGCGCCTTAAGTTTATGAGCAAGATTGGACATTCCCATAATGTGCTCCTTAGGTTTCCTTTGTCTTTATACTTAATGAAAATCTAGCTCTCCAATGAATGCTTGTTTTCGTCTTTATTACTTCCAGAAAGCTCTTTTAATTTCAGCAAGGAAATCTCTGACATTAATTATACCATCCAAAATAATACCCCTCAAGATCTATAGAATATTCTGCTCTGTGATCACAAGACCCATGCAATTGGAGCGGTCCCACTTCCTATTCTTGATCCTCTCTTTAGAGGTACTAGATTGTGTGAGAGAAGGTGGTTTTCTCCATCTTTATGCAAGATCTAGATCCAAGAACAATCTTAATGTTCTCCTTTCAATCCAAAAATGCAGGACTTTAAAGGACCGAAATTGAATTAAATCAGCAGATATATAAGCAATATTAGCTTAAAGAGAACATAAGTACCGTAAAGATACTCACCAAAATATCCCGTGCACCATTAATATTAAGTCTTTGGACAATAACATTAATTGTTAGTGGTATTTTATTGTAATGATCAAACACTGGTGATATTTTCTGTCAAACAACAACTATCTTTGGATATTTTGTTATTCACATGAAAAAGATCTTTATAATCACTATGTGTTTACCATCACAGGTGTGAATGCAACCCTGCCAAATATAAACCTTCCTTTGGGCCGATTAATATCCGCATGGATGTACACTTACATAGCCTTTAATATTTCTTTTGAGTGATTTCCATAAGAGATGTCTCCTTTGCGACTTCATATTTTAATTGACTCACTCGAAATCCAAATCGGCAAATTGAAGACCCAAACAAGATACCAAGCGCACCATCAATTCACAATCTTCGGATTGTAAGAATTAACTGCTAGTGGTACTCTCAGCACAATGATCAAATATTGGTGATAAGTCCTGTCAAATAATGGTTACCTTCGGGCATCCCATTTTCCACATGGAAAATACTTTATAATCACCACACATTTATTATCACATGTATGTAATTATCCGGCCAAGTTGTGCCTTTCTTCGGGCCGACAACAACTCGCATGAATAATTTCATACAACATCGTTTGTCAATCCAGTTAAATCAAATTTACGCAACAGAGGTTACTTCAGCAACGTGTTGTTTCAACCAACTCAACCAAAATTACCAGACAATTTTAATAAAATGGGGGGTCCCGAATTTGCCCTTTTCACACAAAAAGCATGGAAACCTTAATGCTTAGTGTGAAAGGAACCTTTAAAAAAAAAATTCTTTAAATATGTGAACTTTCCCAATAGGTGGTTCTATAGTTCTAACTTTGGTTCTTAGAGTCTGGACCCATTTCGAAATATTGCCCACAACCATAGGTAAACTATCAGAAGTGGCAATACCCTCGAAAGGAATCACTCTAAGTTAGGCCTTCGTGATAACCAAACAGGATGTACATCCAGAAATCTATCACTACTCAACCTTCTCCTTATCTCAAGTTGCACTCAGACCCGGGTATAGGGTCTCACTCATAAGAGTGTGAAAAAAGAAGCAAAACTTCATATGCCAAAGAAACTTTATTCACGTATAGGAAGCCATCATCATTGAAAGTTATGCCATATACATACATATCATGAATAAATCCATAGCCATATATAAACTTTACGTAAAAGCTTCGACCAAAAAAACAGGAAAAAAGGATTTCAAGTGCAGCAAACCATTTCACTTTCAATTCATATATTTTATAATAGGAATTAAAGTTTTTCTTTTGAATAAAAGAAACTTCACGTCATGTTTCCAGGCCAAATTCAAAAGCATCCATATAATATATATTGCATCAGGTATAGATACAAAAAATCGAAAACGCAAAGATGACTATTTTTTCTTCTATCGCCCCACCAAAACCACTATTAACGCAGTAACATTAAAACACTGAATCTAAATAAATTTCTTTTATAATTCCTAATTTTAAAAAATTAGGATTCATAAAATAATCCCAATAAATCAAACATGAAGACCGCTCTGATACCACTTGTTAGATTTAAACTCAATAATCATATAGAAGGCATGCTATTATAAGTCTTTATTGCGGAAACATAATAATCATATATATAGCATGCATCTCTATTATCAAGAACAACTAAAACTTGATATCCTTAGGATCTACAACATGTTGATTTATCAAAGATATTAGGAATACCTGGATCCAACATATGATCCTGAACTCAACATTCTTCTAAGGATGAAGTTGATCACCAACTTTCACGAACGGAGAGCGGTAATCCTGAAACGCAGAGAGGGGGAAGAGAAAAGAGAGACGGGTAATGAACACCCGTTGGCTTGTGGTTCTTCCTCAACCGGGACTCCTTATGCCTCAGTCGCTCTTCAGGTGGGGAGAAGAGGCGGTATGCGATATTGTGTCCGATGTATTGGGGACCATAGCCTATATATAGGGTGATGACCAATTAGGGTTCCCATTATTCCGAAATGGGCCATCAATGACATCCACTCATATTTAGTCCATATCAATTAACTAATTTATTATCAAATCAGAAATTTAATTAGCCTTATCACTTAATTTGATCACATATCAATTAAGGCTTCTAATTGATAAATAACTAATATAATTAATAAACGATATCTGTCCACATTATGACATTGGAATATAATTAAATACAAAATATTCCAATATTTTCTTCTTCCCCACAAAGACACGATAACATAGAAATTATATTCGTGTTTTGCCATTTAACCTTAATCGTATTCTATACATGTTAAAAAATGTGTTATTATGATAATATATGAATCTTATTTGGTGTTACATTTCAATAACTGATTAGCAATCATATCTAATTTTGTCTTGTAAAAGTATTTGTATAAGTTGAATTTTTTATTTCTCTTCGTTGTCGAATACTACTTAATTTTTTTAAGAGAGAATTTAGTTACTAACTTATTTTCTTTTCGATTTTTCTCTATCTACCTGTAGCAAAAGAATTTTGTTTAGGAGACTGGGTACTTCTAGCATTTTTCTAAGTAACATCATGGTAGGTAATTACTAATTAGGCCCCAACAGCTTAGCTCAACTCTCACTTTGCACTTGCTGTCACTGTGGTCCTTGTAACGTACAGCTGTCCTTTGATTTTAGAATGTATGGTTCACTGACAAACAGGGCAATCCAATATAGAGTCCAGCGAGGCTTCACAATGAGTTCAATTCCTTATCCGTGACTGGATTTTTCCAATAGAAGACTCACGAGACAGGATCCCCCCTTTCACAACCACGTCCATGTCCCGCTACATTCCCTTTCACGTGCTATTGTTGCTTAAGTTGCTATCCAGTGTTTTCTCACCTCAGTTGAAAATTTTCAAGAAACCTAAGGAAGAAATAAATTTTGATCTTAATTATTTAATGTATCTCACTTTGATAATATTTTTAATGAGTTTACTTTAACACTAAGTTTGGTTGAATAAAACTAAGAAAGAGGGAAGCAAGGATTATTGAAGTGAGGGGAAAAAAATGTTATTTTCAACTGTTTGGACGGGAAAAAAGGTAGGGAAGATTAAATTTGATGTGAATCCCACATGTTTTTAGTTCTTTCCAATTGATAGAAGATTTTGCAAGAGAACATTCATTTTTTGCATTGTTCCACTTCTACTCTTTTGTTTTAAACTATGCAAATATGTTATTAGAGATAATTATGTTTTTACAATAAAATTCAACCTTTTGTCTCTCTTTTATTTCTCCCCTACTACTTTTGGTGCCTTCTATCATGTACCCTCCTAACCATGGTGCATGTATGCACCCTGGATTTTGACTCCTTATAATCGGTCAACAGGTTTTTTCCCCTATCATAACCAAACCCCCAAGCCACCTCACCGCCATTGCCCCTCGTCCTGCCACCTCTCTTCCTCCTTTCGCCACCATCACCACCCTCCACGAACAACCATCACCTCATTTCCCCCTTTCCTCCCCGCTCGGCTTTCTCTGATGCTCAATGTTGTCGCCGACGATAGTGACGACCGTCAAGAAGAATGCCAAATCACATCATCTTCCATTCTCCACCGCTTGAGGTGTTGCCGATTTCTTCCTCCACCATCACTGTCAGCCTCCATGGCTGAAGTTGTTTTCAGATCTCAGATTCAAATTCCAGATTCAAATCTTATCACTCTTCCACCACGGCTCCTTCGCCTCCTTGGTGTGTGTGAAGTTCCCTACCGAGAAGTGACAGAGGTGGAAGGTGGTGATGAGAACGGAGGACGAGGTGGCAGTGCAAGGTTCTCTCACAGATTTGCAATCAGCAAGTACGGTGGCCTTGGGTGGTTTCACGGATCTAACCCATCTTGTCTTGGAGGAGAAGCAACCATGGAAGACTTCACCGTCGCGAGTTGTTGTAGGAGCGAGGAGGTTGCAGATCCGGTAAGGGATGAGACTGGAAATGGCAGTTGGAGGTGGGGTTGAGGTGGTTGGTGGGGAACCTTTGCATTTTTTTAAAAAATCAGGTCAACCGATTCGAGGTTTCTCATGATTATCAAGTCTTACAGATCAACAATACGTCTTGCTTCAATGAACATGCATGCTCCCTATTTTGCAAGGTGCATGTGTCTATTTTTAATCCAAACAACCTCAAAACCTATCCAATTTTTTCACTTGGAAGCTGCTCTTATGTTATCTCCTGCAAAAAGCTTCCCGATCTTGTATGCTTCTGCTGTCCTTGTGGCCCGTGACTGTGAATTGACAAATACCACCATTCCCGTTTCATAACTTTCTGTTTCTTGTCCATTTTGGGAATAAAAAGTCAACATTCAATTCTAGGTCGTTTATTTCTTTTTTCATTCTTCTTTTCCTTTTCCCTACATCACTATTCTCAATCATCATCTTCAGCTCAGCTGTCGATAGAGAGACCATGTTTGATGTTTTTAATCTTAATTAATTCATACTTGTGAACTAATCTCTCTGGTGTTTGATCCGTGAGCCATTCATTGTTTCTTTTCATACATGAAAAAAGAAGACAATTTCCCTCTGGTAGAACGAAAAATATGGTAATTGAATATTAACTACGCAAGTCTTTGTTTATGTCTTGGATCTGAACAAATTAGTATTAATCTGTCCACCTATTGTTCAATCCACATTTTTCACAAATTTTAAAAGCAGAGGTCCTTTTGTTGAAAAGGTTTAGTTGGCTAATGATTGAAACATGAGGGGTGATTTATTGAAAAAAAGAAATTATACAAACCTTATTCTCACGAACATTAAACTTTTATATAAGTTATTGGACAATACTTTAACTTTATTGCAACTTTTTAAGACAATTTAAATTTAAATGAGTCTACTTTAAATTATCTTATGTTATGAATATTCTAGTAGAAAAAGTATCTTATGCGATAACAAAATCTAGATAACTATTATTATTTTAATTATGTATACAGCGAATCGAGAACGAGATTTCATTATCCTGTTTTATCTTTAGACTTTACCTTTTATGATGTTGTTGTTGTTATTGTTTTTTTCATTTTTATTTTTTTCAATTCTTGCTTTTGTCTGTATTGGTGCACCAGACTTTTACAATTGGAACCGTGTGAAGCTGAGATATTGTGATGGAGCTTCTTTTACTGGAGACGCTGTGTTCAATAACGGGGTAATTTTCACAATGCCTCTCCTCAAAATGACAAAAACAACGGAAAAAGGAAAAAAGTTCTTATTTATATGCATATAACTCTTCTACTAATTCTCTGTCAAAAAGATTATCAGCGAGTAAAATCTTGAAATTGCAAATTTTGATTTTGTATTTATAGTCCTTTAATATAATTTTTCTTTAATAAAAGAAGAAAGGTTAAAGTAACATTAGGTTACAATATATTTGGATATTTTCAATCAAATCTCTATATTTTAAAAATTATGACCAAGTCCCTATAGTTTCAAAGCTTATAATTGGGTTCTTAACATTAGAAATTCATAAAATGCTTTAACGATAAATATTATAAATGTTTGAAACTATAAGAATCCAAATATAAGCTTTATGGACCCATATAGTTTAATTTGTTTTTCAAATTAATGAGTCTCGAATGGCTGAATTCAATTTATGTGTTAGAAGGTTTTTTTTTTTTTTTTGTGTGTGTGTACAAATTGGGGCAAAAATCCAAAAATTAAAACTGTATAACTATTAGTAACTAAATAAGATAAAAATTAAGTCTACTCAATTCCAATAATGGACGCCATAAGTTCATATTCCATATAAACGCTCCAATTATTGAGTCAACCAACACACTTGTTTGCCTCCTAGAGTATGTGTACATACAACTTCTTTTGCCTCCTAGACTAGTTGGCGATGACAATGATATATATGTCTTGTCTCACTTATTCCACAATTAGACAATAAACACATATAATAGCTCTCCAGTTATCTTTTCAGGCCCGACATAAGGATAAAATAAGTGAAGCCTTTGTTTTAGGCCTCTTAAAATAAAACAATTTTTTCTTTAAAAAAAGGTCCACTTTGTATTTTTTTTATATTAGCTTTTTGATATATGTAATATATCAACAAATATAAGTTAGCCCATTTGGTATAAAAACTTATCATTAGGTTGAAGGTCCAGGGATCAACTCCTTATTGTGCACAAAATAATTAATTTTGTATGAAAAAATTATTGGATTAATTTTTTAAAAAGGCCTCATCATAAAATTTGTTTTAGGCCTCAATAAGTGTTTGGCTGGTCCTGTACCTTTCTCATCTCCAAACTAAAAGGTTCTGATGCAGTACTTTAACAATGAAATGATACTTCGATAATAAGAATCAAATTGTATTTTTTGAAATATTATAAAAAACTAATTACAAATTTTAAAATGTATTTAATTGAAACTTTCTAAATAACATATACAAGGAAGTATAAATAAATTTAACGCATTTTTTTCCCATTGATATAAGAATCAAAAGTGGACCACTTCATTGTAAGTGGTAAAAATAGTATGAGTTTTATTGCTTATTAAATATATTTAATTCTTTCACTTTTATTTTTTAATATTTTTTGTGAAAATTATTTGGAAATGTATGAAATAAAAAAATTATGCAAAAAAAATTGTTAACCTTATATTCTATAAATGAATGAAGTCACGAATAAAATATATTATTAAAATTAAAAACCTTTACTTATCGCAGCATTTTCTATTTCTTTGTAAAAAAAAAGCATTTTCTATTTCAAAGTATGAATCTCTGATACCATCTCTAATGAGTCTCACAATGAAATTTACCTTTTCCTCATTATTTTATTAACTCTTGGCACTTCTTTTGTAATGGAAAAAAATACAATCAGTTTCTACTGTGATGAGGATTAGATATGTTATTACTACTTATAGTTAAAAAATTTATGATGAGGAGATTGTTCTCTGGAATATCATAAGAGTCAGCAAGAACATATATATTTATTTATAGCTAAATTATCAGTAAGTACTATAGGAGGAATATATATTTTTTACTGTGATATATGTTTCGTGAGTATATAGTTTCCATCTTGACATTTCTTTACTTATCTTTTTTTTATTGTGATGTAGGGTCAGTACTCTCCCTTCCTTTACACATGGGCGTATTTGGATAAACAGCTTAATTAAGCGCGTATTCAATAAATATTTTTTAAAATAAGTTAAAAACAATTTTTTTTCATAAGCTTCTCTAACAAGCTTATTGAAATAATTTAAAAACAGCTTATAGAACTGTCGTAAATTATTTTCATAAGTTATTTGTATAAGTTTATTTCCATAAGCTGTTCTCATAAGATATTTATAATCTCTTTCAAACGCACCATAAGATTAAAAGATATAAATGAATGTGTTTTTTTAATGATCATTATAACTTTTAATCTTGACCATCCATATCAATGGGTGTTGGTCCAAGTGGAAGGGGTTTAAGTCCCTTAAACATGTGGTCCCGAGTTCGATACTTGAATTCGTATGTAACGAAAAAATATTATTGGGAGGGGTTCCCGTAAACCAAGGTATTAATAGATTTGATTGAGAAGAATGATGTAACTTATATAATTGTCATATATTTTTTCTTTCTTGGTTTTTACGGTTAGAATTTTGTTGGATTTTTTATGTTTTCTCTTTTGACTATATGCAAAACACCTATTGTACTAACAAAAAACAACACCTATCTTTCGGACATGTTGGAAGTTATTTGGGAAGAATTCACTTGATTTTTGTTTTCTGGAACTTTGAGTTCCTATATTGATCGGGGATATATGATACTTTGCAATTCTAATCCTTGAACTACCTTTTGAGGTTAAGTCCAATCTCTGTTCTTAATTTTAATATAATATGAGAGCTTGATACCAAGCCACCTGCAAATTTTAAAAAGTAAAAATAAAACACCATTTATAGTGACTCAAGCAAATAATTATATTTTATCTTATTGATAACGTGCATCTAACACTTTTTGTGTATCGTCTTCCTTGCCGTATAAAATGAAGTTCACTGAATAAAATAATACTTTGTGTTTGTGAGATGAACATCAGCCAACAACGCTTTATTTCAAAGGGCAAAAGATTTGGGAAGCCATTATTCGCGACCTTCTACCAAAAGGTTTGGGAAAGGCACGCAAGGTATACTACGCCTTCATAGAATTTTGTTTCGTTTATGCAACTTTTAATGACACAGAACTGAAGACATATGACTTGCAGTTCAAGTCAACTGGTTAAATTATGTGATGTGAACTAAATTTAGAATACCTACTATATGTCTCTTGTGTAGGCTTTGCTTTCAGGCTGTTCTGCTGGAGGTTTGGCGACCTTTCACCATTGTGACAAATTCACCAAATATTTGCCAAGTAATGCTAGCGTTAAATGCTTGAGTGATGCAGGATTTTTTCTTGACGAGTATGTTTTTTTTTAATTTGAGTCATCAACCAAATCTTCAGCTGTATTTCTTCAAAATTTAAATGTGAAACATTTCCCTTTCCCCCCTTTTGCAGAAGAGATATAAGTTTGAACCACACTATGAGATTCTTCGTCAAAAGTCTTGTTTCATTGCAGGTAAGCTTCTATAAATGCGCCATATTTATGTCAACTTGTGTTTTGAAAATTGTGTTAACTAATCATTTGATAAGAGTTTATGTTAGGAATCCAAGTTGAGTGAAATAATTCCAACATTGATAAGGAATGGAAAAGTTGAGGAACATATAAGTAGATTGACTCATCAACCTAATGTTTTAAGGTTTTGGGTTAAGATATAAAATCAAGCTCACTTGTGTGGTTCTTTACCTTAGCCTATAAAAGAAGATTTGCTGGTGCTTTGGTCTCCCTCTATGGTCTAACAAGTGGTATAAGAGTCGATGGTTCGGTTTGGATGAGTATTGGAAAGAAGATGATTTTTGGTAGATTCATGTGGGTCCCTTGTGTCAAAAGTCTTTCTAACAATGTGGAGGCTCGATGGCGTGTTTCATTGTAGATGATGGACAACGATGATATTAGTATGAAGAAGAGAGGTCGATCGGGCTCTTGGTGACACCATCAAATACTTGAAAGGCTTCTAGTTAAGGGGGAGCATGCTCTCGTGTGAAGGACTCACACTTGAGGGGGAGATATATGATTAGGAATCCAAGTGTAAGTAAGTCCCACATCGAGAAGGAATGAAAAAAGTGAGGAATATATATGCAGATGGACTCATAAACCTAATGCCTTAAGGTTTTAGGTCAAGATGTGATGTCAAACTCACTTATATAGTTCTTCACTTAGTTCATGAAAGAAGATCTCCTGATGCTTTGGAGCACCCCGATCGTAACAGTTTATGTGCTTTTTAAAAAAAAATTGAAAAACGAAAAAAGCTCTTGGGCATTTGCTTTGGTTCACACGTGCTAGGAAAAATCACACACTAAGGATCGAGGATAGAAGACATACAAAACACACAACAAAGAAAATAATGCCCATGTCCACATAAATAATCCAACAAAAATATTTACTATCTCAAAATAACTTTACAAGTTTTTGTTAAACTTGAAAAACTCATCCCAAGATGTGTCTACAAACTCGAGTACCCCACTCACGAATTATAAGGAACGGTAAACACTCACACACAACAGACACTCTCACTATTCGAGTGATCACCCACACTCGATTCACTTGTTGTCCTCGAATGCTCCAACCGTTCACAAGGCTCTCTTTATATAGTGGTGGGATGTGGGTTCTTCTAAGAATGAGCATGTGGATATTAACTTCTCTTAACTTTTTTAAGATATTTGAAAATTGCCATCTTCTTTTTCCAAAGACGAATTATCCAGAGTCAAAGATGAACTATGCATGCAAATCATAATCAAAATTGACTTGAAATATTCTCAATCTTTTCACCTTTTTCTCTAATGATTTTACTTCGAAATTTTAATTGCTATCCCAATAATATGCTATCAGATTTTTTTCCTTCTAAGCTAAAAGAGATTAGTAGACGAATGGGAAGTGTATTTCTAACAATTATTAAACAATTAATGTATATGCAACATATTCTGCTCATAAAAATTTACTAACTGTAACTTGCATTCTTAAGAAACCATAATTAATTCATTGATTTCGAAGCAAATATTTGGCAACATATTTCCCTGAAGTTTGACAACTATGTGAACTGTATTTGATGTCAAAGATGCAGTGCTACCAAAATAACATGCAAAAATGAAGAAGCAACTGAATTAGCCTTTGTGAAAGATGTGTATGCCCGGAGGAAGATAGTGAGTAAAATCATAACACGGGAATGACTTAAGGAAGCCTACCTAAAAATGCAAAAGGAAGTAGAGTAGCTGCTATTCCTTCACTTTTAGTATACAATCTAGCTCTTCTAAAGAAACTCCCCCTCCCCCGGTCCCTTCATTTTTTGTATTGTTGAAACTTCAGTTAATTGTGGCAAGGTAGAAAAGGAACCGCTATTAGGATTTCTTATTATACCTTGATGAATAGCTCCATTTTGTAGTTGAAGACGAAGTGCATCACTTTTATAGAATGCAACGTATGCAGTACTTTAGCTTAGATGCTTTTAATCGTGCACCTTGATTAATTTTCTCTTTATATTCTAATTGAGCTAATGAGCTTTGGGATAGGGAAATGTTTATACCCTGTATTTTATAGCTAGGCAGCATATAGCAGAATAGTTGGTTAAGTTTTTAATGAAAAATATAATGCTCCAATAGATATTACGAAGCACTATAAAATAATAATGACAAAATATTCCTTATTCAATGGTTGTAACTCATCACCTCAAATATCTTATAAAATAGAGAAAAGGTATGTTGGACCATAGGGCGAGTCCAAAAGCAAGGGAGAACTCCATCAATGGGCTAAGCGAAAAACAACGTAAGTGGGCTTGACACCACATTTTGACCCCAAACTTTAAGACAATGAATGTATGAGTCTTTGCACTTATATACTATTCACATAGTCATTCTTTACCAACCCCGGACATCAGCACTCAAGGAATCCACATTTTGTTCTGTACATTCAATTTTCGAATTGCATTAAGAAAGAAAAGTGCATAACATTAAACACAGGATTACATGACAAAGTCTTGTCCAACAGGGGGTAGAGCAGAACCTGAATAGAAACTGCACCAGTGCGCTGTTCTTTCCAGACTTGGTATGTTTTCCTATGAACTTGCATCATTAGCTCAGGAAAATATAGAAGATTATGACGTCTGTCATGTTTCCATGCAGTGCTTCTTTCCACAATATGCGTTGAGATACATATCAACACCATATTTTATCTTGAATTCCGCCTATGATGTATTCCAAGTAATAGTTTCTGACATAATTTGTTCCTACATTGCACATTATCTTAATTCATATAATTGGCGGATTATGAGAAGAATAAAACTTTTAATGTCAACAGTTCCATCATATATTGGTGCCACCTTCTGCTGATATTCATGAACACTGGAACCACTGCAAGCTGAACCCAGCGGCATGCACACCAGACCAAATTAATATATTGCAAGGTTCCTCTGTCAATTTTTCTGCCATCAACTCAGCATTTTTTGGAATAGCTTTCACCCATTCAATCTTTTAAGAAGTTCCGTTAGTGTTTATAAACATGTTAGTGTCTCTTTGTTTTAGATTCTTCACTATAGAATCACGTTTCAAAATCACGTGGGTCAAAAGCTCCTCTCACATATCTTTCGGAAAAAGTGTCTTGGGACTTGTTTTTATCACTTTTGCCGTGAAAATAATCTTAACCAAAATGACTCTTAGTATTTTGTCAATGAACTGTGTAGGTTATTTCATGCATGTTCAAAATTCGTCCTTGTTGAAAATTAAACTGATTTTCCTTACTCACATGCACTTTATTCAGGTTTTAGGCGCCACATGCTTGCAGCTTTGAGACCATTCTATTTATATTCAAGACGAGGGGGAATGTTCATAAATTCATGTTTTGCTCATTGCCAAAGTGAATTGCAAGATACATGGTTTGGAGCTGATGCTCCAAGAATAAACATGGTACCAATCTTACTCTTTAAACTAGTATGTGAAATTTTAACTAATTTGTTAAGTGAACACTTATGCTGTGCTACGTAGTAACTGATTTCTGATCACCAATTAAACCTATACTATGTGTAATACAGGAAAAGGAGTTTGAATTATAAAAGATAACAGTCTAAGATCTTTGAACTATGTGTCAATATTGTAGTATTGTATTATTTGATGCTCTACCCTTCAACCAAAATTAGAAGCTTACAGTTAAAACTAAGTGATCTTTGAACTTTCAGCATAGTGAATTTTCTTAGCCAGCCACATTGTTAAACCGCTCTATCTTTTACAGACTATTGCTGAAGCCGTGGGTGATTGGTATTTTAGTAGAAACAGAAGCAAGGAAATAGACTGCGCATATCCATGTGATACAACTTGTCATAATCTTATACCATAAGCTCAGGTAATGTCCTTATATAAAATGTATACTATCTTGGATATCATGGTGACTTTAAATCCTTTGATCTGACTAAATTGGAAATGTTGCAGGTCACTTAGAAGATTAAACTGAATTTTTTCAACAAGCTTCTCTAATTCTCATAGTGAAGCTGAGTTCTCGAAGAAAAGGATCGAGAGGGATTTTTTCGTACAAAGCTATACAAGTAAACAGTGAATGCTAGGGAGAAAGAAAAATTCTTTGATAGGAACAAGAAAGGACGATAAAAGGAATCAAAAGAGAAAATGTGGTTTGAATGATTATTTTTAGCTCATTACTAAATATTTCATTACTTATTTCATTACTTAATAAAAATCAATTGGCTTTTGTTTCTTAATTCTTTGTTTGAAAGCTCTGATCAACTGTAAGCATCTTGTCTTCAACCTTGATACGTGTTATTTCAACCATAGCTTGTAACGTTATTCCACAATTGCATATATAGAAGATGAAAAATAGCAGAACATATATTCTGACTCTGAGAGGAGTTTACCTCAAGTCCGCAACAGAGACATGGACCTCTTGGAAAGTTTTCCCAAGGACGTCACGGCTCTGAAGGAATTAAAGGACCCAAATTTAAAAAAGGAGTCAAGTAAAATTTTCTTTCAACTTCTAACATTGTACGAAAATGGGGAAACATGAAATGGCTATGAAAACGAATAAGAGATTTTTTTTTTCTGTCCTCACAGGCTTATATGAAACCATGGCTTATTTGTAGGGATCAGTAGTCACTATTAAAATTAGTTTGTGTCTCACTGTAACATCATCAAAGACTAGAACTCATCAAAAACCAAATCTTATGGCATCGCAAACATTCTAATTTAGAATCTTCTTTGGACAACCAAGTATGAAGGTCCTTTTATTGAGCTATGGATATCCACTCTGCTATAGCCACTTCGGTTTGGGTTGGAATGTCGTGCATCACTCACTACACTGGAGGATAAGCAGCTTGTAGAGATATGGTGGTGAACTGTTTATGGTCTTTCCTCCATCAACAAGCAGTCATGCAATGCAATATAGCTGCTGCTGGCGTACAATTTTCCTTGATCATAGCATAGGGCATCTTGTATCCTGTTCAGTTGCATACAATACAATATTTTTTTGGTCCGAGACCTTCAATCTTCAAAAATCATATTGGAAGTTGACTAATTCGAGTCAAGACCGAAAGACCCAATTAAGAGAGGAAAGCTCTCCAAATATGGATAGACAAGGGGAGTTATTTGACTTATTTCTTATATTTGTAAATAACAATTTATTTATTTATAGCGAATGGACAAAAACATGAAACCACGCTACTATCACTAAAACCACATCCATCCATGATCTATCCAATCCATCCATGACAAGAGTTCTTAAACCCCTTGCTAGCTTGCAGCGTGTACCATACATACATACATACCCCAACGCCTCTACCACGCCACCCTTTCACCTGAAATTACCAAAACACCGTCCGAGTTATGCATAACCAACACACACTTTTACTCAGATCCCCCACATTGCGCACTCTCTCTCCTCCGTTTCTCTCTCTTATCATCCTTCATCATCATCATCTCACAATTACAAACAAGATCACTAGAAGGAGACAAACTCACACTCCTTCCATCAAGGCAATGCCTTTTTCTTCCTCCAACGACAACAACAACAACAACAACAGTGTCTCCTTGAAGCTGAACCAGTCCACCTTCTTGGCTTCCCTCATGCCCAAGAGAGAAATTGGCGTCGACCCATTCCTCCATTCTCACCCTCACTACGATGGCCGCGGTGCTCTCATCGCTATCTTCGGTATGATATCATAAGGCTCTTCACTTTACCCTTTACTACCTTGTTCGGTTGGTCTTGATGTTCCATTTTGTGTACAGAAGGCTTCTTGAGGTGATGGTTTTAGAAGGAAGAATAGAGAAACGTGTTTTAATGTGAATGTGTTACCCATTTATTTTGAGTTTGAAGGAGACTTGAAAAGTTTGTGCCTTTAGCTGCACTTTCATAGATATATAGTTGTTGGAGGCTGTAATATTCAGTTGGTTTAAATATTAAATTAAATTATACTTCTTTTATTTGGTTGTTATTGGATATTAATCAAATTTGTTGACTTGGTTCCAATGTGGTCAAATTTGTGGGAGTCTTTCATTTGGGTTGGATGGTTACGTTTCATGATTTCATTGGTGTTGGATCCCCACAAGATGGTTGCGGTGCTCACTTTAGAGACAAACTCATCTAGAGGAGCCTTGTCCTAAAAGTATAACCAAAAAATGGACAAAAACTCATAAAGGCATACTTGTGATTATTTTGGATGTCATAAATATGAAATACTAGTTCTAGTTGAGTGAAAATATTCTCAATTAACCTAGATTTTAGTTACATATTTTGAATTTTAAAACTTCATTTCTCGTTGACTTTCATGTTAATTCTCTTAATTGCGTGATTATTTTGGTCAAATAAAATTCATGAACTTATCTGTAAGTTATCAGGATTAAAAACATTAGCTAACAAATGAAATTCTGAAATTCTAGATAGTAAGTCCAAGGTTGACATACATTAGATAATTTTTCCTCTGAAAATTCTTGAAAGGATTGCTTTTGCCTTTAATTAGTTATTTCTCTATTCTATTTATTGGCCTGAAAGAAAATCTTCCTGTTGTTTTTAAAATTATGTTTGGAGGTAATGCATTGCATGTAGTTTTTCTGATGTCTCTTTTTACTTTTTTGGGATATTATTTTGAAGAAAAAACTCGTTGGAGTGTGAAGTAGCTGTTAGAAAGTAAAGCAGTGTCTCCATTTGAAGGACACGATTGGCTATTGATGCAAAAACATGGGATGAGCACAAGAATCACAATGAAATAGACTAATATCTACTGTGCTTGTATTTTTATGTGTTGTTTGTTATGCTGTAATTGGTACTGCCATATTGGTTCATGTGACAAATTTGTTTAACCATAAGACCTGCATGTTTTCAGATTCTGGTGTAGACCCGGCTGCTGCTGGATTACAGGTTACCTCAGATGGGAAACCAAAAATTCTTGATATCCTTGATTGGTGAGTAGAAACTACTTGATATTGACTTTTTATCTGATACATATGTTAATTTTTACTGGTTTACCTATAAAATTGATACCTGTTGTCTATCTTCAGCACTGGGAGTGGAGATATTGATACCTCAAAGGTGGTTAAGGCTGATGCTGATGGTTGTATTTCTGGGGCATCAGGTTAGTGCTAGGGAATAAATGGTGATCACACATTCTTCAATATTTCGTAGTAATTGCAACTTGCAAGTAACTAAGAAATTGGAACAAGAAAACTTCAGACCTCCACATGCACAGTTTGGGCTGACTCCAAGCTGCTTATTATCAATCTTAGTTTCCTATTTGAATGGACCAGTGAAGTGACAATTGTGGGCTTTTCACACCGATCATTTTAGAATGCAAAAAGGCAAAAAGGATGGCTAAAATAAACATCAGGCAGTTACACGGAGTAGGACAATCTGCTTTCAAATTAATACCCCTGATTATGTGCACTGTGAATACTTGCTAGTACCTGAATGAAGTAACAAATTATGAGTTTAAGTTTTCCTACTTCAAATATTCTGATGCATGCCCTATAATAATCCTTATTTGTTTTTCACATTATTTAATATAGTTAAGAATGAAGCATTTCTTTCTTTTTACTTCCACCCTCCCTCCCTCTCAAGAGTATTTGTGTGTGTGCTCCCTTAGTATGGGAATATCTATAACCTCTCTTAATTCGTGTTTTCTTTTATTTTTCTTTCTTCCTTCTTCCTAGTCGAAGAATGAGAACCACCAAAGTATTAAGCTCTTGTCTGTGCTTAATGTTCCTTCAAATTTTGTACAGGGGCATCTTTGGTGATCAATACTTCGTGGAAAAATCCTTCTGGTGAATGGCATGTGGGTTATAAATCGGTTTACGAGCTTTTTACAGAAAAGTTGACTTCTCGTCTGAAGGTAGCATTATAGTTTATTCAAATATTATAGTTTCTCTTTTCGCTTTACACCTTTGGCTAATAGATCTAATTACCCCTTCTCTTGTCCTGAAATTTTCATCGGCAGAAAGAAAGAAAGAAAAAGTGGGATGAGAAAAATCAGGAGGAAATTGCTAAGGCTGTAAAACAACTTGATGGTTTTGATCAGGTTAACTGGAGAATTTGCTTGATTCTTATATATAGAGCACTTCAATTCACATATGTTTAGTAGGAACTAGCCATCACATATTACAGAGGCAAGCTGCTGCATGTGTTGTGTTAAATTTTTGTTAGCATATATTTCTTATTTTCTTTGTATTTTCTCTCTTGTCTCTCCTTTTAATTTGCATGAACTTTAATACTGTTTTTGGGAAAAGAAAAGTAAGTTCTTCCCTTCTTTTGGGGACAATTGTACCTCTTCTTTCATATTTCAGCATGCTATGATTGTTCTAGTTTCTCTCTGGAAATACTCAACAGATATAATGTGCTCGTTTGTCTTCCATTATATCTTGTATTCCATATAACTCAAAATGTGATGCATTTTCTAGCAACACATCAAGGTTGAGGATGCTAAACTTAAAAAGGCCCGTAAAGATCGCCAGAATAGGCTTGACCTTCTGAGAAGGCAATCTGAGGTGAGTGCTGATCATGTTACATTGCTTTTGTTGCTCTTTGGGTATTGCTGCCTTTTCCTCTTCTTGAAACAGGAAACAAGTAATTTATTCCAATTTTCATTTAGTTATATGACATTCAGAATTTCTTTATCACTGAACATACTTTTGAGTTTCGAAATATAATATTGTGGGTAAAATGTTAGAATTGTGGTGGCGAATGATGTATTACAGTGCTCTTAAACTTTTTATGGGATACAGTTTTTTTCTTGCTTCACTGTGGGAGTGTTTTGGCCTACGGTTTTCTTCATTGGAGCTTCTACATTTGGAGAGCTGCAAAGAAGTTTAAATGAAATTGCGTTTCATGGCCTGCACACTGATCTCTTATTTATAGTGTGATTACAACCAGTCAATAGATTAATTAAGAGGATAATTAGAAGCGAACTTACAGCCTAATGACCAGCTTAATTGAAGTAATCAAGATAATTGCATTTGACCATGGCATGGAATCAATAACAACCGGGCCATTTCCCACTAGATGGGGAAGGCTACATGGATCAAACGACGCCATAATGCTGTATCGTAAATCATGTCTTTAAACAAATCATTGACCTCTAAATCCTTCCTAATGGTTTTGCCTATAGTCTTTCTTGGCTCTCTACTTCTAGAGATTGGGCTACCCTCCATCTGATCTACTCTTCTTATTGAGGCTTTTACATGTCTTCGCTACACATGCCCAAACCACCTAAGACGAGATTCTAACATCTTTTCTACAATAATACTACCCGAACTTTCTCTCTAATGCATTTATTCTCCTATCTTGTCTAGTATGCCCCCTCATCCAACGCAATATTCTCATCTTTGCTATATTGAGTTTATTCTCTTGTTAGTCTTTTACTGCCCAACATCAGTTCCATACAACAACGCAAGCAGCGTGGAATCTAACAGTGCTAATGTTCTCTTTTTTGTTTCCTTTATTTTGGTGTTTTTAGGATTGTTTAGTAGATTATCTTGTCCTCATGCTATGTACTCTTCTCTCACTTTTATTATACTCATTACTTTCCAAAGCGGGTGATGGAAGAAAATCCAAGGATAGTGTTAGAGTGATTTTAGAGGCTCTGATGGCATGTAGTGGGTGTGGCAATATGATAATTTCCGGGTCGTTATAGTGAATTACTGCTATGGCCAAAAAGAAGGGACTACTGCTTCAAATATGGAAGGATGGAAATGTGGTGGTGGTGATTATGATAGTGCTAATGCTGCTGCTTGTGATATTTGTAGTGGATTTGGTGGTTTTGTGTGTAATGGTAGTGATTGTTCCATTTCTGTTACTACTTGAAATAATGGTGGGATTGGCGCCGAAGACCAGGGGCAAAGCCTAGCAACAAATTTTGAAGAGGGAATATTACAAATTATCAAGGTTCTTTAAGGGAAAGTAGAAGCTTTGAGGAGGCTAAACATGTATTCTTACAAACAAAATCCTTAAAAATTAAAAGAAAACTCTTGAATTTTGCAAATTTATGGTGTCCCTTGGCTCCCCTGTGGGGCAAGGGAGCTTTGCTGCTGCTGGTGACGCGTATAAATGGTAGAAATAATAATATTGAAAGAATGGTTGTTGCTAGGTGAAATAATGTTGGACACACTTCATTCTCTGCAGAAACAATTTCAGTTTCTTCTCTTTCTCTCTCTAAAAAGACTTGTGCTGTGCTTGCTTACTTGCCCCCTGATCCTGCTCAGTATTTAGTCAATTGACTTTTCTTACTCTGAAAAGGCAATGCTGTTCTATATTTCAGAGCTACGATGATAAAGGGCCTGTCATTGATGCTGTTGTCTGGTATGATGGAGAGGTCTGGAGGGTTGCTCTTGAGACGCAGAGTCTTGAGGCTGATCCAGATTGTGGGAAGCTTGCTAACTTTGTACCCTTAACTAACTACAGGTACATTTGGTTGCTGGTGCTATCAGTTATTCTAAATTTTAATCTCAGTTGATTACTTTCGTGCAGAAAAGTCTTGTGAAATTAGCAGATACTCATATTTTGGACAATAGATTTCCTACTCCCAAGTCCCCATGTGCTATACATCACAGATTAATCATCCTTCACTTTGCTTCTCATGGCATATATCTATTTGTCTTGTAGACAGACTTAGAAGTAAGAAAGAAATTGTGAAATGCTTGAGTGTGTTTGCACTCAGCTGATCTACTATTTATATACACTCATAGGAGTAAATACAATTTACATTTACAAGGAGATTAATAATATTTCTACTTCCTAGGTGCATGTATAACATTCCCTAGATGCATGACTAACTATGTACATGAATTTGAATATAATTGCTATAACTCCCAATATTAATGCTACTAATTCCAACACTCCCCTTCAAGCTGGAGCATACAAATCAAATGCTCCAAGCTTGGAACAAATATATTGAATTCTTGACCCCCTTAAAGACTTTGTGAAAATGTCTGCTAGTTGGTCATTAGAACTAACAGATTCAGTGATAACTTCCTTAGAAAGAACTTTCTCTCGAACAAAATGACAATCAATCTCAATATGTTTAGTTCTTTCATGAAACACCGGATTAGAAGCTATGTGAAGAGCTGCCTGATTATCACAACATAGTTTCATCTGTTTGGTGTCTCCGAACTTCAACTCCTGAAGAAGTTGTTTAATCCAAATGAGTTCACAAGTGACTGTAGCCATAGCTCTATATTCAGCCTCTGCACTGGACCTTGCGACCACATTTTGCTTCTTACTCTTCCAAGAGACAAGATTTCCACCAATAGAAACACAATACCCTGAAGTGGAACGTCTATCAATAGGTGAACCTGCCCAATCTGCATCACAAAATCCAACAATTTGAGTGTCTCCTTCGTCTTCATAAAGTAGTCCTTGTCCTGGTGCCTTCTTAATGTACTTCAGAATTCTAGTCACCGCATCCCAATGATCATTATGAGGAGACTGCATGAATTGACTTACTACACCAACCGCAAAGGAAATATCAGGTCTTGTTATAGTGAGATAAATGAGCTTACCAACCAATCTCCGATATCTTTCCGGATCAGAATATGGCTCCCCTTGACTAGGAAGTAATTTTAGATTCGGATCCATGGGACTATCAACTGGTTTACAGTCCAACATACCAGTTTCTTTAAGTATGTCTAATGCATATTTTTTCTGTGAGATGATAATTCCATTTTTTGACTGAGCAACTTCAATCCCAAGAAAATATTTCAGCTTCCCCAAATCCTTGGTTTGAAAATGGTTGCACAAATGTTCCTTCAACTGAGAAATTTTCTCCTGGTCGTTTCCTGTGATGACTATATCATCTACATAGACCACCAAGTAAACACATCTATTTGGAGAGGTATGACAATAGAAGACCGAATGATCTGCTTCACTACGTTTCATTCCGAATGCTTGAATAACCGTACTGAATTTCCCAAACCAAGCTCGTGGAGACTGTTTCAGCCCATAGAGAGATCGTCGTAGCCTGCAAACCAAACCAGACTCCCTCTGAGCAACAAATCCAGGAGGTTGCTCCATATAAATTTCTTCTTCTAGCTCACCATGAAGAAACGCATTTTTAATATCCAACTGATATAATGGCCAGTGACGTATAGCAGCCATGGCAAGAAGGAGTCGAACAGAAGTGATTTTGGCCACAGGGGAGAAAGTATCTCCATAATCAAGTCCATAAATTTGGGAATATCCTTTGGCTACAAGTCGGGCTTTGAGTCGATCAATCTGACCATCGGCCCCGACTTTAATAGCATAGACCCATCGACAGCCAACGGGTTTCTTTCCTGGAGGAAGAAGAGTTAAGTCCCAAGTACCATTATGCTCCAAAGCCTGCATTTCATCAATCATGGCTTGTCGCCATCCTGGATGATCAAGTGCCTCACAAACATTTTTAGGAATGGAAACAGAAGATATGGATGACACAAAAGAATAATAAGAAGGAGATAGACGATGGTAACTTAAGAAGTTATAAATAGGATGAGGATTGCGAGTAGACCGAGTACCTTTTCTAAGAGCAATGGGCAAGTCAGGGTTCTCATCATGGAGGTCCGTAGTAGGGCCATCTGTTGGAGTAGGACATGATTCGGTCGGTCTTTCAGTGCCTTCTATTTCTGTATTAGCAACACGAGGACGACGTCGATATATGATGGGTGATCTTTGAGGTTGCTCGAGAGGAGAATTGTCAGGAATATCTGCAGTTTCAACTGGTTCGGGCACAAGGGAAGGTGATGGACCAAGATAAGGGATCGGAAAAACTTCTTGAATAGTATGAGACTCAACTATGGATGGTGAGAAGTAAAGTTTTTCTTCGAAGAACGTTACATCTGCAGAAATGTAGTAACGATTCTGCATAGGAGAGTAACACTTGTAACCTTTCTGTAACCTGGAATACCCCAGAAAAACACATTTGATGGCTCGGGCAGACAGCTTATCAAGACCTGGAAACATGTCATGAACAAAACATGTGCATCCAAATATTCGTGGAGCAACATGAAACAGTGGTTCTTTAGGAAATAAAATGGAATGTGGTATTTTGTGATTAAGAGAAGAAGAAGGCATCCGATTAATTAAAAAACAGGATGTCAAAACTGCATCACCCCAATGTCGGATAGGAACATGTGCATGAAGTAATAACGTCCGAGCAGTTTCAACAAGATGTCTATTCTTCCTTTCAGCTATGCCATTCTGTTGAGGGGTATGAGGACAACTGGATTGATGGAGAATGCCTTGTGATGACAAAAAGGATGAAAGAGCAGAAGAAAAGTATTCTTTTGCATTATCACTTCTAAGGATTTTGATCGTCTTACCAAATTTGGTTTTAACCTCATTAACAAAAGTGGTGAGAATGTACAAAAGTTCAGATCGTTCTTTCATTAAGAAAACCCAAGTGCACCGGGAGAATTCATCAATAAAAGTGACGAAATATCGAAAGCCATTAGAAGACACACGACTTGGTCCCCATATATCTGAATGGATAACGGAAAAAGGAGAATCAACTCGGCTTTCAACTTTGCTGGGAAAGGAAGAGCGAACATGCTTGCCTAATTGACAAGACTCACAGTTTAATGATGACATCTTTGCAAGATTCGGAACCATTTGCTTCAATTTTGACAAACTTGGATGGCCTAATCGTTCATGAAGAAGATTTGGAGATTCAACCGCAGTACAGCTTACAGAAGGAGCTGATTTGAGGTAATACAGACCATGTGATTCATGTCCTACGCCAATCATCCGACCCGTACTACGTTCCTGTATAGTAAAAGAACCGGCATCAAAGGTTACTGAGCAATTTAGAGAGCGAGTAAGTTGACTAAGGGAGATCAAATTAAAAGGACAACCAGGTATAAACAAAACAGATTTTAAAGTTATAGAAGGAGTGACTGAAACATGACCGATTCCTTTGGCGGTGACCTTGGAACCATCCGCAAGTGTTATGAAGTGTGGAAATTTAGGAGAAGATATGGAGGAGAATAAAGAACTATTACCAGCAATATGATCAGAGGCACCTGAATCAATTATCCAAAGATTTTGATTGTTACCAGATTGAGATATGAAGGCCGCAGAGTCATGAACACCAGTGGCAGTAGACCCATGAAAGTGACGGGCAGCTTTTAATTGAAGATATTCTTGGTACTCAGCTTCGGAAAATTTGTTGAACATTTCAACATTACATATATTTACTGATTTTCCAGAAAAACCATGAAGAAAGTAACAAGTCTTTTGAGTGTGACCCATTCTCTTGCAATATGTGCATTGAGGACGACCCATTCTAATAAAAAACCACACAGAGGAGAGTCCGAACTAACACCTGAGATTGTATGGAGACGAGCAAGCAAATAGCAGTAACAAAACAACCGTAACAGCAACAAAAAAAAAAAAAAATAGGAGGCTAAAAAAACAAGGATCAACTTCCAAACAACTGGAAAAGTGGGTTTTGACCAGCTAGACGGACAGAGGAGGCTTAGGCGAACCTTTCTGGGCGGTCGCGGCGAGATTCTGGTGGTGGGAAGGCGGCGCGTGACTCACACGCGCCGAGGACGTGACTGCGACTGGGCTTCACGCGCCATCAAGAAACTGGCGCGTGACGGCGCGTGACGGTTGTTCTGGTGGCGGTGCTTGGTGGAAAGGATCGTCGGAGGTTGCTGAGTAGGTTTCCGGCGATAGTAGACTGTGGGTTGGCCGGAAACAGTGAGTTTTGGACCTGACAGTGGCTGTTTGGGTATTCCAAAGGACAAGACTTTAGGGATTTCAACGTTCTGCTGGACCAGAGGCAGAATCCTTCAAAATGGGAACGAACCTGCTCTTGATACCATGTAGACAGACTTAGAAGTAAGAAAGAAATTATGAAATGCTTGAGTGTGTTTGCACTCAGCTGATCTACTATTTATATACACTCATAGGAGTAAATACAATTTACATTTACAAGGAGATTAATAATATTTCTACTTCCTAGGTGCATGTATAACATTCCCTAGATGCATGACTAACTATGTACATGAATTTGAATATAATTGCTACAACTCCCAATATTAATGCTACTAATTCCAACATGTCTTTTTACTCTTTCTTTGCATTGAATAAAAAATCATAATGTCCTATTAAATTATTTATGAATTTTGTTTTCTTGTGTTACTCATAATTTCAAAAAGTTCTTAACAGGATTGTGCAGGGTGTAAATTATATGCATAATGATGTACAACATATTTTAAAAGGAAATAAAGGAAAATGTTAAATGACTGTTGGTTCTGTGAAAAAATATTCTAATGTACTAAATTATCTACTGAAGATGAATAAATGATGAGTATGACCTGCATGGGATGGATGGTGCATGGAGTTCTTTTGTTATTTTAAAATCATTCTTTTATTCTGAAACATTCAAACTTTCATGTGATGTACATACTAGTACTAATACTGTTGAACAATTTCCGACGACATTCTAGAAACAGAAGCTCTCAGTATATCTTGTTTCTCTATATGGACTTTAAGATCTCTTACTGATTTGTGTATAACTGAACAAAAATATTCAACAACAGCAACAACAGTCTTATCCCATTGGGTGAGGTCAGCTACATAGATCAATGTTCCATTGGGATCTATACTACTACAACAACAAAACCTTTTCCTATTGGGTGGGGTTGGCTACATGGGTCAGACAATACCATTAACTTCTATCATAAACCATGTCCTTAGAAAAGTCATTTAAATCTAGGTCCTTTGTAATAGTCTGAACTATAGTTTTTCTTGGTCTTCCTTTACCTCTAATTATTAAGCTATCCTCCACACGGTCTCCTTTTCTTATTGAGGCTTCTAATGGTCTTCTGACATGGTAAAACCATATGAGATTCTACCATTTTCACCTCAATGGGTGCTACCCCTACTTTCTCTTGAATGCAATCATTCCTAATCATATCATGTTTTGTATGTCTACTCATTAAACGCAACATCCTCAATTCTACAAGATGGAGCTTATGCTGTTGTTGGCTTTTTACAGCTCAACATTGAGTATCATAGAGCATCGTGGGTCCTTATAGTTGTGAGGTAAATTTTTTCTTTAAGCAAAGACACTTTTATCAAAACCAAGTTTCTTGCAAGGTCTTTTTAATAGTTTCTCTTAGTGTTTTGTGAGGTCTTCCTCTACTCCATTTACTTGGACAGTTGGACTATCTTCCATTTGATCCACTTTTCTCATTGGATCCTCTATTATTGCTCTTCTTCTCACATGACCAAACTACTTTCTCTTACCTATATTTTCTCTTCATTAAGTGCTACTCAAATCTTCTCTTGGATACAATTGTTCCCAAACTTATATTTTCTTGTATGTTCACCCATCCACCTTAGCGTTCTCATCTCTTCATTACAAAATTATGCCTTGAAAAAATATAAAAAAGAAAATTATTATTTTCCAGAAAAAGAGGAACCTGATAATTAAGCAGGAAGAGCTCAGTGGTTCCCCAATCTTTATTGTAGTTAAGATGTTTCGTAATTAAATAGTCAATTTGCACTGTACAAATTAATGTGGCTTAGCTTTGAGATATTAAAGTATAATGATACTCCAGCTTGTAAAGCTGATGTGGCAGCTACTGCTAGCTGTATGCCAGCTGGATAGCATAGTTAGGATTGTTGTAACAGCTGTTGACAGCTGTACAGTTAGTTACAGTTACATTTCAGTTAGTTAGCTGCAGTTACTATGTATAACCAACTCTCTCAATTCGGATCAATTCAATTCAGTTGTAACAGTTACTTCAGCACTTTCCCCTCTCTCTCTCAATTTTCTCTGTCTATCAGTTTCTCGCATTTTCTCTTCAACCTCAAATACTGAAAGAAGCAATTATCATTTTAGTTCTGATCGGTGTGGTAGGTATTAAAATTTGAAAATTTTCAATGCTAACTATTACAGCCTATTTTTCAGGACTGAGAGGAAGTATGGTGTCTTCAGCAAATTAGATGCTTGTACATTTGTTGTGAATGTCTATAATGATGGGAACGTCTTAAGTATTGTAACAGACAGCTCCCCTCATGGCACCCATGTTGCTGGTATAGCTACTGCATTCCACCCAGAGGTACGGATGTAATTTTATCCATATCGTGCACACATTATACATTATAATATACAATGTTGTTGTCAGGAACCCTTGTTGAATGGAGTTGCACCAGGAGCACAATTAATATCATGTAAAATTGGGGACTCTCGCTTAGGTTCAATGGAAACTGGAACTGGTTTGACTCGGGCACTGATTGCTGCTGTGGAGGTGTTTCAAATATTTTTCCTCATTGCATGATTGTCCTGGATGTTTCAACAGTTGAAATAGATTTGTCTTTGACATAACTAATTTTGTTTTAGGATTTTCTAATGTTTGACATAAATAACACATTGTAGTGATGGCCTTGTCACATTTCTTTTGCAGCATAAATGTGATCTTATCAACATGAGTTATGGTGAGCCAACATTGCTGCCAGACTATGGACGCTTTGTTGACCTTGTGAACGAAGTATCTTCCGAGACTTCCCTTTTAACTGGACCAGTTGTATCTTTTCTCTGCTATTTTCCATTCTCTAAGCCATGGATGTTTTGGATGATTTATATCTAGGCAGTAAACAAGCACCGTCTGATATTTGTGAGCAGTGCTGGTAATAGTGGGCCAGCATTGAGCACTGTTGGTGCACCTGGTGGAACATCTTCAAGTATCATAGGTGTTGGTGCTTATGTTTCTCCTGCTATGGCAGCTGGTGCTCATTCTGTTGTTGAAACTCCATCTGAGGGGCTTGAATACACTTGGTATATTTGCTTCTTTGTGGGAATTTTCTAATCGGATTGCTTCCTATACCCTTTTATCTTTCATTTTGTTCTTCTTAATTTGCATCATTATCATTGTATGATTGATGGAAATAATTTGTAGGTCTAGCCGAGGACCAACAGCTGATGGAGATCTTGGTGTCTGCGTAAGTGCTCCTGGTGGTGCTGTTGCTCCTGTTCCTAGGTGGACTCTTCAACGACGTATGCTCATGAATGGGACGTCAATGGCATCGCCATCAGCCTGTGGGGGAATTGCATTGCTCATAAGTGCCATGAAGGTTCTAGGATGTGGTTCTTATTTAGATTGTATGATTTAGTAGGTTTACTTCGCACACATATCTGTGATTTTGAGAAATGATGCATGCAGGCTGAGGGAATTCCTGTGAGTCCATATAGTGTGAGGAAGGCCCTTGAGAATACATCTGTTCCCATAGGTGATTCACCTGAGGATAAATTATCCACTGGGCAAGGGCTTATGCAAGTTGACAAGTTCGATACTTTCCCTGTCCGTACTTTCATGGAAATTGTAGTTAATGGTAATTTTATAAGATTCTGTATTGACTTTAATCAAATACTCAATGACAGGTGTTATGAATATATACAGCAGTCTCAAAACATTCCATGTGTTTGGTATCAAATAAACATCAAGCAATCTGGAAAAACAAGTGAGTTTACATTCTCTCCTGGACATTTAGCCTTCCTCTTTGGGAAACAGGAGGAAGGAAATCGATATCTTTTGGCTTCCCCTTATGTGTCTATTCGTGCTTGTAAAAATGGTGCAGCATGTTATGTACTGTAGCTAATAAAATTATTTGGGGGATAAAGGTTGCTAACATTCTGTTATTTGTTATGTTTTTTTATTTTTTATTTTGGAATGAAATTTGTTATGAAGGTTTCTCTCTAATAGGGATGTGAATTTGTATGTAGCTAGTGTGAAATGAACTGTCTTTCCTAGTGTTGAGTATACTCAGCCTCTTTATGGGAGTTTTATTTCCCCTGTATAACACGTTTAAAAACAAGTTGAGGGTGCTGTTTAGTTGTAATAATTAGTATACCCGTTAAATTGTTAATGGTGATTGCTAGCCGAAGGTTAGAGACAAAATAAAAGTTAGAAGAAATCATAAAAAATAGAATTGGCTTGCAAACCAAAATTATGAAGCCTTTTTGTCAATCTGAATTCAGTTGGGCACAAGGAGGAAAACTTTAGAAAAATTTTAATGTGCTAAAAGGACTATTGATCTCACCATTTACCTCCTAATGTTACTATAATAGTAAGTACTATTTATAGGAAAACTGTTGATTAGCGAACGACAAACCTAATTATTAATAAAAACTAACTTGTGACTACAATCATATCTAAATCCTGCACCTATAGTAAGAGAGTCCATCTACTTACACCATTTGCACATATATCATTAACACTTGTGAAGATTTAAATTTGTTTGGGGGTGCTAGGAGGACAGCTGCACACACATCATGAAGAAAAATAGTGTTTTCTGCTGTTTATTTCTTGAAGAAAAAGCACCTATTTAAGGATGTTGGCCACACTAAGTATTGGGCCATTGGTATTCAAATCCCTTTTAGAATCAGAAAATCAAAACAAAATCACTAAGGAAAGAAATAAATCTGAAAAAGGAAACAGAATAACAAAATAAGTGAATAGAATATTTGGGTTTGATTAGTTATCAATTATGATCAAACCCAATAAAAGGCACATTGAAGACCCAACAAAACCTATAAATGCCGTATTGAATGACATTAATCACGTGGAGATTCTCACATGACTAACAATACAGCATAATTTGCCACCCTGCAGAGGTGTGATGGGTGTCACTGCAAGTGTTGCGCTAAGAATTTCTCATGGTAAAATGGCCAACTTACTCTTGTAATCTATGCTATTGCATACAAACATTAAAGACCGAAACATTTTGTTTATGTAGTTAATGGCCCATGTGTTGTATACAGAATTTTTGGGCATGTGTACACAATCCAATGCTCTAGTTTCTTGATTAGTTTCATTAATCCTCTAATTATTTGATACATGATCCAAACTTTCTCTTCATCCATATATATGTAACAAATTCTTTGTTTAAAACAGTTAGGTTTTAATTTGCTTCTACATTGATAATAATTTGGATAGTTGTGTTATTTGAACGTCAGAAAATTCGACAACATCGACACCTGATTAATGGCATTCAAAATCTTGGTTAATGAAATTCAGTGAATGGTTAACGACGATTGTGAACCCTTGTACAATATTAACCAAGTCCAACACATCATTAACCACAATTTTGAACCCTATTAACCACCCATCTATTATATTGGTGCATGTTATTTTTTTGCGTACCTTTAAACTTGGTTAACAAAGTTTACAATCGTGGTTAATGATGTGTTGAACTTGATTAATGGGTACAAGGGTTCACAATCATTGTTAACCATCCACTGAACTTCATCAACCAAGATTTTGTACGTCATTAACCAGGTGTCGATGTTGTCGGATTTTCTGATGTTCAAATAACATTTCGTAATTTGAATTCCTGTTGTAATTCAGGTGCAAAACTCATGGCAACCTAACTGACAGGGTTAAGAAAGAAAATTCAGATGAATAGAATAACAATGGCAAAAAAAAAAAAACCGGTATAACTAAGCATGTTCATAAATGTTGCGCAGCTAAAAATTTTATAGCACTGACTTCTTTACAGGACAAGATTTCTTTTACCACCTTTGCTTACGTGCTGCATTACCCATGATTAAGTAATGTGATAAAACTGATGAATTAGTTCTTAAATAAACCTAGAAAATAGAAAAACAAAATAAAATAAAGACAGTTTACATGTAACTTGGAGGAAAATCATACACATCGATTGTAGTAAAATCTTATATTAAAGCAAGAGCATGTATAGAAACTTGCAAAGTTATATCCCTTATTATGATTGCTGATAGCAGATCGTTCATCACGGGGCATCTACCTGAGGGAGGCTAGTGCTTGCCGACAACCTACTGAGGTGAGATATTCTTAAATTTGGTGTACATTGGTGATCACTGATCAGAGCATATCTTTTGAGTTAGATCTTTGAAAACTACAATTTGCAAAATGGATTAAAGGTTGGATTGTATGTACGAAAAAAAGATAGAAAATAGAAAATGTATATAAAAAAAGGTTGGATTGTGTGAAAACCAATTACTGATAACTGATAGTTTATCTAATTCTCATTAACTCATACTTGGATATAATAATGAGAATTTGTTGAATTGATAAGCAATATTAGGTTACCTTGCTCTAGGGTGACAATAAAAGGATAAAAGTAGTTCTGCTAAAATTTTGTTTGTTAGAAAAATTGTCCTGGAGGTATATAATGAAACTTGATAACTCTCTTGCAATTGTTCTTGTACTGGTAACAAGTACTGATAGTTGCTTTCAGTTTTCTCCTTATATTTTATCAAGTCTATGCATATTTTAATCTTTGTATCAGTTAACTGTAAATTTTACTGTACTTCGTTTGTGCTCGCAATTGGTAATTTTGTTCGTAACTTGTAGTACTTATTGACAGTGGACAGTGCAAGTTGATCCAAAATTTCATGAAGATGCCAACAAGTTGGAAGAATTGGTTGTGTTTGAGGAGTGCATTGAGTTACATTCTACAGATAACTCAGTTGTGGGAGCCCCTGAGTATCTACTGCTCACTCATAATGGCCGTACCTTCAAGTTAATCAGCTTTACTTCAGCATTATCTTTTCATTTTAGCTTATATATGCAGTAGAAGAGTTGCTCATGAACTCATCCCTTTGTGGGAATATTTGTTAAGCATTCTGTTGTTTCATGTTATCATAATTTTGGTCTTGAACTATTATTAGGTCACACAAACTTTTTATTTCCAGTGGCAGAAACTAGGCATAGTTGTTTTTTTTTTTTGTTGGGGGGGGGGGGGGGTGACAGGTCCCCACAGTACTTTCAAGGGCATATACATCATCCAAACTTTTCATCATCCTTGAAGTTGTCTTATTATAATCTCTAATCTTTTATATCCATCATCCGCTTAAGTGTAGTTTTTCCACGAACAGTTTATGTTTCTTTTCTTCTTTTATTTCAACTGAGTTTCTGTTCAATGATGCTAATTTATAGTTCTGTTTTATTAACGACTTACAAGCTTTCTTCTACTTTCAGCATTAATGTGGATCCTACAAATTTATATGATGGTCTGCACTATTATGAGGTGTATGGTATTGACTGCAAAGCACCATGGCGTGGCCCTCTTTTCAGAATTCCAATTACCATAACCAAGCCTGTGGCTGTAACTAACAGACCTCCACAAATTTCATTTTCAAAGATGTTATTCCAGCCAGGTGTGCATTAATTGTTAGTTGTTAGATGAGAAGTGCTAGCAATGCACTCTTTGTAACACTAACACACTCTCTACTATTGGGTGAATTTTTTGTAAGACCCACTAAATCATATGGGTCCACTTTCTGTTTAGTGGGTCCCACGTAAACTCTACCCAATAATAGAGTGTTGAAGAGAGGGATGGAAAGAGAGTATTGTTGACATTTCTCTAGTTCGATATATAATAAAAGTCATTCATGTGCCTTCACCTAACAGCTTAAGCTTTTAGGAGAGATTATTCATGACATTAGTCAATCAAGTTAATCTCGAAGCTCCTATTAAAAAAAAAGTTAATCTCAAAGCTTCTTTCTGCTGGTGGCGTACTAAGGTTGGGATTTAGGATCTACATTTAATGCATTCCAACCATGATGTTTGATCTATTTCCGAGGAGCCTTTTCTTTTCTCTAATACTGAAAATGTTTTTGGAAATCTTAGTGTGTCTTGAATTGTTTATCACATTGCTTTTGCAATTATGGTCTAGTTTCTGTTCTTTAGTCCTAAAGGCAATGCTTATTGTCTCAAATTTTTTGCTTCATTATCATTAGGCCATATAGAAAGGAAATATATAGAAGTGCCACATGGTGCATCTTGGGTTGAAGCAACCATGAACACATCAAGTTTTGATACAGCTCGAAGATTTTTTGTGGACACTGTTCAGGTACAATGTGCAGCTTGAAACTGTAAGATTAAGTTTGGACCTTTTTTGACATGCTTGCTATCCAGATATGTCCATTGCAAAGACCTTTGAAATGGAGGAATGTGATAACTTTTTCCTCACCGGCTGCCAAAAGCTTCACCTTTAGGGTAGTAGGTGGTCAGACATTGGAACTAGTCATAGCTCAGTTTTGGTCAAGTGGCATAGGGAGTCATGAGACTACCAGTGTGGATCTTGAGGTAATAGAATTCATGTTTGTATATGAACTTATTTTACCCTCCCAGATATTTGGTAACTTTTGCTCTTTTTTTTAAAAAATAATTAAGCTGAATCTCCTAGTTTTTGAAATGGCCAAGTCCCATGATGGTCCTTACTCGCACAGTTGGTGATCTTGAGGATATATCTCAATTCCTTTATTACAGCGGCTTGTTTATTTGATTATGGTTGAGTTGAAATATGGGTGAAGTATTGTTATTGATATATTTCACTGTACAGGTAGTCCTCTCTTTTATAGAGGGAAAATACAATCAGTGAGGATCACAAAATGGGATCCTAATTAATTACAGAATATTGACAATAAAGGACTACCTAAATAGGAACAACTAAAAAGGAAAAAACATAGCTAATCAATAAGAATATTTACAGGAATATTCTAGGATATTAAATAGGACAGCCTGTACTCCCCCTCAAGCTGGCTTGAAGATATCTTCCATGGACAGCTTGTTGGTTATGTTCTCAAAAGGTTTCTTGGACAATCCTTTGGTTAAGACATCTGCTAACTACTTTGCAGTAGGAATATAAGTCAGACATATCTGTCCCCTTTCTATTTTTTCCTTGATGAAGTGCTTGTCAACTTCCACATGTTTGGTCCTGTCATGTAGGACTGGGTTGTGTGCAATAGATATTGCAGACTTATTGTCACAATACAGCTTTATAGATATTGCAGACTTACTGTCACAATACAGCTTTATAGGTGGAGAATTATAAGCCTTCAATTCTTTTAGAAGCTTTTCCACCCACAATCCCTCACAAATTCCATGAGCCACTGCTCTAAATTCAGCTTCTACACTACTCCTTGCTACAACACTTTGTTTTTTACTTCTCCAACTAACTAGATTTCCCCAACAAAGGTGCAATATCCTGATGTTGATCTTCGATCGGTTATACTTCCAGCCCAATCTGCATCAGTGTAGACTTCTACTTGACAGTGTCCATGGTTTCTATAGAGCAGTCCTTTCCCAGGTGACCCTTTCAAGTATCGTAAAATCCTAAAGACAACCTCTTGATGTTCCGGTCCTAGTGCATGCATAAATTGGCTCACCATGCTCACAGCAAAGGCTAGTACTGGTTTTGGGTGGTTTTTTGGTGCATGTTCTGGTTCCTTTCCTAAGGGCTATGGGTAGATCAATATCAGAAATAGAGATTTCAGAATAACCTGGAAGTTCTTGTAGTATTTCTGTTGGACCATCTTCCGGGATTTCTGGTTGGCTGGATGCAGGAATGATGGACTGATTTCTGGTCCTTTGAGGATATTTCCGAGCATAAACACGAAGCTCCTGTTTTGATTTTGGTATTTCTTCCCCTATCTGGGTGCCACCCAAGTCTGGGACCAGGTTTCCCTCATCAATTCTAGCACTTGTATCCACATGTTCTTGTGGGTTATGATCACTTGTTTGATCAATTAAATCTGTAACTTTGGTGTATAAAACAGGGGTTGGCATAGGTTCATTTAAAAAATTATCTTCATTCACACTCTCCCCCTAAAGGGAATTTTTCTGATAAAAAGGTTGATGTTCTAAAAATGTAACATCCATTCTGATATGAACCTTCTTTGTGCTAGGATTAAAACATTTATACCCCTTTTGGTTGAGAGAATATCCAACAAAAATGCATTTTTCTGCTCTTGGGTCTGGTTTAGCCCGAAACGTAGGTGTATACATAAAAACAGTGCAGCCAAACACTTTTAAAGGTAAATCAATATGCAATCGACATGCTGGAAAAAAGGTTTTGAAAGTGTCCAATGGTGTGCGATAATTTAACCCACGGGTTGGCATTCTATTTATGAGATAGGCTGCTGTTAGAATAGCATCCCCCCATAAAAACTTTGGAACATTGCTCTCAAACATAATGGCACGAGCTATCTCAAGAAGATGTCTATTTTTTTCTTTCAGCGGTGCCATTCTGTTGAGGCGTGTTTGGGCATGTTGATTGATGCTGAATACCTTTAAGTTGGAGAAATTCTTTGAGATTCTTATTAAAATATTCAGTACCATTATCACTTCTCAAAATGGAGATTTTTGTGTCAAATTGGGTTTCTACCATTTGTGAAAAACATTTAAATATATTAGGAACTTCTGACTTTTCATTCATAAGATAGACCCAACACAATCGGATATGATCATCAATGAAGGTCACAAACCACCTTTTTCCAAATTGAGTTGTAATTTTAGATGGACCCCATACATCACTATGGATTAAATGAAAAGGTTTAGATGCATGATAAGGTTGAGAGGAATAAGTGGCTTTGTGACTTTTAGCAAGAACACAACTTTCACATTCAAAAGAAGAACAATCAACATATTTGAATAAATTTGGAAACAAATGCCTAAGATATTGAAAATTAGGGTGCCCTAGTCTATTATGCCAGAGCATTATTTGGTCCCTTACAGGGGTAGAACTTATACCACTAAGGCCATGAGCAACTTTATTCTCGAAAGCATCCTCAAAGTAATAGAGTCCTTCCATCATTTTAGCACCGCCAATCATCTTCCCCGAAGTCCGATCCTGAAAAATACAATGAATGTAAAAGAACTTCACATTGCAATTAGAATCTTTGCAGATTTTACTAACAGAGAGAAGGTTGCAAGAGAGTTTTGGTACGTGCAATACATTTTTTAAAACAATGTGTTTGGATAAAGTATTTTTTCCTTCTCCTGCAATTGGTGAAAAACTACCGTTTGCAATTCTGACTTTTTTATTTCCAGGATAGGAAGAATAAGTTTTAAATAGGGAGGAGAGGCTGGTCATGTGTTCGGAAGCACCTGAATCAATGATCCATGGTGCACACATATTTGAGGTGCAGTTTAGAGAGGAAGAGGTACTAAAATTACCTATTTGTGCTAGAGAAGCATTAGGAATACCAGATAAAGAACTAGATTTTAACAACTTTATGAGTTCCTCAACTTGATCCTTGTTGAGAGTGGTCTTTTCTGCCTCATGAGCTGTAGGGAATGATCTGGGTGCTCTAGGACCTGTTTTGCTGCCCTTTAGGTGTGCTGGTCTCCCATTCAGTTTCCAGCAAGTTTCCCGAGTGTGGCGAGGCTTGTTGCAGTGGTCACACTATAGACTTGATGAGTTCCTCTGATTTGATGAACTCTTAAAGGCAGCAGAATCAGCAATCAAAGCGTTGGTCTCAGGAGGGGTTAGATCACCTTTGTTTTACCCATCATAACACTTTTGCGAGTTTCCTCCCTTCTAACTTCTGCAAAAATTTCACCCAGTGAGGGTAAGGTTGCTCTCCCAATGATCCTGCCACAGACTTCATCGAGCTCCTCATTTAGTCCAGCAAGAAACTGAAAAATTCTTCCTTCTTCCACTGTTTGCTAATGGTGTTTAGCATCCTCAGTTGACTTCCACTTGTAAGTGTTGAAGAGGTCAAGATCCTGCCACACCTGCTTCAAGGAATGGAAGTATTTGGTGACATCATCAATTCCCTGCCGAATTTCCTTAGCTTTCAGGGTGAGTTCATAAATCTGAGATTTATTTCCCAGATCTGTATACATTTCAGTCACGCTGTCCCACAATTCCTTGCCTGTAGAATAGCACAAATAATTGCTGTTGATTTCTTCCTCCATGGAATTTACCAACCATGTCATCACCATGGAGTTTTCAGCATCCCACGCAGTGAGATATCCAATTTTACCTCTGCTCGGATATACATCTGGACAGATTGAGACCACCGAAGATAGTTCGACCCATTGAGTCGAAAGGAGGTGATTTGGATTGAATGGGAGTCGCCGAAACCACTCCTCTGCTCCTGTTTTGGAGTTTGCGAGTCCTTGAGAACGGCGTTCTCCTTCTCCTGTTGTGACTCCTTCTGCTGATCATCGTTGGTGGTTGAGGAACTGTCAACCATGGTGATAAATCAGAGGCGGCGCAGGCTACACAGAGATCGTGCTCTGGTACGAAGTTGAAATATGGGAGAAGTGTTGTGTTATTGATATATTTCACTGTATAGGGAGTCCTCTCTTTTATAGAGTGAAAATACAATCAGTGAGGTCACAAAATGGGATCCTAATTAATTATAGAATATTGACAATAAAGGACTACCTAAATAGGAACAACTAAAAAGGAAAAAACATAACTAATCAATCAGAATATTTACAGGAATATTCTAGCATATTAAATAGGATAGCCTGTCGACAGGTTGCGTAGAGCTTATTGCATGTTTGTTCCACATAATGTGGAGGGGATTTTATTAGCCTTTTTTTTGTTTTTGGATAAAAAAGAAATTTAGAAGGAAAGGGAGAGTGCAAAGAAAAGAAGATATCCTCCATAAACAAGAGAAGATTCAAAAGCTAAAGGAAAAGCTCCCAAATACATTATTACAAAAGATCTCTCCAATAAGCATTCATAACAAGGATATTCTTGAAGGGAACTGTTACCGAGCATTACCAAAAAGATGCCAAGAAAACAACTTTGTCCCAACTCCTAAAGCAAGGGTAGGGACAAGGTAATTCCTTACAGAAATCAGCTTTTCTCTCCAACCAATTATACGGCTTAACTCCATCCCAAAAGCTAAGTCATGGTGGAAGCGTTGCCGAAGTCATTATAAATGATTTTTTACTCTTATACTCAACCGATGTTGGACTTAACACAATAGTTTTTTTTTTCTACTTTTGTATTCCTATCTCTTTCTTTCTCTAATAAAATTTCTTCTTTTATAAAAAAAAGGTAACCTACTGTTTGTAGTCCACATTAATAAGTTTCCAGGAATCTCTAAGAGTAAGAGATAGTATCATACTGTCTAAGGTTTGATCGGCATCAAGTCATCAACAACTGAATTCAATCTTGACTTAGCATGCTACTCCAATAGTACCTTAGATGGTCAGTTATATTCCAATGAGGATTAATAATTAAAGACACTAACAGGGCCCAAGGGAAATAACAGAAGCCTAAATTAATTATAAATGACTCGTTCTCACTGCCCAAAGAGGAGTTAGAGCCCAAAACTTGTCTAAAACAAACTGCTGCTCTGATGAGCTGTGCAGTGAACAGCACTTCAGTGATATGAATAGTTGTATAAAGTACCAATGACCCATTAATTCAATTTAACTCTCAAATAGAGCATAATTTCCCATCATTTAAACATAAAGATGCTTGGAGTTTGCATATTTCCCCCCCTTTTGTGCTGCCTATACAGTTTAAGCTGATTTCCATTAACTAATGGAAAAAGAAAGCATGCCCTTGAAAAGCATACAGATAAACTTTATTGCAATTCATATTTGAAGGAAATTTTGTGTGTGTCAGCATTTAGATGTGTAAGCGTGTCTATGTAAGTATATATATAGCCATATTTTATGAAGGAATAAACACTTTATTTTGTCCTCCATGGCCCAGAACTTTTTGTAGTTGCATATGATTGCACCTTCCGAAGAGAAAGGATTTTTTTGTATTTTCTTCTGTGGTTGTTTTTTTTGTCATAAACAACTTGTGGTAAAAAAAAAGAATTAAAAACGATGTAATATTATGTAGTCCATATTCTTCATTGAAGATACAATCTTGCTAATTTATATAAAATTCCAGTTTGTGTTTCATGGTGTAAAAGTCAATCAAGAGGAAGTTGTACTTGATGGGAGTGAAGCACCAGTCAGAATTGATGCTGAAGCAATACTGGCATCTGAGAAACTTGCACCTGTAGCTATTCTAAACAAGGTTGTCTTGTAAAGTTTACTTCCTTCTTTTTGTGCTATTCCATTATGCTTGTGATTTGGGACAGTAAGTAATGAGGTCTATTCTCCTAATTTATGTTAAACTTGCAGATAAGGGTCCCATATCGTCCAATAGATGCTAAGATTAGTGCACTTTCAACTGATCGTGACAAACTCCCCTCTGGAAAGCAGATATTAGCACTGACATTAACGTGAGTAGTTATAAATTCCATTTCTGTTTCATTTTTGTAACTATTACATGACCTGTTCTCTGTATTCTGATTTTTCAGATACAAGGTCAAATTGGAAGATGGAGCAGAAGTAAAACCACAAATACCATTTCTAAATGACAGGATATATGACACTAAATTTGAGTCTCAATTTTATATGATTTCTGATTCGAACAAGGTATTCTGATATTTAATTTCCATTTTGCTTTTAAAGATGAGGGAGGGGGGAATAGTTTGTCATTTCAGATAATAGTTCTGAGTCATTTCAATAGTAAGCTGCTTGTAATTTATTTTCATATTTATTCATTCTGATTATAGCGTGTATATTCAAGTGGAGATGCCTATCCGAACTCTATAAAACTTCCCAAGGGAGAATACAATTTACAGCTATATTTGAGGTACGACTCATTCTGTTCATATGTACTGGATGACCTCACACATGCTTGTTTGTTCCTTGTGGTGCTTTCCATTTACTTGTTGATAGTTATTCTGCTTTTGTATATTTTAAACTAAATCTTTAAAATTCACAGGTATTACTGAACACTAGTAGTGTTGTTTTAAGGATTTTGAAAGCTTGATTTAGTTATTAATACCTGCAATAAGAAAGCTGGAGTTTTTATTACAAGTGGAATATTTCTAGGTTTTTAAAAGATTGATACTTGAAAGTGCATTCAACATAGTCCTATACTCGTGTTACTTTATTGTTTCAGGCATGACATCCTGCAGATTCTAGAAAAGATGAAGCAGTTGGTGTTATTCGTCGAGCAAAATTTGGAAGAGAAGGTAGTATATCATATTCTTAAGAGACTTTATATTATCACTCACAATCTTATCTTTCATTTTAACTGCAATCTCATTTGTCATTACATGACTATAACTCTATAAGTTGTTTCAATGGTTTTCATGAACCAAATTGTATTTCTCTGGCTAGTAGGCATGTATTGACTATTGTGTAACTTTTTGAAATATGTGGCTGGCAAATTGTCGTACAAATGGAACTTCTAAATTTTACTTTATATGAAGGATAATATTTGTATTTGTATTTGAAATTTAAAAACATTATAAAAAAAATTATAGAATTTAACTCATTAAAAAAAAACTGATAGAATTTCTAACTCAGAATATAACCTTTGTAATTCCAAAAATCATCACAGGAAATACTGAATTTAAAATAGAGTAAACCATCATTTTGGTCCCTTAAAGTGTGAGACGCTGTCAGTTCAGTCCCTGAAAGTAGTTAAAGTACGAAAAAGTCCCTCAATACTAATTTCATTAGTAAATCTAATCTCTGACAAGGACTAACTTGACTAACAAAATTAACATTGAGGGACTAATTTGACTAACAAAATTAACATTGAGGGACTTTTTTTATAATTTAACTGCTTCCAGGGACTAAACTGATAGCGACTCATACTTTCGGGGATTAAAATGATGATTTACTCTTTAAAATATTAAACATTTTAGGGAAAACTGTAAATTTTGGTCAATCATTTTGTATGATATTGGCATTGGATGCTGAAGGTTGTAATTTGTAAGGCTATAATGCATAGTTTAGCAAAGAATTAAGTTCCTTCCAACATAGAAGCATTGCTGCATGAAATAAATTAGGGAGAATTAGAACTAAGCATCTTCTTTGATTCATTATTCGAAAAGTTGGAAATATTTTTTTTCCTGAGAATTCTTAAAATTGTGATTCTTCCATTGACTTACACTTCTTGAGTTACTTGTAGAAGGTATAAATTATTTACATCATTAAAACTCAGATTATATTTTCCGCTCCTTCGATATATTTATTTAATTATCATTTATATGTCTATATTTGTTTCCAGGACGTCATCCGGTTATGCTTTTTCTCTCAACCAGATGGGCCACTGATGGGAAATGGTTCCTTTAAGTCCTCAACGTTAGTTCCAGGGTATGTGACTGGATTGTAGTCCCTACCTCCTTAAGGTTTAAATGTCATCTTGAGTTGTACGTTTGCTTATTGGTAGTATAAAAGAAGGATTTTATCTGAGTCCACCACCAAAAGACAAGCTTCCTAAGGTATATTGTTCTCCTTTCTTAACCTTCTAGGTACTTCCATTGGACTATTGATAGTATGTAATAACATTTGAAGTATTTCCACAGAATTCTCCACTAGGATCTGTATTGGTGGGCGCAATATCATATGGGAAACTATCATTTGCTGGTCAGGGGGAGCATAAAAATCCAGAAAAGCATCCTGTATCATATCGGGTTTCTTATATAGTTCCCCCAAATAAGGTTATTCTCTACTTTATACAGTTACCTGCCTTAAAGGTCTATTTGTATGCTCTACAATTGCACATACACGTGTTTGTTTGAAGAAGCACCAAGCTGTGCTGATATTGTATCTACTATATAAAAAATATGCCATAAATTAATGTCTAATTACATTGTCCTATTACTGTCTGTTGAAAGATCGATGAGGACAAGGGAAAAGGTTCTTCCTTATCTTCCAAGAAGACAGTTTCTGATCGTTTAGAAGAAAAGGTATCGTGAATCATACTTTGGCAGAAAAGCTTCCATGTTTTTACTAGCTAGCGTGTATTTCACTTACGACTTTTTTTTGGGCATGCCATGCACTCTGTTGCATCTATTTTTGCTTAAGCATGTTTGTTTAAAAATAAATAAAAACAATTAAAAAGTAATATTTAAGTATGTGCATTGTTATCCAATTTTGTATTTATTAGAATAATTGAGCCTAACTGCACACCAAAAGGTAGCTCCTGTGGGGAGGGTTGTAAAAGTTACTATAAATGGTTCTTTGCTCATATATTCAACCGACGTGGGACTTAACTCTTAAAACACACCCTTCACGACTCATGTCCAGGATTGGACATCTGGAGTGTGAAGTTTAAAGGACTAGTTATATGTGGGTGACCCCGGCATTGGGATAGGATTTGATACCATGTTAAAATGATTGAGTCTAACTCCATTCCAAAAGCTAGCTCACGAGAGAGAGTTGCTAAAGTTATTATAAATGTTTCTTTGCTCATATACTCAACCGATGCAAGACCTAACTCTTTTCAATATTGTTATATACTTTAAGTTTTGAATTATTTTAAATATTTTTAAAATGGGCACATGACTTATTTCAACAAGTTCTGCTCATGGTTAATCTTGCAGAGTTGAAAATTTTGGTAGTCGACCTTATAATAAATTATAATTGTGTCATTACCAATGAAGCTAATTATCTGTATTGATTTAACTCAATAACATTCTAGAACGTTTTGTATTGTAGAATCTTCCATTATTATCTTGAATATAAAATTACACATTGTTGAATAATTTAATCCAATAAGGGCAAACCTTAATTTTCATTGTGTTCTGTTGTGTTTTTTTTTTCTTTTTCTTTTTTATGCTTTGTATCCACCTTGTTGTACTTTCCTTCTTTTCTGTCTAATAATTTTTTTAATCAAATTTATTAATAATTTAATCAAAGAAGTATAAACCTTGGTTGTAATGAGTGGATCATGTGAACACATCTGCTTGTGTCCATAACAGTTTTAAAATATATGTATACTATATGTAAAAAGCTGTAAGAATATCTTGTATACTTGGGGAGAGTCATATTGTGTTTACTTTTCCATCTCACCATATCCAAAATCTCTTTATTATAAACATTCTCTTGCAGTTCTTAGTTGTCACAATGTTGATACTATAGATTTCAGATTGTATATCTTCTGTCCTAAATCCTTATGGTACTCTAAGTTGGTCTTGACCTGTCCGTCAGGTAAGAGATGCAAAAATGGAAGTGCTTGGAAGCCTAAAACAAGAAAGCGATGAAGAGCATTTGGAATGGAAGAAGTTGTCTGCCTCTCTCAAAGTATGTATAGGAATTTTATCTGAACTTTTAGTTTTGGTGGTTGCCTGCCTTCATTTATTCTTTACTCTCTTAAAATTCTATTTATTTGATTTTCTTTTGCATGATTCCTGATATATATCTTTTCGCATAATATTATCCAAAACTATATTCAGCTATTTATTCTCTGCATTGTGTTGAGTCTACAAATGTCTGACGTGCATTTACCATAGTTTTGATGAGAGTAAAGCAGTTATTCAATGATTTAATTGAACCCGTCTGTGGTATTTAACTCGTCTACTTAGTATGCAGATTAAAACATTAAGTGTCTATATGAACTGTTCACCCGTCTGAACTTGGATAAGTTCACCCGTCTGAACTAACTAAGGTTCACTCGTCTGAACTAAGTAAAAGTTCACTCGTCTGAACTAGGAAAGTTCACTCGTCTGAACTAGGAGAAGTTCACCCGTCTGAACTATTAGAAGTTCACCCGTCTGAACTTTTAAAAGTTCACTCGTCTAATGAAGTTTTCATCAGTCTGTTGACCAGTGTTGAAGAAATCTCTTCAACCCGTCTAATGAAGAAATCAACCGTCTGATCAAAGGAAGACTCACCCGTCGAAAAGACTATGCAACTGACATCATCTCTTTGTTAAAGAGTCAACCCGTCTAATGAAGTTACTCACCCGTCTGGTGACTAAGTTAAAGAATACATTGGATGAAAGCTGTCTCGTCTCTGATAAGGAATTTCAACAAAGTGCTTTACCTAAACACAACTGCATCTTACACCAAAAGGGAAAGTTTTCCGTCTGCAAACAAAAAGCACGTATACAGACCTGCTGAGACCAAAGGTGTATCAGAAGTCTTTATCACTCCGATGAAAGAGAACAAGCGAAGTTCCCTATGCTTTAATGGCTGACCAGAACGACTCTATTGCATTTAATGAAGATCTGCAAAAGGCCAAGCTTTTTAACATTGTGTCTAACGGCTTTAAAATCTTGAAGCCTATTTAATGAAGAAGACTTTGAAGATTCAAGCAGAGAAGAGAACGAACAAAGCAATCAAAGAGCAATTACTCTACGCATTTATATCTTCAATCTTTCATTATTTATTCTTCAATCATTTGAAGTTATCACGCAGTCTTTTAGAACTTTACATTTAATACACTCGTCTGAGTACTTGTGAAAGACTTGCAAATTATAATTTACTTTACAACTTCTCTCAAACAATACCCGTCTGAGCCTGGAGAAGCTAGATGTATAAACAATACTCGTCTGAGCCTGAAGAGGCTAGGTGTGCAAACAATACTTGTCTGGAGCTTGAAGAGGCTAGATGTGCAAACAATACTCGTCTGGAGCCTGAAGAGGCTAGGTGTGAAAATAATATTTGTCTGTCCTGTAACCTAAATCAGTTATAATGAGAAAACTTGGTGCTGCCAAGGACTGGACGTAGCCTCATTGTTAAGGGGTGAACCAGGATAAAACCTGCTAGTGATCTCCCTCTTTCCCTTAACTCTTTAGTTTGATTATTTATCTTAACTATCATCTAACTAAAGGGGTTTATAATTGTGTTTATCAAACCTATTTTCATCTTGCATGATTGTGTGTTTTCTGTGAAAACCTTCAGACGAGTTATTAGTCTGATTGACCTGTCTAAGTTTACTTGTCTATTATCACCCGTCTGTACTTGCGAAAAAGTTTCTAAATTCCGCATAAATTTGTCAAACACCATTCAACCCCCCTTCTAGTGTTTGCATTTGTCTATTTCACATTGTATATTAGTTAAATAATACCAAATTTTGCTATGTCCTTGCAGTCTGAATATCCTAAGTACACTCCATTGCTTGCAAAGATTTTGGAAGGTTTAGTTGCTAGGAGTAATATCAAAGACAAATTCCTTCATGATGAAGAGGTACATTTTGTTGAAATCAAATATATAATATGAATTATTTCCCGCCTCTCACCCCTTTTCTGATTTTCCTTCCTATGCTCAATATTTTTATACTTAAATGCAATTTCTTGGAAGAGCATAAAATAATACTAAATTTTGGGAGCATGATCTAAACGATAAGAATTTGTTATCCAACTTTGGATTTCATAAAATGTTTATCGTGTAAGAGTTATCTACTGCTGTATCTATTATATCACTTTTATGTTACTGCCAATGGATCTTGAAACACGCACTCACATATAGGGTGGGGATCCGGTGACTCCAGAAGTGTAGGTCTTGTACATTTACACTATCCAAAAATATTCTTGTAGAATTCAAAATTTACCATTTGACATTCATTACTATCTAAGCTAATAGTTGACATTTATATTTTGGAAGCATATTATACATTAAAATAAAGTGCAAAATTTTACCAATCCAACTGTTGGGTTATGTGATATTATAATGATGAACAAAATAAAGTACCAATTAATTTTCATGTTCTTTGAAATTTATGGGTCTGAATGTGTGATCTACCTCATGAGAACTTCCAATCCAATCGTTGGATCCGAAGTATCACAAGTACCACACCACCTCATCCCGGACCATCGCAAAGAAAACTAAAACCAAAATCCTTTTTATCCGGCATTAACTCGGAATAGTTGTATGTAAACCTAGAGCAATAACACGATGAACCAAGAAGTCTCCGGCCGCTATTGTCAAGAATAGAGAATTACTGTTCTCCTTAATAGCATATGAAATTAAATGTTGATAAGAAGTTACTCAATTTAGCAGTGTGCAAATCCTATAAAATGGCTGATGGTGTGAAACTTATGAATATGCTTTGCAGGTAATTGGTGCAGCCAATGAGGTGCTTGACAGTATTGATAGAGAAGAGTTAGCAAAAATTTTTGCACTAAAAAATGATCCAGAAGATGAGGAAGCAGAGGTGCTCATCCATATTCCCAATGCTCGTAGTTATTCCCATCACCCAATTCTGAACAAGTTCCCTATTTATACAAAATTAGAAGAAACAAATTTATATGGCATGTATGTGAATGATATTTGTTGGGGAGATTTTGCAATATTACATAATTAACTTTGATTTTGGTACTTGACTTATAATTATTGAAGTTGGTTATGTAATAGTTTGTGTGAAAATGTTGACAAACATCTTTCTATGTTAGCTAAATTTATTATGGAAAATTCATTACATGTGGTGAAGTGAATTTTGGTACTACACTACTACTTACATGATGGATTTTCGGTTTGATTTTTGTTGGCAATTATTGATATTTTAATCTCACTGTAGAAAATCAAGAAAAAGATGGAATCAACCCTCGACCTGTTAGCAGGGGCACTTTACCAAAAGGGGCTTGCACTAGCAGAAATCGAATCTTTAAAGGTAATCCTTAAAAGCAATGATTATACATTTTCAACAATTGTAGTCTTTACTTGCAAAACAGAGGGAAATACCATGCAGATGATATTGCAAAATGTGTTCAGCCTGTTGTTCTATTTGCCTTTTTTGGTTAATTTAGAACATGTTTTAACCTAGTAGCTGTTTAAATCAGCATTTGTGGTCTTGTAGAATTATTAAAAGCAACTTGTTAGTAACTACAAAAACAGAAAATATCCTTGCTTGTGCTATAGCTATAAATTAGGAAGAGTTTATTTGGTTATTATGGATTTAGGAAAAGTCAAAGCTTTTAATTATGATAGTAGTAACATTTAATTATTGTTTATCAAATAAAAGTTAGCTGACTTGACTTGGTGTATATTGTCAAAGGAGGTAGATAAGTCCTCAGCTCCGGCTGCAAAAGAAAGTGCAAAACTAGATGTAGAGAAAACCGACGAGCAATCCAAGGATGATCTAGACTTGTTTGAAGAGAACTTTAACGAACTGAAGAAATGGGTTGATATGAAGTGCACAAAATATGGAATCCTCTTGGTGACAAACGAGAGGCGTAGTCAAAGGCTTGGGACAGCATTGAAGGTATTTTCTTTTGCGAAGTCTTGTATTGGTTGCTGCCATGGATGACCACTCATTATTCAACTTTTTAATATGTAGTCTAACAGAATTGTTAGTTCTCTTTCTCCCACTGTCATATTTGGGATTCTCTAGCCACTATTCACCACACCTAACCCGAACAGTACTATTGCCGACAAGATATACCTTCAAGATCCCAACGCCCCCCTTCCCCACCCCAAAAAGGAATTCTAACAAAGCATGTTCTGTTGTGTGCAAGGATGCCGACAGAGTGTATGGTTAGAAGATATGGTCAAATTTAAATGAAAATGAATTTCTTAATAAAATACAGGTACAACCTTCATGGTTCAACTTGATATCTTGGTTTTTATGAAATTGGTGTTACAAAGGAAGACTGAACAATGGACTTTTCTTAGATAAAGTATTTATTAATCTTATTTGAGAACCTTTGCTCCCCTCAATTCAGGTACTGACTGACATAATTCAAGATGAGGTGGAGCCTGCCAAGAAGAAACTCTATGAACTAAAGCTCTCTTTGCTTGAGGAAATTGGATGGACTCATATGGCTACATATGAGAGACAGTGGATGCTTGTGCGTTTTCCTCCAAGCTTGCCCCTTTTCTAGAGTCTTCCCATTTAGGATTTGTTGAATAGCAATGCAAAGGAACTATGTCCTTATGGCTGTGATAACAATTCATGCAACCACCTCAATTGGCACTGGCACCTGGGTATGAAATTGATGTTGGTTTTTCCATCCTTCTGCTAGCCACATTTTCCCCTCCTTACCCATCCAGGTACTTATTATGTGAAAAAAGGGGAAAAAACCGACCATTTTACAGACATGGGTGTGGGAACCTTGCTATTCAAGTGCCTCCTTGCTAATCCTTGGGTTGTGGTGCACACATCAAGGGACTGTCACCCCCTTACAACAAATAAAAAAGATCTCATTATTTTATAGTCCAGAAGTCAATAAATACACGATAATTGTTGTAACGATTTCATTGTTCGTTTGCTATGAACATACATTCAAGTATGACATTATTATGGGATACACTTCAAACTCTCTGCATGGTTCCATCTTCCATTAAGGGATCATAAAATTAATTTAGCATTTGGTTTTTTAGGTCAGTTTGTTACCTTTACAGAAATATTTTGATGGCTGACGTATCCTACCCTATAGTATTCAATTAATTGTTTATCATTTTCTTCTTCGCTATGACGTCTTGAAAAATGAAGTTATTTCGTCTTTAATTTGGTCTTACAAAAGGAACCTGTTTGGTACTTGTTTCTCCATAAATTAGACTACATGAAACACACCATGTAGTTTATAATGTTTTTTTTTTCTCCAGTTGTAAAAAGGACTTGTTTATGAAGCATAGGTACTTCAAAAAAGTTGAACAAGTATCGGGTATCGGTACGTGCTGGGTATACGTGAGTATGTAACAGGTATATATAAATCTATTTATTTATTTATTTTAATTTGGGTGTGTGGATTGGGTACATTTTGGGTGTGGCTTGTTGTTCCAAAACGAGGTTGTTTTGGGTTGGGAACTATGACTTTTTTCTTTTGAGCCACACCATTATGCTGAATCTATGAATCACATAGTAAGATTAACACTATTAGAGTGTAATTTTCATATTCATGCTTAAATCTTGTAATGTTGAACAATTTTAATATTGTAATTTTTTATTGTGGAATGTAATATTGTCATGATGAATAGTTTAAGCTCATTTTATGTTATATATTATGCATAAATTTGAGTTTATATAAAAATGAGATGTAATAAGGTTGTAAGTGTTTATACTTTTTTTTAACATTTTCTCCCCTTTTCATCCCAACTTCAATGGATCATTTTTTTATGTGGGGCCCACAAAATTTTCTTTCTTTTCCTTTATCAACCAAATAAGAGAAATTTCTTTTTTATCTTCTTTTCCTCTCTCTTTCTTTTCTTCTCTTTTCCCTATGAACAAATGTCAAGGCAGCACTAAACACCAACAACAATCACAATTTTACATGTTTGATTGATCATTGTAAACGTATGTTTAGGTCCAAAAGTACGTTTGTCCCAAAGAAACCCTAATCAAATGTACGTTTGGAAGTTTTCAACGGTAAATCAAACATGTAGTATCAATTGATGACAAAATTATGCGGTCAAAATAAATGGTTCTACTTGATGATGAGGCCAAGGAGGTAAAGTGATGCAACCAAACAAGATTTAAAATTAAAGCAAATCATTACTAAAAAAAATTAAATTATAAATATCAATTATATTAGTTTCTAATTTAAAAAATAAATGAAAAACGTTAGAGCCGCTTCTCTGTCTCAACCTTCTCTCTACTTCTCTCTCCCTCATCCATCGGAGGGGGTGGTTTTGGGCCATTTTTTGATCTGGAATCATCCCTCTACATCGTTTTCCCCCTTTTTTTATCTAAATAAGTGGTTTTTTCACACATATAGATCCAGTCTTTCTTTCATGTTTTTCCGTGATTTCATTGTCTGAGTGTGGCGTTGTTTTGTTCGTCGTCTTGGTGCGGCATTGTTTGGTTTCCCGTCTTGTTGCGGTGTTCGTTTGGTTCGGATTGGCAGATCAGCTTCGATCCATTACAAATTCAATCAAGATTTGGGCGCCAACGTTTCAGATCCGGAGGCATGGGTATTCCGGGCACTTTGATTTTGTCACATTTGTAGGTATTTTGTTGTTTTATGCTATTAACCTGGATGCTGTGAGTTTATTCGCAGATTTAGGAAATGGACTCCCTAAAGTCAAAAAAACATGCATTCACACATTCTCTAAGTGTGCACCATTGAATCAATCTTAAACTTTCTCAAACACTTTCAATGATTAATCCAATGGTATGCACTTAGTGAATGCGTGTTTTTTTTACTTTAGGGAATCCAGATCCGCACATTCATCTTTTTCGATTTTTTGTGATGTTGAATTTGTGTTTTTTCCGATATATTTTATCAATTGAATGAATGAATATCGTTTTTAGTCAAGAAAAAAAATTAAAAATAAATAATGGGTTGGTCCCAAAAATTACACTTAAATTGATCATTATGTCAACTTGCATCAATTAAATTTAACGTTACACTAGACTTCAACGTGGCTAGGCAACCCTCTTTTTCCATTGAAAACAATCAGCATTTATAATTTTAAGAACTACAATAATTATTTATGTTAAAATTAAATTCTCACCTCCTAAATTTACTTTAGCTTGAGTGCTGTGAGGTTGCGGATTCGATCCCACTGTACCTTTATTTCCCCCCTCATCTATTATAAGGTCTAAGTATGTCTCATTTGAATAAAAAAAAAAAATTCACAGTGCTGGCTGCCAAATGTAACTTAAGAGGGAAGTTATTGTTAATTAAGATAGAGAGGTTTTTTAACTAAGTTGTTCTCATTTATATTATGATGATGATGATGAAGTTTGCATTTAATTAGGAAGAAGAGTAACGAGAAAAAATAATTTGTGTACCGTGACATCAGTTCCCACTTTTTGTACTTTTCCTTCTTTTCCCTACTTCATTCTTTTTAAATAAAAATATAGTGCATGTCAAATCTTGAGCCATTGAATCTTGAAAGTGATAAAATTTGGTTTTCCCTTTAAGTTATTTTATTTGAATATTTAAAATATAATACTTTTTGGTAATGTATATTTAAAATATAATATTAAGATGATATATTATTTATATTTATATATAATAAATTCATTTTAAATTTATGTACATCATCTATCATTTTAAATATCATTATTATATTTATATATGTATATTATGTTAAATTATAATTTATACAATTATTAAAATATTTATTTAATAAATTTTAATTAAATAAATATTGAAATTAAAATAACCCGTGCAATATTTGCTAGTAATAAACTATACTTACATTTAACCCAAAAAAAATAAATTATACTTAATTACATACTGTTTTTATTTTCTTTCTCATTCCTATATATGGGTTCGAGCTCATCTTATGCTCATATGCACTTTCTTTACTTATAAAAAAAAAATTACATACAATAACAATATAATCTTCGAAACAAACGTATTTTAGATATTGACCCACAATTGTGATTTACTTTTTAGGCGTTTGAGTTTCATTTTGTTAGATTCCAACCTAAAATCAATTGATGTTAAGTGAAGTTGCTCAATAGGTATATAAACCGCATCCTGAGAGAAGAGTCAGGCGATGTGGGACTTCCAACACCACCCCTCCACATATGTCTGACGGAACAGGCGACAAATAACAGAAACACGGGAAGATGGAACCTGATTCTGATACCATGTTAGATTCCAACATAAAACCAATTGATATTAAGTGAAGTTATCCAACAGATATATAAACCGCATCCTGAGAGAAGAGTCAGGCGATGTAGGATTTCCAACACACTTCAGAAGGGTACAGCAACAAAAACCCAATATTATACATCAATTAACGTACGTATCAAAACATGGTGCTCCACTTGTCATTTTCATTCCCATTCCCATTGTTCTGTATCCTTTCTCCTTGATATATAAACACACGTTGAGAAGGACAAAACTCACCCACACCCACACACATAAGTAGGACTATGATATACATTGTATTTGATTATTTCAATCAATTTAATTCTTTGTTTTTTTGGTGAATCAATTTAATTCTAATTTGTTGTGGATGGGGTCAACCCCACGTGGGGTTCACGAGATTGACCACCACACATAGATGTCAGATGATATGAGCTTTCAACACGGAAACTCGAAGACCCTTCAAACCTTATGGAATAAAATTATATATGCATGCGTTATGCGTATGTCTTGTTTTCAAATTGTGAATTCCTTTTTATTTTATATTCTTTTCGGTGGCGTATTATTATTTATTTTTAATATAATAAATAATACATTAATGTTTACTACTTTTGTTAGAAATATGAAACTATTTATAGGTTTTCCCTAACATGCACATAATTAATCTTTAAGTTATTCTTGATCACATCATATGAGAATCTATATAAGCTAGAGTCCAATTTTTTAAGGTATCATGCATTCTTTATAATTAAATAAAGTTTTAATACAAAATAAATCGAGCGTATATATTGTTCATATTTTAAACTCATCAAAGAACTTTTTGCGAGGAGACATATATGAGATATAAAATTATTCTCAAACCATTTAGAATCATAACAAGTTAAAAATGAAAGTAGTCCAAATCTAAACTATCAGAAATGGGTCAGCAAGAAGGAAAAGGAGAAAAACATCTTACACATGCGCAAGCCTATTAATTTGGACGACGTATTCATGATCCAAATTCTGGACGTGTACATTGGCAGAAGTCAATTCAACTCTTAAGGTGGATCGAGGATTCACACTTGTAGTTACAAGACAGTATAATGGTCATGAAATAACATTTCCAACCATACACCTCGAGCTCGAAGCAATACTTGCGACTTTGTTGGTGCCAATTCTATTTCTTGTTGTTCCATGAAAGTATCAGCCATTTCTAGATCAAATATTATTATATTTTGAACCTAACTCAATCCTAAAAATTAGTTCGAGAAGTGAGAATTGCTCAAATCTTATAAGCTCTATCTTATTAGGCACTAACTTCTGACTGACTAGTATAGTTGGCTTACCACCACACTCTTATCATCTTTAACTGGTGCATTAGTATTTTTGGAGGCTAAATACCTTTCTAGTATTATAAAGGGTGCGTTTGGAAGAGCTTATAGAGAGTTTAGGAGAATAGCTTATGGAATTAAACTTATACAAATAGTTTATGAAAATAGTTTATGATCTTTCCATAAGCTCTTTTTAGCTTATTTCCATAAGCTTGTCAGAGAAGCTTGTGAAAATAAGCCGTTTTTAGCTTATATGAAAAAAGAGCTTATTGAATAATCACTTAATTAAGCTGTTTATCCAAACGCACCCAAATTGTCCTAATAAATTTATATACTATCATTATTTGTAGTAATATTCAAATAATAAACCTCTTAATATTTTTTATGACAAGACTCTTAAATTTTTAATATTTTAATAACTACAGTAAATATAATTTATAATAATCGCTCAAAAAATTTATTTTCCAACAATTTTTGAGTTCTCATAATTATTTCTTTTAATGTTAATTGTTTATGATGCAAAAAAATTCAATATAAAACCGACAAATGTGTCAACGGTGCTTCATTTCCGTTTGACTCCTTCATTATCTCGTTTCTTAATTATTGGTCAAATTCGTAACCAATTTTTTAAAAAAGAAAAATATTAAAAATGGACCAATTTGAGACACAAGTAAATATACAAACAAAAATGGAATTCTTATATTATTTTATCATATCATCTTTTATTTTTACTACATAACCATTAATTACCTAATAATTCGCTTTCGAAAAATAATATATAAATGATTAATGATTATAAAACAAATATAAACAAGAAAGTGTCAGTGAAAAGTATGAAAATATCGTTCCTAATATAAAAAATATAACAGAATTTTTTTTTACTATTTTACAAAAAAAAACAAAGTAGGGTGCAAACCATAATTAATGCATATGTTAATGAATGAATGATAGTAGAACAATTCATGGAGAAAACAAACATGCCTATGATAGAAAGTTATCGTTCCATGGCGTATTTCCTCTCGATATTAATGGATCTCTCTTTAATTTTATATATGATGATCAACCCAACATTCCATGCTCGTTCAAAACACATTGAGCTCAACTATCACTTTGCTTAATTATAAAAAGGAAGCCATATCATGGGCCCAAGATCATTAACGGAGGATGTCTTTGTCTCGATCGGTTCCAAGCAATCCGGGGGTTTATTTTTCATGCTCTATCGACCCTTTTATTTTGATAATGTCATTGATATATAATGCTAAGTTTGCAATAACAAAAATATGAAGGAGAGATCGTGGAGATTCCGCTACATTACTTCAAAGGATTGTCAGAGACCATCAAGAGATCAAGTCCACTAGCCAAGCCAGTTCCACTAATTATATATGCAGAGGTGATCGCGGATTGATCTGGAGTATTTACTGTTCAAAGTTAATTATGCGCGCAATTTACCTGACCATTACTCCGTTTACTAGTGTTGTATTACTTTTTTTTTTTTTTGGATATATATATGGTGTTGTATTACTTTTTTCCTATTATATGTGGGTCATTTATATATACTGAGTTTATTGTCTTTTTGATATGGCTGGTACAATTTAAATTTTTATTTATTATTATAATGCAACTTTTAAAAAGTTACACTATGATGATAAATAAATATTCAAATTTAACCAGTGAGATGAAAAAGAGCATTTTTCTTTTTCAAAAGTTATGGTTGGATAAAAAGTTACACTATGATGATAAATAAATATTCAAATTTTACCAGTGAGCTGAAAAAGCCAAGCCTACCTTCTAACAAATGATTAAAATAAAAAGAGAGAAGAAAAGTGGCTCTGGGCCACTCCTTTAATTAAAACTTGTAATTCTGACTATAAATTAAATTAAGTTTTGCATACTCTTGGGTAGGGATATTCATCAACCCATTCAAACCAATTCAAATCGTAAAAATCGAATCGAAAAATCGAAAATTGAAAAAATCAAAAACCATAAAAATCGCTTTTTTTTCATTGGATTGAATCGGATTTTGGATCACGTAGTGAAAACCGATCCAATCCAATCCAAACCGATATACTGTCTACATATACTATTATTTTTTAAATTATAGTACTACTCATACTTAAGCATCGTTTTTTATACTTTTATGAACGAACACTCTCATTCTCTTTAATATTTTTGTTGGATTTGTCAAATACTAGATGTATTAGAATTTGTATAGTTATTCATGTACCTAGGAATCAATAGTTATTCATGTACTAGAATATTTCATGTATGTACTTAGGAACTAGAACTACATTAATTCTAGTATATATAGGTTTAATATTGATTTTCGTCTTAATATAACTATGTAACGATACATCGGTAAAAATCGAATTATCCAATTCAATCCAATCCAATCCAAACCACATTTGATTGGATTGGATTGGATCGAATTTTTTTAAAGAAGCAAACTGATCCAATCCAAATCGCAAGTTATTTTCATCTTTGGATTGGATGATTTTTTGATTTAAAATCGATCCAATCCAATCCAATCCGCGAACACCCGTACTCTTCACTCGAATGAAATACGGTTACACCGTTCTTTTTGAAAGATACAATTTTGATAAAAATATTATAAACAAAAATCAAATTGAAAAAGAAGCATTAGGAGTGCTTTCGACCCATCTGGGTTAACGGATCCATTTTTAATTTCTGTTGGTGTTAGATCCCATGAGAAGGGGACATCTCTAAATTTTGATAAGCAAAACATGATAATTATTATTTTTCGTAAAGTCGTGAATTTATTATTTAGTTAAAGTGAGTTTACTTTCTATTTTACATTCAATCTTATTTTAAAGAAGATTTATCTCTAATTTTAATGATATAAAAAGGAGGAACAAACGTATCCCCTATATTCTTGGCATTTGGCAGCATTGGAGGTGACTTTAGTTTTTAACTTTTTGAGTGAAGAACCAAATTGATATTAGAAAATTTTGGAAATTCCATTTTTAGTTTGTGAAAAAATAAATTAATAATTTAGTTTCTTAAATTTATTATATGAGATATATTTGTTCTTAAATTTAGTTTTGACGTCTATTTATTTATCTATGTATCGTATTAATCATCTTACTTGACCCGTTAATGATCATGGATGACCTATGACGAATTTTCACTTTGAAAAAAGAAACGAAAAGTGAAAAAAAATACATAATTTTAGGGTATTTTGGATTTTAAAATTGTGCATACTTTTTTATTTTTTATTTTTTTTCATATAAGAAATTCGTCATAGATCACACATGATCACTAACGAGTCAGATATGATGGTTAATAGATCACGTAGGTCCCTGAATGGCCGTTGGAAAAAAACCTAAGGCCTAATGTGTCATGCGATTATAAATTTAAAGAATTAAATGATTAATTTATTTTTTTCAGATACTAAAAATGAATCCCAAAAATTTTTATAGATTAATTTGAACATTCACTCTAACTTTTTATCAATTTTTCGTAATGATAAAGACATTGAAAACGAATAGATCTAAGTCTAGGTCCTACAAATAACCCACGCACCAGGTGCCTGTCAAAATCGTTGCATTGGTGGTTGAGGAGAATGTGTGCTCTATGCTACGAATACGGGATTTTGATGCGAGAATGTTTTTTTTTTTAATATTAAAATTGTGAATATCATATTTGACCAACAAAAAAGATATGAATATCATATTTGATATTGTGTATATTTATTTTTATTTTTAGTTAATTTCTTTTTTATGCTTATTTTTAGTTATTTTATTTATATATTTACACTTTTAAAAGTAAATGAACATCATATGGTATTTCGTAGTTTTTTTTTTTTTTTTGAAACAGGTATTCCATAGTTGATAGTGTACAAATAATAGTTATTTTGAATTTTTAATTAATATGTACTATTAGTATAAATAATTAATGGTAGTCCTCATGGTCAGCGCCTAACTATCCCTCTGCTCAGTTAGGGGATCAAATCCTAGCTCTATTTGCCTTTTTTTCAACAAAAAAAAAATCAATGTAAAGATTTTTTGTATTATTAATAATCGTAAATTATCATATTATTAAAAATATTTGACTTTTATCCTAATTATCTAAAAATTCACTCATATTATAATTTATAATTAATTAATGATAATATAAAATTGATAATGAATATCAATTAAACTCGGTTATTTTAGTATCAGCAGCAGGTAAATAATAAAGTGAGAAGTTTTTGGTTTGTTTTCGACGTGGCTATTTTTTATTTATTTTTTACTACGAAAAATTTGTCTTTTAGTGACAGACTAAATTTGTCACAATATGTTTAAAATTCGTAGGTACATGTAAAACTTACACTCACCTGCGAGCGGTCCAATCGTATATTATGAGCGATAAATATCAACTGAAAATGATTATCACTATATATTTCACCTACGGTTCATATACCATTACCTACAGTTATATTTGAGTATCAATAGGTTTTATCTACAGTCTAACTATGGTTTGACTGACGCTACTACCTATAACTATAGTTTTAACGACTGTCACTAAAAATGTCAATAAGTATATGACAAATTTCTTGTATGAAATAAAAATTATTTATTTCCATTATTTGGACTTATAAGCTTAAGTGATAAAGAATTTTAGTATAATAGTGGAATTTAATAATAAGTACATTTTGGTTTTGATTAATTTTTAAGAAAATTTATTTTCTAAAAGCTCTCTTAATTAATAAAGTTTTAACTAAGATTAAATATATTGTTTGAACATAACACAATATATAATCCAAACCTACAGTCTTCCATCTTTATAATCAGTTAATCACTAACAAAACTTGAAGTACATAATATGAAAAATGTAAATTTTATCCCTTCATCTAATAAAGACATAATTATCTATTAAAAAACTCATCTTATGTTTTTTTCAACTTTCTTTTATGTTTCTTTTATATCAAATAATCCTTAATATTTATTTTTTTTCTCACGGCTTTCTTTTTCTATTCAAATTATTTCTTTCTATTTTCTTTCTTTTCATTTCTTTTCTCAAATCAAACAAAAGAACTGAAATGTCTTTGATTCTAGAGCATTTCCTCTGAAAAAAAAAAACAGTAGAATTTATTCATTCGTCAACAAAGACCATCATTATTAATCAATTTATTAATATTTTTGAGATTTTAAAAAGTATAGTATTTATATTTATATAGTAAAGTTTAATTTTTACAACCTCTTTTTTTTTACTATTTTACAATTCATGTAGCTCTTCGACTAAAAATAAAAGAGTAAAGATCTAAATTGGTCCTCGACAAAAAATCTCGGTGACATTTTGGTCCATAAAAAATAAAAATTACTAATTTGATTTCCAAGAATATAAAATACGGATCAAAATAGTCCCTAATAGAGATTAAAATATCATTAAAAATTATCCTCAAAAGAATGAATTTAATCCATATTTTACATTTTTTAGAATCAAATTGATATTTTTTATATTTGAGAAATCAAAATATTATCATGATTTGTTGTGAAGTATCAATTTGATTCTTTATTCAAAATAAAATGTGATGCTCTCGGCCTTTGAGGAGGCCGCGTACATTTTTTTTCTTTTTCATTTCTTTTGGAGGTAAACGCGGTGGAGATTCTTTCTCTTGTATATTGAGTTGACCAAAAACATAGTGGTCAAAACATGGATATTTAATTATTGAGGAGGGATCAGGTTACTCCAAAAGTAACTTTAAGAGAATTACTCTTATTCTTATACATTCATTTATTTTAATCCAACAAAAGTCATGTGGCTTCTTTGATGAATTAATATAGATTCATTGGATTAGAATAAATGGATAGATGAGATTGAGAGTAACTCTTTTCAAATTATTCTTGGAATAACTATCGAGTAAATGACCAATTTAGTCCCTGAAAGTGTAAGGCGGTATCAACTTAGTCCCTGAATTTAATTAAATAGCAAAAATGTCCCCGAAGTTGTAAAATGTTAATCAACTTGGTCCTTCCGTCAACCTTAGTTAGCTGACGTTGTTAACGGTGCTGATGTGGCACGTTAAGTGCCTTCTTGGCACCGTTGTCATTGGTTAGGTGGTGTCCACGTGGTCAGGGACCATTTTGAAACTCTGAACTAGGGACTAAATTGATACTCTCAACTCTGAACCAGGGACTAAATTGATACTTGCAACAGTCTTCTTCTTCTTCTTTATATTTTTCCTTTCTCTCTCTGCTCTCTCTTTGCTTGCTCTGTCTCGCACTCTCTCTCTAACCACCCGTCTATAGATGGGTGGTTCTATAGACGGGTGGTTAGAAAGAGAGCGCGAGGCAGAGGAAGCAAAGAGAGAGAGCAGTGAGAGAAAGGAGAAATATAAAGAAGAAGAAGAAGACTGTTGCGAGTATCAATTTAGTCCCTGGTTCAGAGTTTCAAATTGGTCCCTGACCATGTGGACACCACCTAACCAGTGACAACGATGCTTAACGTGCCACATCAGTGCCGTTAAAGGCGTCAGCTAACTGGGATTGACGGAGGGATCAAGTTGATTAACGTTTTACAACTTCAGGGACAATTTTGCTATTTAGTTAAATTCAGGGACTAAATTGATACCGCCTTACACTTTCAGGGACCAAATTAATTATTTACTCAATAACTATCCCTACTCTTAATTATTTACCCCCTCGTCATTTGCTTTTTCATACTTATCCGCAATTCCCCAACTTCTAAACTAAAGCTCTATGTTCCGACCAAAATATTCGGTAAAAAATTCGGACCAAAACATTTGAAACAAAAACAAAAGGTGGACGACAAAAATGAAATATTGAAAACCTAATGTGAGGGTCAAATGGTTCAACGGGGATCATCTCTGAAAAAAAACACAACAATAATAAATGTTCAAAATCAACTACCTGTCGTTTTCATAGTCAAAAGCCACGCATTCTCCTACTCAATACCTTTTACTATAAATACCCAATATATCACTTTGCATTAATTCCACAACACAACCAAATCCTACATAGAAACAAAAGATATAGACAGAGAGAGAGAGATGGATTTTGTGGGACTATCTGGTGTTTTTGTTGCCTTCATGGCCCTCTTATTGTTCTTCATACTAACATATTGTTGGTGGGTTTCCCCAATACAAACACAAAAGAAGCTTAAGAGATGTGGGTTTGGAGGGCCAACTCCAAGTTTTCCACTTGGAAACATTAAAGACATGAAAAGAAAGAATAACAATATTCATTCTTCAGTAGTTGTATCCTCTAATCTCACCCATGATATACACTCCAATGTTTTCCCTTACTTTTCTTGTTGGCAGAAATCTCACGGTAAGTCTTCCATTGACACACACACACACACACACACATATATATATATATATATATATATATATATATATATACAGGTAGGCAGTTTGGAGCCCTTAATTATTAAGAAATTAATTAATGCATTTTGGTGTTGTTTATGTAGGTAAGGTGTTCGTGTACTGGCTGGGCACGGAACCATTTTTGTATGTAGCAGAGCCAGAGTTCTTGAAGAAAATGTCAACCGAGGTGATGGCCAAGAGATGGGGAAAACCAAGTGTGTTTAGAAATGACAGAGATCCCATGTTTGGGAGTGGTTTGGTCATGGTCGAGGGCAACGATTGGATTCGTCACCGCCACATTGTTGCCCCGGCTTTCAATCCCCTTAACCTCAAGGTCTCTCTCTCTCTCTCTCTCTCACACACACACACACACACACAATTACAAGCAAAAATTATCTATATAGAGCATCATGCCTTGCTTTGAAAAGTGCAAGATAATAACTTTCTACACGTACTCGATGACCAAAGCACAAAGTAACCAAGTGCTACATTATTTATTCTACAGGAAACTATATATTACAAAATGGACCACCAAACTAATTCAATTTTATTGCTTTTCCTTTTATCATTTCAAACCATTTAATTTCTATTTTGGCCACAAGCATGCATTCTTTTTTTATAAGTTAAAATATATTAAAAAGAGTATGAGAGATATTCTAATCCGTATAGAAACAAACATCTATTCTAACTAGCTTTGCATTATGTATTTGACAGTCGTTGGGGAGCATGATGATTGAGTCTACAAATAAAATGATAGAGAGATGGTGTACTCATATAAACTCAGGCAACCCCGAAATCGATGTGGAGAGAGAGGTTATAGCAACGGCAGGAGAGATCATAGCAAGAACAAGTTTTGGCATGAAAGACGATAACGCTAGAGATGTGTTTGACAAATTACGAGCTTTGCAAATGACTCTCTTTAAGACCAATCGATATGTAGGGGTTCCCTTTGGCAAGTATTTCAACATCAAGAAAACCCTAGAGGCCAAGAAACTTGGGAAAGAGATCGACGAGCTCTTGTTGTCCATCATAGAAGCTCGTAAGAACTCACCCAAAAAGAGTTCTCAACAAGATTTATTAGGTTTGTTGTTGCAAGAAAATCATCATCAGGTTGATGGCCGGTTAGGAAAGACATTAACAATGCGAGAACTGGTTGATGAATGCAAGACCTTCTTCTTTGGTGGCCATGAAACCACAGCACTTGCTATCACATGGACTTTGTTGCTTCTAGCCATGCATGAAGATTGGCAAAATCAGTTGAGAGATGAGATAAGAGAAGTGGTGGGTCATTATGACATGCTTGATATCACCATGCTTTCTCGTTTAAAGAAGGTATGTTGATTCTTTTCTTTTTTATTTGTTGTGTCTTTTGTAGAGTTAGTCCAAATATAAATACGCCAAAGATTCAAAAAAAAAAAAAAAATGAAAATGTAGATGTCTGAATTTGACTAGTTAATTGGAAATTCAAATAAAATGGTAAATAGTTAGCTAATTAAGATTTTTTCTTGTGTTGGAATATATTTTTTTTTATGAGCTTAATTTGGTCTTTCTCTCTCTACGTTAAGATCTGACAATTAATTAAGTAAATGTTTTGACCGTACACGCATGCAGATGAAGTGGGTGATGAATGAAGTTCTAAGACTATACCCGCCAGCACCAAATGTGCAAAGGCAAGCTAGAGAAGACATACAAGTCGATGATTTAACAGTGCCTAATGGAACTAACTTGTGGATCGACGTCGTTGCGATACACCATGACCCGGAATTGTGGGGAAAGGATGTGAACGAGTTCAGACCAGAGAGGTTCATGGATGATCATGTGAATGGTGGGTGCAACCACAAGATGGGGTACTTGCCTTTTGGTTTTGGAGGGAGAATGTGTGTTGGTAGGAACTTGACATTTATGGAGTACAAGGTTGTGTTAACCCTACTTCTCTCTAGGTTTACTTTCAAACTTTCTCCAGATTACCATCATTCACCATCTGTAATGCTCTCCCTCAGGCCCACTAATGGCCTTCCACTCATAGTTCAGCCCCTTTAGAATAATAATATTCAACCTAGCTAGCTAGTTTTACAGAGTAGCTAGGCATATGTACACCTCTCATGTATATTGTTTAGCTCCTTCATAAAGAAATTTACAATTTTATCCAATTAATCTTATTAGTCTCTAATATATTAATTATTATTATAAATATAAAATAAAGTACTTAAAATTATAATTGGAAAAAAATATTTTATATTATATTTAAAATAAAGAATAACATATATTTTAGAACGGATAAAACAATTTACAAGAATGGATATATCGGCTGGCATTCCCACTCGCACGCCCCTTAATTACGAGTCATATATTTTGGAAATGCCTTTGCTTGCTTGCGAATGTTGACGCTAGATATATTGGTCAAAATTAATTAAAGAACGTTAATTATGCATTTGTATGTAGAAGAAAGGAAAAATTCTTGTTTAGGTACGATCTACCACGCTATTTTGTAGGTATCTAAATTATTATTTAACATTAAATAATGATTGAGTGTCTATAATGTCTGTCTGGTACTTTATCTCTTTCTCTTTTCTTTTTAATTATAAGTGGAGATAAAAAAAATTCCAGTGGGGATAAAAAAATTCTTGTGGTTCCCACCAATTATTTCTCTCTATTATCTCTTGACAGCCAATTGAAAAAAAAAATTACAAAATCGTTTTATATTTTTAGATTTTCATTTTTTTTCCCTCGTATTTTCATTCGACACAATGTGTTAAGAGGGATGTGGCAACACAAATTTCAAGATAAAACTTACTACTCTAGTATCTATTATACGAAAAAATTTAAATGGAACACACATATTAAGAAAGTTGGTTAATCTCATTTAATGTTATTAAAAAATTAAGAGTATTGCCTAAAATAACCTTCCTAGAAAACTTCAACTTTTATTAAATGCATCTCACATTGAGTTATTGGAAAACAAAATTGGTATTAAATGAATGGTATTTTAGGAACAATGTCATTAAATAGGATGAAAGTAGTTAAAATTTGCTTATATATTTAACTAAAAAATATGAGATTTTTTTACTTATAATAAAGATCGGAAAAAATAAGAATTACATGTTGGATCAATGTGTTGTGACAAGCGACTTGTCATCTCAGAAATAAATGTGTTGAAATTTTGTTGAAATTAATATTGTAGAAATAAATTTCTCTTTGGCACAATCTAACTCGAGAAAGTAAACTTTTCTACTTAACATTTGTTCCTAAAAAATTAAGAATCACCTTATACCAAAGGGTCATGTATCTTTCTTGATATTAAATACATTAATTCTTTATGTAAACTTATTTTTTTTAAATTCATTAATGAGTGTCATAAGGATATTCAGTAGCATTTTCCTATACCAAAATAGGATCCAATTTACAAAATGATGAGGACAATAATGGATGTGACGAATGTCAGGGTGATGAAACCTAAAAAATATTTTAGGTGTATTCCGATAACTAATTGTCGAAAGGTAAAAACTTGAAAAATTATGTTCCGGCATTTAATTGCTGGAAGCTAAAAAAATTTGAAAAAAAAATTATATTCCGACAACTAATTGTTGGAGATGAGAACGGGGCTGCAATTAATTGCCGGAAGTCGAAGCAGGAGATGCCAATTCAGAGGAAGAGAAGGGGCGGAAGTGCCGGAGGATGGAGAAGAAAAGGTGAAGGGGTGTTTTTTTAAGTATTAAGGGTAGTTGTGTCTTTTCACCTTAAAAAATATGAAGTGGGATGATAAATGTGTCAGCATCACCCTTATTATTATTATTTGGACTGAAACCTGCTTGAAAACTAACTAAACCCAGAAGCTATTATACCCCCTTTGCTTGCAAAACCCAGCTCATTGTTCGAGCAATTGGGACATTGTTTTTGGATTGCCGAGACGGTGGTCTGTGGTCACGAGTTGAGATCGAATTGATCGTGTTTTTGTTATGGTGGCTGGATTGTTGGGTTGTGGGTGGAGGTGGTCATGGAATGGGTTTGAGGTTGGGCCGAGAATGTAGATTCGATTGGGGATAGGCACTTCCCTAACTTGTCAACCTGTTCTGTGAAGATATATGTGTTGGTTGTTTTCAAGGTGCAGGGGTTTCAGTTCGTTAGCTTACGATATTCACCGGTCTTATGTTTCAGTATTGTTGACTTGTATTTATTCATGTAATTTTCCTTCATTCATATATGACAATGGAGCCATGAGTGTTATGAAATTGGAGTAAGGGTGTGTTTTTTTTTTTTTTTTTTGATGAAGAGTAAGAGTGTGTTTGGATAAACCGCTTAATTAAGCGATTATTCAATAAACTCTTTTTTAAATAAGTTAAAAATAACTTATTTTCATAAACTTCTCTAACAAATATATGAAAATAAGCTAAAAAGAATTTATGAAAAGATTATAAATTATTTTCATAAATTATTTATAAAAATTTATTTTCGTAAATTATTCTCAGTTCTATACGTTCTTCGAAAACGCAAGTGAAATTCAGGATAGAAAGATTCCTCTCTATTCTGCAGACCCTGCAGGGACACCTGGATTCCTTCATCCTGAAGGACTGGATTCAAGTATTACTATTCAACCATTGGGCTTGAGCTTTTGGGATTCAAGCATATACCTTATCTTTCCTTTAAAGAAAAAATTATTTCAGCTTCCTATTTTTATTTTCTTCCCATCTCATTTTTCATCTTTTCATCACAATTATTATTTATTTTTATTTTTGTGTGCTAAGAAAAGAGAGCTATTTTTTATTTATTCATTCGGGGCAAAGTAAAAATATGAATGCTATGTCTAGAGAAAAGTAACACTAAGCAAAAAATGTTTGCACATTTATAGTATTCAAAATAATGAGATTAGCATTAGCACCAAAAAAATAGTAATGAGCTTAGCATCACAAATGCCAACTTATTAATATTTCACCAGTAAATAATTAGTGGACAAATTTTGATATCAACAATCTGAATCAAAAAGAACATAACGGCAAATATATTTTATTTAATCAATTTAAAAAAATTACTTTAGAAAGACTTGATAAGTTTATCTCTGACAAATCCAATAAACAGAAACTACAACATTTAATCCGCCAAATCTAATTACAATAATGATCTGCTCCAGTCAAAGTTCCATACTATCTGTTGATACCCACAACAATGTTATTTCGATTATCAAATGTCAAAATTGTTATTCCTTTATGTTCAGAAGTCATGGAAAAGCATCAAAGCATCATCAAGTTTCATCAATGATGATCCCAGGAGTAACCAGACATTTAGTAGCCGCTTGTATTTCTGATGTAGTGGCTCTGACTGCTTAATCTTGTCTTTAGGAATATTTAAAAGCTGGAACAAGCAACAACACAAGTGTTAATAATCAATCGACTGATAATGAAACTCAAGGCTGGAAAATGCAGAGACTAGTTACCAGCTGTTCAACATGGCATTACCACCAAATAACAACCATACTAAACATTTTATTTTCATGTATGATGTATCAGAGGAAGTGCAAGAATACATAGATAATGTAGTAAATGGCCTTTCATTCAAAAAACAATGCTTTAATTTCTTTTTAGCTTATAGCCACGGAGGACACCAATGATGCAAAATGAATTGAAAAAAGATTCAGATAAGATCAGGTCAAAAAGTGAACGAGTGGATATTGTTTTCAGATGTTTTATAAAAGGGATGAGGAAATTCAATCTTCTCTTTCTGACAGTTGTTAATTATTGTGCTAAATAGTTCATGGCAAGTTGGCAACAGCAGCATCTCAAATAGTATAGTAGTATAGCAGCTAGTACCACTATAAGCTTTCCTTTCTACCACTCGGTAGACTCCCATAAGTAGTAGCCCATATTGGATAATAGAGCAAAAAATATATATTAGTCATTTAGATGAAAAATAATTAGAAAGACATTATTTGTTGCAAAACAAAAGACATTTCAAGAACGTCACGGGGCACCAAAATTTATTCCTACTCAGTCTTCCCACATTAAGGTTTGCACAACAAACAACACAGACTTCAAATATTATGAAGTAAACTTATAAACATATTAACTTTAAGTTAACTAAGGTCAACCTAAAAACAAATTCATATTACAAACCTCTTCATCCTTTTCCTGCTCAAAAGCCATTCTTAGGTTCAAATTTAAGGCAGCATGGTACATCTCATCTAGTACATATTCCCAAAGCAGAGGCTTATTAACTTTCCACACCATAAACTTCGATTGCTTAGTACCCATCACTTGTAATTTCTGCAAGAAAGGTTAGTTTATGGAAAGATTAAATATCAAGCCACAAATATCAATTGATTTCTAAAGTTCTGGTAATCAGTAAATATTAAAAAGGAGATTGGTCACCTCCATATGCAAGTAGTTATCCTTCCATAACTTGAATAGTAACTTTGGAGCTTCTTTTTTCTCAACAAGAGTAGACTCTGCTATCTAGAAAGAAAAGAGAAGCATGAAAAGGTCATAATAATGTCATTAAAAGGACATTTGTTAAGGAAGCAAACAAAGAAACTTTACATTGAAAGTGGTGTATTCAATATATTAAACAATCAAAAGTTATATTTTCCAATAAATTTTTTCTATTTATAAATTCCTTAAACAATGTCCTTAGGACACTTGTTAACAAGACCCTAATAATAATGTAGTATCTATTTCATCTAAATTTCTGTTTTCAGTTTGGGGGGATTACAATTTTGGTCTCTATAATTTACACTTTTTAGTCGCTATAGTTTCTTCGTTTCAAATTTGTCCTTATACTTAAAAACATTTTAGAAATAGGTCCCGCTGTCAACTTTCGATATAACATTGTCAATTTAGTCCTGACTACAGAAAAAAACATCTACAGAAGCAAATATTGAACATAAGAGCACCAACTCAAAAGTAAGAAGCACGTAATGGAACGAACGACGCCTTCTGGTCGCTTAGCATCTAAAAGAACACCTACTGAATAAAGAAACACTTACTGCCAATGACAATGTTAACATTATACCGGAAGTTGACAGCAGGAACTATTTTGAAAACAAATGTTAGTGCAAGGACTGATTTGGCAAAAAAAACTCTAGGACAAAATTGAAATAAGTGCAAACTACAGAGCCCAAAATTATAATTCAACTGAAAAAATGGAGGACTATGTAATCACTTACATCTAAAATACCAATTTAGCAATCTCTTCCATTGTTTTTGGCGCATGTGAAGCATCATGGAGGAGTGTCAATGTTGAGAAGTTAATTGACATGCTAATCTAGCAGCTTATGCATTTGACATTATTGGACATTTGAAAAGTGGGGAAAAACATCATACTTGAGCTTGAAGCTCAATTGGAACTGGCCCAAGTCTTTAAGACTTGGGTTGGATGCAATATCAATGTCAAGGGTTTCATCATCCACCAGTCTACCTTTCCCCCTCCCCTACCCAAGTGCTTGCACCACCATTGTAGTTATATTTTTTAAAAAAAAAGACGACGCAAACAAGAAATAACAATATAATCAGTATAAGCTGGAATTAATCATAATACATACTTCATGCTTCATCAAGACTGACATCCTGTTTTAAAACTCAATTTAGAGCTGAAAATGAAATATTGCTGCCATAAAAATGAATTAGTATGTTTACTGTTTACATTAGTTTATTTTGTGTTCAAAACAACTTACAGTCAAAAGTTCTGTGAGAGATTTGAAAATAAGCGATTATTATCCCTTAAAGATTATTTTCCTTAAAATAATCTAAATCATACATGCCTTTAGATGGTTTTTATTAATAACAAGCCAAAAAAATATTTGACAGGAAAAAACTGAATATCAAAGGTCCCTCAAAAACTATTTATTTTTTAAATTAAAAAACAGACTAGAAAGCACTTTAATGCATTTCAGTACGCTAGTAAGTATCAATATATGACAATAGATTCCTTTCATACAGCCTCATTTATTTTTATTAAATGCCAATACTACCATTTAATAAACATTCAGGATTTGAATACACACACACACACATACACACACACACACACACACATATATATATATATATAAGGTGAGAGGGCAAATTTGGACCATTAAACCATACATGATGGTCAAGTTAAGAGTTAGTTAGTGGTCATGTGATTACTTAAAAAAGTCACATGACTTTATATTCTAATCTTGACCGTCTCCAATGGTTAATATTTACTCCTCTCACCTGATATGCTTCCTATATATACACACACACACACACACACATTACACTTTCAGTTCAGTGCTTAAAATTTCCAAAAGTGAAAATATGATAGTAGATTTTCATTGCCTAAAATTTCACCTTTTATCAAATATATCTTAAATGTGGTTACACTGCAGCTAACAACGAAAAAGCAAGTTAATTGGACTAGAATTTCAAACTGCCTATATCCATGAAAGAAGATCAAAAGAATCCCCTTTGTTTTATAGCAAAATTAATTTTTGACAATTTCGACAAGAGATAATCACCTTATCTGTCTCGAGAAAACAATTAGCCTTTGACAGTAGCCTGAACATTCTGTAGGCATCTGTTCCATACCTTTTCAACACAATAGACTCGACCTGCAAAATAGTACACAACAACAATTCTACATGAGCAAAATACGAATATTAAAATCTTAATTGTGCGATTTTGGTCCCTCAAATTTTAATTGCACTTTTATCACTCAACTTTTTCGATTGTGCGATTTTGGTCCCTCAAGAAATTTAATTGCACTTTTCATCCCTTAATTTTGCGAAATTGTGCAAAATTAGTCCTTGTAAGGACCAAAATAAAGCTTTCATTGCACAATTTCACAAAATTGAGGGATGAAAAGTGCAATTAAATTTCTTGAGGGATCAAAATCGCACAATTGAAAAAGCTGAGGGACAAAAATGCAATTAAAATTTTTGAGGGACCAAAATCGCACAATTTAAAAAGCTGAGGGACTAAAAGTGCAATTAAGCCTAAAATCTACAATTTGTAAAAGAAATAAGATATAAACACCTCATCATTGCGAGCCAATTCAACAATGTTCTTCAAATCTGGAAAGTAAAAGAAAAAATTCTGAATTACAAACTATCAAAGAATCATAAACCAGAACAAGGATAGAGTTCTTTGACATAGACAAATAACAAAACAAAAAGGTGAACTTTATATATCACACAAAATAGCCTTCATCAGGGAAAGAGATATGATTAGTACCAATACTATATGAATCATCTGTCACCCTTGGTGGACAACCCAACTGGACAAGAGAAGCTCTAACACGATCTATGGTCATTGTACGACCATTTTCAGTCTTCATCACCTCTGCGAAAATTGTATCCAGCGATAAAGGAGCTGAAACATATAGGATAATATAGTGTAAGCCAAGAGAGTACCATTAGATAACAGTGTTGAGGTATTTTTTTTCTTTTTGATAAAGAATAAATTTATTAGGACAGAAAAAATTACAAAAAGAAGGGAGGAAACCCTCAAGAAAATAACAAAACAGAAAATAACCAAGAAAAAGAGAAAATTAATGAAGCAAAGCAGCCCAAATCAACATATCTATTGGGGAAATTCCATTAAAAAGGCCATATGCTTTACACCAATAGAAGCCAAACGCCTAATCTTACCCCAAATCAAGCGATGTGCCACAGAAATCTCCTTAAAAATACAAGAGTTAATCTCCAAGCAAATGCATCTAAGTGTAGCAGAAGTTTCACATTGCAACAAAACATTATCGTCTTTACTTCTAGCAAAATCATGAAACCCCTAACAATCGAGAGAGAGAATGGGTTTAGGAACCTAGGACACACCCGACATTCACCGAAAGTGCTTTAGGTTTAATATGACTTCAATTCTAGGACTTCAATTGCATCATCCACCCACCATAATAATATGACATCTCAGACTTACAGTGAATGACAAACTCAAACTAGGATTGAATAAACGTATGCTCTTTCTTTTTGTTTATAAATCTTAAAATTGAAAAACAGGCAAGAGATTGAGGGCAATCAGAGCATGGCACAAGCATTTATCAAATCTTCATAAATTACATCTATTAAAATAGTCATTACCATCAAAATATATATCTACCAAAAGACATGAAAACTAACGTCACAAATTTCCAATTTCATAAAGCAAGAAATCTGTTCACCTGAATTCTCTACTTTCACTTTTTTCTCTACAGTTCTAGTTGCCTCCAGTATTGCACTTAGGATAGTAGCAGCTCCTTCATCCAGTCGTGTTCTTACATTCTCAATCAATATCTAGAATATGCGTAGAACATTTCAAGTGTATTCATCCAATAATAATATCCAGAATGCTAACAGAAGATGGGAAAAAAATTCATCTCACTCATATAAACACAATAATTTATAAATGTGAGATCCATGAAAATATTACTTTTACTAATACTAATATGACTAAAAAGAAAACCAAGAGCACAGAAAGAATAGTACAATCCCCGTTGCCAAATTTAACACAGCAAGAGAAAATACAGTAGTATCAACAGGTAAATGTAATCCAATGCCAAACTGCATTGCAGAAAGAAATACACAATGGTCCAGTTATGCAAATATGGCCCCCGCCCAAACTATAAGAAAAATTGATGAGCTTTCTTTAGTTGATTATGTAAAACATTGTAACTCTAAAGAGTAGTAAGGACAACATATGAATCTGATCACACTAGCTTATTTTAAAGTTGGTAATTGAACAAAGCTCCAAAAACATTAGCAACTTAAAATTGACATAGGCCAATGTTACAGTACAGTTTCAATCAGTAAGAAATCCATGAGATTTTATGCTATGTTATATCAAGATTGACATTGTAGCATTACTATTATGCATTTAAAAACTTGTAAATAGAGTTATTGCCCTTCAAAAGGCCAGGGTTGGGGGGAATTCAAATTTAACTTCTGTCATAAACTGTGTGTTTTTCAATCAAAACATTCAACTATCACTGACCATGTAGTCAGCTTGTTACTACTCCCAAGTTCAACTCCCTTTCTCAGCTTGTTAAATCATAAAGAAATAGAAAAGGAAAAGGAAAAGGCAAGCCATAGAATCCAGGATTCCAGGCAAATGTAAAACTATGTAGCAATAGCATGAAGTTCAAAACTTCAAATAGAAAATTTACAGCAAAACCAACCTTATGCCTAAGACGACATATAAACTCCTCAAAGTTTGCACGCCAAAGAGTTAGCTCCTCTTTTACTGCACCAAATTTTATCACCAAGTTCAAAAAATTATTATTGTGCAAAAAAAAAACATGTGAATTGTAAATGACTAAGTTAGTCTGATCAAGAGATGGCAATAGTCTTTACCAACATTTTCTTCAACATTTGTCATGGGGCAATCATTTGAATTTGTTTCCCTGTCAGCATTAAATCTTATATCTGCTGTGAGTGAAAATCTGATTGCTTCCCCAGGCATTGCTGCTTCTAGTACGCGTTGTTCTATAGTCACTGGTGGTTCGAATTTCTAAATGTATAAATTATGAAAAGAAAATTCATATTCGGGTTACTAGAGTGAACACTATGCTGTTGCAACTTCAATCAAAATGATGATATTGAATGCTCATTAATTATCCACTTTGTAGCCCTCATTTTTCTATATATATATATATATAACTAATGAAACAGAAATTTGATTGTAACTATCCTAAACAAGAAGCAAAGGGTCATCTATGTATACAAAATCCAATAATAAACTAGTGAATTGAACTCAATGCTCACATTATCTTAACCTAACTTCCTTTCTAAGTGATGTTACCATAATGTTGATCTCAATCTTGGGTCACTAGGAGTAGCAGGGCCAATACCTTGCTCAAAAGAAAAAAGAAGCAAAAGACTTAGGCAAACTCAGTTTTTCTACATTATAATGACTAAACCAAACAGGTTGCAGCTAAAATATGTTTGCACTAGTCATGACAATATCACAGTGATTGGCATCTTTAGTGACAAAAAAAAAAACCTCAACAATTAGGTTGTGATAGCTTCCATTATTGCATTTCCAATCCAATACACATCTAGATGTCTCAATAATGTATAAGATAATCACAAGTGTTTTAGCACTACAGACTGACATAGAAATGGTTACTGCACAAGAACAAACAAGCTATTAATCCTTAATCAAAGATAACTCTACTACCAATATAAATTGACGTGAATCAATGATTACCTTAGCAGACTTAGGACCCCGCTTCCTGGTAGTAGTTTCTTCTTTAACTGGGGTAGAAACATCTGGCTCAGGGGCAGGGCAGCGTTCAACATATCGAGCTGTCAAAAGTTTACAAAGAGTCTCTCGTACAACATCTACAGCCACAGGATTTTCTGAAAGTGAAAGTAATGAAATTGAGATAGACAAATTTGAGAGAATTTACTATTTTGTGGCATATAAGTGAGCTGAAGCACATTTTAAATACAGTACCTTCCACATCTTATAGAGAGTCAAATAAATGTATGATTAAATTTTGGGTATACTCTTCAATTGTAGGCACACTAATATATATCTCTTTAGCACAATTTAGATAGACTCATGTAATTCTCCGACAGTATCATTAACTTCAATTGCAAACCAACTAAGCGCTCTCCTTATGTACCAAAGATTAAACCAAGTCATTTTTACCCAGTATCATTCCTATAACCTGACCCAAAGCATACCACACTCCTAGTACATGCATCTCAATCCAATTCAAACCATCTTTGATTATTATTTTTTCATAATTTTAAAACTCATCTACACCTGACCTGATTCACAAACAAGGAATTATGATTAAACCACATGTGATTTCACAACTATTATAAATAATATTTGTCAATTTGTGTAAAGACTAAAAAACATACTTTTTTCTTTTACATTGAACTTACGCAAAACAATACTCTATGTAGAGCATGTGCTAACATAAAATACTCACCTTTTCCTTGACTTGCTCTATCAGCCATCTGTTTCAGGGTAAGCCTACCATCGCGGAGCAATCCATCAAGAAGCTCTACACACTACAATACAAGCAGAAAAAATCTTCAGCGTTTCATGCCTTAAATTGAAAAGGTTCAAAGAAAACATAAGGATCAAACTAACTTCATCATCAAACTCCCGCGATAATATCTCCAAAAATTTGGGAAACCTCGGTCGATGGAGTATATTATCAAACAATGCCAGGTACTGTGTTTTAACACCATCTGCATTTATAATTGAAAAGATTACATAATTTTATCAAAGGACAACATGGTATGAGAACTATGGCTGAGTGACTAGAAAGTTATTGCAAATAAAGAATTAAAAAAAAAGCAATGCAATAATATGAAAAGGAAAACACGTAATACCTTCTTCAAGATGAAAAGCTTGGGCACAATTGTGTTGAACTAATACCAGTAGAGAGTTTTTGACTTCGTCCGTTTGAAGCTCCGTGAAGCGAATCAAGAGATCCAAAGTGAGGGGTCCCCTCCTAAGAAGATATTCGCATACTTTCTGCAGAAACAAAGATATGAAACATTGAAGCCAATTAGAACGGAAATAAAATCATTGAGAGAGAGTTACCGCGACAATAGTGCCGAAGTGGTTGGTGATAAGGTGGACGGCGAGTTTAATGCCATACTGTGAAACCATCTTCTTCCTCAGACATACACAGAACGAACAGCGTAGAAGGAGACAGAAAAGGGAAGGAAAATAGAGGCTATTACTATTACTATTACTATTACTATTAGTATTAGGATTTCAGAAGGGAAGGAAAATAGAGAAACGGGTCGCGAGTCTGGGTCTGGGCCGCAGGACATGAATTTTTCCCCAAACAACGGGTTGGAGTTGTTTTTTCTGATATGATTGGGCGCGCAATGGATGGAGCTCAACTCCTGCATTTCTTCTTTTTCTTTTTTCTGTTTTCTTTTTACTAATTTTTGTTCCTTCCTTCTCTAATTTTTTTTTAAATAAAATAAAATAAAATTAAAAATAAAAAGTAAAATTAATAAAATCAAATTCATATATATGTTTAAGCTTCCTATAACTTAATATAAAAAATTATAAAATTATATTAAACTTATAAAATATATAAATTTATAAGAGATTAATTGCTATGCACTTATAGGTGATTTTTAAGATACGATGTGACAATTTTTTATTGGATGTTTACATAGAAAGATTTTACACTTTCAGTATATAACAATTAAATTCAATTTATAATATAAAGAACGAACTAGGGATGGCAATTCGGGGACGAGGATGAGGACCCTATCCCCCGCCCCGAAGAGATTACATAATTACCCTTAACACACACACACACACACACACATATTATACCTACTAATAATACATTTGGTCATTTTAGTCTTTTTATGTCTTTATTTTAAAAAAAAAAAAAAAAGAAGCTAACATGTTACAATAATTCTGTAACGGCCCGGACTGCTTTAAGGATTGCCGACTGTCCCCACAAACCAACACGGGTCTTTTCAGCATGCTTTGTCCTCACTCACACGCTTTTTGGGGAAAATTCCCAGAAGGTCACCCATCCCAGAATTACTCCAAGTTAAGCACGCTTAACTTTGGAGTTTTTAAGTGATGGGCTACCGAAAAGAAGATGCATCTTGTTGGTATAGGTAGTACGAATCAATTCTTATAAGCCTTCCTTCAACTGTACAGTCCCATACCTACACAGCCTCAGGATCCCTCTCATTCCGATGTGAATTCGGTTCATTCATGTATCCCTCCGCCTAGAAGCCTGCCAGGAGCCGCTCCTTGTCCGTGCCTCATGCACCGGCGATCACTCCCCGCCCTCGTCAGCCCCGGGTGTTACATGCCCACCAGCTTTCGCTTGGTTCGTCCCCGAACCACACCGTACTGGGAGAGGTCCGCTCTGATACCATTTGTAACGGCCCGGACTGCTTTAAGGATTGCCGACTGTCCCCACAAACCAACACGGGTCTTTTCAGCATGCTTTGTCCTCACTCACACGCTTTTTGGGAAAATTCCCAGAAGGTCACCCATCCCAGAATTACTCCAAGTTAAGCACGCTTAACTTTGGAGTTTTTAAGTGATGGGCTACCGAAAAGAAGATGCATCTTGTTGGTATAGGTAGTACGAATCAATTCTTATAAGCCTTCCTTCAACTGTACAGTCCCATACCTACACAGCCTCAGGATCCCTCTCATTCCGATGTGAATTCGGTTCATTCATGTATCCCTCCGCCTAGAAGCCTGCCAGGAGCCGCTTCTTGTCCGTGCCTCATGCACCGGCGATCACTCCCCGCCCTCGTCAGCCCCGGGTGTTACAGGTAGGAAGCCCTTGTGCTTTTACTGCTATTAGTGCTTGATTATACATGCTATACTATCTGATGTATGATGATTTGAATGAGTTATATGATATAAATCTGTTGTTTTGGATTGGGTATATAGTTGTCGTTTATGGATTCATATATTGGTTTCTCACCCTTGCCTGTACATGTTGGACACCCTGTGTGTTTTTGGATACATGTACAGATGTTTTATTAACAGTCTTCTGAATCACTCTGGGACCCTCTAGCTTGAGTGCTTGAGGTTGACGACGAAGAGGTGTAGTTTGTTGACGACGAGACCCAGTCTCATTGGTATGACTTATGTTAGACAGTAAGTTTTATTGTCCATAGAATTCTTTTGTCAGACCAGCTCTTAAGATTTATAAATATGTAAGTCCAGTCGTCCAACTGTGACTATGAGTGTTGTGTATTGAGAGGTTCGAAGTATGTATGCCTAATGGCAGAACTAGAATTATTGTCATATATGATGAGTTTCATTTTGTTTCCTTGGATTATTAAAGCTTTTCCTTTGGTATCAGATTTTCGCAATTACTATAGAATTATTTTCGAAAAAGTTTTTGTTAATAAGGGTAAATGGATATTTTGGGGTACAAAAGTGATACCCGGAGGAGAGGGGTGTTACAAATTCACTCCACCCTTTCACTCGTTTCATTTCTAAAGTTGTCTAACTCTCAACCCTAATGCCTGCTCTGTGTTACTGCGCCGCCACCAGCAACTCGTCGACCACCGCGCGTCCTGCTCACGTCCAGTCCTCTTACGTCGCTGCTTTGCTCGTCGTCCTCAGGTGCGCATCCTCTGAATCCTTTATGGAGAAGGGGGATCGAGAAAAATGAGATCTTTGAGTTATTTCATGTAAAGCTCTATCTGTATAGCGTTTCTTGCTTAGGCTATTCTTCTATCACCTGAATGGTGTAAGGTCAGCTGCCAATTGTCATGGAAATTCCGTCATTGGTCCTGCCCCCATTGTATTATATCATTGGTTTTCCTTTTTCTTTCCTTTGCTACAACCATCACCGCCTTTTGTTCTGCTACAAAATTTTTCATACCTAGTATAATTTGTTGACAATTTCATTGGTGACAAAAGCTTTTTCTTAAGTACCTGTTGATCCAACTCTTTACTTCCCCTGGCTTTATGGGGTGCCCTGTTATGAGCTTTCTACTTGTAAATACTTGTTTTCCTTTTTCAAGAAATAAAAATAATTCTTATTTTTGCTGATTTCTCCACTGAAATGCACACCATGAGAAATAAAATAAAAATCATTTGCATGCTATTTGTGTAGCTAAATGGAAAACGATATTGTTATTATTGTTGATACGATATCTTCATCATAGAAAGTAAATATGGTGTAAATGGAGGATAGAGGTAGATGTTAAATTTCTCATTTTCGGGGTCCCCGCAGATCCATCTGGGGGGCAGGGAAGTACTCCCCGCCCTCACCCTGTTGACATCCCTAGAACAAACCGAACAATAGTGTTAAATTTACCACATCCTAAAATAGCATAGTAACTAAGTCTAATATCTCCGAATTGATAAGTTGGCTTGATTGTTTCTGAAAGTATCCTCACACCTAATAGGTGAGAGATTTATCTATTAGAGTATGATCAAACGCTTGAGCTCTCCCAATGGTATTTTTTCATATACATGAATCCAATGATCAAACCCAAAACCATATGCTTAAAGAACCAAAATCCCTTTTACTTAGACCGACTTACACTAACAAGAAATATATGATAAGTTTATCGTCTTTTAATATTATTTACCAAAAAAAATACATAAACTATAAATTTTGTCCCAAACAATTTGCTTGAATAAAACTTATATAGTATTTCACACAAAAAATTATTTAGTCATGAATTTTTTAATAGTGCTATAGTTCTAAATCTTCTTTCATGATCAATAATTGTAATGAGGTTATTTTACATATCAAAAATTCTTTACTGTAATTTAGTTTTCTTTTTAAATGCATTTGTACAATTTTCTCTATTTTTATTTGCATATCAATGAATTTGTATCCGGTAAAAAAAAAAAATCAATGAACTTGTATATATATGTTGATCGAGTAATGTCACATATTTATTATTAGATCCATCCAAAAAAGAAATTTAAATTCTTGTGTACCATTCACACTTAGATCTGGAAAATGCTTCTCTAAAGTGAGTTTGTTTTTAACATGCTCTTTGGTTGGAGGGAAGAGGCTGAATTATTTTAAATATTTTCTGTTTGGTTCAATTTTTTGGAGATGAGGTAACAACATTTCTCTAGGGTCAATTTTGGCTCCCCTCCAATATTAGGGGGATTTGGAGGGGAGGGAAGGAGATTTAAAATATTTTGAATAGACTGCCTAAAATATCAACACTTATAAGTTTTGAATTCTAAATTTAAAAGGGGTTTAAAATAAATTAGTTTTAAAATACCTCCCCTCCCCTCCTGAACAAACATGAAAAATGTTATTTTCCCTCATCTCCATTAAAATTCTTTCCCTCTCCTCCTCTCAACCAATCACAATAGCTAACTAAAATCACTCCCCTCCTTTCCCCTCTCCTCCATTAAAATCCATATCCTCTTCTCTCATCATTTGAACTAAACACACCCTAAGGTGAGTAAACAAGGGTATTTACATCTAGGGATGTAAATTTTATCCGTATTAACGGATACCCACAGATAATATCGATAATAGGTAGAAAATGAATACCCGCGAGTAAAGTAAATGAATATTATATCTACCCATTTATGGGGTGGGGGACAGATAGTGTAGTATTCGTATCCGCGGGTACCCATTAAAATAAAATTATTAAAATACCTTTATATATATATATATATATATATAAACAAAATGCCCTATCTTTTCAATACCATGATTTTGGCCACTTGCTACGATTACAGTGTTATTTGGCCTTTTGGTTTATTATTTGTTTTTGGCCAATGGATTATTTTTTGTTTTGTTTTTATCCAAGTGGTTATATTGATTATGACCAGGCAGCCTATGGTTATTATCTATACTCTGGGACGTATTGGCAGAATGTATGATGTTAAAATCATTGCTTGATTTTTTATTACCGGTCAGTGAATATTAGCACGAAATTCAATATTTCTGTTAAGATAGGGGTGTTTGATGGATGTCATGATAGAAATGATTGAATTATGTATGAATGATATAAGATAAGAGTGTTGGAATAAAAAAATTAAGGTAATATTCAATAATTTTGTTAGGTATTTGAATATGCATAGATATTTATGGATATCCATAAATATTGATAAATTTATTTAAAATTCGCAAAATGGATACCCACACAAATATGAGACGGGGACGAATAGAAAATTCATCTGACGAGATAGAAAGCGGGGAGCTACTACTCATACCCATTTCGTCCCATTTACATCCCTATTTACACCCTTGTTTTGATAAATTGGGTTAAAATTGATCTCTATATACTTTATCAAATTAAGGGTGTAAACATTTTTAATTGCTCACTTTAAAAAAAAAGCCTTATCTCACATACCTATATTTTTTGAAGTGTTTTTTTTTATTTTCTCTCCCATCCCTAAATCTGTTGGAGGACAGGAATTCAATTTATAGCCAAAAAAGGTGAAAAACACCTCCAGCCTCAAAGTGCATATCTGTGATTGGGTTTCAAAATCGAGTTTGGACGGTCTAAATTCAATTTTGATTTTTTTAAACATATTTTACATTTTTGAAAATTCAATTAGCTATAATTGAATTTAAACTCCAAACTTGGGTTGAAGAGGTAAATGGTTTTACTTCTCTATTTTGTCAAACCTTAATTTAGATTTTCAACTATTATTTTTATCACAATCCCATCGAAAAGTAATTGTTATTTTTTTTTTGGGTAACCATGATATAGATACGAAGTATCCACTATCGTTAGCAGTGATTAATTTCCGTCGGGAAACCTGTTGGACACACAAGGTGGTTCTCCCCTCGTAACTAGATTTTTTTCATACATAAGAGTCAGGATTCAAACCCCTGACTACTTGCTTAAGATTTTCAAGTCCCTTACAACTCGGACTAATCACATGTTGGTTCAAAAATTAATTATTTTCGCATCCTTTCAAATCTATCTCACTGCTGAAATATGTAACTATATATTTAAAGTCATTTGATTAACTTTATATCTAAAGTCATTTGATTACCGCTACCCAGAATATATTTATTCGACTAAAAATTATTTTTAATAATAAAATATTCAAACATAAATCAGTTATATTATAAACCCGTTTTCAATCAAAAAACCCAGTTTATGAGAACTTAACTTTGCAAACCGATTCCCAAAAATACCTTATTGTAAATGAAATGTTGCGATATTGTTATGATTTGTTACTAATTTGTTATTGATATTGTATTATTGTAATTGATTAGGCTTTTATGTATAGGATTTCTTTTTTATTCTCTTGTCTCTTATCCTACCCAATAAATAGGAGCACCTCATTGTACATTGATAACACAATTGAATATATAAAAAATATATGTCCATCTTCTCATCTTTAGTTTCTACATGGTATCAAGAGCTTAGGTCTCTCTTTCTCTCTTTCGGTGAATTTTTCCACTGTTCTTTGGTGAGTGCCTAAGGACAACCGTCGGCCATCTCCGGTTCACCTTCATTCGGACACCTTTTGAAGTCACTGCCTACCCAGTCACTATCGCCGTCCTCCGATCTGCTTTCCGGCAAAGTTTAGCAACCGTCCGACAATCGACGCGCCTCCACGCGCCTTGCACCCTTCCCCGCGTGACACGCACACGCCAGACGCGAATCCGGGTTGCGCATGACCCGTTGACCCGCGAAACTAAGTTGACCAGTTTTGACTCGTTGACCAGTGCCTTTGACTTGTTGACCAGAGCCTTTGACCATCCGTTTTTGAGTGTTCCTTAAGTATTTCGGTGAGATCTTTTCATTTTTGCACTCAGTTTTCGTCAATTATGCTCTGACTGTGCTGTTATTTGAATTTATTATGCTATAATGGAAATATTTTGTCGTCATTGTTATAAGTTCGGGCACTACTTCTTCGACTGTCCTATTATTGAATGTTACAATTGCAAGAAAAAGGGTCATATTGCTGCAAATTGTTGTCGATACTGCAAGAAATCAGGATAATTGATTCAAAATTGTCCCACTCGTCCTCCACGATCTTACCAGAACAGGAATCAACATCGTCTCAGTTCTCCTACTGCTGCCAATGAATCTACGGGTTGTCCTTCCCAGACTCCGGCTGCGTTCTCCATCAGTGATCTTGCGTCTCTTCTTAAGAGACTTCTTCCTTCCTATGGTAATGATAATACTCCTGCAGCCTTTTCCACCACATCAGGTAATACTAAATGGTATTTAGACTCTGTCTGCTGCAATCACATGACTTCCACATCTCATCTTTTTTCGTCCTTATCTGAAAATGATATTGCTTGTTCCATACACACTGCTGATGGATCTCTTATGTCTGTAAGTCATAAGGGTTCTATTTCCTTGTCTAATCTCAGTTTACCTGACACATATCTCATTCCTAAGCTAAATTTTAACCTTATATCTGTTGGTCAATTATGTGATCTTGGTTATAAAGTCATTTTTTCTTCCTCTGGTTGTCGTGTGCAGGACCCATGGACGGGACAACTCATAGGGACTAGACGTAAGATCGGACGGCTATTTGAGCTCATTAATCTGCATGTTCCTTCTGTGTCAAACATTTGTATCGCTTCCACCCCCTCTCCCTTTAAGTTTTGGCATCAACGTCTTGCTCATAGTTCTCTTGGTAAACTGCGCCCTCTTGTGTCTCTGGGTCTTTTAGGACCCGTTTCAACTGAGTCTCTTAATTGCACTGCCTGTCAAACTGCTAAACAACCAGCTTTACCCTTTAATAATAGCTTTTCTATTTCAGCTGCACCATTTGATCTTGTGCATTCTGACATTTGGGGCCCTGCTCCCACACCTACTATGGGAGGATCTCGGTATTTTGTGTTGTTTATTGATGATCACTCTCGTTTTACTTGGATATATATGATGAAAAATCGCCATGAACTTACACAAATTTACATTAACTTTGCTAATATGATTCGAACACAGTTTTCTAAAGTCATTAAGGGTTTTCGCCGAGATAATGCCATGGAATATCGTGATTCTAAATTAATATCTTTGGTGAGCAGGGTACCTTGTCGGAGTTCTCATGTCCATATACCCTCTCAATAGAATGGTCGCGCTAAGAGAAAGCATCGTCACATTCTTGACTCTGTCCGTGCCATGCTTATCTCAGCCTCATGTCCCGAACGTGCTTGGGGTGAAGCTGCTCTTACCACTGTGCATGTTATCAACCGTCTCCCTTCCTCTATCCTTGGTAATGTTTCTCCTTTTGAGCGTTTTTATCACACTACACCAAATTATAGTTCTCTTAAGATCTTTGGTTGTGCTTGTTTTATCCTTCTCCAACCTCATGAATACACTAAACTTGAGCCTCGCGCCCGTCTTTGTTGTTTTCTTGGTTATGACATAGAACACAAAGGTTATCGTTGTTGGGATCCGATATCTTAGCGTATCCGTATCTCCCGTTATGTTGTCTTCTGGGAACATATAATGTTCTCTTCCTTGTCTAAGTTTAAGTCAATTCCAGGCACTTCCACTCCTCTTTTTACTAACCCCGATGTTGATTACTTTCCTAGTGACACAGATGCAGGTTCTTCCAGTGAACTCCCAGCCTCTTCCGATGTTTCCTCTGCTTCTGATGAAGTTGTTCCAGCCGTTGATCTTGCACCTCCCACCGTTGAGCGTCCTCATAGGGTAAGAACTCCACCTACCTATCTTCGTGATTACCATTGTTTTTCAACTATGCTTCACCTTCATGAACCATAGTCCTATAAGGAAGCCTCTAGCGACCCTTATTGGCAGGAAGCTATGCAAGACGAATTACACGCATTGGAGAAAACTCATACTTGGGACCTTGTTGATCCTCCTTCTGGTAAGCCTCTTGTAGGATGCAAGTGGGTATATAAAATCAACACTCTTTCTGATGGTTCTATTGATCGATACAAAGCCTGTCTAGTGGCAAAAGGGTTCACTCAGGAGTATGGAATTGATTATGAAGAAACTTTTGCCCCTGTTGCTCGCTTCACCTCTGTTTGAACTCTTCTTGCCATTGCAGCTGCTCGCCAATGGCCACTTACACAAATGGATGTCAAAAATGCCTTCCTTAATGGTGAGCTCGAAGAAGAGGTTTATATGCGTCCTCCTCCAGGATACACTTGTCCGACCAACAAGGTTTGTCGTCTTCGTAAGGCTCTTTATGGTCTCAAACAAGCACCTTGGGCCTGATTTGCTAAATTTCACAGCACTATCAGTAAGTTGGGGTTCTCTTCTAGTGGTCACGACTCTGCTCTTTTTACTCATAAGATAGATATTGGTACCGTTGTCTTGCTTCTTTATGTTGGCGATATGATTATCACGGAAAATGATTCTGCCAGCATTGTTAAACTTAAGCAGTTCTTGAGTCAACATTTTGAGATGAAGGATCTTGGACCTCTAAGTTATTTTTTGGGGCTTGAAGTTTTATCTTCTAGTGATGGCTTATTTCTCTCACAGGCTAAGTATGCTTCCGATCTTGTCTCTTGAGCATGCCTCACTGATAGTAAAATCGAAAACACTCCTCTTGAACCTAATGTTCGATTTGCTCCTTAGGATGGCACCTTGCTAGATGATGCCACTCTCTATCGTCAGCTAGTAGGCAATCTGATTTATGTTGCAGTTACCCCAATAGATATCTCCTATGTTGTTCATCTGGTTAGTCAGTTCATGGCTGCCTCGCATACTACCCATTATGTTGTTGTCCTCCGCCTTATAGTCTTAACTACTCTGTTGCATCTCCTTTGACTCTTCGAACTTACTCTGATGCTGATTGGGTCGGTGATCCAACCGAGCGTCGCTCCACCACTGGGTTTTGTATCTTTCTCGGGGATTCTCTTATTTTTTGGAGAAGCAAGAAGCAAACTCTGACAGCTCGCTCCGGCATTGAAGCCGAATATCGTGCACTTGTTGATACTACTTCTGAAATATTATGGCTTCGTTGGCTTCTAGCTGATTTAGAGATACCTCAGTCTTCTTCCACTGATCTTTATTGTGGCAACCATAGTGCCATCCAAATTGCCCACAGTGATGTTTTCCATGAGCGCACCAAGCACATTGAGATTGATTGTCTCTTTATTCGTCAACATCTTCTACATGGTGATCTTCATCTTGTCTCCATTGGCACTCTTGATTAGCCGGCTGATTTGTTCACTAAATCTCACGCTCCCAGTCGCTTTCGCACTTTATTATCCAAACTCAAGTTGGTTACCGTTGAACCTACTTGAGTTTGAGGGGGGATGTTGCGATATTGTTATGATTTGTTACTGATTTGTTATCGATATTGTATTATTGTAATTGATTAGTCTTTTATGTATAAGATTTATTTTTTATTCTCTTGTCTCCTATCCTACCTTATAAATAGGAACACCTCATTATACATTAATAACACAATTGAATATATAAAAAATATATTTCCATCTTCTCATTTTTAGTTTCGACATGAAATATACCAATATGATTGAAAATGAAATAAAGCTAGCACAATCTACAACACCTAAAGTTTTTGAAGAAAAAGCCTTTCCAAGTTTAAAGAAATCATATACCCATTTGTCAAATAAAAAACAATCATATACCCAGGTTTTAAGGAATGAAGCATCAATTGTACTTTAGAGTGAGGCTACATGCTTATCGTTGAAAACATGAACATGAGTAGAGTTAAAAATAAAACTAATGATGAGACCCAAAAAACAATATTTTACCTTTTTTTTTTTACACGAAAATAATATTTTACTTTTCTTTTTACAACAACAATATTTTACTTATAAGGACCACATTACGAATTTATATTTTTTCTAAAATAATATATAAAATATTTAACTTTTAAAAATTTTAGAGCAATCATAACTACCATATTGATACACTAATTAAGTCACAGCGTAACTATCTTGTTCTTGACCAATGTTTTCAGACCAATTTTTCGTACAAAGTATGTTAGAATAATATATTTCTTTTTAATTTAGGATGTTTCCTACAGCAAATAGTCAAATTATGACATTCAATTGCTAATGACATCTAAAAACTGATGATTGTTGATACCCTTCCTATTTGTTGATACCCTTCCTATTTGTTTGGGATTATTCAATGAACTCCGAGACGATTTGGTTTACAAAAATGGATTAGATTGTTGATGTCAGGTATTAGAATTGCAGCACCAAATATTCAGTTTGTTCCCTGAAATTATAGGGTCGTATCAACTTAGTCCTTCACATTATCAATATTCCAAAATGATCCCTGAAATTGCATAAAGTTAATCAGATTTGTCCCGCCGTTGGTATTTGCATGGACTATAATAACATTAAGTTGGTAATATCAGGGATGCATTTGAAACTAAGTGAACAATGTCAGGGATGCATTTGCTATATTTTATAATTTCAAGGATCATTTTGGAATATTGATAATGTGGGGACTAAGTTGATACGACCCTATAATTTTAGGGACCAAATTGGGTATTTATTCGAATTGGAGTGAGGGAGGAGCCATGTAGGGATGTAAGTTTTACCCGTATTCGTGGATACCCGCAGATAATATTTGTAACGGGTAGAAAATGGATACCTTAATGGGTACCTACGAGTAAATTAAACGGGTATTTTCTCTACACATTTATTAATGGGTGAGACGGTAGTATAGTATCCATACCCACAGTACCCGTTAATGTAAAATTACTAAAATACCCTTTACATATACAAACAAATTACCTTAATGGTTTGCTTATGGATTAATGCTCATGTGTGAATGATGTAATATTTTAGGTTTGATTGAAAAGAGGTTAGAATATTTACATTTAAAAATATTAGGCCAATGGATTGAAATGATACTCATGTGCAAATGTATTATTTCAGACACGCTTATGGATTAGTTTTACAATTTAATATTTTAAAGTTTAATTAATGACATGTATGATTATACTGTTTACATATCATATAGTTTAGTATATTTACTATAATACTTTTCAAGCACAAGAACTTCTCGTACCAACAAGGAACTTAAATGCATAATTAGTTTGAATTTCATATATGAATAAAAAAATTTGTGACATGTTGATTATCCATGGATACCCACAAATATTGATAACTTTATTTAAAACCCGCGAGATGGATACCCGCACGGATATGAGACGGGAACTAAGGGTGGGAATAGGTCAGGCCACTCGTCGGGGGCCTATGACCTAGCCTATTTAAGGCCTAGTCTGGCCTAGCCTATTTAACAAAAAGGTCCGGCCAAAGCTTTTTAAAAAGTCTATATAGCTAAAGAAGTCAGGCTAAGGCTTTAAAAAAAAGCCTATTAGGCAGATCTATTTAACATACGTACACATATATATAATATATAATTGAATATATAATACTATAATATATTATATATTATTTATAATATTTATAGTATTTGAAAGTAAAGGTTTATTGACCCATTTAAATATAGAGGTCTACTTGCATGGCCTAACGACCTATTTATCAGTATAGGCCTACCAACTTCTTTATCATTACAGGCTTACAAGCCTATTTACAAGTGAAGGCATATGACCTATTTATAGGTGGAGGCATATTTAATGGTCTTGTTGAAAAGCAGGATTTTAAATAGGGTTTCAGGTCAGGCCAGACTTTGAAGCAGGTTAGGCCAGACCTTAAAAATTGGCCTATATCAGGCTAATAGGCCAGGCTCAGGCCTTGAGATTAGAACGCAGGCCAGGCTCAGGCTTGACAGGACCTAGCCCGGCCTAGCCTATTCCCACCCCTAACGGGAACGAATATGAAATTCATTCAACGAGGTGGATAGTGGGGGGTTACTACCCATACCCACCTCACCCCATTTACATCCCTGGAGTCATGGATTATCAAAGGAGAAAAGCTCCAGAGTGCCGGTGTTTTTATGTAATGTGATTTTGTTGTTTTCTTTTGCGGTGTGACAACGTTTGGTTCCGGGTGGGACGTTTTGTAAGGTTGTATTATCTAAGTTTGTTTTGTATTTCTGATTTTTTTTTATATTTGATTCCAGCATGTGGGTTACATGTACCCAAAACATTTTATGTACTTGGTGTTTGTTTAGCTTTTTAGCTAATGATAGAGTGTGTGCTTTGCAACCATTCCTAGAAGGTGAGTAAAGTCCATCAATGTGATGTTGTTGCTAAACGGTTATTTAATGAATTTTCAATTATCGAAAAAAAATAGATTAGTGATATTAACGGAAACAATGGATGTATTTTTTCTTCCTTCTTCCAAACTCTCTCATGGACTCATTCGATACAAATAAATATGTTCAAAAATGCTTGTTACACATGGGTAATAGGATACATCTCTTCACATCACCTTATATGATGGAATTAGAGTAAAGTCATACCTAAAATGAGATAAAACTATATAGAATCAGATGATAAAAATTAAACTAATATAAAATGATATGAATATAAATATGTTATTAGCATTACTTCAAGAAGGTAAATGAGAATTTTTAAAAAGTTTGGCACGCTCTCACATTCAAGTTTTCCAAAAGTTTGGGGTTCAACGATGTGGAATTGGAGGCAAAAGGGGCCAAGATCTTCTCCCTAATTGTGGCATAAATTCAGACCAAGTTTTGTTGTGGTCCATACATAACTAATTCCGCAGCCGTAGAATGAGGCATGACTATTTTCTTCCGCAAACATCGGTGGAAAGAACATGAAATTAAAATTCTTAATTAATACATTTTTCTTCTTTTGTTTTTTATAATTTACAAATTACGAAGAAAATTAGCTACCAACTTTAATATATTTTGACCCGCATGACCATGAGGTTAGTTCTTCCTTTCGTTTTTCTAAGCACTAGCTGCCAAGAAACAAGTTAATATGGACGCAAACCAAATGTGAAAACACGCTGAGATCTAATTATTACAATAGTGTAATTATTTGCCGTATCCCTAGTGCTAAGTTGTCATGTAATTTTATTGATTTAATTCATTTCACAAACAACGGACGAAAAAAGGCATTTGGAAATTAAAATTGTGATTAACATTCCTGTCGAAAATAAATAGTGTAGCTTCTATAAATGTAATTTTCAATATGATGACGCTTTCCATACGGAGCCAATAAAGAGCAATGTTTTGTTTTCTTTGTCTAATTTCTAACATAATGGTAGTGGTGGTCGATGGAAAGTGGTAGAGTCGTGAGGCCACAGGGTCCGCCACTGATGGCGTTGGTGGTTGACTACTATTCAAAACTTGATTCGCTCAGAATCATCTTAAGGTTCAACAACGTTTCTCACATAATTTCCAGCTACCAAGTGTTAAATTTAATGATAAAAAGAAACATTTTCCATTGCTAAATTACAAGGCATCAAAAACTCTATCTACTAGCATCTAAACATCTAAAATAATGTTCAGAAACATTTAAACATGGGGACTCAAACATTTTCCATTGCTAAATTACAAGAACATTTGTGTCGTGTGTGTTTGGAAATACGATGGATATCAATCAAAGCATTTTTTCACCGTAAAAACTACTCATAGTAACTTCTGATAAAAGCACTTCAAGACTCTCAACCAAAGTTTCCAAACACAAACGAGTATTTATCGTTTAGTTTTGGAACTAATTCTAGTTTAAGCCTTGTCATGGTTCTAGCTTTAAGAACATCTCAGATGGGAGTTACTTAATTAGATTTAAGAAATAAGACTTGGTTCTTATTAGTAGCACCATTGGAATATAATGACGTGTAGTCCAACTGTAAGAACAATTATTTATATAAGCAATTGATTATTATAGAAACACCCAATAAGAAAGCATGAAATTAGAATAAAGATGTGATGTAACTTGTGATCCATTTGGTGAACGTTTTAGAGTTGTACCATTAAAGTGGAGAGTTGTTTAAAGCAGTTAAAGTAAAAAGTGATGATATGGTATGATATAATGTTACCCATAAATAGATGAGTTAAATTCCAAGGAGTTGTACCGTTGGAAATGCTTGAAAGTGTTTTCAGTGAATTTTAAACCGTACACCTTAACAACATCTAAATTAATGGTCTTTTATTCTCCCTCTTGATGTTCACATGGAAAAGTCCTCACCCTCCTCTGTTTTTGTTAAACCCCATGATTGGCGTAGAAGAAACCACTATAAATTAACGCACTAGCCCATAAGCCTCCCATCAGTCAATTCCTCAAAGCAAAATCACAAAGTTATCATCAATTTTCCAAAATCCCCAGCTAGTTTTGGCCACCTCCAGCGTCTTCTAATTTTTGAGCTATGGCCTCTAGCTTTTGGAGTTTGATGATAGTTGCCCTTGCATTTTCTCTGGCCGTGCAAGACACTCTTGGTAAGTCTCCAAAAAAATTACGAATACCCCATCATAATGTTTCACATGTGAAGTGATCATTCAATGAATATTTAATAGCTACCTTTGCTAAAAAAAAGTTTATGATATGCTTCTTGAGCTTATGATATGTAGTTAATTAATACGCTAACGGTGAAATACAGGAGGTATAGAATGTGAGCATCTGAGTCATGACACTTGCTCATTCGCTGTGTCATCTGCTGGCAAACGTTGTGTGCTTGAGAAGCATGTCAAAAGAACTGGAGAGGAAGCATACACATGCAGGACATCAGAGATTGAAGCCGATAAGCTGAAGGACCACATCGAAACCGACCAATGCATCAAGGCTTGTGGGTTGGACCGTAAATCCCTTGGAATCTCATCAGATTCTCTTCTTGAGACTCGCTTCACACACAACCTCTGCTCCCCTCAGTGCTACCAAAGTTGCCCCAACGTTGTTGACCTGTACTTCAACCTTGCAGCTGGTGAAGGTATAAATAACTAATATAAAAGTTTGATGTATTAAATTAATCACATCATTTACTTAATGAATAACTAATAAATGGTTCTTTTTACACATATGAACATCTGTGAGCTAACATGGTGACACGCTTAAATACCACATGGGGAGAGTCGTCTAGTCATTATAAATGATTTTTTGTTCATATGCTAAACTGATACTAAACTTTGACACTTAAAAATTACAATAATCAATCATAAGTGATTATATGATTGACCTAATTCACCTATGTGCTTCAAGTTTATGCAATAAGTTGTCCATATGTAAATGTAACATATATGATATGATATATGCTTGATTTCTGCTTTTATGATACCAAAATGTCCAAGATTAATTGAACATCTTTTCCTCTTTATTTATAGGTGTGTTTCTTCCCAAGTTGTGTGAAGCAGAAGGCTCAAATGCTCGTCGAGGAATGGCTGAGCTCAAAAGCTCTGGTATTGTGGCACCAGGACCTGTGCACTCTGTGCAGTTCACAGCTACTCCTCCAGAATCTTTTAACCCTGTGGAGTTCGCAATTGATCAACCCGCGGCTGCCCCAGCATACCCACCATACTACTAAATAGTAGTTTTTAGAACACACAGAAATTTAGAGTGGCATATTAGACCACTTAATATATATAACTAATGTAAGTTTAGTTTGTAATAACGAAGTTGCACCACTAGTTTGGAGTTTTGGAGTGTAAGATCGCTATATGTTGTTGTACAATATTGTGCTGGAAGTGGTCTTCATAGTATAATAAGGTGTAGCTTTCACTATGTTATAAATGGTTTTGTTATCCATTGAAGAATGAATAAAGGTAAAATTTTATTGGAAAGTGGTGTATTTAATAAATTGAGGAGTAATATATTCAATTTTTCAATAAAAAGGTTAACTCCTTTTATTTCTTAACCATTATCCAAGGGTTAGCAAAACCATATTATAAATATAAATTTGCTTGGTATAATTATAAGAAGCAAGTCTTTTTCTCATCAAATATAGAAGAACAGCCACTAGTGATAACAATTTCTCGGTGTAAAATAAACAAATCATATAATATATAAGCTCAGCTGCTAAAGGGAAAACGCATAGCTGAAGGAAAAAAATAGAATTTGGACGTGAAGTTGTACAATGTTCAGGACATATTTAGATAAATAATTTAATTAAACGTTTATTCAATAATTTTTTTTGAAATAAGAAAAATATTATCTTCATAAACTTTTATAATAAGCTTATTGAAATAAAATGAACAAAATAGAATTTGGACCCGAAGTCGCACAATATTTAGGACGCATTTAGATAAATAGTTTAATTAAACGTTTATTCAATAAGTTTTTTGAAATAAGAAAAAAAATATTATCTTCGTAAACTTTTATAATAAACTTATTAAAATAAACTAAAAATTTATTAAAAAAAATTATAAATTAAGTTATTTTCATAAGTTTAACTGTTTTAATAAACACGAATAAACTATTCAAAACGTCCCTATATTGCTACATGGGACTGATGGGAGGGGGGATCGTTTATACAATTTCAACCTTGCGATTGTGTACCAAATTTTGGGTAAGCTCTATAGCAACTGAATTTTAGGTAGTGCTTCCTGACCCCATTTATTTCATCCACCAACACATTTTTATTTTAATTTTTTTTATTCTCAAAATATCCTTCACACACCATTCATTCTCTCAATTTCATGTCCTTTTGTCGAAATACCAAAAATTTGTATTCCGACAATTAGTTGACGAAATAAAAATGTTTTTTTTATCCCGACAACTTATTATCGGAACACAAAGTTTTTATGTTTGAGGTTTTTTTATTTGCCAGAACACAAATTTTTGTTATTCTGGCAATAAAATGCTCGAACACATTGGGAGAACAGAAAGTTCACATTGGTGCTTTGATGGAGGTGCTTTGCTTGTCACTGTTGTTGCTAGAGTAACAATTCATGGAGTTGCTATATATATGCAATGAGGCCCTCAATCAATTCATGATTGTTGATGCTTATTGGAGGAGAAGAGCCATTTTGTATGAGATCCAAAGAGATGAAGAAAGGGGTGGGGAAGGGACTGCGAACCAGAAGAAGAGGAAGGGTTTTTCAAACCCACAGGACAAAAGTGGTAAGTGGTGGTGTATGTAGCAGCTGCCCTGATTTTTTTTTACGAAATCGTATTGGAGATCGTTTGGGCCAAGTGATGCTATAGTGTCCAATTTTATCCTCGCTCAGAACTTACGAAGTTAGTCTTATTTATAGAAAAGAATCAACGCAGATCCACTCGGCCTACCGAGTTACCATTATTATCTTTGACAACTCAGGACCAGGTGGTTAGAAAACTGAGAAAAGGTCCCTGGCCCAAATGTGTAACCTTACACTGTTGGACCTGTTTGGCTCTGTTTATTGAAAAGCTCAATTTGTTAGTAAAAAATAGGTTTAATTGCACTTTTGGTCCCTCAGATATCATGATTGTTCGATTTTGGTCCCACGGGTTTTAATTGCATCAATTGAATCCCCCAAATATCACGATTGTACAATTTTGGTCCCCCAGTTTTTAATTGCGTGAATTGGGTCCCCTAGGTATCACGATTGTTCAATTTTGGTCCCCCAAGTATCACAATAGTGCAATTTTTAATGTCAGTAGCCTACGTAGGACACATGGGACTGATTTGACACTTAGTGAAGTCAACTTGACAGTTTACGGGACACTCTTATAAGACATCATTGACATCTTACATAATTTAATGGTCAAATGCACATCATTAAATATCATATAAGAATGACATGCAAGCTGTCAAACTAATCTTATTAAGTATCAAATCAATCGTACATGTGCTTCGTAGGCTATTAATGTTAAAAGTTGCACAATCATGATACTTGAAGGACCAAAATTGTACAATCGTGATACTTGGGAATCAAAATTGCACAATCATGATACGTGAGAGACCCAATTGACACAATTGAAATGTAGGGGATCAAAATTTCACAATCATGATACTTGAAGGATCCAATTGGCATAATTAAAATCCGAAAGATCAAAATCGAACAATATCAAAATCGAACAATCATGATACATAAAGGACCAAAAATACAATTAAGCCTATTTTTTACTAATTGAGCTTTTCGATAAACCGAGCTAAACAGGTCCAACAGTGTAAAGTTACAAATTGGGCCAGGGACCTTTTCTCGGTTTTCTAACCAAACCTGGTCCTGAGTTGTCAAAGATAATAATGGTAACTCGATAGGCCGAGTGGATCTGCGTTGATATTGACATATACAACGAAATTTATTTTTGTCGGTGAATTTTTATTAATAAGTCATCTGTAAGTATCGACGTAGCTAGCCTTGATATTGACATAAGATAACCTCTTCCCATGTCCTAGCAATGGGTCTGCAATCATTTGTCAATTTCTGTCCGTAGCACAACACATATACCAGGACTTCAAGAACTGATATATAATCCATTCTCAAATGAACAGATAGGATCCAAAACATCTAAACACGAAGATATTCAAATATTGCAAAAATATGTTCTAGACTTCAATCTACCAGAAATTAACAAGGGCACCATTTTAACAGTAAGGTAAAACATGCACAAATATAAAACCCTAAAACTACCACAGCCAGCAGGCAGAGAACGCCCAAAAACAATCCAAGTCCCCCGAAAAAGGTATTCAGGTTTTGGGATAAAAGGACAACATTAACAAACATAGAGTATCACCACAAACACAAACAATAGCACCCTTCAAAAATACTACTATTTAGGCATCCTCCTCAGCAACATCTTCCTCATCTTCATATTCATACCCCTCATCATCTGCAGTTGCATCTTGGTACTGCTGGTACTCAGAGACAAGATCATTCATGTTGCTCTCTGCCTCAGTAAACTCCATCTCATCCATACCCTCTCCAGTGTACCAATGCAAGAAAGCTTTCCTGCGGAACATAGCAGTGAATTGCTCGCTGACCCTCCTAAACATCTCTTGAATTGATGTAGAGTTCCCAATAAAGGTGGAAGCCATCTTTAGACCAGTTGGAGGGATATCACAGACTGTAGATTTGACATTGTTGGGGATCCACTCAACAAAGTAAGATGAATTCTTGTTCTGAACATTGATCATCTGTTCATCAACCTCTTTTGTGCTCATCTTGCCACGGAACATGGCAGATGCAGTCAAATAACGACCGTGGCGTGGATCAGCAGCACACATCATGTTCTTGGCATCCCACATTTGTTGGGTTAACTCAGGTACAGTGAGGGCCCTGTACTGCTGCGAACCACGGGATGTGAGAGGGGCAAAACCCACCATGAAGAAATGCAAACGAGGGAAAGGGATGAGATTCACAGCAAGCTTGCGAAGATCGGAGTTGAGTTGACCAGGGAATCGAAGACAACATGTCACACCACTCATAGTGGCGGAAATCAGATGGTTCAGGTCTCCAACTGTGAAAAACAAAAACAAATACCCAATTTCAGCAAAGAATCAAAAAATGAAACTTATGAAACACAAAGCAGTATCTATGTGGGATGAACTCACAGCTTGGAGTGGTGAGCTTAAGGGTACGGAAGCAAATATCATAGAGAGCTTCGTTATCCAAAACCATACATTCATCAGCATTCTCAACGAGCTGGTGGACTGAAAGGGTTGCATTGTAAGGCTCGACAACAGTGTCAGAGACCTTAGGGGATGGGAACACTGAGAACGTAAGCATCATTCGATCAGGATATTCCTCCCTGATCTTGGAAATTAAAAGTGTTCCCATTCCAGAACCAGTTCCACCACCAAGAGAGTGGCAAACCTGAAAGCCTGAAAAAAAAACATACAAAACATTTTAGAACCCTAATTCAATGGAACAATACCCATTCAATAAAAGGCATCTCCTAACACAACCAAATTTAGTATTAGTTTTTTTTTTTGCACAACAGTGAAATTAATTCAATTATTTAATTATTAATTAGAGTTCAGTCTTATCTTCACACTAGGAATCTAGTTAGGTTAAATCTTAACAATATATAGAATAGGAATAGGAATTGCATTTCTAAAAACAGAACATAGAGTTTAACATAATCTGCACAATCTAGTTAGGTTATACATTATCAAACTTCAAAATCAACATAAACAAACACTTGATTTTCCAGATCAAGACTCGTTACACCTTAGGTTCATTTCTTTGTATTAAAGTTACAGCATCGACTTTCACTTATGAATGTGAACACTCAACCACGAACAAAAAAACAAAAAAAAAAGTGAGAAAGTATGAAAAGGAAGTAGTAAAGAATGCATACCTTGAAGGCAGTCGCAGTTCTCCGCCTCCTTTCTAACGACATCGAGTACCGAGTCAATCAACTCAGCCCCTTCCGTGTAGTGACCCTTGGCCCAGTTGTTTCCGGCACCGGACTGCCCGAACACGAAGTTATCGGGCCGGAATATCTGACCGTAGGGCCCAGATCTGACGCTGTCCATGGTCCCGGGCTCCAGATCCATCAACACAGCACGAGGAACGAATCGGCCGCAACTCGCTTCGTTGTAGTAAACGTTGACTCGCTCGAGTTGCAAATCATTGTCCCCTTGGTACCTCCCAGTGGAGTCGATCCCGTGCTCCGCGCACACCACCTCCCAGAACTTCGCACCGATCTGGTTCCCGCATTGCCCTCCCTGGATGTGAAGGATCTCACGCATTTTCACTACTACGAGATTTACAGAGAGAGAGTGGACTGACGAGTTCAGAAAAGAGAGAGAAAGACGAAGCAGTGAAGTGAAACCCTCGTCTGAGAAATGAACGAGATGAAGAAGAAGATAGGCTTTATAGGTGGGATTTCACGGATTTGTGACGCCGTTATGTGGGGCTCGGCGGTTAACGGCGAAATTCACGGCGCCGTTAGGTTTAAGTGGGAATTTAAATTTTGAAAAAGCGAACAGAAATCTATGAATCGGGTGAAGACGTTATCCTGTGTAATGGCCGTTCATTTTATGAGATGAGGAGTCAGTTCGACACGTGGACTGTGTCGATTTTTTAAGTCACCCAAGGCCGTTAAAGCGTTGGAGGTGTGAATCAGCCAATCAGGTGCCTCCACTCTCCGCCGAGGAAGGGTTCATGTATATTCTAAGTAATTACACTAAATTTAATTTAAAAAACAGTCCTTAAAAAATTTAAGGATAAATTACACTTTACTCCTTATGATTTACTTCAAAAATATATATTTTTGGTCTCAAGGCTCTTAAGAGGTATTACCTGCGGGAGAGGGATAGGGGAGAAGGAAAATAGAAAAAGACGAAATGCATTGCGGGGGTTTCAATTCGCACATTCATAATTCATGTCCTGCAATTTAACCAATTGAGCTAACTCAATAGAACTGCTTCAAAAATATTGTATCCCTTTTTATTATGACATTTGAAGCTTCACTCTTGTGTAAATTTTTTTTTCCGGGTATCTTGTGCGTAACACTGCGGAGACTAATCCTACGAGGTACTAGACGATATTGAGAGACTGACATCTCCAACCAAACTTTTTTCATACATAATAGTCAGGAATCGAACCCCTTGAGAAGAACGAACTCGTTACCATTCAGACCAACTACATGTTGGTAAGTATATGTGATTTGTTTCAACAACACTTTATCCCTCATCAAGGCCGGCCCGAGGGGAAAGCTATTAAAGCCCTAGCTTTAGGACTACTAATAAAAAAATTATTTACTTTTAGTTTTTATAAAGCAAAAAAGTCACACTTCTTGGCAAAAAGACCCAACTTCAAGCATAATTTGACTTACGTACACTCTCCCACTTAAAATAATGAGGTCTCACTCAAAGTTTGCTTTAGATTTCACTCACACTTGGGCCGACCCAGTCCCTCATGTAATGTACATTGCATGGTTTACGCACAGGGCCGGTTACGTGGCTGTGCAAGCAGTGCAACAGCATAGGGCCTCCAATTAGGTAGCAGTTGAGAATGATCTTTTGGAGACAATACAATATGAAGGCTTAGTTGATGAATTTGCTTCAAAAAGTGTTAGTAGGATGGCTTTTTTTAAGTAGCTAGAAGGTTGATATTAGCTTGAAGTTATATTGGTAAGATTTTAATAATCTTCTTTGCATTTATTGTCATGAAGTAGGTGTTTAAGATTAGAACAATTGCTCTTTTTGAAATAATATTTAAGATTGTCATTTTTTTGAAATAATATTTAATTATTAAAAATGCCCTTTTTTTTATTAGGGGCCCAATTTTTTAGATTAGAATAGGGCCCCCAAAATATTTAAGACGGCCCTGTTTACGCAAATGGTTTGGCTCAAATATATTTTTGTCTCTTTTGCTATAAATATGATAAATTATCTAGAATTTCATCTCTAATTTCGTCCCTATCATAGAAAGAAGGGCGTTGCTATGGTACCCTTAAAAATTAAAGGGTTTGGATATCTTATGTCCAATTAGAATGCGCCACCTCAATTAATTGAGTCATGTGAATATCATATGGGGTTAAGTTCTCACTATTTGATTGGGCCACATAGGTAAGGGTATGGTACCCAAGGGATATCATAGAATCTTCCGAAAAAAAATTAAAGTTGGAAACAATTAGCCACATAATGTCAATTTAACTAATTAGAGATAAGATTAAATACAAATTTTATGCATCACTATTGTAATCTATTTCCAATTCCATCATCATTTGATCAATATCTTATTTTAAAAAGTCAAAAACTCTTTAGAGATAAAAAAATTTGCCTTCAAATAATAAATATAATTTTTTTAATTGAAAACAAACTCAACTACGAAAAAATGTTGTCTTAAATGATAAATAAAAATTTCAAATAAAGATAATATTAGATGCAAATATAATTATTATAAGATTTTTTGTCATCATCGATGACTGATAAAAAGCTATTAGTAAAAAATACCGATAATTATTTGACATCAATAAAGCGCTGAGTATTACGTGTGTTGATAAATATTCAAATAATTTTGTCTTTTTAAAAAAGATTTTGACGGAATAGAAAGGAAATTAAAGACAAATTTTATGAGTAATTGATAAATATTATTTTAGTTTATGTCTGATAAATAATACTTTTTTGTAATTTCCTTTGATTTTTTATTATATCACTTGATGATAACTCTTTATCGAATTCTAAGAGTTTTTTCTTACTGAATCGAATTATAAGAGTTAGAGTTTGATTTGTATTTTCAATGATAGAAATTTAGAAAGGTAAGAATCAATGTTTCTAAAATATTTTTATGGGTGGTAAGATTTTGTTTATGGATTTAATTGGTATATATTGTCAGTATAAAGATTTTTTATACTGTCAATTAATTATAAATTATCACATAAGCTAAAATATTTGACTTTTATTCTAACTATCTTAAAAGTTACTTATATCATGATTTCTAATTAATTAATAGTATATAAAGCTTTACACTAATAATACATAACAATTAAACGCATTGTTTATTCCAGACAATATTTTGATTCATAAAAATATGATAAATATGAAAACAATAAGTTAAAAGAATTGAGAAATAACATAAAAGCATTATTTGATGAACGAGTTAAAAGCAATAACAGATAAATAAATCTGAAAACAATAAGTTATTGAAATAAAAAAATGATATGATATAACTAATTATAATTTTTTTTCAAAAAAAAACTAATTACAATTTGCATTCTCTATATATTTTTTTAAAAAACAAATTAGAATATTTTATATATCTTTTAATAAGTTATTCTTTTTCACTTTTACTCTTATTTAGAAAAATATTTGTGTTAAAATATGTTTTATTATAAAATAAATTTACTTGAGATATATAAAAGAATATAAAAATGTCGTTTATACTACATTATTTATTTTTTGGTTTACAACTAGTATTAGATTATTAAAATAATGTGTGATATATATAATAAAAAATATAGTGAATATAAAAGAATAGAGAAACAAAAACATATGTTAATTATACAAAGGTAAAAATTAAATTAATTATAAAATAATTTATTTATAATTAATATATAGTATGAATAAGTTTTTTTGGTACAATATAATATGAGTAAGTAAATAAAAAATAAAAGAAAATGATTTTGACCTTTGTTAAAATAAAAATTAAAAAAAATAGTTAAAGCCAAAGATTTGAGAGTGTGAATAAACATATTAGTGTCTGTTTGGTTTAGATTTTTTTCAACACAAAAATAAAAATAACATTTTCTAAAATAATATTTTAAAAGTTATATAAGAAGAACTTTTTTCAATATAATTTTCAAACATAATTTTATTTTTATAACATCTAAAACAAATAAGCTCTAACAATATGATCCCCGAAATTTCTATTGCTCTTCTTTCTATTACCTTCTCCCCTTTTGACTTTTCCTTCCCATTGGAGCTCCGCAACTAGATTTTTTTAGGTGAGTCCTTCCTAAAGACAAAAGCAAATGGAGAATGAGACGATGACGCTCTTTGTTGGAGAGTGAAGGGGACGCGCGTTGGGCATGTGGGAACAAGTGGGATTTTAGGCCTTTGGACCAGGGCACGTGAAAAGCTGGCAACAGTTGCACGTGATTGCGGGCTGGGTCATGTGACCTGCACTTCTTCTAGCACAAGCATATTGTCATATTAACTTTGAATTGTTTACTCGCAATCTAAATATTTAGGTTTTTCTATAAATTATGAAATAAAAATAGGATTTAATTGATATGTATAGACAGTGTAAAGTTCTTTTTACACTGTTAATCAATCATAAATTGTTACATCGATAGAAATGTTTGATTCTCATCCTATTTAACTTATAAATTATAAGTAATTCATATCATAATTTTTAATTGATTGACAATGTAAAAAATTTTACACCGACACTTCAAAACAATTAACTAAAAAATAGTAATACTATATCTACTTATATAAGTAGTTGCCATATGCAGTCTATTAGTATTAATTAATGATAGTTTTCATTGCTATTTCATATATTTTCCTACTTGAATATCATTGAAATTTCTTATGAAATTAATATTAATATCCAAATAATGATAGCTACTTACACTTTGTGTGGTTCCTGACAGAAAATAAGAGGAAAGAAAGTGAGAGGAAAGAAAGCGGAAGGAGAGAAAAAAATAGAAAATGAGATGATTGTTTAATTGTTTGGTAGGACAGAAAATGGAAAGAAAGAAAATTAAAATTTTTCTTTCCTCTTGTTTGATTGGATAGAAAGTGAACGAAAAGACAAAATATATTAATGAAATGACGTAAATATCCTTAAGTAAAAATGGGATGTAATAAGATTGTAAAAAAAAATCTCATTCAACATGAAAGGAAAAAAAACTTGCGTTGGCCAAACTTAAGTTTGAAACGGAAATCCAAACATAGCACTAGTTGTTCGCTGCTGGAATGGTGATATTTGTGATTAAGTAAATACTCAATTTGGTCTCTAAAATTATAGGGTCGTATTAACTTAGTCCCCCATATTACCTATATTCCAAAATGATCCCTGGAATTGCAAAAAGTTAATCAGATTCGTCTCTCCGTTGGTATTTGCATGGACTATAATGACATTAAGTTGATAATGTCAGGGATGCATTTGAAACTAAGTGAATAATGTCAGGGATGCATTTGCTACATTTTGCAATTCCAATGATTATTTTGGAATATTGATAATGTGGGGGACTAAATTGATACGATCCTATAATTTCAGGGACCAAATTGGATATTTACTCGTTTCTGATTTGTGGCATACAATAAAAGCACATTTCTTGATTAGTTTTAAACATTTTTTTTCATTCTTCTAATTCATATTTTTCTGTAATCCAGAATGAAGAAAGCACATTTGTCTAGTAAGTACTATCAACAGTTAGTTGCATAATACACCCATGTCGTTCAACCTAAATGTATTTTGATGGCTGTTTGTGTTCCTAAGATTAAATTTTAGGTTAGTGTTGCACCATCACGCAAGTACTAAACTGATACCCAAAAATGAACTAAATTTTGATATATCTACTTTTTTATAGCCCGTGCTTCTTTTGTTTTCAACTATCTTAGTGTATTCAAGGGTCCACAGGGTGTTGAAACTTTTCTTTCACTCTAGCCAAAGATTGATGGTGGACCGATCGATAAAACCATAAAACAAGCGGGGCCATTATTTCATGGATAAGAACAGAAGCAAAGGAGTCATCCAATAGTGACATCAAGTGAGAGTAGAGGTAGTGATCACAAAAACCTTCATGACAAAGTTATGACCTTTCATTCTTTTTTCTGGATCCTATGCCAACTATAAAATAATAATTTTAAAGGGAATTTGTTGTCGTTTTTGACTTTATGCTACTAAATTGCTTACTTAACTGTCTTCCTTGTTCTAAATTTTTGTTCTAAATTTTTTCTATAAATATCTTTGCCAGATATATGTGAAAGCAAAGGGCAAAGGCAATGACTAAAAAACGAAATTGGGAATCCGGTTGCACTTTCTTATCAAGAGGTATGTGACATAATAACTTTGCACTCTGCATTACAGGCATCTATATCACTGCTGAACCAACCATAAAGCATGCCACAATGCTGGAACAACAAGCAACGCCAGGACACGGGATTTCCAGGTATACATGGTATATGGGTGGGTGTTTCTTAATCCATAAAACCAATAGTGGTCAAATAGTATCCAATTCTGCTAAGGAAGCAACTGGTACTATATTATGTTGAATGAATTATTCTAACCAAGGATTACTGCATCTGTCATTTGGAAACAGCAATAAAAAGAACGTGTCCTTACTCCTCGGCCTTCGTAACAAAAAATGAAAGGCAAATAAAAAAAAAGAAGCTATATTAGATCTTGAATCCAATGTAAACCTTTACCCAAAATAGTAATAATAATAATAATAATAACAATAAGATCCCATGTAGACTGATTTTTTTTGGGTACATGATATAGGTACGAAGTATCCGCTACCGTTAATAGTGACTAATTTCTGTGGGAAGCTGCTGGACACACAAAGATGGATTCTTTCCTTCCAACCAGATTTTCTTCCCATACAAGAATCAGGATTCGAATTCCGGATCATTTACTTAAGGTGTCCGAATCCCTAATCACTCGTACCAACCACATGTTGATAGTCGGTGTAGCTTGAATTAATGAATACAACTTGTATAATATAAGTTAATAAAAAATTATTATGTCACTAAATCCGTATTAAAAATTTTCTTCACTGATTCAACGACTATATTAGATTGAATATCCAAAATATGAATACCGCACAACTAGCAAATAGCCATATTAGATTACTAACACAGGCTACTGCGATAGCACGGTACAGAGGCCATATTGTCATTGTAGAACTGTGCCCGAATTATTATTATTTTTGATTATTTGTCAGGCATTTTCATGTTTTTAATATTATTTTTGAAAAAAATTTGTTTATTTCAAAAATAGTCTTATTAATTTTTTTAATTATAAATTATTTTTAATACAAAATTGTTCCTCCCAAATCCATCTGGGCCTAACAACAGAGGCCCAAAAGCCAATTGTCCTCCTAAGCCGAACTAACCCAATAGTTGAGACCCAATATACCTTCAAATTATAAGGGTCGACTTGTCTCGACTTTAGCCGAAGTCCAAGCTCGATCGAACCTTCTAATCAATCTTAATCAAATGACACAACGATAATGATATGATTGCCCTCCGAAAAATTTGCTAACCAACCAAGATTCTTAAATCCACCCGCCTAACGGATTCACCCCATTAAGCCACAATATTCCACTATAAAGTAAGAGGAGATCCTCGGTAAAATAACTTCTCATTCTTACTTTCTATCATCTATATTAGTAAGTGACTTGGGCGTCAAAATATCCTTGCAGGCACGCTTTCTGGTGCGGAATCAGAAAGGGAGGAGGAGTTCAGAACCTACTCTGTTTGAGTGCTCGGACTCTTGAGTACTTCACCGGAACAAAAATAAACTAATTCAAATATATATATCAAAAGTTTATAAACTTGAAGGACCCAACCTTAACTAATCACATTTGTTGGATACCCTTGCTGTTTTATTTTTTAAAATAGAAAACTTTCCATTACGTAGTAAAATCATATTCTTGTGTTAAATTAATTCACCCAAAAAATGAGAGAATGACAAATAAGGAAATAACAAAAACTTTGCAACTTGGAACATTTTCGATCGATATTTCTAACTGTGGATAGGACGAGAGGTCTAGAGCCTCATTTGCTCGATATTGCTGGCTAAATCATTTGGCCGTTTTATGCATATCTGATCAAGGGTTCAAACACACATTTGTGCCATAGTAGGGGACACTCGAGCCATTAGGCCAAGGACATAACCAAACTTGGATGATGGAGGAGAACTACAAAAATGAAACTTCATCCAACAAATATATGCGTATCAAAAATAAAAAATATTTATAATTATATGTTTCAAAATATTATTTATATTAATCATCTATCAAAACACATAACACATATTCTTTATGTCACAAAAATCATCTGTAAAAAACATCAGATGCATCTGTCTTTTATCATACCTTATAAGGTGATAAATTAGTACACCATATATGCCTTTGATCATGTGACTTGTTTTCATTTCTCTGCATAATTCAAAGTAACATAGTGAAAGAGATTTCCAATAATAAGAGATATAAAATAAAAGAGAAATTAAAAATATTATTTTTTGTAGTATTAAAAATTTGAAGAAAACTTAAATTGAAAAATAAAAACGAAAACCAACTAATATAAGGATACTGAATACTGATACCTAAAAAATACCCCGTAAGTAAAAGATAAAATGGTCACTATATATTTTTAAAATAAATAAATTTTATAAATATTAAAAACATATAAAATATGCCAAACTTTAAGAGTTAAGAAGTTACCGATCAACTGTACTTATAATGTTAATAGTTCAAATGGTGGAATTGTCACTTTAGAAAGAATTTTAAAAATTGATCAACTTATTTTGAAATTACGTATGTAATTGATTAAAGGAAAACAATGATTATTTTTCTAATTTTTAATCCGGTAAAAGGTTCTTTGGGTAAGGTGTAGTTAGTCCGAATGGTAAGGGACATGACCACCTTAAGCAAGTGATCAGAGATTCGAATTCCGATTTTTATGTATGGAGAAAAACTAATTGGGAGGAGAGAATCTACCTTATGTAATCAATAGGTTCCCTGACGGATATTAATCACTATTAATAATGATAGATACTTCGAATCTATATCATAATTATAAAAATAAAAGGTTTTTCGAGTACAATTTTCATCTTAATTTTTAAATAGACAATAACCAAGGTTGATAAGAAAACTTATAATTTATTAGAGTTTTTCAACTAGTATTAGTGGTTTTATGTGAAAATTTAATCCAACAATCTTTACTGGGATGAACCTTGATTGATATTATAAAATTTTGTTTCATCACACAATAAATAATTTTTTTGGTATATGCATTATCATTCATGTGTATATTTTTTAACCAAATATTTTCTTAATTTCAGTGGCAGTTTTTTTTGACAAGAATTTCAGTGGCAGTTAAGTAACGCAATTCTCAACTCGTGACTCTCTTTTTTTTTAATCAAACTAGTGACTCTCTTAAAAGTTAAAATTATGGTAAAATTTATTTAGAGTTATAGTCTACTTTCATTATAACTAACTACCATTGAATTAATTATCGTGGATGGTGTTATTACTTATTAAGACTCCCAATTACATATTTACACTTCTTATTGTATTGGACGTCATATATTGAATAGTGATATGACTTGAATAGTATTTATAATTGAGATTCAATCAAAATTTTAGTTTTTATTTTTAAAAAAGTTACAAGTGACTAATAACGAGTGTGGATAAATAATTGTTAGTGTCCATAGTAACACCCCATTTTTGTACTTCTGATTATTTTATATTTATCATTATCATTTGATAATAAGGAGGTTGGTTTTGCCAAATTCTGGATGAAAATCGAACCCCAAGTGTTTATCTTGGTAGATATAAAAATGTGAGTAAATACTCAATTTAATAGTTGAAAAAGAAAACTCTTCAATTTTTCCAAAAAAATTTGAAATGTCAGTACTAATTTGAAGATATATTAATCTATGTTTTTTTTGACCGGAATATTAATCTATATTTAGAATTATATTGATAAGTTGACTGACGTGTGAGAGCCGCCTCTTTCTCTTAACCTTCCCTCTATTATTCTCCTTTCTTCCTTCTTCCTCATCCATCAGAGAAGGCTGATTTTGGGCTATTTTTTGGTCCGGAATCACCCCTCTATATTGTTTTTTCCTTTCCTTTTATCTAAAAAAGTGATTTTTTTCACATAGATCTAGTTTTTCTTTCATGTTTTTCCGTGATTTCGTCTTCTGAATGCGGCGTTATTTTGTTCATCGTCTTGATGCGGCGTTGTTTGGTTTCTCGTCTTGTTGCGGTGTTCGTTTGGTTCAAATTGACAGATGAGCTTCGATCCATTACATATTCAATTAAGATTTGGACGTTAACGTTACAGATCCGGAAATATGGGTATTCCGATCAGTTTGATTTTGTCACATTTGTAAGCATTTTGCCGTTTTATACTATTAATCTGGATGCTGTGATTTTGTTCGCAAATTCATCCTTTTCCGATTTTAGCGATGTTGAATTTATTTGTACTTTCGATGTATTTTATCAATTTAAATAAATGAATATCTTTTTTAGTAAAAAAAAAATTAGAATTATATTGATTGAAAATCAAGATTTTTATGGACTATATTGGGAGTTATAATTTATCAGTGTCTAAATTGAAGGCCAACATTTTTATAACAGAAGAAAACGGGTATTTATTCTAAAAATGCAACTTGAGTTGTAGCAGCTGCAAATATTCATATCTTTTAGGTTAGTTTTTGGAATATATCTTGCACAACTGTAGAGATTAAATTTTTGAACACTTATTTAAGAGGTTTTAGTCTGTTACCACTTGAATCAATAACATATTAGTTGCAGCATATTGATATTTAAATGTTCTTATTTTTTTTTATGAACATAATGTTGTTATTTTGTTCATAAAAAATGTTCCTATTTTTATTCATAATATAATAATACTATGTTATTTTACGAGTGAAAAAAACATAAAGTTGACATGATAAAAAAAAGTGAAGGCCCATGTGTAAAAAATCGGATGTCCGTCGCTGTTGGATCGGGAATTAGTCCCATAGCCAATCCAAAGGACTGTGGGGACATCCCGGTGGACCTATTGCGGAGCCAAAGACCCTAATTAGGATGAGTTCTGAATAAAAAAAAATAGAGTGAAGATCCAAATGTGTCACAGAAAAATTTTGGGACCCACTTTTAGTCTCTGGATAAGAACAAATTAACCATTTAGTCCATCAAATTTCGGGGACCCACTTTTAGTTCTGACGTTCATTTACTTACCTACGTGTCTTATTAATCATCTTACTTGGCCTGTTAGTGATCCAATGTAGTCTATGACGAATTTCTGCCATGGAAAATTTAATGAAAAGCGAAAGAAATTGCATAATTTTATGGTATTTGGACTTTAAAATGTTGCATGTTTTTCACTTTATATTGGTTTTACTAAGAGAAAATTCGTCGTAGGTCACGTATGATCACTAACAAGTAAGATAAGATAGTTAATGAAACATATAGGTAATTAAACGGACGTTGAAACTGAATTGAGGAACTAAAGTGTTTCATTTTTAAAATTTGAAGGACTAAATAATTAATTCAATTTTTTTAAGGATTAAAAGTGGATAGTTGTTTTTCATGTATCAATTTAGGCTTTCACTATAAAAAATAATAATAAAGAAAGAAGCAAGAAAGAAAGAATGAATGAGAAAACCCTTTTGTTTTGGCTCGCCGCAAGCAATTCCTCCTATACACAACACAACCATAGAAACCCATTGCCGCTTGTTCCAAAGTAAGGAAAATGGTAAGCGAGAGGCAGCGACTTGCTCGGAAACGATTCAGAGCAGAGCACCCTGAACTGTTCCCGGAACCAGACCCCACGCCCCCATCAGACTCTAAGAAGAAGAAGAAGAAAAAGAGCGCGTTCAAGCGTAAAAAGGCAGAACTCGGCGTCACTAAAAAACCCTTTAAACCCAATTCCAGAAAACACCCTCTTAGAGTTCCTGGTATGAAGCCCGGTGAGAGCTGTTTCATCTGCAAGGCCCAAGACCACATTGCTAAGTTCTGTCCTGAAAAAGCTGAATATGAAAAAAATAAGGTTTCTTTTTTTCCCCCTTCTTATTTTTGCTTAAGATTGATAGCATTAATAAGTTGATTAAATGGTAGTGTGGTCTTTGCAGATATGCTTGCGGTGTCGACGGCGTGGTCATCGAGCTAAGAATTGCCCTCAGCTGCAAAACGGAAACAAGGATGACAAGTATTGCTATAATTGTGGGGAAACCGGACACTCACTTGCAAATTGTTCGCAGCCCCTTCAAGAAGGTTTCTTAACTTTTTTTATGCTTCTTATGATCTGTTTGGATTATATCTGAGCCTGATCGGTTAAAACCGCATAACTTAGATATGTTATAGCATGAATATTGTTAGTTTTAGAGTTTTTAATTGAAATTTAAAATTTATATAAAGCAGTTCATTATAGTTTTCTAATTATTGTATAGGGCTTTCTGCCTTACAGAGAATGCTCAGATAATGCTATATACTAGAGTTACAAAATTTGATTTTATCTTTGGGCTTTGAAGTTTGAATCTACTTGTGTGAAACTTGTCAAGTAGAGAAAATCATAAGAGTTGTCTACTATATAACCTTACAATTAAGCGGTGGCATGACATTATTGTCCCATATTTCCCTTTTTCTTTTTGGTTGGTTTGTTAGTTTTTATGTTAACTTGATACTCTTTGGGTAATTATTTAATTACTGGCTTATCTTCTATATTTAAACATGTAAATATACCTCCCAAAGGTTGGGGCTGACGGGCTGTTATTTTCTGCCTTTGATAAAATCCCATCTTCTCAAGTTTGATTTTGGTGGTGTGCTTATGAGTTCTTTAGATGTTTTCTTATGATGTAATGTGTTTCATTGGTGATGCAGGAGGAACAAAGTTTGCTGAGTGCTTTGTCTGTAAGGAACGTGGACACTTGAGTAAAAACTGCCCTCAAAATACTCATGGCATTTATCCGAAGGTATTATTGTTTTTCTGTATGGTAGACCTTGTTGAATAAACAAAACTTGTCCCTCATAAGCTATTGCTAATCTGTCAGAACTATTTGTTTATACTAGGGTGGTTGCTGTAAAATATGTGGTGGTGTGACACATTTGGCAAAGGATTGTCCTGACAAAGGGAAGAGAGGATCTGTTTCTGCTAATGGGCCTGGTAAATTGAATGAATTTCTACTTGTATATTTTTGTTTTTTATATCAAATGCTGCATATTTTGTTTAATCTATATGGCATCTGTGTTCCATTATTTACTACTCTAAACATGTATTAGTCCTCTTTTGCTGCTATTGAGCTGCAGTTAGACTGTTCTACAAATCTATTAATTTCTGACCATAATGTCAACTAACTGCAAGTACTGGAGGTGCACTGGTTTTGGTCCTTTGCAACCTTATGATAAATTGAACAGTGGCACATACTCCAAAATTAGTGATATTTTGCTTTGAAATCTATTATTTTGGTTTTAAGATGGATACTATAAACTATTAAGACATGGGGTATCATAAAGTGGCTAATTGAACCGGATAAGGCTTCTTCATATCCGAGATTAGACAAGTTTGGTGGTGGTAGACAACTAGACAGATAGATTATGCTTGAGTTTTCTGCTGGGAATTCAGATTGCAGGTCACAATTCACAAACGATTAATATATTCTGAGTATATGATTTTTGCATGAATGATTTTTCAGTTGTTTATAGGCTTGAAACTTGGTAGTCAAGGACATGGATAGTCCAATCTTCTGATATTGTTGGATGTTGACCTTAATTTATTCTGTCTAATTTGTTTAACTGTGCAGTGTTCTTATTCAAAGTGATTACTGATTAATGTCTTTGTTACAATCCTTTTTTGTGATTTCCCTCGTGGATAGATGTTGTTGTTACAAAGTGTAGTAATATGTATGGCTGTTAAATGTCTGGACCCATGCCAAACCTGGGGTTAAAGTCTTCTCTAAAATTTAAATGTTCATCATAGAAATCGAAAATCAACTCAAATTTTTGGAGTGAAATATGTACTTTAACTTTAAATGTAATTCCTTGCAAGTGATCTAGGGCCCCTCTTGCCTCAGCCTGAGGCCTGAGCTCTTTCTGTATTTCTCTAATTTGATTGCATTAAGTTATGATTTCTTCTATAAATTGGATTTCCAAACATTTATAGTCATTTATTAGAAGGGTGCTTATATTAGATATGGCTGATAACTCCATTCTTTCTTTCAGCAATGAGAACTGAAGAGAGGCCCAGAGGTCAGGTTACCAAATTTGTGAGTGGGGATGATTTTGAGGATGACTTCATGATAGATTACATATATAGTGGCGACAAGAACAACTCCTCACAGTCAAAAGATGGTCATGAAAAACATAAGAAGAAGGGCCCTAAAGTTGTAAACTTTTTCTGATGATACATTTCTTTTAATGTATTGTGTGGATATTGGTTCCCGCATTCAAATTTTCGTCTTCTATACCTAAGCGTTTACAAGGCCACTACCATTTCTTGCAATATGCAGAATCACTTCCAGAATGAATGTAAACTTTCTGCAACCTTGAGTCGCCTCAGTTTGGAGAAGTGACAAGAAAACTGAATGCACAGCTTCATATTGCTGATCATTAATTCTACAGTGCTTTCAAAAGGGAGCTAACAATGTAACTATTTTTTGAAGGTATAATTACTAGTTTGCTAGCAGCGTTCATTTATTAAGGATGGTTATTCTTGTATTATTTTTATTGCTTTACATTTTTCGGGATAATAATTTGTGATTTTGAGTTGCTGCAAAACTGTTATTCCGGTCAAAAGTACTTTCTAAAGGACCAAACAAACTTTTGGAGCTGGCAAAACACATTAAGAGGATAAGCGTTTTATTTTAGTGAATAATAAAAGATTAAAAAAATAATACATGTTGAGCAGATGTTCAACAAAAATAAGTAAGGAAAAGGTTAGGTACCTTTAGTTGCTCTAACGTTTGAGTAAGAGATGGTGTAAAATGAATGCAATAAGCCACTAAAAAATCCCAACGTAGTGTGTATGAAAAATGTTTTATTGGGAGAAATAAAATCCACTTTGGTGATCTTTACATCTCGAAAGGACTATCGATTGAGGATACCTTAGTATATACCTAAAATGAATGCAATAAGCCAAAAAAAACTAATCTCATGGTTCATGCAATTATTTATGGTAAGTTGGAGTCTAGGTCAATTTGGTCTTTTTTATGTGCCCTGTAAAGAGAATTCTAATGCCTTTCCTGGCTCTTAACCTTGACCTTGCGTGTTTCTAAGAATGAGACATTCTTTTTGCTATGGATTATGTTAACTCTTTTAGGAACATTAGGCTTAACCTTATTGGAACTAAATCCTGATTCAAGTCGTTAACTCCCAAAGGTTAAGTGCATGTTTGGATTTACGTTGGAACGGGGTCAAACGTAAGTTTGAGTGAAAGCAACAAATATTTGCTTTCACGTTTTGTGCCTCGTCAAATGTGTTTTTCCGATGAACGATGTTTCAAATACAAATCCCAACACACCCTAATCTGTTTCCTTACTTGGCTGATTTGCCTCGATGCTCTGCCTACAAATGAGCTACGTGCAAAGAGAGGTCTGGGGGAATGTCCTTTGCAACCATCGAAACTAGTTTGCATGCTTTGTGTGATTGCACCAAGGCAAGGAGAATATGGACAAAGGTTGGATTTGTCCACTTACTTGGGTGTTTTTCACCCAGCTCTTGGGATTGGGTAGGTACATGCTTTCTCCTCCCATAACTTGAATATCTTATTTTTGTCTACGCTTTGGTGGTTGTGGGTCAAGCGAAATTCGACGGTTTTCTCTCATGAAGAGCTTCCATACTCAAAGGTGATTTGGAGAATCCACATGTCATCTGAGGATGTTAAACACAACTCATTTCAGAATGCCAATGCTCCTCGGACCCCCTGCTTGTGGGTTGGACAAGGTCAAGCTCGGAAGTGGTTAAGGTGAGCATTGATGGAAGTTGTTTGGGTATTACAAGAAGAGCGGGTTTTGGAGGCTTGTTGCGGGATGCAAAATGGAGAATGGATATTGGGATTCAAAGGCTCTGTTGGAAATGTAAGTATTTTGTTGGCAAAGTTGAAGGCGATTCAACATGGCTTGGGCTTAGCCTAGAATAATGGGTTTCGTCGTGTTTTTAGTAAAAGTGACTCGCTGGAATCTGCTCGTTTGATAACCTCGTGTTTAGAAGAGTTCCACCAATTTGGTATGGTCATCGCCGGTATTCAGCATTGGATACGTAGAGATTGGGATGCCCAAGTTGTTCATATCTTCAAGGAAGCAAATACTTATGCAGATGCCCTTGCTAAAAGTGGTGTTGCTGGGGATGATCTGGTTCAGATTCTTTTGAGCCGTCCTCCTATGCTGCTTCAGGTCCTAGTGGCTGATGCTGTTGGTGTTCTTTTTCTGAGAAGTTAGTTTTGTGTTTTTCTTTTTTGTTCTTTACCTTATGCATTAAAAAATATATATTATATTATGAGGGATAAATATGTCTTTATAAGAAATACTCATTTTATTTTTTTATCGAATCAAACAAGTGGAGATAAAACTCAACTTTTTTTCTCCTATTTTTTTCAATCCAAATAGGCTAAAAATCTATTCATTTTCTACTCGTTCTCTCTTTTTTTTTTTTACTTATTTCCTCTTTGCTTGCTTTCTAATCCAAACAAAACATTAAGGTTAATGTTAGATGTAGGTTGAAAAAGTATATATTTCCAATGAGCCCCTTAACAACTATAAAGTTTTAATCAACATTATTTGTTGAAGAATTTGATTGCCAATATAAATGGCTATTCCCTTAAAATGGTTTATTAATTCCAACATAGAGTATATCCCTGTTACCTTATTGAGGTACTCCCTTCGGTCACTATTATAAGCAAAACTTAAATGAAACACACATATTAAGTAAGTTGGTTAATCTTTTAATGTTGTTAAAAAATTAAGTGTATTACCTAAAGTATCCTTCATAGAAAACTTTAATTTTTATTAAATACATCCCACATTAAGTTATTGGAAAACAAAATTGGTATTAAATGGAGGGTATTTTAATAACAATATCATTAAATAGGATGAAAGTAGTTGAAATTTGTTTATATATTTAACCAAAATTTTGGGACTTTTTTGCTTATAATAGTGACGGAGTATATTTGTTGAGTTTGCTAACTAGTGTCTTAAGGATTTCCATTAAGGAATCAATATGAGTTAAGGCTATGTTGGTTTATCGTTGCAAATATAGTTTTGGGTTTAAATGTTTGTCTCAAAGGAATTCTATAGATATTTTGCCTCAAACGTATGTTTGCAATTTCCCAACGTTAAACCAAACATGCACTAAGTTTTTATTGAGAAATTAAGTATCATTCTAAATCTATTAAATACATCACTTCCTTATAAAAATTTGCCATTTTGATTTTGGTAATAAGTGTAGTAAAAGTTGGTTAGCATTAGCTTTGTACAGAGTTATGAACAGACTAAATGACTGGCGGAACGCTCGCTAAGCTAATAAATAGTATTAGTTCCCACAATTTTATATTCCAACTGTTTTGTTTGGTTGGAGAAATAAAATGAAAAAGAGAAGATAAAAAGAAATGTGGATAGAAAGAAAGTGGTGGGAAAGGGAAATTTGATATTCTAGATGAAGGAGTCGATGATAAATGAAGTATAAATTTGATATTTCATAATTTTATATCCCTCTCATAAGAGATTTTTTTTGCGTGGGTTCCACCAATTTTTTTTTCTCTCCACAACCAAATAAAAGCAAATTAGGAACTACTTCTTTTCTATCCTACTTCCACCCAAACCAAAGAAAGTGTTAGGGTAAACCTTTGTGAAAGTTATATTTTAATATTCTCGAAAATGCGGACATGAGAATAAAAATTACTCATGTCTGGTATAAGTTTTACAAAAATTTTCACAGATATAAAATAGGGCGTTGTTATGGTATCATTGAAATTTAAAGGGTTTGGATACCCTATGTCCAATCAGAATACGCCACCTCAATTAATTGAGTCATGTAAATATTACATGGGACTAAAGGATACCATAGAATCTTCCTATAAAATATGTCCAAGAATAAAATTAATAAATAAAAATTAAATATTTTAATCGTATGTGAAGGTGAAAAAGAAATATTTTTGTCAACTACATTACAGTAACCTAGTTTAATAAAAGACTATTGCATGAATCAAAGGTGATCTTAAAGTATTGTTTTTTTTTAAAAGAAATTAGAGTAGTAGAGATAAAATCCGCACTAACCCTAGCTGTGTCGCCTCAGCTCCGTTGCACCATCCCCAACCCCAACCCCAACCCAAACGAAGATTCCAAATTCTGAATTCATCATCGTGTTGAGAGAAAATCGAGGTACAGAGAGGATAACCCTGTAGAAGCGTTACCTTCTCCTGGACAGAACACGGATAAGAAGAGGAGAAAGAAGAAAAACAAATGCGATCCTGAAACGCCAATGGAAAAAGGGGCAGAAGCATATGAAGGTAGTGAGGTAAGCCCTAATCACGAACCGGTAGAAACAGCGATTTCCATAGTCCCTGAAATTAAACAAGTTGGTAATGCGGTTGCATCTCCTAAACTTGAACCACCAATCTCAATTGCTGTAGAACAGAATGCAATTACTGTAGAGCATTCTAAACTTGAATTAGCAGTAGAACCAGGAAAGAAAAAATGGGTAGGAGTAGGACACAATATTGAAGCTACTGCACAGAACCCTGAAAAAGACACAACCTTGGAGAAGGAAAAGAACAATGTGCTCAAGCATCAAGGAGCAGAACCCAATCATGTAGAGCACCTTCAATTGTGCTCCCCTGTTGAAGGTGATGCAGAGCATCCTCAAGTATTAGACCTAGCAATCCCAGTACACCAAGAAAATAATGAAGTTAATGCAGGAAACACTCCAGTCTGCCCTAAACCTGAATCAGCATTCACAGTAAATCTAGAAAAGAAGAAAGAGGCAGTACCAAGTGAACCATATGCAGAACGCCCTCAACCACAACCTTGCTCTAAACAAGACCCGACACCTCCAGGAGATCAAACAACTCCAATACAACTGAGCAGAAGGCAAAGAAATAGAAGACGAAGAAAAGGAATCATGTGCTCAGAAGAAAAGGTAGAGAGCCAAATGAATCCATTGCAGTGCTCCCTCAACTGGATTCAACCACACCCAGCAATCCCAATATGCTCTAAACCAGTAGAAACCATAATTGACCAAACAATCCCAGTAAGTCCAGCAATCCCAATAGACACAAAACAGAAGACTATGGAGAAAGAGAGGAAGAGTACACTAGCTGGGGTAGAATCCAACGAACGCAATACCGAACCACCTGAAACCCTGATTCAGACAGCTATATGCCCTATAGCAGCACACCCGATAGGCCCCGCAATCCCAACAGACCCACAACAGAAGATGACAAAGAAAAAGAGGAAGAGGGGAAGGAAAAGTGCGCTCAAAAGCGAAGAGGAAAAACCCGACAAACATAATGGCAAGCCACATGAAACCCCGGTCCTGAGATCTATGTGCCCTATAGCAGTTACCCCAATAGACCCAACAATCCCCATGGACCAGATAATCCCAATAGACCCAGCAACACCAATAGACTCAGAACTGAAGATGACAAAGAAAACGAGGAAGAGGAAAAGGAAAAGTGCACTCAAAAGCGAAGGGGAAGAACCCAACAAACCACAAGAAACCCCAGTTCAGAGATCTATTTGCCCTATAGCAGCTACCCCAATAGACCCCAACAAACCACAAGAAACCCTAGTTCAGAGATCTATTTGCCCTATAGCAGCTACCCCAATAGACCCGACAATCCCGATGGACCAAACAATCCCAATAAATCCAGCAACACCAATAGACCCAGAACAGAAGATGACAAAGGAAAGGAGGAAGAAGCAAATGAAAAGTGCACCCAAAAGCCAAGGGACAGATCCCGACGAACACAATGCTGAACCAACTGTTGAAACCCCGCTTCTGAGAATTAAAGGACTCACAGTCTCTAAAGTTTCCTTTAAATGGCCCAGTGAAAGTTCCATGGTATGTAACAAGATCTTTAGATTTAGTTTCAGTAGCTGAATTCAGTGTTACTCTGACCTGTGATAATCTTAAGCAGTTCCCAAAGAATGATGCTATTTTTTTCTTTGAAATTGATACAATTGGAGTCAGCCCATTGTAGTGTATGAATGTTAATTTGTTATTTCCAGAGAAAAGACGAAGCTACACCTGCTGAAACCTGGGTTCAGAGAACTAAAGGACTTAAAGTCATTAAAGTTCCCTTTAAACAACACGGTAAAAGTTCCATGGTATGTAACAAGATCTTTAGATTTAGTTTTAGTAGCTGTATTCAATGTTACTCTGACCTGGGATAATCTTAAGCAGTTCCCAAAGAATGATGCTATTTTTTTGTTTGAAATTGATACAATTGGAATTAGCTCATTGTAGTTTATGAATGTTAATTTGTTATTTCTAGAGAAAAGGCAAAGCTACAACTGTTAAAACCCGGGTTGAAAGAACTAAAGGACTCAAAGTCATTGAAGTTCCCTTTAAACAACACGGTGAAAGTTCCATGGTATGTGACAAGATCTGTAGATTTAGTTTCAGTAGCTGTGTTCAATGTTACTCTGACCTGTGATAATCTTAAGCAGTTCCCAAAGAATGATGCTATTTTTTTCTTTGAAATTGATACAATTGGAATTAGCCCATTGTAGTTTATGAATGTTAATTTGTTATTTCCAGAGAAAAGACAAAGCTACACCTGCTAAAACCTTGGTTGAAAGAACTAAAGGACTCAAAGTCATTGAAGTTCCCTTTAAACAACACGGTGAAAGTTCCATGGTATGTGACAAGATCTGTAGATTTAGTTTCAGTAGCTGTATTCAATGTTACTCTGACCTGTGATAATCTTAAGCAGTTCCCAAAGAATGCTGCTATTTTTTTCTTTGAAATTGATACAATTGGAATTAGCCCATTGTAGTTTATGAATGTTAATTTGTTATTTCCAGAGAAAAGACAAAGCCACACCTGCTAAAACCTTGGTTGAGAGAACTAAAGGACTCCAAGTCATTGACGTTCCCTTTAAACAACACGGTGAAAGTTCCATGGTATGTAACGACATCTTTAGATTTAGTTTCAGTAGCTGTATTCATTGTTACTCTGACCTGTGATAATCTTAAGCAGTTCCCAAAGAATGATGCTATTTTTATCTTTGAAATTGATACAATCGAATTAGCACATTGTAGTGTATGAATGTTAATTTGTTATTTCCAGAGAAAAGGCAAAGCCACACCTGCTAAAACCCGGGTTCAGAGAACTAAAGGACTCAAAGTCATTGAAGTTCCCTTTAAACAACAGGGTGAAAGTTCCATGGTATGTAATGGGTTCATAGATTTAGTTTCAATAGTTGTACTCTATGTTGCTCTAGCCTGGAAAAATCATAAACAGTTCCTAAATAATGTCTTTTTTTACTTATTTTTTCCCGTTTGAAGTTGAGACAATGAGAATTAGTCCATTGTAATGTATAAGTGGTAACTTGGTGTTTCCAGATATGTCGGGCATGCCAACAGCCTGGTCACAAATTCGAAGGTTGCCCAAGGCTGAAATGTCTTTCCATGGTTGAGGAAATTTGCTTCTTTTGTGGGGAAATTGGGCACTCACTTGGAAAATGCTCAGTGTCGAAAGCAGGTATGCTAAAGTTTTAATGCTTTGTATGATGTGTTTATATTGCCCTTTCCAATATGAAAACTGTATCAAAGTTGTATGTTGCATGGAAATTGTTAATTTGACAGTTTTTGGAATAAATTTACATATCATCAATGCATGGCAATTATAATCTGAGCGAAGAGTTTATCTGATTGCTTAAACTTACTTCATAACTTAATATTGTTGGCAATTGGTGAGATCTTATGTGATGGATAATTATTTATATTTTGCACTATTAGCATAGTTTTTTAGTTATTCACACAGAATAGATACCTTACTGAAGATTTATAGACTTTGGTATAACTAGGGAAAATACATTATATCTTTGGACATAAAATCTGCTAGTGTGGAACTTGTACTAAAGAGCTGAGTTGATTCGCAAGTTAATTATTGTATAGTTAAATAATCACTTATTGTTTCTTCAATTGCTGAGTTCTTTTACTGAATAATATGATGTTCTAGGAAGATTTGTTCATTGTGCTTCATCCACCCCCAATGAATCTTTTATCTGAGGTAAGTATATACAGTGATTGAAGAAGTCTAGAACATGTTGTGGCTATAAAAGCTGACCTGATTTTAGGTTTTGTTCCTTTCATGTAGGGAAGTATTTTTGAATAAATTGTTTAAGATTTACCTCTTGTTTTAGTCATATTTTGGCTTTGTTGGTATATTATTCCCTATATTATGATTTTGAGAGAGGTAGATACGCGAAATTTGCATTTATGTATCTCCACCTGTTATCTAGGAATATCACTTGTTTCAAAGGTTGTCCTAGGGTTTTGATGTTATCCATTGGGAGCTATATGGATAATATGAATTATGTAGATTGAGAGATGCATGCATGTATGTGCGTGTGCTATTAAAGAAAAGATAACCATATCTCGGTCTATTATTTTCTCTACCAACAACGGCATAATTTTACACTTATATTGTTTTAGGAAAGATTTCTTTGTTTTTCCCTATCCATTTGTCCAAATTGATTGTCTTCATTAAAGCTTCCCTTTATGTACTATTGTTTTGTCTAATATATAAAAGGAAGAGATCTGGAATAACAGTTGTAGCTGCTGCTGTAGAATCTCCTCCTGTTGAACCAGCTGTTTTAATTGAGGCTCCTAGATGTATCAAGAAGCTTAGGATGTCAGAGAACTCTACCCTTGGAGATTATTCATCTTCAACCTCCTCCTCCTCATCTCATGAAGAACATCCTACTTCACCTATCCAGGAAATCTCCTATCACTCCTCTCATACTTCATCTTTCTTAGTTTTGTACGATGTCTGTCATGTTTCAAGGGATTCAACTCCCAACAAAACAGTTGGCATTTCATCATTTTTGTTCAAATCTGACTTGCAACATTTAATGAATGCAAGTGTCTCTAACCTCCTTGTCATCCCTCCTCCTCCTCCTCACCTTACCAACACATGTAGGGATATTTATCTAATGTATCCTGTTATTATCTTTTTTCATCACCCTAATCCTAATCTAATCTACCATAACTCTGTAGTTATTCTACCAAATCCTTCTAGACCTTTTTTCATTCTCATTACGGGTTCGTATTCCTTCATGGAATATCTAGACCTGTTAATCCCCGATCCTCCATCCTTCTATGCTGAACCATTAGCCCCACCTAGCCATCTATCTATTCGCTCGATTTTATCTTCTGTCTTTCCATTTTCTCCAGAGGATCACTCCTCTGATGATGCTTTTCTTAAGTTCACCTTTCTACCTCTTATCTTCTATAGAAATCTTCATCTACGTTTCTTTCCCAGGATTTCTGAGTCCTTCTCTGTCCCCTCTACACCACCTGTCTATGCTCTTCCTTGGCATTCTGACGACTCTGCTGATCACATTCCTGTGCCCAGAAAAGTTCTTCAAGATTTGCAATATGAAGTGACATCCTTGAGGACCTTAGTAGAAGCTGCTCATCGAGATCTTGTTGCAGAAAGAAGAGCTAGATCTAATATGGAAGATAGAGTAGAAGCTCTCTTTGTTCTTTTTAGTACTTATTTGTAATTGTTTTTAAATTACCTTGTACACGATCAATGATGGTTAAATAACAATATCTTTTCTCTCTGTTTCTTTTTTTTTTTTTGCTGATGTCAAAAGGGGGAGAAGATAATAAGCACTATTTAAGAAACAATGTTTATCTGTCTAATAATGTTAAATATGTTTATCTGTCTGATAATGTTAAATAATGGAACAACGTTAAACCTGTCTGATCGTGTTAAAAATATGTGTTACATGTACATGTCTGTCTTTCGTGAAATATCTTATTTTCTCTTAAGTTTATTAAATCATTTGAAAGTTTTGTCATCATAAAAAAGGGGGAGATTGTTGAGTCTCCAAAATATCTTATGTGCATTTACCATAGTTTTGATAAGAATTAAACATTTATTCAATGATTTAATTGAACCCGTCTGTGGTGGTTAACTCGTTTACTCAGTGTGCAGTTTATAATAATAAGCATTAAGTGTTAGAAGTACTGAGCACAAGTCTGTAATCACCCGTCTGAATTAGGGAAGATTCACATGTCTGAAGTCTACACAAATGCTGACCTTCTCTTTACTAAAAGTCAACCCGTTTAATGAAGTCACTCACCAGTCTGTTGACTAACGTTGAAGAAATCCTTTCAAGACCGTAGAACTCCTTTCGAGACTCCATCTAAGTTGCTATTGAATTAAAGTTGTTTCATCTCTTGAAAATGAATCATAACAAAGTACTTTACCTGAGTACAACTGCAAGTTACACAAAAAGGGAAAGTCTTCCCTCTGAGGAAAAAAAGCATATACAAAGACCTGTTAAGACTAAATGTGTATTAGAAGACTTTGTCATTCTTATGATAGAAAACAAAGTTCCTCAAGCTTTAATGACTGACCAGAACGACTCTATTTGCATTTAATGAAGATCTCCAAAAGGCCAAGCTTTCAAAAAATGTCTCTAACGGCTTTAATACCTTGAAGCTTATTTATTGAAAAAGACTTTGAAGATTCAAGTAGAGAATTATCACAACATTCAAAGAGCATTTACTTTGCACATTTATATCTTCAATCTTTCATTCTTTATTCTTCGTTATTACGTAGTCTTTTAGAACTTCACATTTAATACTCTCGTCTGAGTGCTCGTGAAAGACTTGCAAATTGTAATTTACTTACATCTTCTTTCAAACAAACCTTAGTGAACCTGAAGAGGTTAGGTGAGAAAACAATACTTGTCTTAGAGCCTGAAGAGGCTAGGTGTGCAAACAATACTTGTCTGTAACGTGTTCAGTTATAGTGAGAAAACTTGGTGCTGCCAAGGACTGGATGTAGCGTCATTTGTTAAGGGGTAAACCATGATAAAACCTGTTGTGTGATATCTCTCTTTATCTTAACTCTTTGGTTTGATTATTTAACTTGTTTATCTTCTAACTAAGGAGGGTATAATCGTTTATAAAACATTTTCATCGTGCATGCTTGTGTGGCTTTCTGTAAAAACCTTCAGACAAGTTAGTAGTCTGATTGACATGTCTTAACATACTTGTCTGCCTTCTTCTGTGCTTGCGAAAAAGTTTATATTTACGCTTAAATTTGTCAAACTCTATTCAACCCTTCTTCTAGTGTTTGTACCTGTCTATTTCATTAGTCCCATAGCCGGTCCAAAAGGTCGAAGCTGTGGGGATACCTCGGTGGACCCATTTGGGAGCAAAAGGCCCTAATTACGGTGGATTCTGAAGGAAAAAAATAGAATGAAGATCCAAATGTATCCCTGAAAATTTTAGGACCCACTTTTAGTCTTTGAATAAGAATAAATTATTCGGGGAACCACTTTTAGTTATGACGTCCATTTATTTGCCTACGTGTCTCATTAACCATCTTACTTGGCCCATTAGTGATCCTGTGTAGTTTATGACGAATTTCTGCCATGGAAAATTTAATGAAAAGTGAAAGAAATTGCATAATTTTAAGGTATTTGGGTTTTAAAATGTTGGATGTTTTTCACTTTTTATTGGTTTTACAAAGAGGAAATTCGTCATAGGTCACGTATGACCACTAACAAGTAAGGTAGGATAGTTAATGGGACACGTAGGCAAGTAAACGGACGTTGGAACTTAACTGAGGGACTAAAGTGTTTCGCCTTTGAAATTTGAAGGAATAAATGATTAATTTAAATTTTTTTTTAGGAACTAAAAGTGGGTCCCGATTTTTTCATGTACCAATTTGGACTTTCACTATAAAAAATAATAATAAGGAAATAAGAAAGAAAGAATGAATGAGAAAACCCTTTTGTTTTGGCTTGCCGTAAGCAATTCCTCCTATACACAACACAACCATAGAAACCCATCGCCGCTTGTTCCAAAGTAAGGAAAATGGTGAGCGAGAGGCAGCGACTTGCTCCGAAACGATTCAGAGCAGAGCACCCTGAACTGTTCCCAGAACCATATCCCACGCCCCCATCAGACTCTAAGAAGAAGAAGAAGAAGAAGAAGAAAAAGAGCGCATTCAAGTGTTAAAAGGCAGAACTCAGCGTCACTAAAAAACCCTTTAAACCCAATTCCAGAAAACACCCTCTTAGAGTTCCTGGTATGAAGCCCGGTGAGAGCTGTTTCATTTGCAAGGCCCAAGACCACATTGCTAAGTTCTGTCCTGAAAAAGCTGAATATGAAAAAAAATAAGGTTTCTTTTTCCCCTCTTCTTATTGCTTAACATTGATAGGATTAATAAGTTGATATTAAATGGTAGTGTTGCCTTTGCAGATATGCTTGCGGTGTCGACGTCGTGGTCATCGAGCTAAGAATTGCCCTCAGCTGCAAAACGGATCCAAGGATGAGAAGTATTGCTATAACTGTGGGGAAACCGGGCACTCGCAAATTGTTCGCAGCCCCTTCAACAAGGTTTGTTAACTTTTTTTCATGCTTCTTATGATCTGTTTGGATTATATCTGACCTTGAAAGGTTAAAACCTCCGATGTTAGATATGTTATAGCATGAAGATTGTTGGTTTTAGAGTTTTTAATTGAAATTTAAAATTTATATAAAGCGGTTCATCATAGTTAAAATTTAGATTTAACCTTTGATATCGGGCATATTTTAATATTCCTGGGAAAGTAAGGTGGGAATGAAAGTTTCCATGTTCGTTACAAAAGATAAAAAATCATTCTCATGCATAAAAGATGTTTGGGACTAAAATTTGTAAATGAAAATTGTAAATTTCATTCGCATGTGAAAGGGCGAGAAAGAAATATTTGTGGGAAAATAAAACATTTTATGAACCAAACGTTACTTACGGGACTTTCTGCCTTACAAAGGATGTTCGGATAATGCTATATACCAGATTTACAAAATTTGATTTTATCTCTGGGCTTTGAAGTTTGAATATACCAGTTTTTATGTTAACTTAATACTCTTCGGGCAATTATTTAATTACTGGCTTTTCTTCTATATTTAAGCATGTAAATATATCTCCCAAAGGTTGGGGCTGACGGGCTGTTATTTTCTGCCTTTGATAAAATCCCATCTTCTCAAATTTGATTTTGGTGGCGTGCTGATGAGTTCTTTAAATGTTTTCTTATGATGTAATGTGTTTCATTGGTGATGCAGGAGGAACAAAGTTTGCTGAGTGCTTTGTCTGTAAGGAACGTGGACACTTGAGTAAAGACTGCCCTCAAAATACTCATGGCATTTGTCCAAAGGTATTATTATTTTTCTTTATGGTAGACCTTGTTAAATATATATTAGTTAAATAAACAAAACTTGTCCCTCATAAGCTATTGCTAATCTGTCAGAACTATTTGTTTATACTAGGGTGGTTGTTGTAAAATATGTGGCGGTGTGACACATTTGGCAAAGGATTGTCCTGACAAAGGGAAGAGAGGATCTGTTGCTGCTAATGGGCCTGGTAATGTATGTAAGTTTGTCTGGAAGAAACTGAATGATTTTCTACTTGTATATTTTTGTTTTCTATATCAAATGCTGCATTTTTTGTTTAATCTGTATGGCATCTGTGTTCCATTATTTACTACTCTAAACATTTATTAGTCCTCTGTTGCTGCTATTGAGCTGCAGTTAGATCGGTTCTACAAATATATTAATTTCTGACCATATTGTCAACTAACTGCAAGTACTGGAGGCGCACACTGGTTTTGGTCCTTCGTAACCTTATGATAAATTGAACAGTGGCACCTGCTCCAAAATTAGTGATATTTTGCTTTGAAGTCTATTATTTTGGTTGTAAAATAACTATTAACTATTAAGACATGGGATGGCCGGATGGGATATCATGAAGTGGCTAATTGAACTGGATAAGGGTTCTTCATATCCGAGATTAGACAATTTTGGTGGTGGTAGACAGATAGATTAGCATGAGTTTTCTGCGGGGAATTCAGATTGCATGTCAGAATTCACAAACGATTAAATATATTCTGAGCATATGATATTAGGAGAAATGATTTCAGTTGTTATAGGCTTGGAACTTTGATAGTCAAGGACATGAATAGTCCAACCTTCTGATATTGTTGGATGTTGACCTTAATTTATTCTGTCTAATTTGTTTAACTGTGCAGTGTTCTTATTCAAAGTGATTACTGATTAATGTCTTTGTTACAATCCTTTTTTGTGATTTCACCCGTGGATAGATGTTGTTGTTACGAAGTGGAGTAATATGTATGGCTGTTAAACTAGTCTTTTAACGTGTGCTATGCACGGGTATATTTCTTCTACATAAAATTTGTCACCAAATTTGGTGTATCATACCATATTAGAACTAATAATATCTTTCATGTAAGTTAAAATTTTATTTAATATTAATAAAATAAAATACATGGCAACATACTATTGATTAGAATATAGGAAAATGAGATAGGAAATCCTCATTCACTTCTTCTTACCAAATATTTCTGATTAAACCCAAAAAGAATTGGGCCAAGTAGTTAAATAAAACAGCCAATTTAATACAAATGAGGAAGTAAATGAGAGGCCCAATATTTCTTCTCCCTGGTCCAAATTAGACTAAAACAATCATACTCTCTTTTCTTCTTCCTGCCCTAACGTGTTATCTCAATTTTTCACACATCTCTAAAAGCTTGAGGATTTGTAGATTCATTGAGTCAAACAAATCTAGATTGCATTTAGATGAAAATAAAACAACAGTAGCTACAGAGCTAGTAAGTTTTGCCACAAAAATACTCCAAATTTACATCAAGCACTTTAGAACCCTGTATTCTAAATACCCAAATAACCGTAATAAGAAGAATAACAGCACAGCCACAATGTGGCCATTAAACAAAAAATGTTGTAATATGAACTCCCTGACCTCTACAGTAAGCGCATCAACCTTGAGAAGTAGCAGTGTTATCTCTTTAAAGTGATCACAATGTAATATAGCAGTCAATCCTCTATCTGAACATCCAGAGAGAATAGCCTGTTGAAATCAATGAAACAAAAAAAAGCTAACAAGCCAAAAAGGGCAAATATCTAAATTTCTTAGAACATATGTGAAGAAAAACAGGCATGAATAACTTTACAACCTGCAACTAAAAAATAAAGAATTCTGCAGCATCGGAAGTTTTAATAAGTTAATTCCCAAAATGGTGGAACTTGGATATCCAAAATTGTTTAAAACATATCAGAGGTAGGCAGCCAGGCATGAATCACAATATTGGCTTCAGGTTTGCACATATTTAAAATGCAAAACTAAAACTAAAACTCAAGATAAAACAAACGAAACACGAAATTCAAACTGCATGCTTCCCTTTCATCTTCAACCCACATTCAAATTGAAAATAAAAGATACAAAAGACTTGGGTTGAACGAAATCTCCATGTAACAATCATTAGTTGAATGCAGAATTAATAACATATAAGGCAAGCTAGAGAAAGAGGCATATTATTTACAATTAACATTCAAAGCTCAACAAAATGAATCAAATCAGTGTCAGATGCCAAAAGGAATAGATAAAAATTTAAAACAATCCAATAACAAATATTATATTAAGATGCCATGTTTAAGATATCAGAATTAAAAAAATTACGATGATAATAACAACATATACTAAAACAGAACCGAGGCACAAAAAACATTTAGATCGCAACAATGAACAATTTCATGCTAAAGTAGAAAAGATATTGTTAATGCTTCATTTGGGTAAGTAGAAATTAACCCGATCTCAACAATGAGAGGGAGTACAAACTGATATAAGCTAAACTATGCAATAATAACAAAGTAGAAGCATTCAGAAGGTTGTATATAACGACTTCAACAATAAAAATAAAAATCGAAAGAGCTAGCATTTGCATCATTGATTAGACTAAAGGAGAGAAACCTTTTACACGGAAAGTCAAGAAAGCGTTACACGGAGAAGAGGATATAGCGTTACACGGAGAAAAGGATAAGATATCCTCCAAGAAGAAACCCAAAATTATCAAAACCAGAGCTGACAAAGAAAGAATTATGTCTGCATATCCATAATCCAACACAGGAAACCCTCTAGACTAACCATTAGCTAAACAGCACAACAAAGCTACATAGATAGAACACTTTAAAAATATTCATTTTCTGATCAGTCGTTGCACGGGAAATGTATAATGTTATGAAGTTAGATGAACTATTTGTTTGTATGAATTTTATGAATTCTTTATATTGTTCATAACAGGCAAAAGCATTGCAATTATATGTGCCATTTTTATAGCAACTAAAAATATGAAGATTGGGACAAGAGAGACAAAAAAGTCCTTTAACAGGGAAAATTAGCAAGAAAAAAAATTAGAAGACTGGTATAAGAATTAAAATAGTACTATTCAGGTGACACACCAAATAGCTTAAGTCTATATTTTCCATATTATAAAGATTCTTCCAATTGTACTCATTTACATAATGAAAAGTTTCAACATTCTGATTCTACAATAATTGCTTAATAGTAACTGCATAATTATGATTTTACCAAAACGCTGAATCTAGAAAGCAAGATGTTTACAGTAAAAGTGTAATTTTCAGTTCATGGACCAAAGCATTTCCAAAGTCATTCTTCCAACTCTATGTGTTTGAACCGTCTTTCCGAAGCCAACTTTTGAAACTGCATCTTTGCCTACATGCCCAAGAAAGTCATCAAAATGAGAAATAAAAGAAATAATGATCAAACATATATAAGTGCATCTCCTAAAAAAATAGACCAATTCTGGCATATTTAGGCCTGAGAAGTGGGGGAATAAAATTTATCAATTTTATTCCCTTATCAAACACAAATCTGTCAAAAAGTGGAGCTGCCTCTCCATGCATACGCCCTTTCTTCATGTTATTCAACTTATTACAACCAATTTTCAGATTTATATTCTTAGAATAATGCAATATCTACTGAGGCACCACCAATAATTTAGAAGTTTGTCATGAACTTATGATTTCACCAAGACTCGAGTAACTTATGATGAGTAAGCAAAGTTGAATAATGACTACTTTGGGATAATGATAGATTCAAAGTTCAATTATTCACATCAAACATTCATTCAGTAATGACAGATTTAGCACAAATACTCACCTTCTATGAACCCTCCTGCCCTCTCGCTATGTCTCCTGCATTTAGTGATGACACTACCATGTTTTCTCTCATATGGAGAATGTAAAGGATTCTCTCCCATTTTATTACATAATTAGCTTTTTACTTTTTGAGTGTTGTCAATCTCAGCTGAAATGCAAAAGAAATAATAAAAAAGTGATGAAAGAACATGGAAATAACAGAGCTTGACTTAAACTTCAAAGGTGCGTCCATGGATAATGTCACTGTCTTGCACGCCTTCGTCCTCTCAATAATATATATATCCTAATGACAGATTAAATTTGTAACTTCAAGTTGACGGCTTAAATAAAAAGATTTTATATCCAGATTACAACCTATAAATTGTAATCCATGTATTATATACTTAAATATATCCTCATCTCAGTAGAATCATAATAGTATTGTGGCATTCCTCTTTGCAGTAGAAAGCAATATCTGTAACAAATCTTCAATTAAGGTAGACATAATAAAAAGTGGAAGGAATAGAGCTCATGCAATATTTTATTTAACCAAACCTTTGTCTAAATCATGGATCAGTATTTCCAGATAATTTGGTTGGTGCCTCTATGCTTGAAGGACTTCCAGCCTGCATTACTTCACGAAGTTAAACACATCAAAACTGATAAAACTGAAGGATCCAAAAGATTAGGAGGAAGTGATCTCAGAGAAAAACAAAACTTACAGCAGGTGAAGAACCTATTCTTAGTGCCAAACCTATAATATCAAGAACAGACACTCTCAATAGACCAACATTTGGCCACAAGCAGGCAAGCATCAAAACTTGAACAATCCCTAATTCCCTGCATAAGTTGCATGCAACAGCCTCCACAACCCACGGACGCAAACAAATAAGAAAAAGTAAATAATACATGAAGAACATAAAAGATAAAATGGCTAAGAGACTAAACCGCTCAACCTAACAACTTAGGTTTTCGGTATAAATAGTTCATTGACATGGTATCTCAGAATTCATATCCAAGTGGTATAAATTCTTTATTTGGTTTGCATCTGGCTGCAAATAACCTAACAACTAATGAATGGGCTTCTAGGCTTGGTATGTCTGTTAAACAATGCAACAAACAAAAAACACAAACAAAATAAACAAAAGAAGAACAAATTGGTCTTCAGCGCGCACATGCAAATGTAATTTTATCGTATAAGGACAACTAAAAATCAAACAGAATAAACATAGAAAAAACAGAATCATCCATTAACAATGCCCCTATATGATCCATAACCAATAACTGCAGTCGATACCTATTTATAAGGACAAAATAAACTTATTTATTGGCTTGTCCGAGATATGTGAACCATATATACAATGACTATAATGATACTTTACAATGGAGAAAGTGCATATGCACTTCCACCTATTTGCCCAAGTTATCGCAAAGAATTCAAAATCCACACAAGAGAAAGCATCAGCAAAGTTTTAACCACATTCAGTCTCTGTCCTTAACCAATAAGATTTATTAAAAAAAGTTTCCTTTTCCTCAGTACCAGCCATAATGCTAGACTGGCCAACCTAAGATTGTGCGAAAGGTAAAATATGGTTCTATAAAACTAAGTAATGTGCAGTGTTTCTATCTAAATCACATTTGGTTTCCCAACTTTCTAGTTTGGCCCCTACACTTAATTGACATGAATAAATATTTAAGTTATGGATTCCGAAATTTCTACAAACTACATATATAAATTCTAGCATAAAGCAATTTTGGCATTCTATCATAATATTTTATGCTCACACTTAGCTAACATAAGCAAACATGTGAACTATATTTGAACGGAAGCGGATTGTCAATCCGCTTCCTATTTGAACACTTACTTTCAAAATAAGGAGTGTAAAACTCACTCTGTTAAGGTTTGTGCAAATTCAAGACTGTACTTTAAACAACTTCTTAGCATTTTCATCCGCCATATTACTGGAAAATGGAAGTAAAGAAATTCTCATCAAATATAATTAACTAAAAAAATTCATATACCTGCAAGTTCTCCATCACAGTTGGGTAAGCATCCTTTAGTTCAATAACAACAATGCCCTTTGTAAACTAACGTATCAGGAAAAGCAGCTGTAGTGAGCAGGTAAAACTGGAATGAAAAGGTTTTATTGAACTTTTCAGAGATCTTATACTTTACATTAATCAGCAGTTAAAACCCTGATAAGATGATAATGAAAGCTGAAGAAACAAATAATAGAGAAATATATGTATGTATACAGACCAAGTTTGGGTTTGAAGGCTTAGATCTCTGGACACCCAAAGAAGCAAGGTTGCAGTTAGCTCTCCTACCATCGATTTCCAGAGCGGCATTCACACAAGCTCTCATGGCAGCTTCTGGTTCGCGAAAAGTAACCTAAAATGGAAATAAACATGCATGAATTCATTCACCATGAGCAGATGAAGAATGAAATAAAGAAAGATGAAATTGACAAAGCAAATCTTATTCATAAACTTCATTCATATGGATTTGAGATCTAGTGGTAATAAGAATTCAATAATAGAAATAAGATAGGATTAAAATGAAAGACAATAAGACATGTATTCAATAATAGAGAGAGAGAGAGAGAGAGAAGATAAGAGATGCATACAAATCCATAGCCTTTAGATCTTCCAGTGGCTTTGTCAATGATAACAATAGCCTCCAAGATCTCACCAAACTGCTCAAAATACTTCTTAATGGTCTCTTTCTGAGTCTCCCAAGCCAATCCTCCCACGAACACCTTGGTGTATGTGGTGTCACCAAACTGGCTTGCGAAATTAACTGGAGTCATCTTGAAACAAAATCTCCCTCTGACTCTCTTCTGCTGGATTTGATGATCTTCTTATTATTCTCTGGAGTCAGCTATAGCTAAACTTCTCCTTGTGTTATTATTTTTTTTTTGTCAAACAATGAGTCTATAGACAGATCTACCAAAATTTCTCCTTGATTATATATGCTACAATTTAAATATAATATTTAAATTTTGAAGAGAGCTGCATAAAAGCATTTGTAAGAATGGAATGATGTGATAAGTTACATGGCACGCCATTCTAGTTTCCTCTGAGCAATAAAAAAAATAGACCTGGAATGTAGACTAGAGGAGAAAACTCACCTTAAAGCAGCAGAAAACTCAATAAGAACAGGCTTTTTCTCAAACAGAGGCACACATCGAAGCAAAACCATGTAATAACATTTGAAACTCTGCACATTCACATCATAAGGTTCCAGAATTGATCAAACCCAAAATTACAGAGCAACACTTTGCTAATACACTTAACTTAAGCATAAAATATCTTATATTGAATTCCAAAAAAAAATCTATTACACTTGAATATGTTTGCGAGTGCTCACCCTTATGATCCGGCGGCCAAGCAAAAGGCTTTCCAGTTGCAGCCTTCTGGCATGTTTGCAGGCAAGATAGGTTCCAGAGAAACATCTCAAGGCAGTCTTGAAGCGGTTGAGAAACCCAACACAAGCGGTTGAGAAACATCTCAAGGTAAATGTATGAGTTTTTCCTTTTTTCCTGGGAAAAGATGGCTTTTCCTTTGACCAGTTTTCAACCCACACTGAATAAAAAATTATTAAATAGCTTAAAGTCATCCACAATGCGACACCTCAACTATCAGTGTGTATCTACAGTGTGGAGGGGTTTCCCCCTTGAAATGTTTATTAATGGCTGGACTTTTGCCAAACTTGGGGTTAAAGTCTTCTCTAAAATTTAAATGTTCATCATAGAAATCGGAAGTAAACTCAAATTTTTGGAGTGAAATATGTACTTTAAATGTAATTCCTTGCAAGTGATCTAGGGCCCCTCTTGCCTCAGCCTGAGGCCTGAGCTCTTTCTGTATTTCTCCAATTTAATTGCATTCAGTTATGATTTTTTCTATAACTTGGATTGTCAAACATTTAGTCATCTAGTAGAATGGTGCTTATATTAAATATGGCTGGTAAGTCCATTCTTTCTTTCAGCAATGAGAACTGAAGAGAGGCCCAGAGGTCAGGTTACCAAATTTGTGAGTGGGGATGATTTTGAGGATGACTTCATGATAGATGACATATATAGTGGCGACAAGAACAACTCCTCACAGTCAAAAGATGGTCATGAAAAACATAAGAAGAAGGGCCCTCAAGTTGTAAACTTTTTCTGATGACACATTTCTTTTAATGTATTGTGTGGATATTGGTTCCCGCATTCAAATTTTCGTCTTCTATACCTAAGCGTTTACAAGGCCACTACCATTTCTTGCAATATGCAGAATCACTTCCAGAATGAATGTAAACTTTTTGCAACTTTGAGTCAGTCGCCTCAGTTTGGAGAAGTGACAAGAATACTGAATGCACAGCTTCATATTGTTGATCATTAATTCTACTGTTCTTTCAAAAAGGGAGCTAACAATGTAACTATTTTTTGAAGGTATGGTTACTAGTTTGCTAGGAGCGTTCATTTATTAAGGATGGTTATTCTTGTATTATTTTAATTGCTTAACATTTTTCGGGATAATAATTCGTGATTTTGAGTTGCTACAAAACTGTTATGGTCAAAAGTACTTTCCAAAGGACCAATCAAACTTTTGGAGCTGGCAAATTCGCCAAATTCTTGAACAAATTAAGAGGATAAGCGTTTTATTTAGTGAATAATAAAAGATAAAAACAATAATACACGTTGAGCAAATGTTCAACAAAAATAAGTAAGGAAAAGGGTAGGTACCTTTCATTACTCTAACGTTTAAGGAAGAGATGGTGTAAAATGAATGCAATAAGCCACTAACAAAGCCCAACATAATGTGTATGAAAAATGTTTTGTTGGGAGAAACAAAACTCACTTTGATGATCTTTATGTCTCGAAAGAGATTAGTTTTCGACTATTTGTTGATAATACTTTGTCACACATCTAAAACGAATGCAATAACCCTAAAAAAACTAACCTCATGGTTCATGCAATTATTTATGGCAAGATGGAGTCTGGGTCAATTTGGTCTTTTTCATGTGCCTTGTAAAGAGCATTCTAATGCCTTTCCTGGCTCTTAACACTGACCTTGCGTGTTTCTAAGGATGAGACATTCTTTTTGCTATGGAATATGTTAACTCTTTTAGGAACATTAATTAGGCTTCACCTTATCGGACCTAAATCCTGATTCAAGTCGTTAACTACCAAAGGTTAAGGGCATGTTTGATTTATCGTTACAAACGTACGTTTGCCCCAAAGGAACTCTATAGATATTTTGCCTCAAACGTACGTTGGAATTACCCAACTGTAAACCAAACATGTACTAAGTCGTTTCCTTAATTGGCTCATTTGCCACGATGCTTTGCCTACAAATGAGCTACATGCAAAGAGAGGTTTGGGGGAATGTCCTTTGCAACCATTGAAACTAGTTTGCATGCTTTGCGTGATTGCACCAAGGCAAGGACAATACGGACAAATGTTGGATTTGTCCACTTACTTGGGTTTTTTCACCTGGCTCTTGGGATTGGGTACAAGCTTTCTCCTCCCATAACATGAATATCTTATTTTTGTCAACGCTATGGTGGTTGTGGATCAAGCAAAATTCAGTGGTTTTCTCCGATGAAGAGCTTCCAGACTTAGAGGTGATTTGGAGAATCCACATGTCATTTGAAGACGTTAAACACAACTCATTTCAGAATGCCAATGCTCCCTGAACCCCCTGCCTGTGGGTTGGACAAGGTCGAGCTCGGAAGTGGTTAAGGTGAACATTGATGGAAGTTGTTTGGGTATTATAAGTAGAGCGAGTTTTGGAGGCTTGTTGTGTTGAAGTGTAATTCAGTTTGTTAGTGCTAGTTAAGGTTAGTTAAGGGTTTGTTAGTTAGTTAAGTTGTTATAACTAATAAGTGATCAATAGTCCATGTGAGAATTAAATGTATAGAGCAATATAATTATGTGCTTATGTGTAATAAATGTGACATAAAGAAAGTGCAATCATAGTGAAAGTGTGATCAATAAAATTTAGAGCGTTCGTGTCACGACCCAACCTAGGCGCCCCGGACCGGCCAGAATGGAACTCCATTGTTCCATTCTCAAGGCCTTTCAAGAACGTATAGGTCACATCATAGCAAGATATGTAACACATCAATAGTAATTATCAGAGTAAACGATTATACAAAACATAAGCCATGGCGGCCCTGAGTTAAAATACCGAAGTTTTAAAAAAAGAAACAAACCAAAAGAGTTTACCAATCATAAGGAGATTGAAAACTCTAAAATAAGGAGATTTTCCATATGACAAAACCAATCAAAAGGAACCAGCAGTAGCTACCCAAGCACTACACACGTGCGAGGATTTCCTAAGATGACTTCCTTCATGAAGTACCTGAATCTGGACCAAAAGGGCGGGGGTGAGTCCCAGAACTCAGTGGGGGCTAAACAAAACATAACATCAAATAGTATAACACATATAACCATATATTTAAGCATATGCCAATATGTAAATTACAACGTACGAAACCATACATAGCTGATCATTTCTTGGCATGATGTCAATTTAGCATTGGGCAAGATGCTTGTGTATCCCCTTGGAGTTGTTCATTAGAGTCTCCCACTCTGACGGTCGCATTTCTATTCTGGTCGAAACTGCTGACCGGCAAGTGACCTCGGTCACTACACAACATCCCTCCAAACTCCGGGGTTGTTCACTAGAGTCCCCTTCTCCAGCGGTCACATTTATACCCTGGTCGTATCCGCTAACCGGTCGGATACACCAAGTCTTGCTCAATGTCCAAAACCAAACCCCTTTTCATATGCATGGCATGTTCATGCAAATCAACTCATAATATCACATCTTCACTATGTGCCTCAACATAGCTTACATAACCATTATAACGGTAATCAATAAATTTCATAATGATCTCAATCATAAATACATGTAGACAACATTATAGCCATTTCATTCACAAATTAGAAGCGTCTTACCAATTAGTTTCAACACTTGCTTTATACGCAAATACATAGTTGAGTTAATAGACCTTACCATGACATTTGTCAATAATTTCACGGCAAACCTTGTTCACCACAATAAGCATTTGTTTCACTTTCGAAGCTTAAAACTCAATTTACAAAAAGTACAATAACCTCATAACTCAATAAACACGTGAATAAAAGGTCACTGCCCATAAACCATCATAAACATAGAACACAACAATAATTCACATATACATCTACTTCATTTTTACTTAATTACTTGCTTCATAATACTTGTTTACATTGACCGTCTTAACTAACGCTCCTTATCGTATTTAGCACAATTACTCAGTAACGCTCGCAACTATACTCTCTTCTTTTCATAAGAACCAACTTAATCATAAGGAAGGACCATTTTTATATTCAACAAGAATATAAACATTGACTATCCCACTTTAAACAAACACTTGTACTACATAACAATCCTACCACTACATTTGTCTAATTCATCATCATATAGCTTCATTCCAGTTTTCATACATTCCTTTTCACCCCTTTGTGTTTCGTAATCTCAGATCCTATAAACATAGTCCGCAATTATATTCCTCTCCTTTGATATTATTACTTAAACCAACTAAAAATAAGTCCTTCACGACCCTCAAACACATTCTCACATTAATCAATCATACTCAAGATTATAAGGCAACACCAGTTATACTTCTCTTAATTACACATGTCCTAACCCTACTTATAATAGCATTAAAGCAGTATTATCATGTTGTCTTTCAAATCTCTCATTTTATTGGCACATCATAACTATCCCGTCATATATATATGTTCGACATTTCATCAACTTATTTGTTACCCCACACTATGACTCAAAGAACTTTAACGTATAGTTCATCAATTTTTACGATTCAAATCATCCATGCTCATACCTCTACACACATGCCACTTCATGACAATTTTTCTTTTATCACCAATTTCACCGTAATCTTTGCTAACATGTTTTTAATAAACCTCCCTTAATATTATAGTACTTCACATTTGATTTACTTTGTTTACACTCATTGTAATTCCTTACCTCTTCAACAGCAAGAGTGGAGAAACACAGAAGCCTGCTATTTGGTATTGGCGCTCAGCGCAGGTAAAGTGGCGCTCAGCGCAGGTGTAACATCCTAAAATTCTAATATACTTATTTTAATAAAAAGATTAAGTTGTTATGGGTTTTAGTATAGAAAATTGTTAGGATAAGAAACTATTGAAATTGTTTATTAATTAAAAAAAATAGAAAACAATATTGGAAAGATTAAAAAAAAAAAAAAAACACAAGAAAGAGAAATAGTGGGCCTTGATTTGAGAGAACAAGGAAGGATATATAGGAAAGCTTCACGTACAGGGTTGATTATTCTAAATGAAAAGTAAAGACCTATTTGGTTCTAAGTAGTGCAGTGCCGCATAGCCATAGCAACGTAAAAATACTGAGAACGATATTTGCGATGCTGAGAGGGCATGGTTTTACGTCATTAGATGGAATAATAACGTCAGTAAAGAGATGAATAATTCTTGCTGGAACATTAGGATTTGCCATAGATAATTTTTGGAGCTTTTGGAGGTCTACGAGAGGTGAGTAGAAATACTCTTTCTCACCCTTTCCATGGTGCAATTTGTCTTGGGGTTTAGGTTATGCTTTAAAAACACGTTTTTTAGAAAATAATCCTGATTTGGTCAAACCCTGATTTTATAAATTTGGGGGTTTTCCTTCTAAGGTGTTTCTGCTGTTAATTAAATATTTATTATTGAGATTGATGATATGATTTATATGACACATAAGTGATTTGGTTGAATTGACATGCTATATATGTACTATTTGATGATAATTGTGATATTGACATGATTCAATAACTGTTAATATGTTGAATGTTGTCTGCTGCAATACCGCCTATGATAGGGGTATCAAAAGTAACATTGCCAATGAATTGGTGTGTCGAAATATGAAATACCGCCATGATGGGGTATCGAAAGTAACATCGCCACACGTTGGGATGTCGAAATGAGTAATACCACCAGTGTACAATGGTTGGTATCGAAATATGTAATGTCACTGAAGAGAAGGTGACATCGAAATACCTTCATGAGTAAGGTAGGCAATGGGACGCCATTGTTATGCGTAGTTTGAAAGTCATATGACCCATAATTATGTTGAGAATAATTGATATGTATATTAATTTATGATATACTTGTTTATGATGTGCTGCTGAATGTTTATGGTTATTATTTGAGTTTATAATATTTATTGAATTATTTTGAAAATAGCGGGTACCATGGTTAGTTTTTCCGGTTACCGCGCCGGCTGAGAACAACGCTTTTGTGAAAACCTTTTATAAATGTATTTCTATTCATTGGGATTATAAATCTCATTAGTAGTGTTGTCTTCAGAGACTGAGGACGACCCTGTTGAGCAGCCAGACGCTTGAGGATTTTGTTCTAGTAGTATCTTGGGTTAGTGTGTCATGGCATATGCCAGGAGGATTTTTAATACCGTTTATTTATTTATTTATGCGAGTAGTAATAGACGCCCAGTTATTTGGTTTAAAACTTATTATGTACTTTTGTTTATTGGATTGGTTTAAACAATTATTTTGGATTAATATTATATTATGAACTTATTCAGTATTTGTTAAGGGATTTTTTTTTAATTACCTTGTTCTACTTAAATTATTATCTTGGGTTACTAATGTAACGAGGGGCGTTACAGCAGGGGTCGAATTTTCAGGTCTTGCTCTCGGGTACTCCAGCGCTCAGCGCTAGTTTTTGGGCACCCAGCGCTGGATATCAGTCCTTCTCTGTCATCCTAGCGCTCAGCGCTGGGTTCCTGGCTCCTAGCGCTGGCGCAATTTCTGCAGAATCGCAGAAACACGAGTTCTGCAGAAATCCAACCATTTCAATGCACAAAAATAACTCGAATACATGAAGAAAAACTCAAAACTTTCTGTATATCATCATACTTGACTAACCAAACAACATTACTCATATATATCAACAACATCAAACTGATTTAACACAATTTTCATATAAAAAACACAATGTCATATCCTAAAATCCCAAATTATCATACCTCCAAATTTTTCCTAAAATACATCATCAATCCAACCTTAAATCTAAACCCCTCACCTTGTTTGACGTTCTTGAGTCTCTACTTTCTTTCTTCCTATGCCGTTGTTACTCTTTCATCTTCTCCTTCTCTTTTCCCCTTTATTCTTCTCTTCTTGTTCTTCTTGTTCATCTTCTTCTCCTCTTGTCTCCATCATTTGTTCTCTTCTCCTAGGGTTGCCAATGACTGCCCATCCTCTTTTATCTAACTATTTATACCTCGTTACTTTTACTGAAAAGCCCATGATGTTAAGTTAACTCATAACCTAACACTTGGATAGAAAGGGAAATATGTCCATATCTTTATCATGAAAACCATCTTATTTTATTTGTATTTCTTATGTACATTAATATTATTTTATTATTTTATTTATTTACACTATACTAATATTCTCATGTTATAAATAATTAATAACATGCCAAACAAATTTGAAAACTTTCCTCTATATTTATATATATTTTTTTAATTACACCTTATGCCATTTTTGGCGGGTTTTACAGTTCTTCCTTATTCTCTCCCTCTTTCAATATTCTCTCTAAACAATTGCTTGTGCTCGTGTTTCAAATGGAGAATGGATCTCGGGATTCAAAGGCTCTATTGGAAATGTAAGTATTCTGTTGGCAGAGCTGAAGGTGATTCAACATGGCTTGCGCTTACGCTGGAATAATGGGTTTCACTGTGTTTTTTTGTGTGAAAAGGACTCACTGGAACTTGTTCGTTTGGTAACCTCGCGTTTAGAAGAGTTCCACCAATTTGGTATGGTCATAGCCGATATTCAGCATTAGATACGTACGTAGAGATTAGGATGTCCAAGTTGCACATATCTTCAAGGATGCAAATGCTTAGGCAGATGCCCTTGCTAAGAGTGGTGCTGCTGGGGATCATCCAATTTAGATTCTGTTGAGCCCTCCTCCTGTTCTGCTTCAGGTCCTAGTGGTTGATGTTGCTGGTGTTATTTTTCTGAGAAATTAGTTTTGTGTTTTGCTTTTTTGTTCTTTACCTTATGTATTAAAAAATATATATTATATTATTAGGGATAAATATGTCTGTATAAGAAATACTCATTTTATTTCTTTCCATTTTTCTATCGAATCAAACAAGTGGAGATAAAACTCAACTTTTCTTTCTCTTCTACTTCTCTCCTACATTTTTCAATTCAAATAGGTTAAAAATCTATTCATTTTCTATTCATTCTCTCTTCTCTTTTACTGATTTCCTATGCTTCCTTTCTAATCCAAACAAAACATTAAGGTCCAAAAGGGGCAACAAACTGGCTTGGATTAATGTTCGATGAAGGTTGAAAATGTTTATATTTCCAATGAATCCCTTAACGACTTTAAAGTTTTAATCAACTATCAATTATTTGTTGAAGAATTTGAGTGCCAAGAAATTATAAATGGCCATTCACTTAAAATGGTTTATTAATTCTAGCATAAAGTATATCTGTGTTACCTTATTGAGGTATATTAGTTGAATTTGCTAACTAGTGTCTTAAGGGTGTCCATTAAGAAGTCAATGAATTAAGTTTTTTTTTTGAGAAACTAAGTATCATTTTCAATCTATTAAATGCCTCACTTCCTTATAAAGATTTGCCATTTTGATTTTCTTAATGAGTGTAGCAAAAGTTGGTTAGCAATAGCTATATTTGTTTCCACAATTTTATATTCTAAATGTTTTGTTTGGTTTGAGAAAGAAAATGGAACGAGAGAAGATAAAAAGAAATGTGTATAGAAAGAAAGTAGTGAGAAAAGGAAATTTGATATTTTAGATAAAGGAGCCGCTCAAAGATGAAGTATAATTTGATATTTCACACTATTCTATCTCCTTCATGAGAGCTTTGCTTTTTGCGTGGGTTCCACCAATGTTTTTTTTCCTCTCCACGACGAAACAAGAGGAAACTAGGAATTATTTGTTTTCTATCCTACTTCCACTCAAACCAAAGAAAGTGCTAGGATAGCGTTTCGTACAAGTTATATTTTAGACAAAATAGGTTGATTGGTCCTATACGTTTTTTTACGCTTCACATTGGTGCTATAAGTTTTATTTTTTTTTTTAAATTTGTTCTACATGTTATGTTCTGTTTTCACGTTAGTCATTTCCGTCAATTTCGACTTCATGACGTTTGATCAAAAGCCACGCGTCGTACTAACGTGATAGTCACGTCACGTCAAAACTAACGACGTTAGGTCAAAATTGACAGAAAAGACTAATATGGAAATAGAATATTATGTGTAGAACCAATTTGAAAAAAATAAAACTTATAGTATCAATATGAAAAGTAAAAAAAAAAACGTATAGGATCCATCAATCTATTTTGCTTGTATTTTAATATTCCCGAAAATGTAGACATGAGAATAAAAATTACTCATGTCTGGAATAGATTTTAAAAAACTATTCATAAAGATAAAATATGCTCAAGAATAAAATTAATGAATAAAAGTTAAAAATTCTATTCCTATGTGAAGATGAAAAAAAATATTCATATGAATGAGATTCTTAATATAGTTTACTTGACAATATAGTATTATGTTCAATAAGAAGTCGCTGGTGGCTAGGACCATACTCTTTTATTTTTATTATTGAGATATTTTTAGTAGACGCTCGGATTTTGAGATAATTCATTTTATTTATATAAGGATTTATTACTATTATTTTCTTTTAATAAGTATTGAGATATTTTCCGACTCTTATATTTATGAAAATTTTATTTAGCTATATTTAAATGATAAATTTATTTTTGATTACTAATATAACGAAAGATATTACACATATGAATGAGATTCTTAATATAGTTTACTTGACAATATAAAATATTCCATCAACTAACCGTGTGGTTTATTTTTAAGGAAAAAAAAGAAATTAGAGTAGATAAAACCCGCAGTAACCCTAGCTGTGTGGCCTCACCTCAGTTGCATCGTCTATAAGTCGGTTGGCCGTCATCATCCTCAACCCAAACGAAGATTCCAAATTCTGAATTCATCATCGTGTTGAGAGAAAATCGAGGTACAGAGAGGATAACCCTGTAGAAGCGTCACCTTCTCCTGGACAGAACACCGATAAGAAGAGGAGAAAGAAGAAAAACAAATGCGATCCTGAAACGCCAATGGAAAAAGGGGCAGAAGCATATGAAGGTAGTGAGGTAAGCCCTAATTACGATCCCGTAGACACAGCGATTTCAATAGTCCCTGAAATTAAACAAGTTGGTAATGCGGTTGCATCTCCTAAACTTGAACCACCAATCTCAATTGCTGTAGAACAGAATGCAATTACTGTAGAGCATTCTAAACTTGAATTAGCAGTAGAACCAGGAAAGAAAAAATGGGTAGAAGTAGGACACAATATTGAAGCTACTGCACAGAACCCTGAAAAAGACACAACCTTGGAGAAGGAAAAGAATAATGTGCTCAAGCCTCAAGGAGCAGAACCCAATCATGTAGAGCACCTTCAATTGTGCTCCCCTGTTGAAGGTGATGCAGAGCATCCTCAAGTATTACACCAAGAAAATAATGAAGTTAATGCAGGGAACACTCCAATCTGCCCTAAACCTGAATCAGCATTCCCAGTAATCCATGAAAAGAGGAAAGAGGCAGAACCAAGTGAACCATATGCAGAACACACTCAACCACAACCTTGCTCTAAACAAGACCCAGCACCTCCAGGAGATCAAACAACTCCAATTCAACTGAGCAGAAGGCAAAGAAATAGAAAAAGAAGAAAAGGAATCATTTGCTCAGAAGAAAAGGTAGAGAACCAAATGAATCCATTGCAGTGTTCCCTCAACCAGATTCAACCACACCCAGCAATCCCAGTGGACCAAGAAAATAATGAAGGAGCAGAACCTCCTCAACTTAATGTAGGGAACCCCCCAGTTAGCTATAAACCCAAATCAGCACTCCTAGTAATTCTAAAAAAGAAGAAAGAGGCAGAACCAAATGAACCAAATGCAGAACGCCCTCAACCACAACCTTGCTCTAAACAAGACCCAACACCCCCAGGAGATCAGACAACTCCAATACAACTGAGGAGAAGGCAAAGAAATAGAAGACGAAGAAAAGGAATCACATGCTCAGAAGAAAAGGTTGAGAACCAAATGAATCTATTGCAGTGCTCTGTCAACCAGATTCAACCACACCCAGCATTCCCAGTAGACCAAGAAAATAATGAAGAGGCAGAACCTCCTCAAGTTAAAGCCAGGAACCCCCCAGTCTGCCCTAAACCTGAATCAGCACTTCCAGTAAACCTAGAAAAGAAGGAAGAGGCAGAACCAAATGAACCACATGCAGAACACCCTCAACCTCAACCTTGCTCTAAACCAGACCCAGCACCTCCAGGAGACCCAACGACTCCAATACAACTGAGCAGAAGGCAAAGAAATAGAAGACGAAGAAAAGGAATCATGTGCTCAGAAGAAAAGGTAGAGAGCCCAATGAATCCATTGCAGTGCTCCCTCAACCGGATACAACCACACCCAGCAATCCCAAAATGCCCTAAACCAGTAGAAACCATAATTGACCAAACAATCCCAGTAAGTCCAGCAATCCCAATAGACACAAAACAGAAGACTATGGAGAAAGAGAGGAAGAGTACACTAGATGGGGTAGAATCCAACGAACGCAATACCGAACCACCTGAAACCCTGATTCAGACAGCTATAAGCCCTATAGCAGCACCCCCAATAGGCCCAGCAATCCCAACAGACCCACAACAGAAGATGACGAAGAAAAAGAGGAAGAGGGGAAGGAAAAGTGCGCTCAAAAGCGAAGAGGAAAAACCCGACAAAAACAATGGCAAGCCAAATGAAACCCCAGTCCTGAGATCTATGTGCCCAATAGCAGTTACCCCAATAGACCCAACAATCCCCATAATCCCAAGAGACCCAGCAACACCAATAGACCCAGAACTGAAGATGACAAAGAAAACGAGGAAGAGGAAAAGGAAAAGTGCACTCAAAAGCAAAGGGGAAGAACCCAACAAACCACAAGAAACTCCAGTTCAGAGATCTATTTGCCCTATAGCAGCTACCCCAATAGACCCCAACAAACCACAAGAAACCCCAGTTCAGAGATCTATTTGCCCTATAGCAGCTACCCCAATAGACCCCAACAAACCACAAGAAACCCCAGTTCAGAGATCTATTTGCCCTATAGCAGCTACCCCAATAGACCCCAACAAACCACAAGAAACCGCAGTTCAGAGATCTATTTGCCCTATAACAGCTACCCCAATAGACCCGACATTCCCGATGGACCAAACAATCCCAATAAATCCAGCAACACCAATAGACCCAGAACAGAAGATGACAAAGAAAAGGAGGAAGAAGAAAATGAAAAGTGCACCCAAAAGCCAAGGGACAGATCCTGACCAACACAATGCTGAACCAAAAGTTGAAACCCCGCTTCTGAGAATTAAAGGACTCACAGTCTCTAAAGTTTCCTTTAAATGGCCCACTGAAACTTCCATGGTATGTAACAAGATCTTTAGATTTAGTTTGAGTAACTGTATTCAGTGTTACTCCGACCTGTGATAATCTTAAGCAGTTCCCAAAGAATGATGCTATTTTTTTCTTTGAAATTGATACAATTGGAATCAGCCATTGTAGTGTATGAATGTTAATTTGTTATTTCCAGAGAAAAGACGAAGCTACACCTGCTGAAACCTGGGTTCAGAGAACTAAAGGACTTAAAGTCATTAAAGTTCCCTTTAAACAACACGGTGAAACTTCCATGGTATGTAACAAGATCTTTAGATTTAGTTTCAGTAGCTGTATTCAATGTTACTCTGACCTGTGATAATCTTAAGCAGTTCCCAAAGAATGATGCTATTTTTTTCTTTGAAATTGATACAATTGGAATCAGCCCATTGTAGTGTATGAATGTTAATTTGTTATTGCCAGAGAAAAGACGAAGCTACACCTGCTGAAACCTGGGTTCAGAGAACTAAAGGACTTAAAGTCATTGAAGTTCCCTTTAAACAACACGGTGAAACTTCCATGGTATGTAACAAGATCTTTAGATTTAGTTTCAGTAGCTGTATTCAATGTTACTCTGACCTGTGATAATCTTAAGCAGTTCCCAAAGAACGATGCTATTTTTTTCTTTGAAATTGATACAATTGGAATTAGCCCATTGTAGTGTATGAATGTTAATTTGTTATTTCCAGAGAAAAGGCGAAGCTACACCTTCACCTGCTAAAACCTGGGTTGAAAGAACTAAAGGACTCAAAGTCATTGAAGGTCCCTTCAAACAACACGGTGAAAGTTCCATGGTATGTGACAAGATCTTTAGATTTAGTTTCAGTAGCTGTATTCTATGTTACTCTGACCTGTGAATGTGATAATCTTAAGCAGTTCCCAAAGAATGATGCTATTTTTTTCTTTGAAATTGATACAATTGGAATTGGCCCATTGTAGTTTATGAATGTTAATTTGTTATTTCCAGAGAAAAGACAAAGCTACACCTGCTAAAACCTTGGTTGAGAGAACTAAAGGACTCCAAGTCATTGAAGTTCCCTTTAAACAACACGGTGAAAGTTCCATGGTATGTAACAAGATCTTTAGATTTAGTTTCAGTAGCTGTATTCACCTGTGATAATCTTAAGCAGTTCCCAAAGAATGATGCTATTTTTTTCTTTGAAATTGATACAATCGAATTAGCCCATTGTAGTGTATGAATGTTAATTTGTTATTTCCAGAGAAAAGGCAAAGCCACATCTGCTAAAACTCGGGTTCAGAGAACTAAAGGACCCAAAGTCATTGAAGTTCCCTTTAAACAACAGGGCAAAAGTTCAATGGTATGTATGGGTTCATAGATTTAGTTTCAATAGTTGTACTCTATGTTGCTCTAGCCTGGAAAAATCATAAACAGTTCCTAAATAATGTCTTTTTTTACTTATTTTTTCCCTGTTTGAAGTTGATACAATGAGAATTAGTCCATTGTAATGTATAAGTGGTAACTTGGTGTTTCCAGATATGTCGGGCATGCCAACAGCCTGGTCACAAATTCGAAGGTTGCCCAAGGCTGAAATGTCTCTCCATGGATGAGGAAATTTGCTTCTTTTGTGGGGAAATTGGGCACTCACTTGGAAAATGCTCGGTGTCTAAAGCAGGTATGCTAAAGTTTTAATGCTTTGTATGATGTGCTTATATTGCCCTTTCCAATATGAAAACTGTATTAAAGTTGTATGTTGCATGGAAATTGTTAATTTGACAGTTTTTGGTTGAAATTTACATATCATCAATGCATGGTGATTATAATCTGAGTGAAAGAGTTTATCTGATTGCTTAAACTTACTTCATAACTTAATATTGTTGGCAATTGGTGAGATCTTATGTGATGGATAATTATTTATATTTTGCACTATTAGCATAATTTTTTAGTTATTCACACAGAATAGATACCTTACTTAAGATTTATAGACTTTGGTATAACTAGGGAAAATACATTATATCTTTGGACATAAAATCTGCTAGTGTGGAACTTATACTAAAGAGCTGAGCTGATTCTCAGGTTAATTATTGTATAGTTAAATAATCACTTATTGTTTCTTCAATGGCTGAGTTCTTTTACTGAATAATATGATGTTCTAGGAAAATTTGTTCATTGTGCTTCATACACCCTATTCCAATGAATCTTTTATCTGAGGTAAATAAATACAGTGATTGAAGAAGTCTAGAACATATTGTGGCTATAAAAGCTGACCTGATTTTAGGTTTTGTTCCTTACATGTAGGCAAGTATTTTGAATAAATTGTTTAAGATTTACCTCTTCTTTTAGTCATATTTTGGCTTTGTTGGTAACTTGGTATATTATTGCCTATAGTATGATTCTGAGAGAGGTAGATACGCGAAATTTGCATTCATGTATATCCACCTGTTATCTAGGATTATCACTTGTTTCAAAGGTTGCCATAGGGTTTTGATGTTATCCATTGGGAGCTATATGGATAATATGAATTATGTAGATTGAGAGATGCATGCATGTATGTGCATATGCTATTAAAAAAAAGATAACCATATCTCGGTCTATTATTTTCTCTACCAACAACGGCATAATTTTACACTTCTATTGTTTTAGGAAAGATTTCTTTGTTTTTCCCTATCCATTTGTCCAAATTGATTGTCTTCATTAAAGCTTCCCTTTATAGGCCTTGATTCATCTCAAGACTTTATGTACTATTGCTTTGTCCAAATTTCTGCCTCTGATTGGATGGGACCTTGTGAGAATGAAATGCTTTGTGGTTGGTTGCAAGTTATGGGATTCTGCTTTAGTGAAGATTGAAGAATAAGATATTGTATTGCTTTTGGCTTACTTTGTTCCATACTTGATATGATGTAATTCTTTTTTTGAAAGTACTTTTAAATCATATAAAAAGGTATTGTTATAATGATGTTTGTGAAAATCTTTGTGAAGCAGTTTTTGATTTTACCCTTGCTAAAGTAATTGAAGGGATTTATTAATCTTTTTCTTTTGGGGTGTTTTGTTCATCTCAGAATTATAAATACAATATCGTATTCTCTGGTTATGTGCTCTTTCCTTCGTCCTCAGTAATAATTTTTTCTCCTTTTATAAATTGAAAGTATATAAATACTGAAAATATTTGTAAATAGTTTTTTGGTGATTATACAAGTTTATTACTCCTTTTGGCAATTACGGAAACTGTGACACTTGTCATCATTTGTTGAACTGGCAGTAGAGGCTACTTCCTTCCTTCCAAGGGGATGTATTTCTCTCCTTTGTTACAGTATAATCTTCACATATCTATTATGGTAACTGGCTTCGCTCAGTGTTCTTTCAACTGCTGTCTTTTGATTCAAAATTGTTTCTTGGTGATGCAGGGGGAGGAAGGTTTGCTAAGTGCTTATTCTGTTATGAACAAGGACATTTCAGCAACAACTGCCCTCGAAATGGTCATGGAATTGATCCAAAGGTATTATTGTCTATTATTTGGACTTAATTGTCATATTATTGTTTCATTATCCTCAATCCTCACAGCATCTTCCTTTTAAGCCAACTCTAATCTTTTCTTACAATGGTATTCCTTAGGCTGTTCCAGCTATTGGGCCTATCTTCAAAAGTAAGTCTTTCTACAAGAAACTCGATCAAATTTTCCTTTTTCCTTTTTGATTTTGATATTATTTTTTATCATCTATGTCGATGTAGTTTTCAAAACATTTCACTGCTGCTAATCCCTGCCTTGTGGCTGTTGAGCTGCAATTACATCCAGTCTGCAGTCGAAAATATAAAACTTCTGGTCAAAATCTTAACTCCTACGGTCAGTTTGGTATGGAGGAAAAAATGGGAGTAAAAAATTCATGGATAGTTTTGAATACAAATTACAAATAAATGTGTAAAACTTATCCTTGTTGTTCTTACCTTCAGTTTCACCCATACCAAACTGACCCCTAGAAGTATGGACACGCACACCATGTCTGGTTAACAGTTCGTTTATTAGCTAGGAGATACTGCACCTGCTCCAAAAGTTGAAATACTTTGGAATGTTGTATACTGGTTCTAAATATATACTATTTTTCTAGTCATGAAACATCTTGGAATAGATAATTGAGTTGGTTAAGTTGCATGTTCTTGATATCTTGGATTGTTGTTGACTCTAGCTGATTCCACTTGGTTTTTGCTGTTAAGCAAATAGTTTGCGCTCGAGCATCATGGGATGTACATAGCATCATTTGCGTAAAACAGGCTTCTACACGGGTTTTATTAAGAACCTATTCAATTATATGATATGTCTATTTGTGCTAGTGTAGTTCCTGGTTGTTGTTTGCGGTTTCGTTCATTGACAAGTGTTGTTATAACAAAGGGGACCTGTCCATGATTGTTTAATGTTGGACTTAGGGCACATGTTCTAACGTGGGGTATAAGTTTTTTCCTCAGGAACTAGTCCCTCTCTTGTGCGGAAATTGAAAATAATTATTTTTTTACGTGCTTTGGATGTAATTTCTCACAAATGATTTATGGTGTCACTTGTCTTTAATCCTGAGGGACCTATAAATTTCCTATTTCGGTGCCTTCTGCATTAATTGCTTCTGATATATCTTGCTAAGCATTCTGTTGATGTTAAGGAAGGGTGCTCATAATTATTATGTCTGACAAATGTTCCATTATTTGCTGCAGCAGTGGAAACTGAAGAAAAGTCCGTTGCTGAAGTTACAGCTATATGAGCAGGGATGACTTGCATAAATGCACGTATTTTCGTGAACCTCGGTTCCTCGACCTTGTGGTTTGATGATTATGTAGCATGTCTGGGAGGCATGGTTTCCCAAATTTATAGATAAAATTCCCTATATTTATGTAACAGAAACGGTAATAATCTTTTCCACCATTTTGGGTTTGGAAGTTTTAATTATCAAAGTTTGTTAATCTTTTAAAATTAGGGACAGCTTCCATATTTTTTTTATGTTTTTTCTAAAATCTAAACATGTTTGACAGACATAATTTAGGGAGTTACTAGTTTAGAAGCTCGTGTCACATACGCAATAATTGAAATTGTTCTTTTAAGCTTCAGGTTGCTTTTTGGCTACAATTTTGTAAAGAGAGAGAGTAAGAGAATAAAACAATAAACTAATGTTGTCGTTTAAATATCACCACTCTTTTCTAAATTGATTAACCCTAACTTAAGTTAGTTGGTGTTGTTGACACTCCAGTTTGCCACTCCTTCTGTTAATTACTTGAAACTTTAATTACCTAAAATATCACTTATTTATTTAAGTTGGTTTAATTATACAATTGGTATACTATATGGAAATTTTCAAGTACGATCCTAAATTAAAAAGGTATATAATTAGGTCCATAAACATATAAATTTAAGCTTGATGATGTGAACATGACATATATTTCTTTCTGGTTTATGTCCTTGAACTATTTAGGTATTTTCAAGTAGATTCATAAATTAAAAAAGTTTTTAATTAGGTCATTGCACTTGATGCACACGTTGATAGTGATATACGCATTGATATGCATTGCTCACTGATATTGCATAATAGCATTGATTTGTTACACACCGATACTACGTTGCACATACTGATATATTGATTTGCACATTGATACTTATATGCACATATTGATATATTGATAAGCACACGGATATTGCACTACATACACTGTTATGTACTGATATGCAAGACATTGATATGCAACTAACTAATATACATTGATACATTACTAACTTACCTACATTTGGCATGATCATATATCAGAACAAATGAACAAAATATCAATACAAATGAACAATAATGGCAGACATACCTTCTGTAATTGAGCACCCAATAAATCTGCTTCGGGGGTGGATGGCGAACTTTGAGACATTTTCACAACAAGATGTATTAAGATGAAACAGAGGAGGGAAGGGTGGGAGTTGCTAATTCGGTGGAGAGAAGATGCAGAACGTGAAATGGAGATTGGGGAAGTGAGAGGTTGCTCAAGATGGAAGGGAAGCAACCTCCCACCCTTGGATTATAGGCAAGCTCCATCACCTAAATTGTTAATGCCAACAAACAGGTTGAAAAGATGTTCATTTTCAGTAGAATTATATGTATAAGCTTTCCCTAAATTTGTGTGCTATGCATCGAAAAGAACAATCATGATAAGGATCTATCAAATTATATGAATAATTTCCAATTAGAAATTTTTTTAGTTTAAGAACCTACTTGAAAATTCCTAATAGATTAGGACCAACTTAATATGTGGAAGAGTGTCCAACTAGGAGGGAACAAGAAATATTCTGTCTATGTTAACGGGTTACTAACAAATTACCTAACCCAGAGACTCAATTAATTTTTTTTACTTGATCAAGGGTCGAATTAGAAAAAATTTAGTTAAGGGATTTATTTAAAAATTCTCAAATAGTTCAGAGACCAACTGAGTAATTAAACCTTTTAAATTTAACAAGTTAAATTTCTATTTTTATTATTTATACTTAACTATTTATTCATTTGATTTTTTAATATTTAATTATTTGTGTAAATAATTTTTATTAATAAAAAGAAAAATCGAAATCATATGATCAATATGTGAACCAAAATACAAAGGAAACACATTATTTTCTCGTTTTTTCGTTATTTTTAATTCTATTTTAAATTAGCAAAAGTTGCATTTTATTGACAATTCAAAGATTATAGTAAAATTAATTTCATAAAATTATTTAAATAAAAAACCTCCAGTTAATATGTTTATGCTTTTTATAATTTATTGCTTTTTTTACACAAAAGAAATGTTTATTGCTAAAATTATTTAATGCTTTTATATATAAAAAAAAATGTGTATTCCATGTGTGTTAGCTTTTTATAATGTATTATGAATCAAGAGTATGTGTGCGTATGTTAACTTTTTTAATGTATATGATCCAAGATTTCAAAAACTATCTCAAAAAATTATTAATATAATTTACAATCATAAAATATTTGATCATTGTTATTATATTAATTGAGAGTTTGTTAATATCAATTTTTGCAAGTATACAGACATTTAAGTAATTTTTTATATGATGAATGTATTATTTCATATTTCTATTAATTATTTTTATATTCTATATTTTATATTTTTATATTTTGGTATGTTAAAGATTTTTTTTAAAAGTAGTTTCCATTTTTTATATTTTACATGCAAAGTTTCGGTAAACTTCAGGTCCTATACAATAATGGAGTTTACTCAGTTGTGGTTAATGGAATTGAGAAATAGATCTCTTACCAAGGCTATAGATGTATATTCTAATTAATTATAATTATTTATAACAAACAAAATTAAAATAATGAAATAAGAATATATTAATTTTATAAATTATTTATGGTAAGCATATTGAAATAAATTTTTTCGAAAGATAAAATTTTAATCAATAAATTAAATTACTACTTTTAATTCAAATATATAAATAGTTAAGAATTAGTAGAAAGAAAATACAATCCTAACAAACCTAGACCCGCCTCTCTCTTAACATTTCCTATATTTCTCTCTTCCTTCTTCCTCATCAATCAAAGGGGGTGATTTTGGTCCATTTTTTTTTTCTGGAATCACCCTTCGAATCGTTTTTTTCCCTTTTATCTAAATAAGTAGTTTTTTCACATAGATCTGATTTTTCTTTCGGATTTTTCTTTGATTTTGTTGTTTGAATGTGGCGTTGTTTTGTTCGTCATCTTGGTACGACATTGTTTGATTTTCCGTCTTGTTGCGATATTAGTTTGGTTCAGATTGGCAGATCAGTTTCGATCCATTACAGATACAATCAAGATTTGGGCGTCAACGTTACAGATCCGGAGACCTGTGTATTCCGGTCACTTTGATTTTGTCACATTTGGAGACATTTTACCGTTTTATGCTATTACCTTTGGTGTTGTGAGTTTGTTCGCAGATTCATCCTTTTTGATTTTTAGCGATATTGAATTTGTGTTGTTTTCAATGTATTTTACCAATTTGAATGAATGAATACTTTTTTTTAGTCAAAAAAAAAAAGAATTACTAGAAAGTTTTAATTATTATAAACATAAAACTAGTGAAGGTCATTTTAGGTAATTAATATTTAAAGCATTTAAATTGGAGTGTAAATAAACAAAATCGAGGGTAAATAGTCTCAGGCGTGTATATTATTATTTTCATTATCATAACAAAGTTTGCGTTCTTTGAGATCTATTAAGTAAAAAACTCTAATTACATTATTATTACATGATAAAATGAAAAAAAATTGATTCCCTCGAGCAAGCAAATTAATAACTAAAATGTACTGAAACTTTATGCAATGTATTTTGGAGGAAGCTTAGGCCTAATTTCTTAGGTACTTATATGATGTTGTTTTTCAACGAGAAGAATATATGTGTAATAACTCATCAATGAAAATATAATGTGTAACGATTGTTTCACATACCCTATTCTTATTGTAAAACAACACCATAAATACCTAAAGAGTGGCACTTAAGTTTTGTCCATGTATTTTTTTGGCTATAAACAGCGGCGGATCTTTTATATGGCGGGGGAGAGCCCTCCAATTTTTTTCCTCCAATTTTCTTTTATATAAAAATTATGTATGACACCCTCAAAATAATTTATATAACATCTATTACATGCAAAGTCTACAAACTATCAAATATTTTATTTTGTGGAACATTATTATTAGGAGGAGAGATCCGTTTATACCAGTGTAAGTCATTTTTCGTTGATACTCAATCTCAACCGTTGATTTTGTTCTCATCCAATGGTGTAAAACTATTACTAAAATTCAAATCACAATCACCGTTGGAGGAGAACAAAATCAATGGTTGAGAATGAGTGTAAGTGAAAAATGACTTACATTAATGTAAACGGATCTCTCCTCTATTATTAAATCATATTGATTTAAAAATATTCAAATAATTGAATAACACCATCAAAGCGAACATTATTAACACAATTAGGGCACACCATAACTATGTTTCTTCTCCCTCACGCCTCTGCTTCAAGCTTCGTCACACCATTGCAAAATGAGCAAGCACTACATAGAATTTCACATTTGAATGTTTATTCACTTTATCTATTTGAATGGTAAAATTATTCATGATTAATTGTGAGTTTTAAGTACATTACTTTGTTTAGTGTCTAGTGACTCCCCCAAATTTTTCACTTAAGATCCGCCACCGGCTATAAATAAATGTTTTGAAAATTTTCAGAATTTTTTATGGGTTTCAAGGAGCATGTGACTGACTCATATTGGGGAGGAGGGGGAAGGTGAAGCAGCTGTATGCAAACTATAACTACTATATTACTGAGCAGTTTTATGCGCGGGAACCATATTATTATTTCGCTTTGGCTTGAATCAAAATGTTAAAACAATGTTGAGTCCCTACTTTTTTATATCACTTTTATTATTAATCCCATGTTACACTATTTCCTTTTTTAATAAAAAAATAATATAAACAAACTTCTTAATACATACCCCCTTTCTTTTTTATCAAAACAAGTAAAGTATAAAGTGGCACAAGGAATAATTGATGTTTAATGAACATTTTTCAAAAATGTTTAGCACATGCACATGCAAATCCATGGGTAAAAACAGGGTTATAAGTACGTTCCTACCTCCGTGTACACTATCAGCCATTGAAGTTTAGAGTGATTTCAATGTTTGTTATGTACCTCAAAATTCTCTTGCTCTCCGTTTTTGTCTCTAAGCTCTTATTATTGCCTCCCACAAAATAAGGATATCTTCCTCTGACTCCAGCATTTTTCTGTTTCTTTCTCAGTTGATTTCTTTCCCATTTCTCCTCAGGCAGGCTTTCTCTTTCTCTGTCATCAACGACAACATGGTACGTTCTATCTGTCTCTATCACTCTCTACCTCATATTTTCAATAGGTTATTCAAATGTCTCCAAGCTTCATAATGGATAAGAAAATTCTGAAAAAACAAATGGAATAACCAAATGACAGGTGCATAGAGCAATATGCAAAATCATATCGAACATTCCCTTTCATGGCCTTGTCTCCATGTTTATAGCATCATCGGATGTATCTATTTCAATTATCAAATTTGATGAACCTGCTTACAGAAATTTTGTGATTTTGGGACTTCACTTGTATAGCATTTTGGTAAACACGTTGGTTCTTCAGATTAATTGGTGCAAAACTAAAAAAATTTAGGCAGATGTGCTATATAGTAAAATTTTAAAGAAGGTGCAAATTTAATCCTTTTGGAAGGCATGCCCTAAAGAATTAAGTACATTAAAGATGTGAATCTTTTTGGCATGGACAAAACTTAAGTACAATATTTTATGGGCTTGTGGTAATTATTTTTCAATAAGAACATAATATGCATTAATAGCTTATCAACAAAAACAAAATATATATAAAAATTGTTACAGATATTATATTTTTGTTGTACAATAGTACCACGATCACTTAAAAAATTGTAACTAAGGTTTGTCTTTTCGGCTCCGGGGGGACTACTTCCTTGGGTTAACTTGTACATCTCTTTTGCACTACTGGACTTGATCAACAGAACATTTAAGGATTTAATAGGTATATATTCTCAGTATAAAATTTTTTTACACTATCAATCAATCATAAACTTTCACATCATTATAAATGTTTGACTCTTATTATAAAGAAGTAACATATAGGATGATTTGCGATTGGTTGACTGAATAAAAAACTTTACATTGACACTCAACATTTAATATAGAATTGTCTATAATTATTTACTATTTAATTTCAATGACTCTCTCTCTCTCTCTCTCTCTCTCTATATATATATATATATATATATATATATAATATTAGTTTCTTATTAAATATTAACAATTTCTTTTAATTTTATATTATTTTAATGTTTACCTGTTATCTTATACCGTCATCAACTCATCATATTGCATATTTGCATTTCGAAGACTGTGCATGCTTATGTGTTTCTTTTGTTTTCCCAAAAAAAATGTATTGAGTTAGGCCAATGCGGCATCTGGAATGGCTGTGAGTGATGAATGCAAATTAAAGTTCCTGGAGCTAAAGGCAAAGAGGAACTACCGTTTTATTGTGTTTAAGATTGAGAATCAAGAAGTGGTGGTGGAGAAACTTGGAAGCCCGGAAGAAACCTATGAGGACTTTACTGAATCTCTGCCTCCTAATGAGTGCCGTTATGCTGTCTTTGATTTTGATTTCATTACTGATGAGAACTGTCAGAAAAGCAAGATTTTCTTCATTGCATGGTAATTTGATGTTCCTCAAGTTGATGTAAACATGGTAAAATCATAGTTTCTTCTAGCTATATAATATGTTAAGTTGCTAATAACATATTGCAGTATTGGATGTTTAGTCTACAAAAGAATGTTAGTTCTTGTAAATCTACTAGGTGTTAAAATGTTGCTATATCCAATTACTAACATAGGGACACACTGTAACTTGAGCCTCCAGTTCGTAGTCAGATAAATATAGGTTAGGTACAAGTTCTCCAACTAATTAGAGCATATATTCATTAAGTTGAAAAAACAGCTTTATGTAGCTCATATAGCAATGTCTGTTTTCTAGGATCTAAATCATCTCGTTTTAATCATTATAAACATGTAGTGTCATGTTAAGGAAAAGAGAAATTTACAATTTTCTGTACACCGGGATTCATCATTTTCTAATGTAATAGTTCACAGGCTAAAAACGAGTTGCTTGTGTTTTTTTTAATTTGGAAATAATATTTTCATATTATAGAGGAGAAATAACTGATTCTTATCATAATTTATCTCTGTTTACTTGTTTCTCACATTTAGGTCACCAGATATATCAAAGGTGAGACAAAAAATGGTGTATGCTAGCACCAGGGACAGATTCAAGAGGGAACTTGATGGCATTCAAGTTGAGTTGCAGGCAACGGATCCCAGTGAGATGAGCCTTGACATCGTTAAAGCACGGGCAATATAATAGTGTCATATGTTTTTCATACTTAATTCTATCCCCTAACAGCTACCTTTTGCACCACTCTTCATTTTTTTGGTTTTCTTTGTTCATTTTGTCAAATGGTCATTCTAAACCTATAGCTTAATATGATAGAAAAACTCACTGCCAGGCATTGTTAATTGAAGTTTTATTATATATTTTGTCAATGGTCATTTCTAGATACTTTAAGATAATATTAGATATTTTGTTTATTGAAGTTAAAGCTTTTCTCGTAAGGTAAGAGTGATAGTCCTTATTTAATAGAGTTTTACATAAGCTTTTTGTACTCCCTATAAACTAAGCTATGTTAGCCTTTCTTTTTTCAATTTATTATGCTTGAAATGCAAGAGTTCACAAAACAGGGGTGAAGTGATTATTTCTAAACTAATTACCTTCAAGAACTCTTCAATTAACCCTGTACGTGTTCGTATTCCAAACTCCCTCATATCATATAGCATGTAAAGAATCAAGTGAGTGAAATTCCAATCATAAAAATATTCTTACAATAAAAGCATCTTCAAGTACATTTTACACAATCACGCTTATAGAAACAATACAATCTTACAAAAACACAGAGCCAATCAAGGAAACATAACTGCTTCAAATTATTGAATAAAGAAAAGCCTGAACTAACAAGCCAGGTTGAGATTTGTTATTTATATATTGTGGATAACACAACCTTATGGCCTCCTGTATAAACCTCTGGTGAAGTGACTAGCCGGAACATGCACATCAAGGACCTGCAAATTATGTACATAGGTAACGAGTTACTTATTTCCAAGTTTGAATATTCAAATATATATGAGTATTTAATGTCAATGATCAGAAATAATCGCGTGAGAAAAATCACAGAATTCATGTACTTTCTTCTAAATAATTTTTCTAAGGAAGTCCAAGATAATATTCACGACTACTTGTTTTATATATTGACTTGGAAAGCCTTGGTTTAAGATAAATAATCTAAAATATTAGATTCATGAACATTGATGTGATTCAAGTGAGTGAAATTCCATGCTTTATAGAATGGGTTAAGGGTAGGAAGCTAAAGAGAAAGATAAAGCATGTTACCTATTCCAAGAGTCAGGTTGTTGCAATTTGGACTTCGGCAAATTTCATCTTTTGGACCCCAGTGACATATAATCTTTCAAGGAATCTAAAATAAGCATGTCTGCATGTCCTATTGAATAAAATGGGACCCAACACTGCCCAAAATCCCGTGGCAAATCCAATTCCCATTCCCATGTAGAACCAGGACCACCAATTTGCTTCAGATTCATCATCTTCTCCCATTGGTTTTGTATTGTTGGATTTTTCAACTTGTGGGCATCTGTTTGTGAGTTGAGGTCCACATAGATTTGGGTTTCCCATGTAGCTAAGGTTTGTAAAACCATCAAGTTGGGTCCCTGATGGGATTTTGCCCATGAAATTGTTGAATGAGAGGTTCAAGTCGGCAAGGAAAGATAAACCAGACATGGATTGAGGAATTTCTCCTGAAAGCCGATTTGATGAGAGATCAATGGTTTCCAACTGCTTCAAGTTGCCAATTTCTTGTGGTATGATTCCCAGTAATTGATTATGGGATAAATTCAAGGATTGCAATCTAATGAGCCTGTATATTTCTGAAGGTATTGTTCCAGACAAACTATTACTTGAAAAATCAACCACGTACATTAATTTACGATACTCTAATTCATTGCCTTTTATAAGCAACGGAAGATTTGATATTCCAAATGTCTGTAGATGATCCATAACATGAATGCGGATGAAGAATTGATCAAAAGGATCATAATCATCGACCATGGATGTGATGTTGTGCAAGCAGTTGGGTATTGGTCCGAACAACCTATTATTTGCAAAATCCAACACCCGAAGAGAATTAAGTTGACATATCTGTGGGGGGATTTTACCACTGAATTCATTGGATCTCAATTGGAGAACTTTTACACTCTTTCCTGTCCAGTATGGTATACCTCCACAAAACTTATTTTCTCCAAGATTAAGGATCCAAAGGTTTTGGCAATGTTTCAGTGACAGAGGTACTTCTCCAAACAACTTATTCGTATTCAGCTTCAATGAAATTAGATTCGACAACAAGCCCATTGACTGGGGAATTTTTCCTGTGAGGTTATTGTGTCCCAAGCCAACATGAAGCAATGATTTCCAGTGCATCCAACAATCAGTAAGTCCTCCCGATAAATTATTGTAAGAGAGGGCCAAGACCTCTAAATTGCTTTTTTCTTTCATTTTGTGGCACAAAACAGGAGAAATTGATCCAGAAAAAGAGTTATCTTCCAAGTTCAAAAGAATCACATTTGGTGATATTCGAGGCAAGCCACCTCTCAAATTATTGAAAGGCAACCAGGCGATTTTAGAGGTTAGCAACACATCTGACATGTCTGCATCAATAATGTTTTGGAATAAAGACAAAAATTCAAGTGGAGCAAAGCTCCAAAACTTATCATGAGGCTCCAAGGAAAAACTTGAGTCTGAAATCTTCAGCGCTTTGAGAGAAGACTGCGTAAATAGCCATAAAGGAAGTTTGGGACCTATATATCGGAAAGAAATAACTTCTAGTTGAAAAGGAGGGACCCATTCTGGATCAAAATCAAAGATCAAGCCTGGGGAGCCCAAAGAAAGGGAATTTAAATTTGAGAGAGACGAAAAAATTCTTTGAGAGACAATTCCTGTCAAGTAATTTCCATCAACTACCAAGAACTCCAAGTTAAAGAGTTGCCCAAGATTTTCTACAAGACTTCCATTCAACTGATTTGCACTCAGATCCAAATGAATCAAAGATGATAGATTTCCCAAACTTGGGGGGATTGGACCGGTAAATGAATTTTGACTAAGATCAAGTTCTTGTAGATGTTCAAGTTGGCCTAACCAATTTGGGATGGGCCCATCGAGATAATTATCATGCAAAGCCAGGACTTTAATGCTCCGAAGATTTGGCAGTGTTTGAGGTAGTTGGCCATGTATATTATTTTGGCTAAGATCAATATGAGAGATGTCACAACTAAGATTGAACAACCAACTAGGCAACTTCAACCCAAAATCATTATCAGCAAGATTGAGAACTTCAAGTGAAGTAAAATTGGCATACTGAAGAAATGGGTAGAGGTTTTGAAGTTGACAACCCTCCAAGTGTAACACTACAAGCGAAGGGAGTTTGACCACTGAAGGAAGCCAAGCAGTTTCCTTGTGAAGATCAATACCTTCAAGATTGAGATATTCTAAGGAGGACAGATTGGAAATCCAATGGAGTTTATCAATGATAATATCATAATTGTATGACAAATCAAGATAATGGAGGTTGGAGGATTTTACACACTCATGGTTAGGTGTGACTCTTGACATGTCATTACACTTACGATTCCCCACAGAATTATATTGGATAGCCTTGAAGTCATTGTCGCTCAAATTCAAGTGGCTTAAAAATTCGAGTTCAAGCAAAGATAGGTCGAGTTCACCTGTTAGACAGTTTGATTTGTTGCCTCTTTCACTATAAGCAGAGAAAATTGTATGACAAGGAAGATGGAGCTCTGTAACTCTGCCTGTGATGTTGTCACACTGAACTCCTGTCCATTCACAACAATTATGTTTTATGAGCCACGAGGATAGCAAGCCTGAGGGATCAATGACTCCTTGTCTAAAGTTTAGGAGTGTGCTCATGTCCTTCTCGTTGCAGTGAACCTTCATAGTGCAGCTGATGGAGTTGAACAAGATTGGACATAGTAACAAAAGCAAAAGGAATTCAACGAAGGAAGGAGAGGCATCCATATGGATCATGCAAGATAGTATGATGATGAGAAGGGATTAACACCCACTATAAATATTTATATGGTTGGAGTATGTCTCCATATATCTTAAAATTTTGTCACATATTGTCAGTGTGTGTTTGGGATGTAGAAAATTGGGGAATAATTCCATTTGTAATTTAAATTTTGCTTCTAATGTTTAGAAATAGAAAATAATTTGAGCCTGGTACGTATGGTCCGACCATATATGCTATACGGTAATGTCATGCTCTTCAATCAAAATAGAAGACATATTATCAATGTTTGTTTCGCCCGGTGGTAAAGAGTTTGGTTATCATAGAACAATGTCTCGGGTCGAGTCTTTTAAATATAAAAAATAGGCACCAGGAGAGTTTCGCTCCCTTAAATGAGTTTTTCCGGCTCGACTCTCGGATTAATCAGAGTCAATGTAATTTCCGAATATCAATGATTTCAAATTAAAAAAAAAAAACACTCACTGCTTAATTGCTTTGTGAATATATTTGGGAACAGTTCAAACTTTAAACAGCAGTGTAAAGATTGTTATACACTGTCAGTGTAAAGATTTTTTACACGGTCAACTATTCAGAAATTACCATATAAGCTAAAATGTTTGACTCTTATCCTAACTACCTTAAAAGTCATTCATATCATGATTTCTGATTGGTTGACAGTATAAAAAACTTTACACTATATAACAATTAAACTCTTAATTTATTTAATAATTAAGTTAGACTTGAACTTTTTAAAAAATTTATTTAACTATACAAACTAAGTTTTGAACTTGTTTTAAAAAAAATCTATTTAACTTACCAAACCATATTATTTATTTAATATTTATTTATATAATTATATTTACATCATTTACTTATTATATATTGGATAATATAATTCTTTTATATAGATTATAATAATTTTATTAAACATTATATCTAGGATTTATTTTCTATTATACTAATTCATAGTTATAACTATCAAATCCGTATATCATTTTTTTCTTTTCATTTAAAAATTTTCCTTTTTGAGGAAATGATTTCTAAATAAACATATTCATACTTATATATTAAATTAAGGATTTAACTGGTATGCATTGTCAGTGTAAAAAAATTTTACACGATCAATCAATCATAAATTGTATTGTATATCAGTAAAAATGTTTGACTCTTATCCTAACTATATTAAAAGTCTTGCATTCCATGACCTGTGATTGGTTGTTAGTATAAAAAAATTTATACTGATAATGCATAATAATTAAACTCTTAAATTAAAGTATACATTCTTAAACGTAGTTAAATATCTTAGGCTACTCATTTATAGAATGACAAATATTACTTTTAATTTCTACATTTTTAATATTTAAATTTAAATTTTAGAATTAATTATGCATATATTCCTTTTTGATTTAAATATTTTTAATTTATATTTTTATACTTTATTTTAATTAATTGTGTATATATTTTCATGAAAATAAACCAGAATAAATATGTAATTGATTGTTTTTGTATTGTAATATATGATCACATATGTCCCTTCCTTGGGAAGGGTTCAATCCAAGTGTGTGTTATTGTTATTTATCATTTGAACATAATTGAAAATTTATATGTATGCTTTATTATTGCCTAATGGATCAGATTGGTCGCTCTCCCTTCTAAGGATGATTTCAACTTCCAAAAACCATGACTTGGGCTTCCTTTCTTTCTTTCTTTTTTATACCGATATGATAGGTGTAAAGAAAAAATCATGTTGGACTCAAAGTCTGCATACAATTTTCGAATAGTCCAAATCAAAATAGAAAGGAAGTCCAAATCATCGATTTAGGTTTATCCAAGTGATAAGAGTTTGAGTTCCTTAAATAAGTGATAAGAGGTTCAAATCCTATCCCTTGTGAATGAAAAAAATATGATTGGACGGGACTATCCACCTTATATGCCTTCAGGTTCTTTGATACCCCTTAAATCACATATGTCCGGTCCCTATGCTAATAGGATGAGTCCAACAACAGGATTTTTTTTCTTCCCATTTTAATTTGGATTAACTCGAAAAATTATATCCATCCTTCATTAACATGTGGGGTGACATTATTGTCACTTCTATATGTCTACTTAGTATATTCTCTATTAATAAATTAAAATTTATTTTTTTCTAAATAATATTATTGGCTAATGAAAATATCAATAACACAATAAAAGTAATAATAGTATTATCCTAATATTTTTACTCGTCGAAAGATTGCATATTTCTCTCTCATGTCCTAAGATCAGTCCAAGCCCTGGTTGCAGCCTTGAACAAGTTTGGAGTGAGCGACTGCACAGGATCCCATTTTGAGGGGGCGTCTGATAATATACAAAATTTAATTAGTATATATAAATAGAAAATAAAAATTTTACACATTGATGCTCTAAACATGAATTTTTTTTTTTTGGTACATGAATTTAATGGTGCACTATAATTAATTTTTTTGGTACTTGATTCCATAGTGCCTTTCCCTATACTTCACCGAAAAAAGAGTCCATATATGTTAGTATTCTATATTTTTTTTTAAAAATAATGATCTTAAATTATTAAAATACTGGTAAGATTAAGTTAACTTTTCTTTTTTATCTTTGTATCCAAAATAAAATTTGAAGATTGCTAACTTTTAGGTGAAGGTATATATATGGATGGGATGAGTATCTCTTGTCACCTTATACCATATCTAAATCAATAATGTTTTGTTATGTAAATTAAAATTTTATTTAATATTAAAAAAATAATAATTAGTATAAATAAATAGAAAATAAATTTTTTACACAGCGATGCTCTTAACATGAATATATTTTTGGTACATGAATTTAGTGGTGCACTATAATTAATTTTTTTGGTACATGATTCCATAGTGCGTTTCCCTATACTTCACCAAAAAAAAGAGTCCATATATGTTAGTATTCTATTTTTTTCTTAAAAATCATGATCTTAAACTATTAAAATACTCGTAAGATAATAAGTTAATTTTTTTTTAATCTTTGTATCCAAAATAAAATGTGAAGAAGATTGCTAACTTTTAGGTGAAGATATATATGGATGGGATGAGGATCTTCGGATCTCATTTTGGTATACCACATCATGTTTCAATCAATAATATTTTGTCATGTATTATTTTTTTCAATATTAAATAAATTTTAACTTATGTTATAAAATATTATTGATTGAGATATGATGTGATGTACTAAAATAAGACAAGAGATTCACATCCATATAGGATGGAGGTTAGCCCACGATCAATAATTTATCATGTTTTTTGAAATTTAGTCTTGACTAGACCAACACCCAATTAATTAATAATCTAAAAAGACTAGGCCGACCTTAACGCCAGTTACGCGACGGCCCATGGGCAATCTATTCAACAAGTCAATTTATGGAGAAAAAAATGGAAAAAGTTCTTACAAGAGAAAAATGCTCCTGCGGTCTTCGTCAATTCCTTGCATTCACATTAGTCCCTTCCACACGTTTATTGATTAATTTTTCCTTTGATTACGGTCCCTTCCTCAGGTTAGTTACCTTTATTTTTTGATTCCCCTCTCTTTCTTTTTCGAAAAAGACTCGAAATTCGTCAGGAAAGCTGTGTTTTTAAGAATTGGAATTCCAAATTCAATTTTAATTAAATTGAGTTTGTAATAACTGAATTAATTAACTTAAAAGTAATATATAAGATGATTTATATTTAGTTGATAGTCAAAAACTTTATATTAATAATATATCAAAATTAAATTATAAACTTATTCTACTCAATAAGTATACCTTACATTAAGAATCTGCAAACGGAATGTCACCTCAGTGTCACATGGATGACGTGGTATGACTGATGACGGAATCATAAGAAAAAAGAGTCCATATATGTTAGTATTCTATTTTTTTTCTTAAAAATCATGATCTTAAACTATTAAAATACTCGTAAGATAATAAGTTAATTTTTTTTTAATCTTTGTATCCAAAATAAAATGTGAAAAAGATTGCTAACTTTTAGGTGAAGATATATATGGATGGGATGAGGATCTTCGGATCTCATTTTAGTATACCACATCATGTTTCAATCAATAATATTTTGTCATGTATTATTTTTTTCAATATTAAATAAATTTTAACTTATGTTATAAAATATTATTGATTGAGATATGATGTGATGTACTAAAATAAGACAAGAGATTCACATCCATATAGGATGGAGGTTAGCCCACGATCAACAATATATCATGCTTTTTGAAATTTAGTCTTGACCAGACCAACACCCAATTAATTAATAATCTAAAAAGACTAGGCCGACCTTAACGCCAGTTACGCGAGGGCCCACGGGCAATCTATTCAACAAGTCAGTTTATGGAGAAAAAAATGGAAAAAGTTCTTACAAGAGAAAAATGCTCCTGCGGTCTTCGTCAATTCCTTGCATTCACATTAGTCCCTTCCACACGTTTATTGATTAATTTTTCCTTTGATTACGGTCCCTTCCTCAGGTTAGTTACCTTTATTTTTTGATTCCCCTCTCTTTCTTTTTCGAAAAAGACTCGAAATTCGTCGGGAAAGCTGTGTTTTTAAGAATTGGAATTCCAAATTCAATTTTAATTAAATTGAGTTTGTAATAACTGAATTAATTAACTTAAAAGTAATATATAAGATGATTTATATTTAGTTGACAGTCAAAAACTTTATATTAATAATATATCAAAATTAAATTATAAACTTATTCTACTCAATAAGTATACCTTACATTAAGAATCTGCAAACGGAATGTCACCTCAGTGTCACATGGATGACGTGGTATGACTGATGACGGAATCATAAGAAAAAAGAGTCCATATATGTTAGTATTCTATTTTTTTTCTTAAAAATCATGATCTTAAACTATTAAAATACTCGTAAGATAATAAGTTATTTTTTTTTTAATCTTTGTATCCAAAATAAAATGTGAAGAAGATTGCTAACTTTTAGGTGAAGATATATATGGATGGGATGAGGATCTTCGGATCTCATTTTGGTATACCACATCATGTTTCAATCAATAATATTTTGTCATGTATTATTTTTTTCAATATTAAATAAATTTTAACTTATGTTATAAAATATTATTGATTGGGATATGATGTGATGTACTAAAATAAGACAAGAGATTCACATCCATATAGGATGGAGGTTAGCCCACGATCAATAATATATCATGCTTTTTGAAATTTAGTCTTGACCAGACCAACACCCAATTAATTAATAATCTAAAAAGACTAGGCCGACCTTAACGCCAGTTACGCGAGGGCCCACGGGCAATCTATTCAACAAGTCAGTTTATGGAGAAAAAAATGGAAAAAGTTCTTACAAGAGAAAAATGCTCCTGCGGTCTTCGTCAATTCCTTGCATTCACATTAGTCCCTTCCACACGTTTATTGATTAATTTTTCCTTTGATTACGGTCCCTTCCTCAGGTTAGTTACCTTTATTTTTTGATTCCCCTCTCTTTCTTTTTCGAAAAAGACTCGAAATTCGTCGGGAAAGCTGTGTTTTTAAGAATTGGAATTCCAAATTCAATTTTAATTAAATTGAGTTTGTAATAACTGAATTAATTAACTTAAAAGTAATATATAAGATGATTTATATTTAGTTGACAGTCAAAAACTTTATATTAATAATATATCAAAATTAAATTATAAACTTATTCTACTCAATAAGTATACCTTACATTAAGAATCTGCAAACGGAATGTCACCTCAGTGTCACATGGATGACGTGGTATGACTGATGACGGAATCATAAGAAAAAAGAGTCCATATATGTTAGTATTCTATTTTTTTTCTTAAAAATCATGATCTTAAACTATTAAAATACTCGTAAGATAATAAGTTATTTTTTTTTTAATCTTTGTATCCAAAATAAAATGTGAAGAAGATTGCTAACTTTTAGGTGAAGATATATATGGATGGGATGAGGATCTTCGGATCTCATTTTGATATACCACATCATGTTTCAATCAATAATATTTTGTCATGTATTATTTTTTTCAATATTAAATAAATTTTAACTTATGTTATAAAATATTATTGATTGAGATATGATGTGATGTACTAAAATAAGACAAAGAGATTCACTTCCATATAGGATGGAGGTTAGCCCACGATCAATAATATATCATGCTTTTTGAAATTTAGTCTTGACCAGACCAACACCCAATTAATTAATAATCTAAAAAGACTAGGCCGACCTTAACGCCAGTTACGCGAGGGCCCACGGGCAATCTATTCAACAAGTCAGTTTATGGAGAAAAAAATGGAAAAAGTTCTTACAAGAGAAAAATGCTCCTGCGGTCTTCGTCAATTCCTTGCATTCACATTAGTCCCTTCCACACGTTTATTGATTAATTTTTCCTTTGATTACGGTCCCTTCCTCAGGTTAGTTACCTTTATTTTTTGATTCCCCTCTCTTTCTTTTTCGAAAAAGACTCGAAATTCGTCGGGAAAGCTGTGTTTTTAAGAATTGGAATTCCAAATTCAATTTTAATTAAATTGAGTTTGTAATAACTGAATTAATTAAATTAAAAGTAACACATAAGATGATTTATATTTAGCTGATAGTCAAAAACTTTATATTAATAATATATCAAAATTAAATTATAAACTTATTCTACTCAATAAGTATACCTTACATTAAGAATCTGCAAACGGAATGTTACCTCGGTGCCACATGGATGACGTGGTATGGCTGATGTGACATTCCGTTTGTCACGTCAGTAATTGACAGAAAGAGATGACGGTTGGAAGTATTTACAAAAAATTTGAGATTACACAGACGGAATCATAAGAAAAAGTTTTACGCTGACTAAAACCAAGATTGGTGAACTTTACAGGGATCGAAAACGTATTTAAATCTACAAACATCATGGAGTGTAATATTTTTAAAAAGATAATAAAATAAGAACCTTATAACGAAATACAAAAAATGAAATAATTGTACCATAACAATCCATGTCTCCTTTGCTAGAGTTATTTTCACAATAAAATCAAAATTTGAAGACATTTCAGGGAACAAAATGGAGATGAGGGAAAATATATCAAAAATCAAGAAAAAAATTGAGTGATCAAAAGATGACCACGCTAATGAGAATGCAATCTAGGACTGTCGATAGAATGCATACAATATATAGTGAGGTACCTGAAACTTAAAATTCCTCCAATGAGCATCGGCTGAGTGGACTTTGAAAGGGCAGAGAGAGAATAAAACTGATTAATTATGAATCAATCACGACAGAATATTAAACAAATTGATTGTAAAGTGAGCAGGCAAACACCAATCACTCTAGGTTTGAAAATCTTTCACTTTTACAAATGGATCATGAATACAAGTCATTAATTATATATCGATCACTCGGGGTTTGTAAAAATCCCTAATTGCGCACATTAGAAGGGCCATATCAATGCTAACCAAAATTGTGTTAAAGATTCAGTAGCCTGAATGCAAATTCCAGGAGAGTGCGACACATTTACAAATTATATGCATGAAAGCGTTCATGGAAGCGACTCATATAAAAAATGACTTTGAGATTGATTCTCAATTGTATATATTATAAATTATAAATTATAGATTATAGACACGACTACATATTAAATTGTTTGATATAGTTGTATTGTATAATTTTGACTGAAGGTGAAATTAATTGGTGTAATTAATAATAGATTTTTTTTGTCCTCATTTTTAAATAGTTTTTGCAAAATCGGTTCTAGATTCTAAAGAAGAAACGGTTATCGTTTCATCGTCATTTGAATTGGGTAATGGTTATCATGACGAGATTGAAAATAGAAAAGCATGAAGTTAACCCGAACAAACCTTATTTAGGGTTGGGTTGGGGTAAAAGATTATGAGTCTGAAAAAATTCAGGCCGGATTGGTCTAACCCGCCCAATCCGGCCCCATGTTGGTTCGGCTTGGCCTGTGAGCCAATTTTTTATTTTATCATTTTTTTCTGTAATTATCTTTAAATATAGTAACATAATTTAATAATTCATATTACAACTTTTAAATAATTGATCTTTCAGCTTATTAAAATTAAATGTTGCTTAAGTTAGTTAGTTAGTCACTCTAATAGTTCATGGTGAAAAAGATACATATTTAATGACTTTTATAAAAAAAATGTTGCTTTCAATCTTGTTTACATATTTTAAATTTTGATTTATACTATATTTTAGTTTTATTTAATACATATATATATATATAAATACTAATTCATTTAAACAAAAAGGTGAAAAAATATAGGGGCAAAATGACCATTGCCACATAGGGCTAGGCTGAGCCAACAAAATATTTTTCTAAATTAAATTCGAGATGGGTCGGGCCGATTCAGTTCTAACCTTTGGCTGTCCCGAACCAGACCGGAGAGCCCAAATTCCCACCTCTAGTGATAATGAGGCTGGAAGTCATATAAAAAAACTCATGTCTGATATTGGAACTAAGTAGGAGTGTTCGCAGATCAATTTGGATCAGTTTTGAGCCAAAAAGTCATTCGATCCAAAAATAAAAAACAAGTTGTAGTTAAGTTTGAATTGGAGTTTTTCTTATAATATGAACTAATCCAATCTGATTAAAAGCAGTTTGGAATGCATTGGATATTTCGGTTTTTACCAACACAATAACTAAAAACTATGTGTAAATATAACATACTAGAAATTAAAACTTTACTAACTAACAAGTATCAATTTATGCTTGGAACATTAAAAATAGTAGAAAATTACATCACACCAAACTAATAAGTATTATTATGAAAACAAAAACCAACAAGTAGTCTACTATGACGTTAGGTTTGGATAATTCGTAATACATTAATAGTCTAATATGACATCGCATATTAATAACAAAATAAATAAATATTAAATTTTATATATGCGGGAGAGAGTTAGACATTTTTTTCTATGATTTAATTTTTTTTAAATAAGAAAAATGGTTTAAAATATAAATCTTTCTTTGTGTCTATCTCCCTCCTAAATGGAGATTGTCATTTATCCCCTAAATGGGAGGATCTAAACTCCTTTTTGATTCCCCTCTCTCTCTTTTTCGAAAAAGACACAGAGTTTGGCGACAAAGCTATGTTTTTAAGAATTGGATTTCCAAATTTAATTTTAATTAAAATTGAGTTTGTAATAACTGAATTAATTAACTTAAAAGTAACACATAACATAATTTATTAATAATATATCAAAATTAAATTATAGACTTATTCTACTGAATGAGTATTCCTTACATTATACGAATCTGCAAGCTGAATGTCACCTCAGTGCCACGTGGATGACATGACATGATTGATGTGATGTTTCATAGACCACGTCAGCAATTGACAAAAAGAGATGATAGAAGAAAATATATACAAAAATTGAGATTACACGGACGGAATCCTAAGAAAAAGTTTTACAGTGAGTAAAACCAAGATTGATGAACTTTGTAGGGATAAAAAAACTTATTCAAATCTTAAAACATCATGGAGTGTAATATTTTTAAAAAGATAATAAAATAAGAACCTCACAACGAAATAAAAAAATGAAATAGTTGTACCATAACAATCCACGTCTCCTTTGCTAGAGTTATTTGCGCAATAAAATCAAATTTTGAAGACATTTCTGAGAACAAAATGGAGATGCGTGAAAATATATCAAAAATCAAGAGAAAATTGAGTGATAGAATGCATACAATGTAGTAAGATACTTGAAACTTAGAATGCTTCCAATGAGCATTGGCTGATTGAACGTTGAAAGGGCAGAGAGAATAAAATTGATTAATTACGTATTAATCAAGACTGAATATTAAACGAATTGATAGTAAAGTAAGCACGCAAACACCAATCACTCTAGGATTGAAAATATTTCACTTTTACAAACGGACCATGAATACAAGTCATCACTTACATATCAATCACTCGGGGTTTGAAAAAACCCCTGATTGCGCGCATTAGAAGGGCCATATCAATGTTGACCAAAATTGTGTTGAAGATTTAGTAGCCTGAATGCAAATTCCAGCAGAGTGCGACATGTGTACATATTATATGCATGAGAGCGTTCATGGAAGCGACACATGTAAAAACTGACTTTGAGATTGATTCTCAATTGTATATATTGTAAATTATAGATTATAAATTATAGATTATAGATATGGCTACATATTAAATTGTTTGATATAATTGTATTGTATAATTGTGACTGAAGGTGAAATTAATCGGTGTAATTAACAATAGACTTTTTAGTCCTCATTTTCAAATAGTTTCTGCAAAATCAGTTCCGGATTCTAAAGAGAACAAGGTTATCATTTCATCGTCATCTGAATCAGATCATGGTTATCATGACGAGATTGAAAATAGAAAAGCATGAAGTTAACCCGAACAAACCTTATTTAGGTTTGGGTTGGGGTAAAGGATTATGAGTCCGAAAAAATGCAGGCTCGATTGGCCTAACCTAATCAGGCCCCATGTTGGCCCGGGTCGGCCTGTGAGCCAATTTTTTATTTTATAATTTTTTCTGCAATTATCTTTAAATATGGTAACGTAATTTAATAATTCATATTACAACTTTTAAACAATTGATCTTTCAACTTATTAAAATTAAATGTTGCTTAAGTTAGTTAGTTAGTCAGTCTAATAGTTCATGGTGAAAAAGATACATATTTAATGATTTTTATAAAAAAAATGTTACTTTCAATCTTATTTACATGTTTTATATTGTGATTTTTACTATATTTTAGTTTCATGTAATACACACACACACACACACACACACACACACACACATATATATATATATATATATATATATATATATATATATATATATATATATATATATATACATTTAAACAACAAGGTAAAAAAATATAGGGGCAAAATGGCCGTTGCAGCATATATAAGGCTAGGTTGGGCCAACAAAATATTTGTCTAAATTAAATTTGGGATGGGTCGGGCCGATTCAGTTCTAACCTTTGGCTGGGCCGAACCAGGCCGGACAGCCCGAATTGCCACCTCTAGTGAAAATGAGGCTGGATGTCATATAAAAAAAAACTCATGTCTGATATTGGAACTAAGTAGGGGTGTTCGCAGATTAATTTGATTCGATTTTGAGCCAAAAAATCATCTGATACAAAAATAAAAAAAACAAGTTGTAGTTCAGTTTGAATTGGAGTTATTCTTGTAATCTGAACCAATCCAATTTGATTAAAAGCAGTTTGGAATGGATTGAATATTTCGATTTTTATCAACACAATAACTAAAAACTATGTCTAAATATAAAATAGGCAAAATAGGTAGATTGGTCATATACGTTTATTTAATTTTTCACATCGGTCCATGTGTTTTTTTTTTTTTCCAAATTGGTCCTACACATTTCATTCCGTTTTCACGTTAGTCCTTTCCGTCAAATTTGACCTAACGCCGTCAAATAAAGTGACACGTGTCACATGAATAACGTGCCACGTCAGCTCAAAACTAACGGCGTTAGGTCAAAATTGATGGAAAGGACTAACGTGGAAACGGAATGAAACGTGTAACACCAATTTGAAAAAAAAAAAAAATGGGACCGATGTAAAAAATTAAATAAACGTATAGGACCAATCTACCTATTTTGCCTATAAAATACTAGAAATTAAAACATTATGAACTAACAAATATCAATTTATGTTTGGCACATTAAAAATAACATAAAATTACATCACATCAAACTAATAAGTATTATTATGAAAACAAAAATCAACAAGTAGTCTAATATGACGTATGTTAAATTTTATATATGCGGTTTTGTTTGGTTTCAAAAACAGAACCCGAAAGTTGATTCTAGTCGATCGGTTTTCACATAAAAAAAGGGTTAAAAATCCAATAAATATCGATTTTGTTCCGTTTTAGATTTTTTGTATCGGTTTTGATCTGGACACCCGTAAAATTAAGTATATAGTAGGAAACTTTAAAAAAAATTGTGAATAAGTCAGAATCCAGCATCAACTGACTGTTCCTTATACTTCTCAACAAAATCGAGTTAGTGAAAAGAAGATTAGGTTTGTGATGGAGATGGCCAAGTGTTTACTTTTTAAAAAAAGTCATCCTAAAACATTTTAGACTGAGGCAATTAATACCTCAGTGTATGTTGAATATGTTACCTATTACATAAGATTCCTCTTTCTTATTTTTAAGAAAGTCTCCGAGAGGGTTTAGTTGATCCATGATTAATGTTTCGTATTTCATTTCCTTTTCATTTGTTTCGAGAGATATATCGATCAATTCCGATTCTTTTTCTATTGATTCTTTGCCGATCGAGATATATGGATCCATGGGTCCGTGGGTCTATATAGATCTTGTTCATGGATTAACGAAAATGTGCAAAAACTCTATTTGCCTCTGCCATTCTATGAGTATCTTCCTTTTTGCGTATGACATCGCCAATCTCTTGGGCGAAGTCTTGAAAGGAAAAACTCCTTATGAGACATGGCATCGAGTGAAGGCTTTAAATGGGCACTATTTAGTTGTGCATGTTATGCTCTTGTTCCAAAAGTGACGACAAACTAGATCAGAAGGTAGACAATGACATTTTTGTGGGATACAATAGTAACTCCAGAGGCTATAGGATGTACAATTTAAAGATAGAAGATTTTTGTTAGTAGAAATGTGATGTTTGGTGAGATTTCTAATTAGAATTTGGAAAAAACAGAAGTAGAGGCCTCAAGTAAACTTCAACTTGGAGAAGATAATCTTCGAGAACTGAATATGGAAAGTGAAGAAGAAAATTGTTACAATAATATTGAATTCCTAGTTACGGGCATTAAAACTTAAAAATTCCCATGAATTATCGAAAATCTAATTATCCTAATCATATTCTATCCCAAGTTAGTCACTTGGATAAGTAGAGTAGCTACCAACTAATTGTGTCTCGAGATCAAAGAGCTGAGGTGATTGAACATTTGCAGTAATTGCCACGAAGAAGCATACCAGTAATTATAATTTTATATTAAATAAAGATTCAGATAAATATACATATTTGATTTGTAAATTAAATTATGTATTTCTTTTTTTTGGTACATAAAGTTTAGGTGAGTTGGATCCCAGGAGCTCACCAGGGCTAGGGCAGGTCTCATGGCTCAAAGAGTGTTTAGAGAGGTACTTACAAATTACCCACCAACGAGGTCCTCACATCGACAACGGGATTCGAACTCACGTCCTTGTGGGATATGAGCCGTATCCTTACCAATTGGACAAACATTCGTTAACAAATTATGTATTTCTAATGTCAAGAAATTGAAAATAATTTTATTTTCTAAAATTTTATAGATCTCATTGTTTAGAAAATTCGTATAACATCTCTTTAAAATGAGATTGTATTTAAAATCAACAAGAAATTATATATTTATTATTAAATTTTAAATAAGTTAAACTCATAATGCATTTTGAATTAAATCAAAGATGAACCCAAGATTGTTTGGATAAGATGATACGATTCTCTTCCAACTTAATCAATGATCTACAGTTCGAATCCGAACTTTGAAAATGCAGTAATATTAAAACTCTTGAGAAAAAACTTTATCATCCTTATAATCCTACCCGATTCGAGGGATTAGTTTCTGCAATTATAGAAAAGGATGCTCAGAGAAACCAAAAAATTAAATCAACAGTGAATTACTTACTCACTTTAAAAAAATAAACCGTGTATATGTCAAAAGGTTGGCAACAGAACTTTAATTCCGCAAAAAGAAAACATGTTCAAACACAGAATGCATTACAAAGCTCTGCTAACTTGGAAAGAAAATATTGAAGACAAAATAACAAGCACCTTAACAAATAACAACAATCTTTTATGAGTTTAATTTTTATGTACCGTCAAGCGTAAAAAATTTTATACTGACAACCAATCAAAAATCATGATGTATATAATTTTTAAGGTAGTTAGGATAATAGTCAATCACTTTAACTTATGTAACAATTTCTGGTTGGTTGTCTGTATAAAAAATCTTTACATTAACAGTGTATACAAATTAAATCCATCTTTTCATCATATAAATAAAAAAGGAACAGAGAATGATATTGTGACTTGAAGTCAAAACGTTTGGTGAATCTACAAGATGAAGAAAAGAATCTAGAGACTTGATGTTCAACAGACATGAAAACACTATATATTGATAGAGTAGTTGACATCAACACCAGTTTAAACTAGACATTTTTTCCAGTTCCAATGTCATAATAGTATACTTTCCTTACAATCAAAACTCAACATTTCCATTTACTAATCAACTTTAGTTCAATGAACTCTAGAAACATATATACTCCAAAAAATATGTCTTTTTTCATTCATTAATCACCACTCTGATCAATCAGAGCCCTAACTGCTCGGGCTAGCTTCATCATGATTCTTACAACAAAACCCATTGTCACTGTGATCATGGGCATGTTTATCAGAGTGATTGGGTATGTCATCTTCATCGCTATCATCTTCATCAAAGGGCTTCTGTTTATGAAAGATACAACACTTCTTGGAGCTCTTCTTCTGCATGAACTCATTGTCTACAGTGTCCTCTTTCCATGTGACCTTCTTCTTCTTGCGATTGAGGGGGAGAAAAAGGACTTCTGGTTGCTGTTGCTCGTTCTGGGATGAAGAGGATGACGGGTCGGAGTTTTCAATGGTTATGGTGGTGGTGGTGGTGGCAGTGATAGAAGGGGAAGACAAGGCTACTGGCCTGGTCGTACTGGTGCGTATGTCCATGGCTGGCAAAACAGAACTAGGTTTGTTTACAGTTAAAGAAAATGGATAGGCAAATGCAGCAAGTTTATGGGATGTTGATTGGGTAACATCTTAGGTTGCACTCTGTCCAGTTTCACTCCCCTTCAATCCAACTTCAAGTAAGAAATCTGAAATAATGTTAGTGCTCAATGAACAATGTTTCGTTTGACAAACTTACAGAATGGCTCACATATGTTGTGAAATTTTAATTGTTTGTAACTGTAATATCTATTATCAAACTGCATTTAATAAATAAAATAGTAATAAGGAAGAGAAAGTGCTTGAGTAGATGCAAGCAAAAAATTGAAGATGCAAAAGCAATTTCAGAATGTTAAGAGGAACTTAATGATATGCAAAACAAACTAGAATAAAAATAAGAACCAAAAAATATAATAACCACTACTATGGCAGAGCTAGCCATGAAAACTTTAATTGTTTGGGGGGGGGGGGGCATGTTTAAGAACAAAAAAGATAATAACAAAAGAATATATATAAAACTTATAGGCTTTTTTCAAAAAAAATCTCATACATCAACCGGAGCCACCCCTGAATAGCAATTTATTTAGCAAGAATCAGAAGAACATGCAGAAACCACAACTACTAAATGAAAATGCAAACAGGAACATTAGACATAACTATTCAGATCACCTAACCAGGAACTCAATAATATCACTGAACCGGGAAAGCAACTCGAGTTCAAGGATCAAGTTCATATCCATGCAAAGGGCAGTCCATATGCACATCAAACCTATATCCATAAATACTTTTACATTCATCAAGGGAATTGGAAAAGTATATAACCAAGAAACAATACCCACTTCAACTCCTTAACTTATAGGGTAATCACCCATCAACAATAACTTAAGGAATGATTACTTAGTACAAATTACTCAGAGAGATTGACTACCGCATATCAGTGGATCATTGTTAAACACAACCTGAACAAGAACCTGTATTTCCTACATCCAATCAAGTTCAATTAAAAAGAAAGCATCTAACTTATATTAAACACCAATGAGCTTACTAATCAAATACCCAAGAATAAAACTATGGATTGCCCAAAAAAGTATCTGAGAAAGGAAATTAGTGCTCAGACATAAAAACGACCAAAAAACCAAACCTTGACATTTATATAGAAGAAACATATAATTCACTTGCAGAGCTAATATCTAGTTGATGCTCCTAAGTAAAGCGCTGTGTGGTTGTTAATAGTATATAGCAATTATCTCACAGAGACACATACAGTGTTATCGATGGCGGATGGCGGTTCATGGCGGAAAGCCAAAAATCCGCCATACAAATGGCAGATGGCGATGCGGCCATATGGCGGATGCTATGGCGGACAACATAAAAATATTATAAATATATATATACATAACAAAAAAATGCAGAAAAAATATAAAATCCAAAACACTAACAACATATGTCAAGAAACATAAACTAATTTAATAAAAAATATTGTATAAGTTACCTATCATAGGCAACTAATAAGGTTAATTACCATTAAGTTCATGATTTCAAAATGCAAATAACAGTAAATGTATGAAAAATGTTATATATTATTTTGAATTATTGATTATGTATCTTATGATTGATTATGGACATTAATTTCATATATATATATATATATATATATATATATATATATATATATATATATATACACACACATTAATTCTATTGGAATTTAAACATAGGCCCATATGAGCAGCAGCCCACTCTTATTTTGTCCAATTTCATATGAAAGAGGTATGTTACAGCCCACTCCCTTAGCTTATTTTGTCCAATTTCATACTAGGGTTAACTTTCTATCTTCTTCAGCTCACAGCCACCAGCGCCCTTCCTCTTCACATAGTCAGCACCGCCAACATTTCTTCTTCTCTCTTCTCTATCTTAGATTGCTAGTCGAACAGCTTGTTGGACAGAGATGGCTGCCAGACAGAGCTGGTCGCCGGACAGAGATAATCATCGGTTGCTGGTCGCCGGACAAAATTATGGACAGAAACCGGTTTGAGAGATGAGAGAAGAAAGGGGTCGATGAGCAAGAAAAGACGGGGATCAAGGGATGAAAGAGAGAAGCCTTTAGGGTTTGTAACCTCAAATGGGCCGCGAATCGGGTCGGGTTGCACGACCCAGACCCGCGAAAATACCCCCAAAAAATAGGATCTCAGCTGCCTTTCCGTCATTTCTGCCTTGCCGCCGTGGACCGCCACCGCTATTCGGCCGCCATGGGCCGCCATATGAAACCCGCCACGCCACGCCTTCTCTGTGGCGGTTTGTCCATTTTCCGCCACCGCTTTCCGCCATGGCGCCGCCATAACCAATTTTCGATAACACTGGACACATATAAGCTATACTCATAACAAAACATATTCTCAAGCTCAAAATGAGCTCATCCCCCTGAACTCCCAAGTAACACATTTGGCCAAAAAAGAATAAAATTTCAGTCTACATATCACGGGCTTGTTCCCTCGAAATTCACATTTCATGTCAAATGCATGTGGAATCATAAAAAATCTGAAGCCTGATTGATTCACGAAAGTAGCTTTCTATTTTTCCTTGAGAACAGAACATTGTTAACATGAGGGACAAAACATCAAATTCTGCAATGCCTGAAATAATAACCATCTTTACACCTTGGAACAACAATAAAACATAAAAACAAATCAAGCCTATAAAAAGACCAAAACAAACCAGGATTAAAAGGTAAAACACAACAACCTCACAGAATTCACCGTCAGACACAAATCTCGTTAATACACAACTTCGATTCACATCAAACAACAATCTTTCAAATCCACTCAGCCAGATAAACTCAAGGCGAAAACAGTGAAAAAAAAAAAAAAGGGAATCATATATCCAAACCCAATTACATTTTCACCCAATAGATTATAGATTCCAACAGTATAGTTTAATCAAACTTGAAAGGGGAACAAAAAGCACATATCAAAACCTAAAACTGAAAAAAAAAAAAAAAAAACCCTCTTTTTTGCACAAACCATGTCACACACGCAGAGACCATTAATAAAAAAAAATCAACTAATAAACATTATTTCCAATCCTCATATTTGATCAACATTGTTGCATAAAGGACCCACACAAAAAACAAAAAACTTGATGCATATGACAGATGACCCAAACAGATTCAACAGTTAAATCATATGCAAGAAGGGAAAAAACCCTTTTTTGCGTAGTGAAGCCATATCAGCGGCTGAAAAACTAATTCGAGAAATGGAATGAAAATAGGTAGGAGAGACGGGAGAAAACCTTCGATTCTTCAGAGAGAGGTTGTTGTGGCCTTGCACGCGAGAAAGAGATCAAGACGCAACCCAGAGGCACTGCGAAGATCGAAACCGACGTCGTTTTGGTCGATGATCCTGGGCGACAAGGAAGAAAATATGCACCTCCCACACTTTTTTTTTTTTTTTTTTTATTAAAGTAATAATTTGATCATTATACATGACATAGATTCTTCATTTAGTTTATATACATAAATTTTTTGAAAATGAGTCCCTACATGTGTAAACATTAAGAAATTTGATCCCTAAATGTGCAAACGTTAGCAAATTCATCCCTGATGTCAGCAAATTGATCTTTATATATGACACAAATTTTTGATTTGATTCCCAAATCTGAAAAAAAATTAAATCGGTCCTTATATGTATAATCGATAATAATTTTGTCCATGCCGTCTATTAAGGAGCTCGGACCTAACTAAAAATTCTTTTAGTATTGAATATTTTTTATATATTATATCAATCTATTTTTTTTATTGAGAGTAAAAATTGTATCATTTGGTCCTTAAATGGTTTTATATTATGAAATTATCCAAGTTGACTCTCAATAGAAGAAATAGATTGATATAATAGATAAAAAATAATGAATACGAAAAGAATCTTTAGTTAGATTTGAGCTCTTTGACAGACGATGAGGACAAAATTATTATTGATTAAACATAAGGGGACCAATTTAATTTTTTTTTTCAGGTTTAGGGACCAAATCAAAAATTTATGTCACGTATAAGGACTAATTTTCTGAAGGAAGGGACGAATTTGCTAACGTTTACACATATAGGGACTCATTTCCAAAAAATTTACTAATAGAGACTAAATGAAGAATATGTATTAAGTATAGGAACCAAATTATTACTTTAATCCAATTTTTTTTATGGAACAAACGAGTAAGGGGATTAAGTTCATTTCAAAGAATAAATAAATAAATAAATATTTTTTTAGATAAATTAAGATTTATTTTTAATTCACTAAAAAGTTTTTTTCATCGATATTTAATTATATATTCCTAAATCATAAAAATATATTTAACTCTTATAATAAATATTTAAAAAATCATATATATATATATATATATATATATATATATATAAATAAAGGTATGATAAACATCTTGATCTCGGATGGAGATCTATTGTGTTATTTTGGTGTATCATATTTTATCCCATCAATAATAATTTATCATATAAGTTGAAATTTGCTATGATTTTAAAAGATAGAATATATGATAAAATATTATTGATGAAAATAGGATATAATACTCCGAAATAAGACAACAAATCTTCAATCACTCGACTCCATAAGGAGAATAATGCAAACTCCAATCTAGTGAGGAGATTGTGAAAATCAATGGTTAATTCATTGTTTTAAGCAGCCGATTAAGAACTAGCCTTATAACCAGTTCAAAAGGCTGAAACTTATGAGAATACCCAAGATATCATTTGGAGTGTCAAAGACCCTAATTATAGTGATTCATAAAAAAAACAATTATATATATATATATATATAGGGGACATATCTAGTAAGAGAGGTTTTTTATGTGAGAGTGAGAGGAGCAAATCTTGGCCATTAAAACCATACATGGATGGTTACGATTAAAAGTTGGTTAGTGATCATGTGACCACTTAAAAAAGTCATGTAACTTTATGTTCTAATCTTGACGATTCATGGTTTGATCCAAAGGCTAAGATTTGCTCCTCTCATTCTCATATAAATACACACACAATTTGTTTATGATGTAACATATTTTCTAATTCGCATTTCTAGCAATTTTCATGGATACTTTATAAAAATATTTTTGCAACGTTGGATGTTGTGGGGAGAATTGGAGGGCACCCGAATGCCATGCCTCTTAGAGCTAATTAATTAGTCATTAGTTATTATTATTCCAAAGATGAGAAACTTAGGACCTATTTGGTTTGCTTGTAATTTCCTGTTTTCATTTTCTATTTTTATAAATAATTATAACATAAATAATTACAAAATTGTCACATTATTTTTATTTTATTTCTTGATTTCAAAAATTTATATATGAAACATTAAAAACAAATTTTTGTTTGTTTTCATTATTTCCTATACAAATCTTTAGAAATAATAAATAAAATAAAAATAATATAACAATTTTATAATTATTTATATTATAATTATAATTATTTAAAAAATAAAAACAAAAAACGAGAAACAAATCAAACATATCCTTATAATTCACAACTGCATGCCATGGGGGCAGCTCGTTCGCCATGTTGCACGGTAAGTTTTACATTGATCCGTTGTCCCCTTTTTGTTCATTAGTCCATGCCCTGACCTCTTCTATTAGTCAAGAGAATGGACAAAGTATACTTTTCTTTGTTCACCATTCCGCAACTGCATTAGCTACTTGATGTCATGTCAGTGAGTGACCAAAAGCTGAAGTGAGTGTTGATTTAAGTCATTGCAGGAGGCGTTGACTTATTTGTTTTGGGAAAACTGAGTTCGGCTTGTTCAAAAGTAACATGTTTTATTATTTCTTAACGAGCAACTAAGTTACAATTTATTGCCTTCAAAGTTCACCCATGGCAACATCAAGTCATCTAATGTGCTCATAACCCAAAGTGGGCTAACTCAAGCACGAGTACACCGATGGACCAACCAGGCCTGATTAATTTTTGCACTCAGGCTAGGCCCAATTGAAACAAAATTGGTAAAACCTAAAGCCCGCTCATATTTCTAATTAAGAATTAATTGGAAATCAGAATTAAGTTTTAGATAAAAATAAATTATTATTTGCGTAAAAGATTGTACATAAACATATATGAATTCCATGAAATTTAAAATTATACTATAAAATAATGTAAACGTTAAAAATATTATATATATATATATATATATATATATATATATATTTATATTTATATTTATATATTTCGTTCTAAGCGAGACTTCAATATATATAGTGATCAATTGATCTTTCAAGTTTCTGCCTCAAATATATCACCTGTGATATATTAAATTAGAGTCCTTAGAACCCGAGTCATTCTTCACAACATTTTTAATTTTTAGTACGTCACGTATCATTTTTAGTGTATTTATTTAATTATATTTAGGGATTCTAGTTAATTATCATTTATTTATGTACAGTACTAAGACTACAAATAGGTATAAATTCTTTGTACATTATGCATGTAAAAAAGGAAAATTTTTATTGAACACCTAAAATGGAATACTCTATAAATGTAGACTAATATGAACATGTATGAGATTGAGTCGTACTTCGAAATAGAGATGTACCCACCATATATTAGTATGTGTGTCATTTTTTTTTTTTGGTAACGAGTATGTGTATGTGTGCCATAGTTGTACAAGTAATAAAGATGTTTAAAGAATACAAAAAAAAAACTTTTCCATTCTCGGGTCTTTCAATCATATGTATGGCACGTAACATGCCATCATCATGTCAAACATTTGTCCTATATATGTGTGCTATTGAGTTGTGCCATGGTGGCCAGAATTTTGCTTTTAATGTGTCCAGCTTTTGGATTTAATTCTCGTACAGTCACACCCACAAATAAAAAGAGCTCCACAACCTCACGCCCTTACCTTATAATACAAAGGCCACAAATTCTCAAGCCTTCATTCTCTTCTTCCTTTTCAGAATGGCTCAGGTACTGATTATTTCATTGCAGAACTTTTCCCCCTTGTTTCCTTAAGCCCATGTACATGTTTGTTTGGTTAACTAGATTTTTTTTATAATATGATTAGAAGAACACTTCAAAATTATTTGATTCAAAATTTGTCTGACATTTTCTCTATATATCCTCTTTTATCTCTGTCTGCATGTTCTATATCCCTCACTTGAACCATAGCAGAAGGTGGTGTTAAAGGTCCTTACTATGATTGATGACAAAACAAAGAAGAAAGCAATAGAAGCAGCAGCAGATATTTATGGTGAGTGTTTACTTAATTTTACAAGCTTGCTCATAATTTCATTTTCTTCCTCCCACAAAAACCATGTTTCTTGCTCATATATATAAAACCTTTTTTTTCTGCCTTATTGGATACATATATATATATTAATGGAATACAACTAAACTAAGGATTCATATGTTAATTGTTTGTTGGTACCTTGATGAACAGGGGTTGATTCGATTGCTGCAGATACAAAGGAACAGCAGTTAACAGTGATAGGTGAAATGGATACAGTGGCAGTAGTGAAGAAGCTGAAAAAAGTAGGGAAGGTAGATATAGTATCAGTTGGACCTGCCAAGGAAGAGAAGAAAGAAGAAAAGAAAGAGGAAAAGAAGGAAGAGATGAAAGAAGAGAAAAATACATAATCACCTGGATTTTCAAATCCCCCTCCCCCTGGCCTTCACATTTCTTTCCTACATAGAGATGTAAGCTGCAAAATTGTCCATACAATTCTTTCCCAGTCGGTTTCTTTTCAAATAAGTCATTCACAATCTCTTTTTTTCTTTTTTTTTTTTAATATGCAGAAATTTATATCTAAAATGGAACCAATTTTTCGGATGAACATTGAAAGTTTTGTGTGGATTTTAATTTTCTTTGGCTACTGTAATTATGTTTATGAATGTTGGTAAGCATTGATGCAATGGTATGATTGTTGTATTGTAATTTGGGCGAGGGACAGCAAAACTATTCATATATTCAGGAATTATCCATGGGGGAGTGGATGAGAACTCGGATATAATAAATATGAGTTAGGGGCGGGGATTATAATATCCACCCCACTGATTCTCGGATACCCACAACATTATATATGTTTTCATCTAATATATTACATATATTATTTTTTTTCCTTTTCACTATAATATGAGATCAAATTTATATTTTTATATTAGTTTATAATGAATGAATATATAATGATAAAAATTATTGAAAGAATATATATAATTCTTATAATAATTATTTATTTAGATTGAATATCACAAAATACAATTGAATTTAATTAGTATGTCATTGGAAACATTGTTTTAATTTTACAAATATTTCAAATTATAAAAAGATGTTGTGGTACGTGATATTAAAGTTTATTTTTATTTATGTTTCTTTTTAATGTTAAAATCAATTCTAAATTATTAAATATTTAGGAATACTCATGAATATCAACTTTCTCTCAAAAAATACATTAAAAAAAGAAGGCTTAATTGCACTTTTGGTCCCTTAGGTATCACAATTATGCAATTTTGGTTCCCCGGATTTTAATTGCGCCAATTGGGTCCTCCAGGTATCACGATTGTGCACTTTTGGTCCCCCAAGTTTCAATTGCGCCAATTGGGTCCCCTACGTATTATAATTGTGCAATTTTGGTCCCCCAAGTATCACAATTGTGCAATTTTCGTTCTCCAAGTATCACGATTGGCAACTTTTAACATCAATAGCCTACGAAGCACATGTGCGACTGATTTGGTACTTAATGAGACTAGCTTGACAGCTTACGTGTTATTCTTATGTGACACTTAATGATGTGCATTTGACCATTAAATTGTGTGAGATGTCAATGATATCTTATAAGAATGTCCCGTAAAGTGTCAAGTTGACTTTACTAAGTCTCAAATCAGTCCCACGTGTCCTACGTAAGCTACTGACGTTAAAAATTACACTATTATGATACTTGGGGACCAAAATTGAACAGTCGTGATACCTAAGGGACCCAATTGGCGCAATTAAAAATAAGGGGACCAAAATTACAAAATCGTGATACTTGGGGAATCCAGTTGACGCAATTATAACTTTGGGGACTAAAATTGCACAATCTTTATATCTGGAGGAGCAAAAGTGCAATTAAGCCAAAAAAAATAAGTACAGAAAAAGCACACTACCCACCTCCACCTTGCTCCTGCCCCCTTACCGGAAAGGACAGCTCATATAAAGTTAGATTGTCTTTAAAATAAGCAAATAAATGTATATCCACTCTTAGATCATCTACTAAATTAAAATTTCTATACCCTTTATCAATCGATTGTGGACAAACTCAATTCACGGAAATCTTATCACTCTTGATCATCGTTCACTAATGATAACAGCTTCTCCTACTGCGGGAAATGGTGAATACTCAAATAATGATAAGGCTATAATTGTAACATTTTCTTTTACTTCACAATCTGTATACACTTTGGGTGTGTTTGGATTCACAATTTATTTTCATAAGCTTATCTGACAAGCTTATGAAAATTCATAAGCTAAAAAGAGCTTATGAAAAGATCATAAACTATTTTTATAAACTCTTCCAAACACATCCTTTATCACAAACAGCCATGGCTCACGGCTTCTCCAATTGCGAGAAATGGTGACGTCTCAAACAATGATAAGGGTATAAATGTAACCTTTTCTTGACTTCAGAATAATATAAACCTCATCCATCACACTGCGTGCCCCTTTACTACAATAAATATTCATGAAGAAAAAAATCATCGTGGAAATGGATTTTGTGTATGATAAAATCTATGCTTAATTAAGTTTTTAGTCTCTGAAAAGTAAATCAGTTTTGATTTTGGTCCCTGTATTTTTTTTTTGATGGTTTTGGTCCTTACAAATTCCAAAACTTTGGTTTTGATCTTTGATATCACTATTCATCCGTTAAGTGTTGACATGACAAGCGGACCGTCACGTCAGCACTGCTATGTAGACGATTATAATATTTTTATTTTTATTATAATGTTATTATTTATTTTTCATACTTTTATTAAATGAATGAAAGACTGAAATAATAACATTCATGAATATTTTTAGGGTTTTCGAATACCTCTATGACATTAAATATTATAAAAAAATATAAATATTTAATATTTAATACTACGTGACATTAAATATTGTAAAATTGGCCTACATAACAGTGCTAACGTGGCGGTCTGTTAGTCACGTCAACACTTAACAGATGGATAGTGACGGCGGGGACCAAAACTAAAGTTTTAGAACTTGCAGTGACCAAAACCAACAAAAAAAAAGGTGCAGGGACCAAAACCAAAGCTGACACACTTTTCAGGAATTAAATAGTTAATTAAACCTAAAGTCTATGCCTTCTGTTCATGCTTGTAAACTGTAAATAATTGAGTACAAGGCCAAAATATTGGCATCACGAAATTCCTTTCCTATTCATTTGTGGGTCATTTTTATAAACTGAATAGAACCCATAAAAAAATGAGTGAAGACAAAAATGTTTTTCAAATTATTGTTCTAAGAGCGAGAGACGACTCATATACACAAGATTGCTTGATGAGCAAAGCATTTTCTAAATAATAATTTGAATCATTTGGCTAGGTTTGGCTGTATGTGATGGGAAACAAAACAGTGAGAGTCTCCAATTCCTTCGCTCTATTGGAGCACAATATTAGGTTATAAAATGTCTACTAAAATTTAAAATGAATAAAACTCCCCTCCCTTTAAAAGAACTTCATTTATATTGTCCTTCTCTTGATTTTGAAAAAATTACACCCTCTCTTCTTATAGATAAATTGTGTTACATTTTAATCTATTTTAATGTTTTATTTTAAAACTCACAAGTTTGTAGACTGGAAGTCACAACAATAACAACCAGCCAATAGAATCGAAATCGCAAATATTGGTCATTAGACAGCACCATTGACGCAGATCAAGGACAACTAAAAAGATATTTAAGATTTTTTTTTTTAAAAATATCAACAATTTTTAATTTACTAGACTAAATTACACCAATAGTATCACCGTGTGCCCAACGACCGATCAGTGTAATTTTTCAAAATGGCATGCTGGCCTAAATCCATTTAGCTAGTTACTAATTTCAATTGTTAGGACAAAATTAATTCCGGTAAGTATAGGCTCGTGATGTTTAAATAATTATTCTGTCACTCTGCATCTGCAAACATACAAATGCCACCTCAATAACACGTAATTGTTGACCTTACGTTCAACATGGGAGTAAATAGTGAGAACAAATGGCTCGACATAGTTGCAGACTAGTGATACAACTACATGTGAAAATTGATAAATTCTGTGGGATGCTAGTACAAAAACTTGAAAGGTCTTAATCGTAAAAGAAAAAAGAATGAAGAATAAAAGGCTTTACGTGAAATGATAGAGGCCCCTTTTCTGTGACTCGTAAATTGTAGCATATGATTAGTAATAACAAACTTGAGTTAACACGATCAAAGATATATGAACAATGAACCTAGACATGACTCCTGCAATAAAGAAAGAGAAATTCCAAAATGTGTTATGGCGCTTAATGAATGGTCTTTCATTCTAATCAACTTAAGGTTCTCTTGCCCCTAAGGGTTCACTGATAGTTGAACTTTAATTTGGGATTGGCAACCCATAAGCATGAACACAAGTACTTGTATTCATCATCCAATTCTTGTTGGTGGGGTATTTTAATTTACATGTTATGAACATAGCCGATGCTCTTTCTTTGCTCTGTCGGCTAAGCCTATTAGGCCTTTTGTTTTTTCGCCTGTTCTACTTGGTTGCATGATTATTCTGGATTGTATTGGTCGGTTACAAATCATCAAAAGGGGCCAGTTACATATTTTAATGTCGACAGAGTGGCATTCCTATACGTACAATCAAGTCAGGAATGCCTAATAGGGGCAACTGATCAATGCAAACACATATACCCGTACCTGTATGTATGAGGCTGCACTAATCCTGTACCGACAATAATAGAACATAAGACTTTTGTTTTTCGATAAGTAAAATATTTCATTAATAAAATCTACCTTTAGCATCATAGTGATTACTCATCCCATCTTTCAGAAAGGGTTGAAGAGTATATACTCAATCATGTGCTCCAAGCTAGATAGCAAAACATACAACCATATTAAATCAAAGTTCAATACACCCATCATATACCCGTTTACCTCGTTCAGGAGTTCCAAAATCCTGCACCCCGGGTTATGTTTCTCCCAAAGCAACACAACTTCCCTATTACATGAAATCACACCTATTTACAATAATACACCCTGGTTCGTATGAGGTTAATTGCAACAAAGATATATTTTTTAATGCGTGAAGATTCAAAAGTAATTTTAATAACGAGGAGAAAAAAAAAATAGAAGCTAAGGGGTGGGAGGGGGGCCTTCAGAGTTCACAGTTTTAATCACCTCCAGCGAGGATATGTTCTTTTATAACTTGGATACCAACATAACGATTAATAAACAAACTTGACTTATACGAAGTCAAAAGGGAACAAAAGTTGGATAAAAAAAGAATGGAGCAAAGCATTAAAAATTTCTACAGATTTAGCCAAGCGACATATTGTACAGGAAAAACTATACTAATGACTATTTCGGCCTATGTAAGGATAGGAAAATACGAATCTGACAATTGTGGTTTCTACCTAGGAAAACTTTTAACGAACAATGATGTGGAAATTGGAGTACAACAAAAGCAACGGCAATTATTTGTCAAAAGTAAAAACAGCAATGAAGATTAACAAAAGAACCAATTTATAAAACGGCATTCCAACATGAAAACAAAACATGTACAAAGTATCTTCGATGCCATTAGTTAAACATATGGGAGTGTTTTTTGAGGATAAGAAGAACTGTTATCTACAACAAACTTAAATATGCACACCATCATAAGCATCTGCAATAAAACAAGTCGGGCAGGGAGAATGTTGCATATTGCATAGCATCCTAGCTGTTTGGACTCGGTGCTTCCATTCTGCATGATGACAGAATATGCCTATCGTGCGTGAACACGGCACAACATATCAAGCCAACAAATGAACCATAACAATAACCAGACAGTAAGAAGGGGTGTGCTTTACAGTCTTCATCTGGAACATTGCAGCAGACTAATGGCTGTCTTTGAAGCCACGAAGCAGATCAACCAACTTAAGCATGAGTCTGGAAAGCAACATACAAATTACCGCCTCTCTGGCTCTTGCCAATATTTTAAACTGCTATTGCTTGCTCCGGATTTGTGAAAAATCCACGAATGAAGCAGGAGACTTGTAGTCTTACAACCCAAAAATTAAAAGGACATTTTACGTATAAATTTAATCTCCAAATCATAAATGACAAACATAAATTTTGGCTTATATAAACAATAATCAATAACGGAAAAACAAAAATGATGCCACTTCAAATATCAAAAGAAAAATGGGAATTAGCACAATGACTACAAAATAAAGAGATTAATTGGTATGCATTATCAGTGTAAAGTTTTTTATACCTACAACCAATCAGAAATATGGTGTGAGTGACTTTTAAGGTAGTTAGTATAAGAGTCAATCATTCTTAGTAATTACCAAAAGTACATAATGTTTACACAATAGATGAAATAAAGATGATTTATCCACCTTAGTCTGGAGAAATGAGCTCTTTGGCAAATGCAGGCAGATATGAATGAAAAGCATAGCCTAAAACAACAAACAAGCAATATTGATCATATATTATGAAGAAGAAAAAATTGGGCATATAGGTTTTCATGTCAGTTAGTGAGTGTTAAAAGAAAGATATATTAGAGGGGGGAACCACATACTTTATTTCTCCAGCTTCTGACCAGTTGAAGAAGCAGCAGTTAATTGGTCTCAGTTAACCAGATCATAAGTTGATGCTCCATGAGTTAACACATCCAATTTGACAATCAACCATATGACTACATCTTATACCCTTTGAACCTTGAAAGTAGGTGGGCATACTTCCCCTTCTCCGTCATCTGTCTTATCACTTCACGAGCATCTGCAATCTTTCCATAACTCCGCAAACTACTCATTATGAATTATGGACAACGAAATTTGGACTACAACCTTTGGTCTCCATGTCCTTGAGCATGCTTGCCATACATAATCCCCGTATTATGGAATTGTATGTAAACACATTTGAGACTTGTTCTCTAGAAATCATCTCATGAAACATTTCCTGAGCTTTGTCATGTGCCACTACATATCCTGTGATCATTACAGTGCAAGACACCACATCTGGCATGCACCCGTTGTTTACCTTTTCATCAAAAATATATTTGCAAGCTTCTAGATTCCCCCCTCTATAAATTGAGAACTGAATTCAGTAATGGCCACCAACAATCTATCTATTGCCTTCATCTTCCAAGCACACAACTTCCCTTCAATATGAATTACCTTGCCTTTTATTCTTTTTACTGCACACACCTTCCTTAGCCAACTTCGATTATTTTAAGTTGGCTCAAACATGGCCACCATCCTTTTGCATGTCCCCTATACAATGTGTCACACTAGTACCACAAAAGTTTACAATACATGGCCTTTGGCCATCAAATAACTCATGGCCTCAGCCATCTCGCTGCACAACGACTATCTTTGATCAAAGGGAAGTTTATCTTAATCAATAACTTATTATTATATTTTTAATATAATCTTAAAAAATGATTTTTTTTGTTTATTTAATCAGATTACTGGATTGATGTCTCACTTCAAAGCGACTGGCCAGATTTAAGTGGAAATGGAGTTCGCCTTTGGAAGCACGAGTGGGAGGAACATGGAGGTACATGCCTACTTTCTGTTGGGCTTAGATATTTATGCAAGGCATGAAATTAGAGCTATCTTTAATAATGTTTGTAATTCATCGGATCCAACGGAAGCTATGATAGAAGGAGCATTGTCAAAGCCATAGTGGGGCATATTGGCCAATACCCACAACTTCAATCTACAAATTCTGGGGATTTACTTGAAGTAAGACTTTGTTTAGACAATAGCATAGTCCCCCTCGTATATAGATTTTAATCCTATTTAGATAAGATGCGCACCGCCTGTATCTTTTCCATAATAATTATAATTCATAAATAAAATGGCATAAAATTCTCAGTATTACCTCACTATCTAATACCGAGAATTTTATGCCATTTTATTTATGAATTATAATTATTATGGAAAAGATAGTGGTGGGCATCTTATCTAAATGGGATTACAATCTATATACAGCGGGACTGCGCTTTTGTCTAAACAAAGTCTTAATTGAAATAAATCCCCAGAATTTGTACATTGAAGTTGTGGGTATTTGTCAATATGCCTCACTATGGCCCTAACAATGCTTCTTCTATCATAGCTTGCCGTTGAACCCGGTGAAATACCGACATTATCAAGGATAGCGTTAATGTCATGCCTTGCATAAATATCTAAGCCCAACATAAAGTAATCATGTAGTTGCTCCATCGAGCAGGTTCCATGTTCCTCTCACTCGTGCTGCCAAAGGAGAACCTCCTTTCCAGTTAAATCTGGCTAGTCGCTTCGAAGTCAAGACATCAATCTAGTAATCTGATAAAATAAACAAACAAAACCATTTTTCAAGATTATAAATAAAACAATAATAAAAAGTTATTGATTAAGATAAACTTATTTGGCTTTGATCAAAGGATAATCGTTTTGCAGACCATGAGTTATTTGATGGCCATAGGCCATTTATTATAAACTTTTGTGGTACTAGTATGACACATAGTGTAGGAGGCATGCCAAAAGGATGGTGGCCATGTTTGAGCCAACTTGAAATAATCGAAGATGGCTAAGGAAGGTGTGTGCAGTAAAGGAAAAGAATAGGAAGGCAAGGTAATTCATATTGAAGGGAAGTTGTGTGCAAAAGGAAGATGATGTCCCTAGATAGATAGTTGGTGGCCATTGCTGAATTCAGTTCTCAATTTATAGAGGGCGGGTGAGGGGGATGTCTGCTAATGACTATTTCAGCCTATTAAGGATCACTAGCATTGGCAACCGTTGGGAAAAATACATGAATCTGACAACTGTGGTTTCTACCTAGGAAAACTTCTAACAAACAATGAAGGTGGAAATTGGCGTACAACAAAAGCAACGGCAATTAGTTGTCAAAATTAAAAGCACCAATGAAGATTAACAAAAGTACCAATTTATCAAAATAAAAAATGATCTAAGTTTCCTCAATCCCAATAGTAATACATATGGGAGAGTTTTTTGAGGATAAGAAGAACTGTTATCTACAACAAACTTAAATATGCACAACATCATAGGCATCTGCAATAAAACAAGTAGGGCAGCGAGAATGTTGCATAGCATCTAAGCTATTTGGACTTGGTGCTTCCATTCTGCATGATGACAGAATATGCCTATCATGTGTGAACACAGCACAACATATCAAGCCAACAAATGAACCAAACCAATAACCCGACGGTAAAGAAGGGGCGTGCTTTACAGTCTTCATCTCGAACATTGCAGCAGACTAATGGCTGTCAGTGAAGCCACGAAGCAGAGCAACCAACTTAAGCATGCGTGAGGAAAGCAACATACAAACTACTGCCACTCTGGCTCTTGGCAATATTTTAGACTGCTATTGCTTGCACCGGATTTGTGAAAAATCCACCAATGAAGCAGGTGACTTGTAGTCTTACAACCCAAAAATTAAAAGGACATTTTAAGTATAAATTTAATCTCCAAATCATAAATGACAAACATAAATTTCAGCTTATTTAAACAATTTAAACAATAATCAATATTGAAAAAACAAAAATGATGCCACTTCAAATATCAAAAGAAAAATGGGAATTAGCACAATGACTACAAAATAAATGGTTATAACTTATGCGTAAATAAAAAATAATAACAAAAATCCTGAAACAAAGATTACACTTGATAATGATTATAGCAAACATTCATGCTAAAAACTATGTGAAAGACATTTTTACATCAATAGATCATGGTCGACTTTGCAGGTGATAAAGAAAAACGTTTCATGAAGATCTCATTGTCCTTTAAAATCTAATGCACCGCTCTTTTTTACGGGGAAAGGAGTAAATCTATCATTTCCAAAAGCTGAGAGCAATAAGTGTAACAAATTAATACATTTAATCGACGGATTGTCAAGCATCTCTCTTGAAGATAATCAATCCTTTATGCACTTATAACTAGTTACGGCATAAGCCAAAGGAAAAATTCACATAAGACCAGTTAGAATTTATATTAATGAGCCCAAAAAAAAGGTTATTACCAAAAGTAAATAATGTTTACACAATAGATGAAATAAAGAGGATTTATCCACCTTAATCTGAAGAAGTGAGTTCTTTGGGAAATGCAGGCAGATATGAATGAAAAGCATAGCCTAAAACAACAAATAAGCAATATTGATCATATATTATGAAGAGAAAAAATTGAGCATATAGGTTTACATGTCAGTTAAGGAGTGTTGAAAGAAAGATATATTAGAGGGCGGAACCACATACTTTATTTCTCGAGCTTCTGACCAGTTGGAGAAGCAGCAGTTAATTGGTCCAAGTTAACCAGATCATAAGTTCATGCTCCATGAGTTAATACATCCAATTTGACAATCAACCATATGACTACATTTTATACCCTTTGAACCTTGAAAGTAGGTGGGCATACTTCCCCTTCTCCGTTATCTGTCTTATCACTTCACGAGCTTCAGCAATCTTTCCAGCATTCCGCAAACTACTGACTAATGTATTATAGACAACAAAATTTGGACTACAACCTTTGGTCTCCATGTCCTTGAGCATGGAGCATGCTTCATCAAACTTCCCTGCCATACATAATCCCCGAATTATGGAATTGTATGTAAACACATTTGGGACTTGTTCTCTAGAAATCATCTCATGAAACATTTCCTGAGCTTTGTCAAGCTCACCAGCCACTACATATCCTGTGATCATTACAGTGTAAGCCACCACATCTGGCATGCACCCGTTGTTTACCATCTCATCAAAAAAATATTTGCAAGCTTCCAGATTCCCTGCCCTGCTGAGTCCATCTATCAAAGTGGTGAAATGAAGTACAATTGGCTCTATGCCTGTTTCTCTCATGTGATTTAAAAGATTAAGAGCTGCAAGCGGTTTGTCTCCTTTACCAAGAACATGAAGAAGAATGTTGTACGTATGAAAATCTGGAGAAAATCCATTTCTACCCATCTCATCGAGCAGTCTGTGAAACTGATCCAACTTTCCAAGTCTGTACTTGGCATACATGACAATATTATAAGTTAAAATATCCGAGGAAAAATCCTCAAGCAACATCTGTTGATAAACCCACTCAATCAACTTGTACTGGTTTAAAACGAGAAGACCATGCAGAATTGCATTGTAGGAGTGCTTAAAAGGCCTATAGTTAAACGTCTTCGATTTGATGAACCTCTCCACCAATTTCTTAGCCAAGCCTGCCTCACCACAATTCCGAATCAAAATATTGAAAGTACGAGCAGTAGCTGGAAACCCTTTCTCAATCATCTCATCAACCAACCTCCACAATGCCTTAAGCTCCTCACATTCAGCATATATGTTCATAAGTAGGTGATAGGCATTTGCAGTGTGCCGGTAAGCCTCCCGCTGACTACACCACGTGAAAAACTTATATGCCAACTTGGCACACCTGGTCTTATTGTCACCATTTACGCTCTTCAAAATTCCAAAGAGAACTTCTCTCACAAGAAGCCCTGATGGCCTTATATGCAACTCATCTAAAACCAACCTTGCATCAAGGCCGGGACCATCTTGCCGAAGAACCTCAAGGATCCTCTTAGCATCTAAATTTACAGTTTCTAAGAAACTTTTCCTAAGTGAAAATTGCTTTTGGTTACAGCTCCAATCCTCATTAGGATGAAACCTTTCATTTTCATCCAAAGTTGAATCATAATCTGAAACCATTTTTTTTAAAGGTTCCTCAACGCATTCAAACTCATCATCACCACGAAACCTATGGCCACAAAATTTCCGCGAAATGACCAAACAACGGGAAATTTTGTGGACCATCCTTGGACCTAAAAGAGCTATTGAATTCATAGTGTGAATTCGGACCCATCATCCCTGCAACTCTGAAATGCGCAACAAACACGATTTTCCCAATACAATTACGGCGTTTCTTTGCACTTGAAGCTTCGATAAGCTCATTGTGCTAGCGAGATGATGGAAACCCTAGAAAAACCAGTTTGTCGAAAAAGATTGAAACTACAAGAATAACGAGAAAAACATGAAGGGGCAAAATATCGTACCGTGAAGGACGATATTTTGGAGTATTGGTCGATACAATGTTGTGGTTGTGGAAGAATGGCATCATTTGGAGGTCGAGTTCATTGTGTCTGGTGTAAGGGGAGCTGGGATTGTTAATCTCTGCAAAACCCTAACACGATGGACCAAGGAAGAAGATGCACTTTTTCTTATGTCTCTTAACGCATCGTTTCATTCACATATACGTATGTATGTTCTCACTTTTCAATGCTTTTGGGGGTGTTTGTTTCGGAGATTGGAATTACATTCCCAGGAATATAGGATTCGAAATATGTATTCCTATGTTTGGTATAGAAAAAAATAAAAAGACTCCTGGGAATAAATTATTCCCCGTAACCCATTTTACCCATATTGACAGTGTTTTTATTCCCATGAAGAAAGGGGTGGAAAATTTGTTCCAAGGTAGTGGGCATCAGTTTTATTCATGAAAACCCGTTTCTACCCCGCACTACTCGTGAAGGCGCCAACCACGTAACATTCGCACTCTAAATCTACCTATCGGTAACAGAGCAAACTCAAGACATCGGAGTCCATCCTGCTACCAAGCTAAATCGTCGGTCACCATCCAGGTAAGACATTCTGATCCAAACCCCTTTTATTTTATGCTCTTCTTCATATCAAAGTCAACACATGCTTTCTTCAATTTTCCTCTCCTCACCACCTCCCTCCACTCTGCAATCTGACTTTGTTTGGAAACCAAAGTGGTTTTATTTTCCTTTCTTACGTCTTCCTTGTGGTAGCGGTGGGTAGCGGTGGTCGATGGAGATAGATTTCTCTTTCTTAAGATTGCCATCTAACTTTGTTTGGAAACCAAAGTGGTTTTATTTCCATGTCCTGAATCTCTCGTCTCTTTTCCATGTCACTGTGAATATATGAGAATTCAATATATTCATTGGATATAGATTTGGGTTTAGGGTGGTTACTGTGTTTGCAATGTCTTTTTTTTTTCCTAACACGGTATTTCTTTTAATTCTCTGCACATTAGTTATTTTTCATGTCTTTTTTTGTGTGTGATGAATGATCGGCTATATTTGCATTTTTGGGTTTTGCTATATTTGTATTTTATTTGTTAAAATATATCTGAGAGTGTTATTGATATGTGCAGCAAATAAATAATTTATTTTTTATCATGGCACATTTGATGGAAGCACGTGAAAGGAAGAAAAGGATCATAACAATATTGATCATATATTTGGAGATGTTGAATTTCTTTACTTTGATGACAATGATGTTATGCTATCTTGCTCTAAGTAAGCGCTTGAAAAAGCGAAAAAGGTCATGGGATTGTTATGAAAGAAGTTTAGTTAGAGAAGTGCATTTTCGTAGAATTATCTACCTGAGTGATATGGCATGTATTGAGAATACAAGGATGGATAGGGCTGCGTTCCATAAACTATGTGACATGTTGAAAGTTATAGGTGAATTACTTCCTACTCGACATATGTGTGTTGAGGAGTTAGTGGCCATGTTTTTACACATATTGGCACATCATGTTAAGAATAGAATGATTAGAAGACAATTTGTTAGGTCCGGTGAAACAATTAGTACGCATTTCACAAATGTGTTATTGGCGGTTTTGAAGTGTCACAAAGAATTGTTAAAACAGCCCATGCCAATTCTGGAGAGCAACACTGATGAAAGATGGAAATACTTCAAGGTATATAAGTAAAGCCCATTATCTCTAATTTTTATTAACATCTGACTTAAACTTCAATTTCAAAGTAGTAACATTTATAGTTATGGCAATATATAGAATTGTTTAGGAGCTCTTGATGGCACTTATATCAAGGTCAATGTGCCCGAAGCTGAAAAAAGTAGATACAGAACAAGGAAGGGTGAGATAGCTACAAACACGCTAGGTGTATGTTCTCCAGATTTGCAATTTATATATGTTTTACCTGGGTGGGAGGGTTCAGCTGCTGACTCTAGAGTCCTTAGAGATGCTATTTCTCGACCAAATGGATTAAGGGTTCCTCAAGGTATAATATCATTCATTCATGTAAAAACAAAACATGTCTGGCATATGTTATAAGATATTAACTTTAATTTTGTTGATGATAGGGTATTATTATTTATGTGATGCTGGATACATGAATGGAGAAGGTTTTCTTACTCCTTATAGAGGTCAAAGGTATCACCTTAGTGAGTGGAGGAATGGCTTACAACCGGCTACACCTAAAGAATTTTTCAATATGAAACATTCTTCAGCTAGGAATGTGATAGAAAGATGCTTTGGACTTTTGAAAGGACGTTGGGCTATATTGAGAGAGAAGTCATTCTATCCTGTGAAAACTCAAGGAAGAATAATAACAGCTTGTTGTCTTCTACATAATCATATTCGGAAAGAAATGGCACTCGATCCTTTGGAAAGGAATTTAGGAGATGTTGAGTTGTCTAACGAATTCATGTGTGGTGACATGATAACTGTGGTGGAGCCAAGTAATGCATGGAGTCAATGGAGAGATAATTTAGCATTAGAAATGTTTAATAGATGGAGAGGTGGAAATCATTGATAGATTTCGTATTTGTTATTTGTCATTTCTAATTTTTATGTAATTTTTATTTTAACTGTATTATTGACTATGACTTAAAAGTTTCATTAAATAAATGTATTGGTGTTTATATTGCTGGTGTTATATATCTGCTTGCAAGTTTTTTTGTTTTGTTTTGGGGTTGTTCATGGTGTTGATAACTTTGTTTATGTATTCTTTGTTGAGTATGTCTTGTACTCAACTTTTCAATAAATTATTTTCGCTTTTCAAAAACAAAATAATGTATATGTAATATAATGATTTTTATTTATATGATGTTTTTAATTTTAATGTGCATACTTGTTGAGTTGTTGGATAGATGGAAGAGTCCTCTGAAAATCAAAATGCGAAAGGCACAAAGCGGCAATGGACAGCAGAAGAAGATGTGATATTAGTGCAAGGTTTATTACAATTAGTGGACGATGGCTGGAAGGCTGATGCAGGCACATTTAAATCAGGGTATACCAAAGTATTAGAGAAATATCTTCACACAAAAATTCCAAACTGCACGTTAAAAGCTAACCCTCACATTGAATCAAGAGTGAAACGTCTAAAATCACAATATTCAGCAATCAAAGACATGATGGGTCCGAGTGCAAGTGGTTTCGGATGGGATGATACTAGGAAGATGATTATAGTAGAGAAGGAAGTTTATAACCAATGGTGCAAGGTGACATACTATTTCACACTTTAACAATGTATAGTATATTTTTATTTATGCTTTTTTGCTTTAAATTTATTTAGGCATTTTTTTCTTCAATGCAGTCCCACCCTACTGCAGTTGGCTTGTACGGAAAACCATTCCCCCACTATGATAGCTTGGATGTTGCATTTGGAAAAGATAGAGCAACTGGTGATAATTCAGAAAGTCCAGCAGATCATGCTTTAAACATGATGAGGGAATTTTTTTCAATCAACACAAGGGAATGAGTCAGGATTCAATTTGAACGGAGACGAAGAGAACGTTGAGTCACAAATACCAGAAACACCCACCTATAATACTACGCAAGCACCAAATCCGATAAATCAACCACAATGTGATGCTACCGCATACAGGACTAGAAAGCGTGGAGGTAAAAGGGTAAAGTATAATGATGATGTTTCTGATGGCTTATTAAATTCTGTAAACAAGTTAGGTGAGTTTTATGCTGGAACTATAGGGAATATCCAACAACTCACATCTTGTTTTTTGCATGAGAAACACACCGCTGAAAGGAGGAATCAAATTTTTCCCTTATTAAAAGAAATAGAAGGACTATCTGCAGCAGATATTGTGAAGGCTGCTATGTTAATCACCAAAGACAACAACCTTTGTGATTGCTTTTTTGCTGCGGATACCCCTGAATTGAGGAAGGAATTTGTGTACATTGTTTTAAATAACAATGATGCTCCATAGGATTTAGATTGTCCAATACTTTGAATGTAAATAGAAAACTCATGTAGGAATTGTCTTTGTTGGTTTTATTATTTAGCTTTATTTGTATATATTGAAGAAGGACAAATCTTTATTTAGAATATGGTTGTAATTTGATATTAACTATGTTTATTATTTATTCTGGATTGCATATGTTATTATTTGTCATGAATTTGAGGCATCATGTCCTACTGCTAATGTACTGTTCTGATATGAAAACATGTTAATGAGTTTAAATGGGGAGTAAAATTGAGCCTTATGGTTGGTGCTGTCTCTGCCCAATAGTTCCATCTTGCTCCCTGATTGCCTGCATACTTAACACTTTTCTACTACAAGATCAGCCTTATGGACTTTGCTGTTGCTGTTTGTGGCAGCCTGCGAATTTAATTAGACTATACATGTGCAGGTGACATTGTTGGTTATGCTAAAAAACCCATACTTTAGGCATTGTTCACTTGTACTTGTAGTGTTTTCATTGCATGAAAACTTGAGAACAAAAAGAAGGAAAGAAAATGAACTTGTTAGCTATTAAGTTGATCGTATTATTGTTTTGTCAACTATTGTCAATGCTTTATGCTGGTGTATACTGCATATATATGGTAGGGGTATATTCAGAATTTTAACATTCATTCCCAGGAATATATATGGCAAGCCAAACATATTGTAGTTATTCCCAGGAATTTTAAAAAAAGATTTCTTGGAATTTAAATTATTAACCAAACACTTTTCTTGAACTTTCTTGGGAATAAGATTCCCACCTTTATATTCCTAGGAAAGTTAATCCCAGATAACAATTTTGTATCCATGAAACAAACACCCCCTTTTGTGTTTGGGCTTTAATGTTATTCCTTTCGGGTTTGGGCTTTTGACTTTTGAGGATACGTGTTGGGTTGGGTTTTATCACTTATGAGCCCATCTATCGGTTTTCTTTTTCAGATTCAAACCTTTTTATCTAGCAGAAATTTGAAGTATTTTTAATTTCTACTTTAATATAATATATAGCCTTCTAATCAAGCAGCTATGTAATATTTTGATTCTGGACAAATGCATTTTTATCACTAACTTTAGTTTTTAATCCAACATGGATTTTTGTAGTTTCAATTAATCTTATGAAGTACATGTGATCCAATCTGATTATTTGATGATGGGATGACTTTTTTTAAAGCATTTTTAAACTAGATAATAAATTACGCATTAGTTAAAGTGGAATAAATTTCTTTTGCATTTCATCATTAATTATAACATGGAAAATTAAAGAAAAAATAAATAAGAAAATTAGAGAGAAAGGTATATATACCCGTAAAAGTGTTGCACTCGTAAGAAAAACTTCTTTTAAAATAAACTTACATGCAAAGTTAGCATATAAAAGTACGATTTAATTAGTATATACAGTTAGTATAAAGATTTTTACATTATCAACTAATCAAGAATTTGTCGTGCCATTATGTTTGACTATAACAATTATAATTGGTGATTGTTTGTTACTGTAGAAAACTTTATAATGACGATGTATCAAAATGAGTTTAATTGAAATACACTAATAATTTAAAGATTTTTTTATACAATCAATCAATCATGAATTGTCATACTATTAAAAATATTTGACTTTTGTAATAACTACATTAAAATTTATATGTCATAAATGACAGTGTAATTTTTTTACTCTGATAATGTATTAAAATTAAATTCTTATATTATTCAATAAACTTATTTTAAAAGAATCGTCCCTTACAATCTCATTAAAAACTTCTAGTCACCCCAATTACTTCAGTAATTAATTGTAATATATTGTCAATGTGAAAAAATTTATATTATCAACCAATTATATATGGATGGACGGACTTTTATTGTAAACATATATATGTATATATATATATATAACATTATTTATTAGTTATTTATTTATTTATTTACTTGATTGAGATTTCAATGCACTTTATCAGATCAATGATTGATATACATTTACTTTCTCCACTTTGCAGATAAATTGACTTGTGAGGAATTAAAATCTCATTTTAAAAGAGCTTTTTCCTTGGATAACACTAGGCTAACTTTCTTTAAATAAGCAAGCTTTTTATTGTCAGAAGTTATTAGTTAATAAATCTTGTAAAACAGAATTACCCAATTCTGTTAGTTAGGTTAGTTAGAAGGTGGTTAATCCTATTTTGGCGTTCACGCCATCAATATATAAAGGATCTTTGTATCTCTGTTTCCTATTAATGAAAACTCTAGGTTATGCAGTATAAATTCTTCTTTTACTTCATAATAATAGAAGTACAAGTGTTATAATAGATTTTTTTTTTTTAAATTAAGTGTTATAATAGATAAATATCGCATTGATTATAATTATCAACGTTATACATAATTCATGACTTTGAATATTACCTATCTTCATAAATCATGTGTATATAACAGGTAGCACATAAGTCAAATTTAAGGGGTGTAGGAACACGTCACTGATTAAATTTGTTTTATAATTTTGTTTTTTATTAATCTGGTAGAAATGTTCATACACCCCTAAATTTTAATAAGGTTAGACTTGACAATTTCATCTCTACTTAAAGCTACTCGTTTTGCCCAACTCATCATAAGAGATGAGTTTAATTCTCGTTTGGATATTTAACGTAACTGTTCCGGGTAGAACAATTATTTCTGGCAAGGCGAAAGAGATTTATTAGATGTAAGACTCAGTACGTATTTGAGGTATGACTAATCAATATGGATCTAGAGTACAAACATGAGTACCATAGACTACGGTGAGTGTGCCCCCCCCTCTTGACGTCATAAGAGTGGCTTTATAGCTCTTGAGGAGGCATGGAGGGTGTGATTCCGTTGAGGTGGGCCCTTTCTGTTAGCCAGAGATACGAGCGTCATTTGTTGCGAGTGCTGCCTACATGTCCTATTCTAGAAGGTTTCTTTAATCTGACCGAGTTGTTTGCCTGAGTTTTCTGGCCGAGTTGCATACCACTGTTTGGTACGTCACTTTTACAAGCTTATAGCGGATAGCTTTTAGCGGATGAGAAAGTAGTCTCGTTTGGTAAGCGTCTATGGCACGAGCTTATAGCGTTTTTTCACAAGTTTATAGCCTTTTTTTTCAGACCCTACTTGAAGTAGCGTTTGAGTTTATAGCTTATAGCGTTTCATTTTTCTTTTCACTTTTATCCTTATTATCTTCATTTAATTCTGCATTTATCATCTTCTATCTCTTTTATGTAAAATCATTAATGAAGATGTTCTTTTATGTCATTTAATATTTTTTTCAGCTAGTTCAACCGCTAGTTTTATCAAATACTTCCACAGAAAATAAGCTAACTTATCCGCTATCAGCTACCTCATCCGCTATTCGCTATAAGTTATCAATTATCAGTCACTTTATCCGTAAACAGCTAATTTTATCAACCAGACTGTATAACTTTTGATTGAAGAGGATAATATGGAAAGTAAGAATTCAAAACATTGGACTTTGAGAATTTGACTCATTTTCAGCGGCACTTTAGTGGAAATTTCTTTTAGTAACTCAGTTTCATCAAAGACAAATATGGTCATCCACTCTTAACAGAATTAATTTATTCAATAACTTTTTCGAATTAAAAAAAAAAAAGGAATTATGTCCACTTGTCACATATCCTATTTTTTGTAAGGAGGCGTCATACGTTGACATGTGTAATATGTTCCTTTAAAAAAAACTCTCGAATATATATATACTAGTATTTTCACCCGTGCTATGCACGGGGAAAACATTATTCCAATTTTTTATTGTTGGAAAAATATTATGTATGATATAATAATTATAAAACAATATCGACCATATAAATACGATTTGAGCATTTTGGTAAATGGCTAAGAAAAATAGAAATATATTTTCTAGATATTATAATAATTTTCGATCATCTGAAATATCTTTTAGTCATTGAGATTGCAAACATGCTTTTGATAATGTTGTCTTATACCTATAAATCTGCAAACAGTTTAAAATTCAATATAAGTAAAGCTTATTTATATGGACAAAATATAGAAGTATGAAGTAAATCGTTGTTAGTTTCACCTAGCCAGATGTTCAAAATAGTTGTCAAAACAGGTTTAATTCTCTCTTTATAGCAAAATACAACCAAATTGGTCTGTGTGTAGGAAAAGTATGTCTACATTCCTCTTGGTAAGAAAATAGGTGTGGAGGATCTTCAAAATACCTGTATTAAATCAATGATGAGCACCTTTGTCGAAGTTGTATATAAAAGAAAAATTCAAGAAAGGAAGGATTAGATAAAAAAATGTGAACCTTCTGTGGTAAACCTGCTACAGGTTCTCAAAAACCTCTTTGTATACGACATTCTTTGTTGATGTGCATATATTTCCATCATCATCCAAAATGAGAATTTTGAACCCGGCTCTTGACTTTACTCTAGATATAGCAACGTATAGCTGACCATGTGTAAAAACTGGCCTTGGTAGATACAATCCCACCTTAGAAAGTGATTGTCCTTGACTTTTGTTAATTGTCATTCCAAAACATAGACATAGGGGAAATTGTCTTCTTCGAAATTTAAAAGGGAATCCAGGATCAGAAGGTACTAAATCCATCCTTGGAATAAGTATCATATCCCCACAATTTTTGCCAGTGATAACAGTAGCTGTTATAACATTTGTTCCTAAATCATTCACTTGCAGCCTTGTTCCGTTGCATAAACCACTGGATTGATCAATATTTCTTAGAAGCATTACAGGTACTCCTATTTTTAGTGTCAAGCGGTGATTTGGAATACCAGAAATTTTAATTTCATTCAGAAATTCTTGTGTAAACCATTCTCCTGCAATTTCCGAATCTTCATCCGATTGACAAGGTGTGTCAGAACTTAGATACTCTTTTTCATCTCCGGGGATTAAAGAGAGAAGGAAGTCATTAACTTGTTCCACCGAATCTAATGTTGGTGCAAGAATTGCTCTTTCTTCAAAAAAATCAGACCTATTCAAATTTTGTAACAAATCAGGATAAATAAAGTCAACCAATGAAAGTAGAGGGTTTTCAGATTCATGAATAAGCATATCTTCTGGTATATTGATGTCACATTCACCATTTTCATCCGAATCAATTTGGCCATCTCCAATTTGAAGGATCCAATTAGCAAATTCTCCTATATCATTACCATTTTGATCTGTTTGTGCAGTACTTAACCTCATATTTTTAGTAAGCTTCAAAACTTTGCAAGTTTTCCATAATTGAGATGAATTAATTGCTGCGTCAACAATATCTATTCTTGATCCTTTTCTGACCACCGGCAAAATCTGCCTAAAATCCCCTCCTAAAACAACAACCTTTCCACCAAATGGTTTGTCCTTGTTCTCTGCACATTGAATTGACATCAAATCCCTCAAAGTTCTATCAAATGCCTCAAAGCACAATCTATTCATCATTGGAGCTTCATCCCAAATTATTAGTTTTGTTTCTATGAGAAGTTTTGCCCGAAGGCTTCCTTGACTAATGTTGCAAGTTGACTCTTCATTCATAACTAATGGAATACAAAATGTTGAATGAGCAGTCCTTCCTCCAGGTAGCAATAAGGAAGCAATCCCACTTGAAGCAACATTGAGAACAATCATGCACTGTGATCTTAGAGCAGCAGATAAAGTTTTCCAAAGAAATGTTTTACCTGTTCCGCCATGCCCATATAAAAAGAAGAATCCTGCGACATTAGATAAGACTGCACCAATGATTTCATCATATACATGTTGTTGCTCCTCTGTCAATGATTGCATCAAAGAACTGTGTAACTCGGCCATCTCAACCTTATCGTAATTCAACTCATCCACAATAAACCTGTTCTGAAAGTAAAACATATCTGAATATTGTGGTTGTGGTAGACAACTATAATCCTTCAGAGATCTTCCATTTGACATTAGCAACTTTTCCAATTCTATAAGGCAAAGATTCTTCAATTCATCGTTTCCAATTTGAAGACCTGAAAACATAATAATGACATGACCAAAGATTATATCAGTAATAATATCATTAATAATTAGACAAAGCATATATTCAGTCTCTTTAATATTAAGCTGGACATTGTTATTTTCGAAAACTTTCTAAATGTTATGTATGAAACAAACTTCCAAGGTATATCATAAGTAGATATTTCTGTTGTAATTTAATTTTATGAAGGTTGATACTGAAAGTCAATTCAATATGCCTTATTTCATGTTCAGTACAGTAAGTTAAGCAAGCAAGTTTGGAGTATTAGTATTAATTGATATTGTACAGGGAATGATTCAAATGGACTACTGAAATAAGACATATGTGTATGTTGTGAAGCAAAACATAAAGCAATTTGGTTAGCCATATAAACAGTTTCAGCCAAAATAATTGAATAGTAAAAAATATGCAAATTGTACCTGGAAACTTCAATAACTTTCTTCTTTGATATACAATTCCATCTGATAACAATGTCCAAGTAGAATTCCAAACAATATCTGGCTTTGACATTGTGTTCATTACCAACAATGTAACAAACAACTTCCTCAATTGATTTCCGGAAGACAGTCTGCTGGCTTCAGTAATTGCATCTATATATTCCTTGTCATCTGCTAACAAACCCAAAGCATAGCATGCTTCTTGGAAAGTGTCTTCTGTTTTCCCATTCACTGTCCTGATACTCGCATATCCAGTACAACCTCTTTGGATGGTCAACAATATCCTCATGTAGTACAATTCACCAGTTCCAGCTGGAATATATGTAAGTCTGCCAATAGAAAAACCTTGTTTCCTTGGCTGCCATCTTTTCTCCTTACTGAGATAGACAAATTTTGTTGGAAATTCTGCGTAGGTGAGATTTCTGCCCTCAACATAAGCTTTATTTGCCTCAAACCAAGCTAAAAACATCGTTTGAGCATCTTCACTTTTGTTAACAACAATATCAATTCTGTCTTTATCTTTAAAGAGAACAGAATGTTGATTCAAAAGATGAAAGGTTAACCTTTGAACAGCTAGCCACCTCTGATGAATATCAAAACCAAAAATTCTCCACACTGCTTCACATGGTGAAACATATTTGCAATCATAATAACGTTTGATTTCATCAATCTCAGCTGGTTTTTCTGAATCTTCAGAACAATTGCTTATCTCAAGGGTGGCTCTATCAGGACCCTTGTTTACATATTTAAACAAATACTTGATGGAGTTGGATTTGTTGCAATACTCAGTATTGACATGTCCTTCATACCTGCTCAACAGAACTGGACTGTAGGGAACTACAGTCCTATTATCCATCTTTATTCCATTTTTTTCAATAAACCCTACAGTCCTATTATCCATCTTTATTCCATTTTTTTCAATAAACATTCCAGCATCTCGACGCTTGTAAGACGGATATCCATCTTCATCAATAGTAGTTGAAGATTGAAATTTTTTAGGATAATACTTGGAACATCTTTTATTTTTCATGCAAGGTGACCTCATGTTAGCAAAACCACATGGACCATGCATCATATAGTTATGAACCTTCTCAGCCAAACTTGGATATAAAACAGGATTAGGTAATTCGGCGGAGATTACTTTATCAATATCCGATCCATTCTTCAGTTTATTTACACCATCCAACCACAATAATATGTGTGCATGTGGAAGTCCTCTTTTTTGAAACTCAACAGTATACATCCCTGATTTAATGAAACTAAAATAGATTAAAAAAGAAATAAGAAATATAAATTGAATAAGTTTATAAGAAAGCTTAACATGATAACATACCTGCATTAACTTTTCCAAATATTTCTTTTTTTTTGAAGTCTGTCATCATCTCATCCAATTTCGTCTTGAAAACTCTAGAAACAATATCAGACCTATCAGCTGCTGTTTGACCCCTTTGAGAAACAAAATCATGAATCTCACTCCAATTTGTGTTACATGTCATAGTGACGAATAGATCAGGGTAGCCAAATCTCTTGCAAATCGCCATAGCATCATGACAGTTATTTAACATGTATCTCATACCACCCGTAAAAGATGCAGGCAAAATTACACGTTTACCAGCTGATGAAGGTTCAGTTTCACCTCTAATAACTGCCTCTTGTAATCCATTAAAAACTTCAGACCTGATTGTTTGTTGATTGGCTCTTATGAATGATAATCTTTGGGACTCGATCATAGTGTAACAATCAACCAAAAATTGTTGATACAATCTTCTTGAATTAACAATGTTTCCAAATTCAGCACGTCTTTCTTGAATTCTGAATGAAATAAATTCCCTTAAAGGGACTCGATCTCTTATACGAATAACAGTAGCATCTTCAAAATGTCTGTACGGAATATTTTCTTGATATCCATCTTCTCCGTAAGGGAATAATAATGGATATTGCAGTGGTATAAAGGCAGTGTGGGTTTCATGAAGCTTAGACCATTCTCCAGAAACTTTTTTCACAATAATGTCTCTTCCTTCTTCAATGCTATCCAGATCACCAATTATTAAAGCTGCAACCTCATCTGATGTTGGCAGATTATACACCCTTGCATCCTTAGATCGACTTCGATACAATCTCAAATAGAAATTTGATCTATAGTCATCCATTACTAAGTCTTTAACTCTTCTGAAAGATTTAGCAAGTTCATTATGATCATCAATCATCTTAGTCAAATCACGAACCAATGAATGATCCCATGATTTGGAATCTGTTTTGGACCTGCAAAGACATAAAATAATCAAATTATCATATACAAAGCATATAGTATTTAAATAAAAAAAAATTCATCAAACTTACCCAAAGTGGCTAACTCTATTTTGTAATTCATTTTGGGTATCATAAATATATAGTTGAGCAAATTTGGGAACGGATCCAAACTTTGGTAACAAACTACCCATGCGATGATAGTTCTGGCCACTAAGTATAAATTGAGGAGGACCACCTCCATCGTTGATTGAAGATTCTACTTTACCCCCAAGTGAGGTAAATGAGAACATGCTATTGTATGCTCTCATATTTTCCTTAAAATGATTGCTTCTATTATCTTTACCATTCAATAATGACAACAGTAACTCTGGAGGTCTATCAAGTAATGGAAGTTGTACTTTCCCCTTTTGACAGCATATTGAAAAGTCAACTTGCTTCCCTCTTTTAACCTTTTCAGCCCTTTCCTCAAACCATACTTGAGCGCCACAATATCGACATTCAATCGATGGTTGTCCAAAGTTCACACAATTTGTAAGACAATAGTTTTATACAGTAAGTTTAATTTTGACATTATAAGATTGGAACCAAATTGCAAAATTATTATATATAGACTGCACCTTGAAGTACAGCATTTGAATACAACTCAGATTGAAATTGAGTTATATCTTCCTCAGCTGTAGGTTGATCCTCACATTGTTCTTTGAAATTCAATCTAGTTCTACCGACTAAGTGTAGTACATCTGCAGTTTGTCTGACAGATTTGCCAAAATGATTCGAAGACGAAACATTCAACAAATCTGATAAAGCAGAACATGAATCTGCAGTACAGGAAGCAACATGTGGAATCCATCTATATCTTTCTGTTAAGAGGACAACAATATAAGTCTAGAGTCATAGCTTGAATTACAATATTATGTGTTGAATATTGTTTGAACCATGCAAATCAAATTACTAACCTGATGCAGTGTTAGAGTTGTTGTCAGAATTTGCTTGACTGTTAGGAAGTTGTACATTTTCTGCTTCCATAGTAAATGTATAAATACATAATTTAATCACGTATATATTAATTAATATATTAATTAATAAAGATAGAGTATCAGTATAATACCAGGAGACAATGGTGACATTGGAATTCTATTTGCATTCCTCACTCTTGAGTTGTGATTTGCAAAGTTCATAACTTCAGAAAGCGGAGTTGTATTATCTTCATGAGAAGCTTGTTCTACTGTGCTATTAGTGGTTTGAAACCTTGGATTAGAACTTGAAATACATTTACCATTTGGTAAATTTGCTGCTTCCAGAAAAAAAAAACTTATGAATCTAATTTTGATCATGTTGATAATAATAGCACGATAATATAGTTCAAAAATAAGAAAGAGTGATCTAGTAATTACGGATAGTTTGAGCTGTTTTTAGATTTGATTTGGGTATCATTAGGTAATAACTGAGATGGTATGCTATTCTGATTTGAGATGGTATGCTATTATCACGGTGCATGATAAAAAATCTAACATCATCTACATTCTGCATTTAGAGTGTATAAACTACTATCTGACTCCAGATTAGGTACCTTTCATTATAAATATCGGTAGGAAAACAATAAAGAATGCATATACAACATCCCTATCTATAGAATAATATGGGATTGTTTATTCATAATTAAAGTAGGTAAATACAAAATATTCCTCATTATGCAAGGTATAACAAAGTATTTACCAGCAGACAATGGTGACATTGGAATTCTATTTGGGTTTCTCGGTCTTGACTTGTGGTTTGCAGAGTCGATAACTTCAGAAAGAGGACTTGGATGATCTTGGTCATTGCTATGTCCTTTTGTCAAATTCATTGTGCTTTGAGACCTTGGATTAGAACTTGGATTACTATTACCATTCTGTAAAATGACTGGTACCAAAATTTTGATCATGCTAATATTAATAGCTTGGTAATATAGTTCAAAATAAAAAATAGTGATATAATAATTAGGGATACTTTGATCCCTTTTCAGACTTGATTTGGTACCATTAAGTAATAACTGATATTGTACGCTATTCTCATCTGAGATGGTATCTATTATAATGCTACATGATACAAAAATTGAACATAATCTAGATTCTGCATTTAGAGTGTATACACTAAATTCAAATCTTAGTTTTTAATAATTGTTGATCACAATAGCATCATTGGTCTTAATGCTATACACTGTAGCAGATTACTATATAATCGAACTTATGTATTTACCAGGAGACAATGGTGACATTGAAATTGTATTTGGGTTTGTCGGTCTTGACTTGTGGTTTGCAGATTTGCTAATTTTAGAAAGAGGAGTTCTGTGATCTTGATGAGATCTCTGTCCTGTTGTGAAATTCATTATGCTTTGAGACCTTGGATTAGAACTTGGATCACTATTACGAATTTGTAAATTTCCTGCTACCAAACAAACAACTTATCAATAGAATTTTAATAATGTTGATATTAATAGCCAAGTAATGTAGTTCAAAGTGAGAAATAATGATATAATAATTAGGGATACTTTTAGCACTTTTAATACTTCATTTGGTAGCATTAGGTAATAATTGAGATAGTAAGCTATTCTCATCTGAGATGGTATGCTATTATAATGCTACATGGTTCAACAAAATCACAAATAATCTAGATTCTGCATTTAGAGTGTATACAATGAACTTTGATTTTAGATTATGTAGGTTTCATTATTCATCGTCTAGCTAGCTTTCATTAAATACCAGAAGGAAAACCATAAAAAGTGCATATAGAGCATCCCTATCTATAGCATAATAATGAAGTTTAAGTGGTTTAATAGAACAAAGGAATAGATGAAGCATTTACCATGTTTCAATGTTGACAAAAGGACTGTTTTTGATTTTTTTATAGTTGAGTTGTGTCCGTTAGATGATAAATGGGTTGGTATCATATTCTCATCTGTACAAAAAAAGTCATACAAATTAAATGAGTTACTTGAACTATCATTAATGTAAAATAAATACAACAAATTTTACCTGTGATGTCGGTATTCTTCATGCTAGCTTTTTGACTGAGAATGAACTTCCTTTTAATCCTAGCTTGTTTTGAATCTGAAAGATTCATTTTTTGTAGGTGTAGTTATTGCATTAATGATAGCTGCATATGCTGCATAAATATGTGGTATTGTGGAAGGTATTGGTTTTATGGTTTTGCAGGAAAGAAATTCATTGAAGAAGGAGTGCAAGAAGAAGGTTGGAAGAAGAAATGTTGCATTTCGCAGCCAAAAAATTTATTTGGCGCCAAAGAAGTGATTCTTATGACTGAAACTGAATAAAATATTAGAAAGGGTAGACTTTTCCATCAAAAATTAGGTTCAAATGTCCTTATCATGAACAGGTCCCGAAATACTTCATACATTATTTTATGATATGCTGAAAAAATGTGGTAAAACATCCAATGTCAGTAAAGCAGTTGCATTGTCTTTTTCATGATGCAGTGTTCTTTTTGGGTAATTGCATCTGCATTACCTGTTAAAGATTGCAGCAAAAGGGAGTAGTTTTCCCTTTTGTCATGAAAGTGTGACCTACATTAGATGCTAACTTTGACCTAAAACTATTTTTCATGTCCTTTTCGCTGCAGAGTTTTTAGAAAATCTATATTTGTATATTATACTTTTCATTCTAAAATTGTTTTCAAAAGTATTTATCCCCTCACAACAGATTGCGTCCAATCTGGTTAGAGTCCAGCGTCCGATGTAATTGGACTCAATATAGTCTGATGTAATCGGACTCACAACAGTTTGCGTCCGATGTAATGGGACTCAGCATAGTCCGATGTAATTGGACTCAACACAACTTGCGTCCGATGTAATTGATAGTCCGATGTAATTGGACTCAGCATAGTCCGATGTAATTGGACACAACACAATTTGCGTCCGATGCAATTGATAGTCCGATGTAATCGGACTCACAACAGTTTGCGTCCGATGTAATTGGACTCAGCATAGTCCGATGTAATTGGACTCAACACAACTTGCGTCCGATGTAATTGACAGTCCGATGTAATTGGACTCAGCATAGTCCGATGTAATTGGACTCAACACAACTTGCGTCCGATGTAATTGGACTCAGCATAGTCCGATGTAATTGGACTCAACATAATTTGCGTCCGATGCAATTGATAGTCCGATGTAATCGGACTCACAACAGTTTGCGTCCGATGTAATTGCACTCAGCATAGTCCGATGTAATTGGACTCAACACAACTTGTGTCCGATGTAATTGATAGTCCGATGTAATTGGACTCAGCATAGTCGATGTAATTGGACTCAACACAATTTGCGTCCGATGCAATTGATAGTCCGATGTAATCGGACTCACAACAGTTTGCGTCCGATGTAATTGGACTCAGCATAGTCTGATGTAATTGGACTCAACACAACTTGCGTCCGATGTAATTGATAGTCCGATGTAATTGGACTCAGCATAGTCCGATGTAATTGGACTCAACATAGTCCGATGTAATTGGACTCAACACAACTTGCGTCCGATGTAATTGATAGTCCGATGTAATTGGACTCAGCATAGTCCGATGTAATTGGACTCAACACAATTTGCGTCCGATGTAATTGGACTCAACATAGTCCGATGTAATCGGACTCACAACAGTTTGCGTCCGATGTAATTGCACTCAGCATAGTCCGATGTAATTGGACTCAACACAACTTGCGTCCGATGTAATTGATAGTCCGATGTAATTGGACTCAGCATAGTCCGATGTAATTGGACTCAACATAATTTGCGTCCGATGCAATTGATAGTCCGATGTAATCGGACTCACAACAGTTTGCGTCCGATGTAATTGGATTCAACATAGTCCGATGTAATTGGATTCAACACAATTTGCGTCCGATGTAATTGGACTCAACATAGTCCGATGTAATCGGACTCACAACAGTTTGCGTCCGATGTAATTGCACTCAGCATAGTCCGATGTAATTGGACTCAACACAACTTGCGTCCGATGTAATTGATAGTCCGATGTAATTGGACTCAGCATAGTCCGATGTAATTGGACTCAACACAATTTGCGTCCGATGTAATTGGACTCAACATAGTCCGATGTAATCGGACTCACAACAGTTTGCGTCCGATGTAATTGCACTCAGCATAGTCCGATGTAATTGGACTCAACACAACTTGCGTCCGATGTAATTGATAGTCCGATGTAATTGGACTCAGCATAGTCCGATGTAATTGGACTCAACACAATTTGTGTCCGATGCAATTGATAGTCCGATGTAATCGGACTCACAACAGTTTGCGTCCGATGTAATTGGATTCAACATAGTCCGATGTAATTGGACTCAACACAACTTGCGTCCGATGTAATTGATAGTCCGATGTAATTGGACTCAGCATGCAATTGATAGTCCGATGTAATCGGACTCACAACAGTTTGCGTCCGATGTGATTGGACTCAGCATAGTCCGATGTAATTGGACTCAACACAATTTGCGTCCGATGCAATTGATAGTCCGATGTAATCGGACTCACAACAGTTTGCGTCCGATGTAATTGGATTCAACATAGTCCGATGTAATTGGACTCAACACAACTTGCGTCCGATGTAATTGATAGTCCAATGTAATTGGACTCAGCATAGTCCGATGTAATTGGACTCAACACAATTTGTGTCCGATGTAATTGGATTCAACATAGTCCGATGTAATTGGACTCAACACAACTTGCGTCCGATGTAGTTGATAGTCCGATGTAATTGGACTCAGCATAGTCCGATATAATTGGACTCAACACAATTTGCGTCCGATGTAATTGGACTCAACATAGTCCGATGTAATCGGACTCGCAACAGCTTGCGTCCGATGTAATTGGACTCAACACAATTTGCATCCGATGTAATTGATAGTCCGATGTAATTGGACTCAACATAGTCCGATGTAATCGGACTCGCAACAGCTTGCGTCCGATGTAATTGGACTCAACACAATTTGCATCCGATGTAATTAATAGTCCGATGTAATTGGACTCAGCATAGTCCGATGTAATTGGACTCAACACAATTTGCGTCCGATGTAATTTGATTCAACATAGTCCGATGTCATTGGACTCAGAGAAACTGACAAACTCTAAATTATTTTGTATTACAAAATATGTTAGTAAAACATATCTGATTCATCTCAATGTTCCTTGAACATATTCAGAAAAGAGTTTTTGGTGCTGGTTATCTGTTTTGAAGAAAAGTTTTTAAAATTCTCACATCACCGAATTCACCCCCTCTTGTGTGATGGTTGCTTGACCCAACAGGGCTTGTAGCAAAAAAAGTAAGTGGTAAAGCATATTCTATTTGTTGTCTAAATCAATCATGCATAAACAATAATTATGCATAAACAATAATCCATCATCGTCTAATAATAAACAATAATGAAGCCCAAATGTGAACATTGGAGCTTAAAAAAGTTATACTTTTAGACAGCAAATATAGTCTTCATTAAATAGAACAAAGAGGAAATTACATAACACCATAAACGGAATACAAATTACATAATAACATAAACATTTATCCAAAAAAACAACATAAATTCAGACAACAACGTGACCAATACCATAAGTAGGATCTACTAAGATCCCAAAAAACATTTAACTTTGAAAAGATAACCCCAAAAGCTTCCCAAAACACATTTTGCTTTCAAAAAATCCAACTCCACAGATTTAGCTATGAAAACCTTCCATCCCCACAACTGAACTATTCTTTTTCCTTCTTAATGTTCTTCTTTAAAACTATGAGTGGCCTATTCATGTCAGAATCATCCTTCTTTGCAAGTTTGGTTGGCTGTTCCAATTGAACATCATTCTTCTTATTTGGAGACTCCCTCTTCGGAGCAGAAGTTCCACACTCTGTATCCTTTGCGAGATCAACCCTTTGATCTTCCCCAAGTTGTGATTCTTGATCAATATCAGCAGTACCGAACTTCGTCAACAAATTCTGCTCAAAGAAATAAGGAACAAATTAATTAAAAGTGTTGACATAAATGGAAAGGGAAATTTGTAGAATTTCTAGAATACCTGTGCAATTTCATTCTCAGCAGTATTCAGTATTGCCTGCCTTCCAGCAGCAAAATGCACATTCTCACAACTGTCATCCTGTTGAAATAAAACATTGCAAGATAAAAGATATGTCATCTATTGATAACCATAAAATGGAAGGGAAATTAGTGCAAAGAGAAGCAGAAAACATATATAAAATTATTCCCACCGATTTCATGTACATCTCAATGAACTTGTTCATAATAACTTCATCATAACAAATTCTCCTGACATTAAAATTCTTTTCCCACTTTGAGCTCTGTGCACAGTTGTTGCCAACTTTGAATAGGAAAGACCTATCCACCAAGTCTGAAATTTGCTTTGGCAAGCTTCCCTCGACAGACTTCTATATAAATTTGAAGGAGTTTAGAACAATGTATTTTAAACAAACTGGCAATGTATAATGTAATAATTTAATAAAATAAATTGACATTAAAAGAAAACAACCTTGTTCTGATTCTGAGTTTCAAACATTTCGCTACACGATTTCCTAAAGAGAACTCTTGCATCACGATCCCATATAACAAAAGTGGCACAGTCAGTGTCATCAACAACACGCACTTTTATACGATACCTGGTTTACAATTTAGTAATTCAGTATTCAATAATTGAATGAAGAATAACATTAAACAGGAAAAAAACAATGACATTGAATACCTTGTCTCAACCTTGATAACATGGTTATCACACTTCTCACAAAAGAACATCTTGTGATCTGGGTATACTGACTTTCCACATGGGCATGCAGTATAAAACCAGTCATCATCCTCAATAACATGTTTCACAGTTGCATAAACAACATAAGAACATTCCTGACACATTTTTCAAAATTAAATAAAAAAAGATCAATGAAATGTTGCACCAAAGTAAGTGATTATCTGTGAACCATGTTATAAATTATAAATTGACAAATTTTAACCTCGTTGCATTCTTTCAGAGCTTCAATTGTCTTCCTTTGAGTCACTTGAAGAAAATCGGCCTCAAGACCAACTGACCCGGTTTCTGGCAGTTGTGTTAATCCTTGTGTGGGTGACTCTAGGACCTCATTCATCCTTAATAAGATAACAATAATAATAAGATAATAAGTATCTAGTTGTAGTAAAATGTATACATAAATACATAATACATAAGTCAACCATAAACAGATGACATGATAAGATGCCTAAGTGTATAGAATAACCTATTTCTCAGTGATATTGCCTCTTCACTGACAGCATTGTAGATAATCCTCGTGCAGTTGATGCAATTTTGCAAGTGAATCTTGCCTAAATGAATTATAAAATTATAAAATAAATTGCATAATGTTAATTAAATATAAAAATCTGTAAATGGAATGAGGAATGAAAAAACAGACCTTGAAAGGTCTTCACTTTTGCTAGATGAAAAATCACAACAGCATTTTCATGTTCCCCAGATGCAATAAAAGTACTTAGCTCATCACAATATGGTCCAAACAGAGTACATTGTATCTTTTGACTATTTATAAAAGATGAAAAAGAGAAGAAAAGTTAGTAACAGCAAGAAAGATTAAAAGAATAAAAGTGACTTTACATGTTGTCATATTAAATCCTTACCCATCACCATCAACAGCAATTACATTCAGCTTTGTCTTTTTCCCATCTTTCTCATACTCCCTTTCTGTTCCTACCCCAGTCAGCATTCCCATCACATCTATTCAAAAGAATGAATTACAAAAAATGATATCAAACCTCCATAACAGCAAATAAAAATTAATCCAAAACTGAAGTTGTTTAAAAAAGGGAGGAAAATGAATAAGTTTAAAATTAAGTCTTACCAACCAAATAGTCCATATCATATGAACCACTGACAATTTCAGGAATAGGAACAAAGGTATAAATGCTACCACGCACAAGAGAATCATTGTTCTAAACCTTGGTTTGGAACTGGAAATTGATTTTGTACATGTGGTGGCAGGTTCTGTAATTCCCACCATTTACAGCCACCCCAAAATTATGTATTGAGTAAACAATTCCTTCTTTCAAAAGTTTATCAAACTTATAGATCAAGGTTCTTCTAATAGAACCATGAATCTTATCACCCTGCAAACATATTTACTTTAATGATCAAAAACCTTTTACAAATAAAAATACAAAAAACATCAAAAATTTGAAAACAACATTTTATGGAGTCTGATTTTTTAAACAACCTTATCATCCATAAGAACCATCTCCAGGGAGAATGGTACATCTGGTTTACTGAAGTTTGAAACCTTCCAAAGCCTAATGACCTTGGCCACAATGGTCCAACACTCCTTTTCAGGAGTGATTTCAGATATGGAATCATGTTTGGAAGACATCTCACACAGCAAAGAACGAAACAACGAAATAACGAAATAAAGAAATAGGGGTTCAGGGAAAAGATGAAGCAGTTTGTGAGTTTCACTTGAAGCAAAGATGTCTATATATAGAAGATTGAGAACATACACAAAGCTTAACCCTAAGTACAAATAAGTTTAAAATATTCGTCTTTCAAATTTGAATTGCAATGGAGAGGCGGGAATGAAGCATAAACTTGAAGATATAGCTTTGGGGGAGGAGAAAGATGGTCTTCAAAGCTCTGACCGGTCCGATGCAGAACTCCCTATGATGCAGAAAATTGGGAGAAGCAATGAAACACCAATAAGGAGGTTTACAACCTGCATGAAATAAAATGAAGAAAGGATTATGCATGCAATTAGAATAAAGAAGGAAAAGATGAAAGGGATTGAATGGATAGAAGCAGCTCCCTCTGCTCAATCCCCTCGGATGCAGATTCATTGGATCAGAGAATTACACAAATAAGGCTATTGTTAGCTGTCCAATTTTTTGACTCGTTTTTTGCAAGTGGGCTAGACGTCATTGCCTTCTAATGGGCCAAACGAAATAAAAAATAAGCAATGGACTTTTTAAAAACCAGTTTTCTCCTTTTCTTTTTTCAAAATACCTAATTTGTCCCTTTTCTACCTCAATTACACCTAAATGGCATGTTTTTGAATTGATCAAAATTGTACAGTGAATGTTGGAGTGCCACGTGTTGAAAAGTGCCATTTGTGCAACCTATAATTGTATATTCATATATATATATATATATATATATATATATATATATATTATATAGATATAGATTATAGATTTCTTTTTGTAACTCAGTTTCATCAAAGACAAATATGGTCATCCATTGGTAACAGAATTAATTTATTCAATAACTTTTTCGAATTAAAAAAAAAAAGAAATTATGTCCGCTTGACACATATCCTATTTTTTGTGAGGAGGCATCATACGCTCACATGTGTAAAACACTTTTACACCGACATCCAATTAGATTTCACGATTTTGTCATGCCAGCATATTTATTAAAATTATGTTAATTGAATTAAAATTAAAACTTAAACCTAAAATCCATCCTTTTTTTTTGTTTATCACTCCCTCTCTCTCTCCGAAAACTCCCTCATCTCTCTCTTTCTATTCACGTCGACGCCGCCTGTCTTCACGCCGTCTCTCTCTCTGGAATCTCCCCCTCCAGTGCTTTTGAGACAAAAATCAATCCTTTTCGTTCCGACGGTAGCTGTGTCTGTTGGTTTGCAATGGGTCTATCTTGCGATGGTGATGGTTATGCAATGGATCTCAGCGGAGATGGCGACGGTGACCCGCTTGGCTGGGCCAGTTTGATCTTGATGGACTCGCGGCCTGGCTGCAGCGGTTCTGTCACGGTGGCTCTGGTTAATGGCGTGGCTGATACAGTGGTATGGTGGTACATTAGTTTTACTAGATGTTCAAAGTGATGAAAATTATTTCTTGATTGAATCTTTTTTCTTGTAGATCTGCTATCAACTGAATTAATTTACTAAGTTCTAAGGCTCATCAATTGCTATTTATCATCAAGTAACAATTCAATTAAAGTACTTGAGTCAAAACCAAAAGCAATGTGCTGGTCAAGAATGATGGAATCAATCAAGGATCCTTATACCACAAAAAGAATCTCTAAGCAAATTTTGCATAAGCTAGCAACTCAACTTGCTAATGATGTTCAAGCATATTGGGTCCTATGGTTGTTATACCATCGAATTTTCAAGCTTCAAGCCTCTGTTAGCTTAGTGGAAATTAGTTAATTTTGCTTTTGTTCACAGATTATCTTGAACTAATCCTCCATTTGGGTGGAGGGGAAGAAATCCAACAAAATGCTACTGAAAAAGGGTTTCAAGAGGCTTGGGCACATTAGTATCATATTTTGTTTATATACACTTGAATGTATTTCCTTGATTGTGTTTGTTAGAAACAGGAATTGATTGTAGACATTTTTATATTGAAAGTTTGTGTTCATTTTGCAATGATTATATATCTATAAAGCAAGTGTATCTAAAGTAAGTGAAGGCTCGGGCACCTATACCACTGTTTCTTTGATTCTTTGTTCAATTGTTGGTCGTGAAAACTGAAGTTGAACCTAGAGTGGCGTACAGGTGAGCATGTTGTTTATTGGCAATATAAGATATTCCTTGAGTCCTGTTTTATGACAGAGATGCTCAGACATGGATCAATGAACATCCTGTGGTTCCATCATATTTATAATTCAGCTCAACTATACTCTCCAAGTTTTACATCTATGTTTCTATAACCATCAAGATATGAATACTACATCTTCTACCTATTAAAGCTATAACCTGACATAACTTAGAGATTGATATTCCGCTGACTTTTCATGTTCTATCTATTGTTTTATAGTGGATTGCAATGATTAATGTAACACCCCGATTTTATTAATCTTTTTATTTAACTAGTATTTTAAGTAATTGTATTTTATTAGAGGGTCTAGAAAATTAAATAAATTATTCCGAGGCCATAGTCACGCTCTACGCTATCGTAGGAAGCTATGGTTAAGTTTTGGGTCGAAAACTCAGACGGAGATCGGTCTGCGTTTTTCCTTGACATTAGTGCTCTACTACTATCGAGACCTAATTTGGACCCGTGAACGAGACAGTTAATCTTAGAATCACGTTTCCTATATTTGCGAAAAAGTTCGCCCTGACGTTCGAAAATGAAAATAATATATTATATACGGGCCGATAATCATTCTAGGAGACGATTCAAGCTGTCTTAGGGTTTTTCGAGAATCTTGAGCCAATGATTTTCATACCAGGGCTATGATAAATCATTTGGGGACTCCTACAAATGTCGTGAGGATTTTCAAACTATCGGGACGTGAATTGACCAAATTGCCCTTAGTTAATTTTTACTAATTACCCACTATTACTTTTACCTTTCTTAAGCCTTAAGCCACCCATTTAATACCCCATTTTCACCTTTTTTTTCCTCCTCATTCACATTGGCCAGCTGCTGGCTGCTGCTTCTCTTCTTCTTCTTCCTTCTTCTTCTTTCTTCTTCTTTCTTCTTCCTCCATTTTCAACTTCAATTTTCTCAAGCTTCCTCAAGCTTTTTCAAGAAAGTTTGTGAAGCAAAGTTGCTCATCTCATCCTCCTCTATCACCTAGAAGGTATAGATTTCATCCTTGAGCTTTCAATATTTATTTTCTCCATTTATTTTCATGAATTTCAATTCCTAGATCTAAACTTCAAAAATCTCAAGAAAATTGTAAAAAAATCTTTTTGAGACCAAACCAATTCCTATGAGCTAGTATCATCCCCTACTATCATAATCCAAGAGCTTGTGACTAAATAAAATCTCTAGCCTATTTATCTTTTAAGGGCCGAATGTATGGGTTTTTGGGGGAAAATGGGTTTTTGTTCTTTGTTCTTGATTCCATATGTTGCATCCCTTAATCATGTAATCCAAGTGATTAAGAGACCAAATCAAACTCTCACCTATTTTTCATGGTGATGGCCGAAACCCTACCTTGTGAGTTTAAGGGGTTTTGGTTCAAATCTTTGATAATTGATCATTGATTATGCATTAGGTATGCTTAAGGATCATTGATCCAAGAGTTGGTAGAATTTCAATATCCCTAGCATATTTAATTAATTAAGGGCAGTAGCTAATCCTAGAGATTAGGTAGATTATGGTTTCATTATTTTAATTTCTGGTTGTGTTTTACTATATAGAATCTGACAGGACTCGAAAGCTCGATCGCACACTCGATTGACTGCTGCGGAGCCGCATTCGGAATCTCTCGGGAAAATCACTAAGGTGGGGGAAAGAACCACAATATCGTCGGGGAGGCAAGCTTTAAATAATATATATTGATATTCGTAGGGCGACCCAAACCCTATTAGAGGTCGTTTGACCGTTAGGTTGATTTTACCGTATATCAAGGATGTATGCTCTGTGATTGGTATTTAATGTGATATATGTTATGCTTACTATATGCTTATTATTGATTAAACATGATTTATTTGTAAGTTGGTTTTGATGTTGTGTATATGCTGTTGTGATTGTTGATGTCTGAGAAGAACTAGGCATTGATTTCTGATAAATCGGGTGATGAATGTGTGGTGAGAAAGTCGAGGTTATATATATATATATATATATATATATGTCTTAGTGCTCAACCTAGTGATATAGTTGATCTGTTGTTGTTGTGATGTGAGTTGATGCCCGGTTGAACCAGATGAAAGTTGGTCGTGGTTGTATATAAGTCGTGGTTGAGGCACTAATTGTTGATCCTGAGATGAGTCAGTGAGATTCATGTTGCATAGTTGTTATTCATCACTGTATTGGCATACGGGCGATTTCGATCTTACCTGCGGGGAGATGGTCATACCCGTTAGTCGAATTGTAGACGGACGGGTGAATATCTCGACCTAGCCTGCGGGCGGGGGATATGTCGTTACCGAAAGTTGAGTTGTTAACGGACGGGCGAATGCTCCGACCTAGCCTGCGGGCGGGGGAACATATCGTTACCGTAAGTTGCGTTGTTGACGGACGAATATTCGACCTGACCTGCGGGCGAGGGAATATGTTGTATCCATGAGACGAGTTGGGCCTGCGGACTTTAGACCGAACCTTTCCTTACGGGGGGTGGCATAGTGATGACTGAGATACTGTGTCGTGATCGCGTCCATATAGTCGTTAGTTGCATGAGTGCGAAAGACAGTAGTTAAGGGAAAAATTATCCGGAAGTTGTTTGGTTGTCACTGTTATGATGCGGTGTGTTGTTATCTATATACATTATTTATATCGCTGGTTTTCCCATGTATGTCATGTTACTGTTTCTTATCCCCTGTATTTTCTATGTCATATTCTCTTTACTCTTGACTGTACGAGAAGATCCCGTTGAGGATTTGCCAGAGGAGATTGATGGTATCCCCGTAGAACCAGATGCTGGCGGGAGAGCCCTGGATCCCGGTGCTGGAGGACCTTAGACATCGGGGGTTGGTAGTTATAGTTGTTATGGCCAGTACGAGAGACTGAGTCGTCTGCATTTTTATTTCCGCTACTATGCTTTCAGTTTTGTTTACTGCGTACTCTAAAGTTTGTTTATTTGGTATCAGTTGTTGTATGCTCTACTGATGGAGCCAGTACTATTATGTATGTATACTTTTATTATGGTATCAGTATGTATTTAATGTTTTAATATTTCGGCATATTTATACCACTACGTTACGCTGTAACGCTAATAATTATAAGTAGGGTTACCAATGAGACCTCTAAGAAAGGGGTTGTCTCAATTAAGTTGAGTTGAATGGTTGATTTAACCCAAATTTGACTTTGTTTGTTTATTTCGTTGTTTAGAGTTATTTTTTCTATTTTACCACTTTTATTTAGAGTTTAATTAATGTTTCTTTATATTTTGTATTTTGTGATTTTTAGGAAGATACAATGAAGAAGGATTACAATTTCAAAAGGTCATCCATATCATGATCGATGATTGATTGACAGTGTAAAAAAAAAATTTATACTGTCGATGCATAACAATTAAACTCGAATATTATTTAATCAATGGGAGAATATTAATTAGTCAATCGTATTTAAGGTAATTGATTCAAACCTTGAATTGGAAATTATAAGCATAGTTAATTGTATTAGGCATAGTCAATCATACTTAAAGACAATGTAATGAACATTGCTTTTATCTAAGTCACACACTCACACACCCAACAACTTCTACTTTCCATCATGTTATAGATTTTACCTATTTGGAGCACCTTTACCATTTCCGTTAATTTCTGACGCACCATAGGTGACTAATTCTCGAATATGTATCAATCAGAAATTAGATATTTATAAATAGATATGGACCAAACAAAAAAAAAAATCAAACAATCAGAAATTTGGAAGAAAAAAAAAAGCAATCAATAAAAAATCAATCAGAATATTAAACATGATTTTAATATTTAAAAATAAAATTAGATTTTTTTTGACAAAAATAAAATAAAATTAGATGTATACAATTAATTTAAATCAAATTTTAACTCAAAGTTAATATAAAAAGTAATAATAAATAGGTATATTTAAATACACGATCAAGATTTGTGAGTAATTAAATTTAACAATTCAATGAATAAAAAAAATTAAATCACATTCCATATTATTTTTTATAAAATCAATTAATCTACAAATTGACATTACATCGATTTTCAGTTATTAAATTGTTTTTATTGGTCAATATTATAAAAATTATAATTAATAAATTAATGGCAGGAAATAAAATAAAAATACTGATATAATATTAAATTGTGAAAACCTTTTTCGGCAGAAGGAATTAACAATAAGTTGCTTTTTTTTTTATAAACAAAAAATATATTGATAAGAGTATAAGATATACTCAAACCCATATACAAAGCGATGAATCAGAAAAGAAGAAAAGGATAGGCCATATGTAAATCGCATACTAGCTGTGAAAATCCTAAGTTGTACCAGCAGTATATTCTTTACAAAAGCCAAACACCCATGAAAGTATAATCTATAGCACGGATGTTCCCCTGCAAAAGGTAACTCCAGTCTTTGACCATATCAGGGTAAGGTATCAATAGCATATCAAAGGGTGCATCTGCATCTGCATACCCTTTCTTGTAGCAGGAAAATAACTTCAGTTTGGGAGAAGTGCTCTTGCCTTAATTAACACATGATCAGCCCAATAACTTGTCAAGTTGCCTAGCGTGCTCACTCTGTTAACTTAGAAGACCACTTGCCAATTGAAGACCATTAAAGATAACTTGAAGACCATCTCAACAAAATCAAAACAGATAGTAATCCTCTTCGGAATGATAACTTGAAATCCAGAGAAAATGTCTTGAAGACCAGATAGCTTCTCATGAAGACCATTTAGCAATAATAATGAAATTATTTCAGCAATTAGACCTCTCTTCACAGTCACAGCAGAACCACTAAGGTCGTTGTAGCCCAGAGAAACAAAGAAAGGAAAACCCATGCATATGAGCCATAAGATCAATGAGTGTAGCTGATTATGTAAGAGAGGTGAATCCTTATGCTATTATAGATATCATGCCAAACTTAATACTCGGAAAGGAGGCAATGATCAGTGTACAGATAAGTGATCAATTTCTAATAAATCAATTGAGGGCGAAAAGGAGGGAATAATCAATTTACATATACATAAAATTGCGCACAAATTAATACTCAGATTTAGAAATCCGAGCAACACTGCACGCAATACATTTTAGCATGGAGCTGATTTGATGTTAAAATTCTGATTCAAAACAGGTTTTAATACTTTCCAAGAGTAAATAGAAAGAAAAAAAAAAAAAGGAAATGAATCATTAAAACTAAAATGCTTATAAATATTCTGAAGCAAGGAATAAGATTGAGAATTAGGCCAATGATTAAAAGCATTTTTTAAAAAATAACTTTTCCTTTTTAACTTTCTTTTTTGTAGCAAATTTGAACTTTCTTTCTTTTTTTTTTTTTAACGGAATTTGAACTTTCTTTTATACATTACCGTCTATATGTAAATTTATTAATATAATTTTTTTTAGATAAAATATAACACATGGAGATAAAAAAACAATTCATGAAAACACATATGGAGAAATTACACTTAAAACACAGAGATGAACATTTTACATGAAATCATATTAACATCTGGATTAGTGGAAATAAATGTACTTTATTATATTTTTGATACATTCTTTTATATTTCTATTTTTTTATTATCTTCTCACCTAACTAATTTATTGAATATTTTATTTTATTTGAACATATTTGAATTTTTTTACCTATTTAATTTAGATCTAATTACATGACAGAAAGTCAATTTAAATTCGTGTGTTTGTTTTTATCTTTATATATATTTGAAATATTAAATCTTGACAATTTTGAAGCAATTCAGCATTCCTTTCTTACACTTTATTATAAATTCAGTATTTTTTTTGTCAAAAAAATAAATAAATTCAGTATTTTTATGTAATTTATTGTTTTTGTAAATTTAGTATTAATATCTTTTTAATTCTTAATTTTTTGAAGATGATTTAAGTATATATATATATATATATATATAAAGAAGGGAGCAACTCTCATCCACTCATTTATTCTAATCTAATGGATCTATATTAATTCATTAATATAATAAGTCACGTGAGCTCCTTTCCGTTTTCTCCTTTCTTTTTTTTTTTTTTTTTTTTTCAATTTCTCTATCCCACGAAATTCCCCCGTTTACGAACCTTTTCTCTTCTCTCTCGCTGCAATCTTGTTTCTCTCACAATGGAACCCTCTTCAACCTCTAACCATGGCAGCCAATGAAAAGAGCACAGTGCGTCTTCCCTCTCTTAGTTCCGCCGTACGCCGTCATTTGTCGTGCGCCTCTTCTTCTCATCTTGGATTCCACGTTTTTTGTGCGTTTCGTTCACTTTCACCCGAAGCGTCGTAGTGTAGTGTTCTGCTCACACCACTTCTCTGCTATGCCCATGCTTTTCTTGCTTCTCCTAATCTAATGAATCATGATAATGTAACTAACATCAAAGTTCACGGCTTCCACAAGTTTTGATAATATGTGCATAGAGCTGGGTAAATAGTTTGCAATTACTGGCTCACCACACCAAGAATGCATGTTAGGTGTTTGAGTAAATGCCAAACCACCATTTTCCCTTCAGCTGCAGTTATATTAAGTGACTGGGGGAAGTTGGATAATGCCACACCATCAATTCAATTTCATTACCTTTCCTGATTGTTTAAATTATTGGAACTGATTTAAGATCAGTCTTTATATAATATTGTATCTAGTGTCCTTAATGCTTTTGAATTCCTATAATTCTTCTTGGACCTCTCAGATTTGGACTGCCTTTTCACATGGAATGCTTTTGACTACTGAGTTGCAGGTTATTATGAGAAAATTAGTTCATTATTATTGAGTTATTCATTGTTGCAATAAAAGAGGTTCTCATTGTTGCTGAGTTTAAAATGAATCGTACCCAGATGTCTTTGTTGTTTCCTAAATAGGTTGACTTTTCTGATTCTTTTTTCAACATAAGTCTCACTGCCCCTTAAAAGATAAGCCTCCCTTGGGTACAACTTAAGTAGCATTACTTTAATAGAATTACAACAAATAGCATTACCTAAATGAACTTAAGTAGCATTACTTTAATTGGAAGCAGCTAGCTTCCAAGTTCCACGGCTGGTCATGAACTTAAGTTCTATCTTCCAATTACAAAAAAATTCCTTTAATATGCACTGCTTCAGTACTTAAAAAAAAAAAAAAAATCATGTCCATAAGCACTTGGTACTTCAATGCTGAATATTACTTTAAAAAATTCCTTTAATAGCCACCTTAAAGTTCAGATAGTCACAATCATTTGTAAGATAAGTACCGGAAAAAGATAGTCAAAGAAAGTAAAGTAAAAGGGATTTTTGTATTAATTGACGTGGAAAAATATATACAAAGTATTGTATCTCTATATATAAAGCCTGTTTAGCAAGACACTTCAACGAGCTTATAACAGAGAGCTTATAGCGGATGAGAAAGTAATCCCATTTGATAAGCGCATCTGTCATAAGCTTATAGCGTTTTTTCACGAGCTTATAGTGTTTTTTTCAGACGCTACTTGATGTAGCGTTTGAGCTTATAGCTTATAGCGTTTCATTTTTCTTTCCACTTTTATCCTTATTATCTTCATTTAATTCTACATTTATTCTCTTCTCTTTTTTTTATGTAAAATCATTAATGAAGATGTCCTTTTATGTCATTTTATATTTTTCAGCTAGTTCAACCGCTAGTTTTACCAAACACTTTCACAGAAAATAAGCTAGCTTATCCGCTATCCGCTATCAGCTATCTCATCCGCTATCCGCTATCAGCTAGCTTATCCGCTAACAACTAATTTTACCAAACAGGCCCATAATTTGTTTAAAGAATTTCATTGTCTATCTCTATAGACTGGATAGCAACAATATATATTTAAACATAGCATTACAAGCCTTTGAGGCATTTTCTCAAACAACTCATGCGCCATCTTGATCTCACCAATCCTCAAGTAACCCATGATCAACGAATTCCAAGAAATCAAGTCTCTCACAGGCATAAACTCAAAGTTAGTGTCTGCTGAGTGCAAGTTGTATAAACTCTTAATTTCATCCTCTCCTCTGCCTGTTGAGAGCAAGGCATGCAGCCACAAATCAAAATATGAAAGCATCAAGAGACATCCACCCTGTCATGAACAAAGGATAGCAAACTATAAACATCACCAAGCAGGAAAACAGAATTAAGAATACACCATTATTATGAAAGCAAACTACGAAATCTGGTTCGATCCTTGCCTGACATAAGCAGGAAATATAAGCAGCTGCAAGACTCTTTCAACATTCTTTCATTAGCAGGATTTCATCGATATGAACATATCAATTCTCTTTAGAAGGTTTTTATCTGTGAAAAAAAATTATGTTTGACCTACCTCATTATTTATAAAACTAGTATGTGATCCGTGCCATGCAGGGGATATATGATAATATTTATGTAAATAAAAAAATTGATGGAATAAATTAAGTACATAAATACAAAAGACAAAAATAAAAGGAAAAAAAGTCTTAATACATAAAAAAATCTATGAACAATTGATTTTATATGATCTAAGTTTTGTTGAAAGAAAAGCACAATTGTAGTTAAGGTAATTGACGGCAAAACTACGAATAAAGAAAATTCCTTTCTTTGTGTTCCCTCACTCAATTGTCTAAAGCATATCAATCATGTTTTTGGCTTCCTAAAAGCAAATATTAAACCATCAATTACTATCATTACAATGACAGTATAGATAAGCATCCTATATTTTGCAATACAGTATAGATAAGCAAAGAATAAAAGTTAATTAAGTCTCATTACCAAATCAACTCTCAATTCAAATTTATCAAATGGATATGAAACTTGTAAATGCAAATCACCTAAGCAATAATCACTATTTAAACAATCACCAATTGTTGACAACAAACATGATATCCATAACCATAACAAAAGCATTACAGAGCCTATATACTTTGTTCATAGACATAGAAAAAGCCCTTCCTCAAAAAACATACCTACTGAAGCACATGAGTTTGACAAAATATTGGGGGATTTCATTTTGCTAACATAGTGATACTTAATAATAATAATTGATAATATACAAAAGGAATATGTTGCAAATTTTGATCTATACTTTATAATGCAAGATATTCAAATATACCAAGAGCACCCCTTTTGATAAAAAAAAATATATCAGAAGCAGCTCAAATATAATGGATGTAAATGTAAATTTAATAAAGGAACGTGATTTAAAATTGCCAAACTGTTCAAAACCGCATATAAAAAGTACAGATTACCAAAGTTAATCACATGATAGAAAGTTTACAAAACAAAAAAATGAAAAAGCATCTAAAACAAAATCAAGTTTGAATTTTATAAAACCGTGTAAAAAAATTTGATCTTGGCATATAGCTATGTCACGTCTTGAATGTCAACTTTGAGTTCAATGGTGCTTCATTTCCTTAGCTTTTGGCAAAATGGTAATCATCCCTTGGTGTGTATCCCTTCAAAAGATATATGATAATATTCGTGCAAATAAAAATATTGATGGATTAAATTAATAATAAATTAAATACATAGATTTATGATTGGTTGTAAAGGTAAAAAACTTTCTACTGACAATGTATAGCAATTAAACTCTTATTTCAATTTTGGATTGCAAAGTATAACATTTTTTGTTATTAATTATTACTATCCATTATAGAAAGTTCTTTAAATACCTGGTAAATTATGATCTTTAAAATATAATATATGGGAGAAATAATAATTAATTGTGTTAAGTAGAAAGAGAACTTGCAACCACACTGATCATAAAAAAAGAGGTGATAGAAAACATGAACTAATACATTAATATTGTATTCGTGGATAATAATAATATTACCTAAAAGATAATTGTAGTCTATTTGACATCCATAAATACAATAGGAATAGTAATAGTAATAGTAATAGCAATATGAGATAAAGCAGTAACTTCATGGTTAAAGCAAATGGGTCGAACACCAAAAGATAATCCCTTTCTTGCCACCCATAAATTACGAACACCAAAACACAATAATTTCTTCCAGTTCTCACTCCACGCCATCGTTAATAAATACTTAAAGTAAAACAACAAAATTAATTACTTGTCACCAGGAATGTTTAAATACATATAATCATTGTCCAAAAACAAACAAAAATATATAAGCTACATCACCCAAAAAAACTAATAAAAACTACATAAAAAAACTGCTCATAAAAAGGATTGCTTCATTACTAACAACATTTTAGATGAATTCAAATTTGGCATACCGCTGTGTAAGATGAGTTTCATCTATGCCAATCACTATGCTACTTCCACCTTTAAAAAAATGAACCCGGAAGGTCTCACTTGTCATTTTGCTACCGCCAAGACATTAGACATGTAACCAATATAAGTACATTCCTGCTACAAAACTTAAGCACATCCCTAGTATATAATATCTTCTTTTCTTACAACTCTTAAAAAGGAGCTTGGTTATATGCATTAGAAGTATCAACATAAAAGCCATTGTGATAGTATGCTGAAATAACACTGCGCAATTTTTTTTATTACTCAATAACATGAGAATATTATATGTTGAAATTATAACTTATAAAGAACGCTTAGACTAATTTGCATTTGATGTAGAAAGAATAATAATGTATTGCTTGGATTTCAGAGTCAAGGTAGGTGTTGAGAGTTTCAAGTTTCTAACCACATCCTCTAGCAAATGCTCCAATCTTTAAGTACAGCTTCCAAGGACTCTTCGTTTGCTTTGGAATTGAGAACAATTTAATATCCTTCTTGAACGGACTTAGCTTTTTCTTTATCTCTAAGCATAGAAAATATTCACCATCAAATATTGAAAATGACTCAAGCTTTAGATATTAACATTAGGGGTGTTCAGATCCAAACCGAACCGCTACAAAACCGCAAACCGATCCAAATTAACCGAAAACCGATAAAAACCGACTCGGTTTGGATTTTTTTGGATGCTATTTGATGAGAACAGATCGGTTCGGTTCGGTTTGCGGTTTGCTTTCCTGAAACCGAACCGAACCGCAACCGAACCGATTCATGTAATATAACGTTTCGTTTTGCGTTTTACTACCCACGCACACGACACAACACTAGTCACTCACTGTAGTCTAAAACTTTCTTTTTGAACCATCTTTACTCTTTAGGTGTAACTTAGTAACTTTTCATTTTCAAAAGAATCAAATATATAAAATTCAGTTTTTCTGAAATACTTATTGCTTGATATAGAACGTGTTTGTATGTACAAATATTTGTCTAAGTAGTAGGATTATTGTCTTCAAAAAAAGACGCATTGGTTGCTTGATTTGTGGCTTTGTGCCCTTGTAGTATGAAATAAATTAAAAGAGTGGAAAGAGGGCAAACTACATTTAATTGACCATGTTTATTTTTACCAAACCGAACTAACCGAACCGATCCAAACCGCATTTAATTGGATCGGATCGGTTCGGATTTTTTAAAAGAAGCAAACCGAACCGAACCGAACCGCATGATATTTTACTCTTTGGATCAGATGATTTTTATACTCAAAACCGAACCGAACCGATCCGCGAACGCCCCTAATTAACATACAACACATTAGCAAACATAACTCATCCTTAATCCGCTAGTCATCTCCCTCTCCGAGACCCCACACGTTCATTGCCTTTGTCTGCAAAATCTTATGTTTCTGTTCGAAAGTGACAACACAAAATAAAATAAAAAATAAAACAATTAAACCAAAAAAAGGGGGAAAAGTGACAGAGAAAGGCCTTGAGGTTGACCAGGGTTAATATGAACAATATGAACTCTATAAACCTTCAATGTAATCCTTTCTTAGATCCTTCTGGTTCTTATACATGTATAGATTCTGGCATCTAGACATAAAGGAAAATAATTGAAGCAAAACTGCAGAGGTGAGGGGGGGAAGGTCAACTCTGAAGATAAACTCAATTTCAATGCACATCCGAATAGTAACCTATGAGCCAAAACCCACAATGAAGCTATAAAACCCACGGTAAACTTTTCATGCTTATTTTATCCTAATATGTATTTTAATGATCTATGCAGTGTGGAAAGGCCATATGTGTCGCAAATTAAATGGCAAAATCAAATGGCAAATTGCATAAACCAAGTGACGTTGACATTTCCTTTTTCTCTTACTTTAATATTGATTTTGATTTATACTAAAAGTTATTACATCTAGCAAAAGAAATATCCACTAAATGTATCAGTATTGGAATTCACTAATTGCTATAAGAATATAAACCAACCATATCAACTGCCAATCTGCCATTAAAGTGACAGCATATCAACTGCCATGTGCCACAGATAAAGCATAATAAAGATAATGCTACAGTCATGTGTTGCCTTTCTTACCTTTGTTAACATCCCATATTATGCAACAATTATCAACTGATCCAGATATGAGATAAGTGGCATCAGTAGACCACTGCAGGTCCAGAATGTCCTTGTGAGGAGATCTAATTCACAAAAATATCTTTTATAAGCAGAAAAATGATGTAGTAAAACATGAATGTCGAATGAATATTAAAGAAAATCGGTATTTGAATTTTAAATAAACAAAGGAAACTTTATAAATTGTGAAATTTGCAAATTCACAACACAAATCTAAAACAGATTCCATTAATGCAAAATAGATAAAATAGATCTAACAAAAGAAAAAAGGAAACTTGAATGGTTTAAAAGAATTTCAAATGCCTGAATGGGTTAAACGTTAAAACTACTAAAATCATTTTTGTTATCTTCAGATCTAATTTCCATAAATATGGGATTTTCCAGTTCAGTCTCATCCATTGATATCAAAAACACATAAGTCACCAACAATTTTCTCTCTCACTCAATTAAAGTTGTGCAGCACTCATAGTAAAAGGAAATGAGTTATCACACTTTCTCTCAATTCACTGCACACACACGGGAAGCGTAGAGAATCATTCTTGGACTCTCCATATTAATTGATTCAACACCAATGTACAGAGCAATGTCTTTTATAGGCTAAAACATGACAACAAACAAATAATAACCAAGGCTGTAGGAACCATAAGTAGGAACTAAAGTTAAGGACAATAGTAGTAATAGCATAGAATCTAGATCATTGTTGGACATCTAAACAACGCAACTAAATTTGATATGTTTCTAAGTTGCGAACATAACAAAAAGTGAGAATATGAGAAAAAATCTCAAAGCATAGAAATGGAAAATAATAAGATTTTCGTAAAAAAAATTAGAAAATCACCTTTAAATGCAGCCTGAAGCGAAAAATGGGAAAGACTGAGAGGAAGAGCCTGAGGAAGAGCCACCGCATCCCACAAACCAAAAGAGGAAGAGACTATGAGAAAAAGAGAGAAGAAAGAAGGGAAGAGGAAAAGTCTGAGAGAAAAAAAGAAGGGGGAAAACGTACCTTCCTCACCTAGCTTCGAGTACCAGTCCAATTCCACTGGAGCAGATGCAGAGAAAAAAACCAATATCACAAAAAAAAAAAAAAATTGAGATCAGATTTGCGTGATTGCTTTATTTTATCCCATAAATTGATGCCTCTATTAATAAGTTGTTTCCTTGTTTCAATGTTCTGTAATTAATAGATAGATTACATGCAATTTGAAATTTGAAAGGATTTGAAATTTGAATAGCATTGGAAGTTGAAAGATGTTAGTGATTCCTGTAAAGCTGGATAAATTTGAAATAGGGAAATAATAAATAAAAAATAAACATAATATTTCCAGAAATAGAAAGTAGAAAGAAGTGTGTTTGAGAAGCTATTTCATGAAAACATGACACCTGTATAAACTTTCTAAAACACTGTCTTGTAAATATATTTTATATAGATATAGATATAGATAAATTGATGCCTCTATTAATAAGTTGTTTCCTTGTTTCAATGTTCTGTAATTAATAGATAGATTACGTGCAATTTGAAATTTGAAAGGATTTGAAATTTGAATAGCATTGGAAGTTGAAAGATCTTAGTGATTCCTGTAAAGCTGGATAAATTTGAAATAGGGAAATAATAAATAAAAAATAAATATAATATTTCCAGAAATAGAAAGTAGAAAGAAGTGTGTTTGAGAAGCTATTTCATGAAAACATGACACCTATATAAACTTTCTAAAACACTGTCTTGTAAATATATTTTATATAGATATAGATATAGATAGCTTTTCTTTTATGCAGGAAACAGAATGCTCTACTAGAATATGCAAATACTGTTATAGATATGGATTATTTACATTAGTAACCAAATCCATCTTTACCATCTTTACCTATACCCCCCTTTTCAAATTCATAGGTATCCTTCAATTAAACAGATGTTTTCCCCATTCCAAAAGGAAATGATATGTTCATATCGATAAAGTGAAAATAAAGGAAAATTGATATGAGCATTTTATCGAACACCTAGTGTGCAATTGGTAAGAATTATGACTCCAACAGATTCACCATCAAGTTACAGGATTCAAAAATCACCCAACCATCAATTCTTATACACATATAATTAAACTATGATTTACTCACTGACTGAATTTCTAAGATAAAAAACTGAATCTGGGAACTATGGAACAAATGAAGAAAGAAGAACTGAAGAAAGTTATCTGGTTCAACTCGCGGCAGAGGACGAAGGACGGTAAATCGGGGTGGCGGAGGAACTTCTTCGCGTCGCTTGCCTCTTTGTGTTTGGAATTGAAGGAACTGGGGCGCCGTGAAAGAAAACACGAAAGGTTCCTCCAAGTTCTGCGTTCACTGTTGTGACTTACACGAAAGAGCAAACACGTGATTTACTAACGAAACATATTACAACCACTAGATCTACATTATATCAATGGCTGAGATTAAGAGTAAGAATTCTAAACTTGTTTGGGTGTAAGGTGATGCTTCCTTTATATATTTTAGTTAATTTAAATTATTGAAATTTATATCAACATGTGGTTGATCCGAGTGGTAACGAGTTCGGATTCCTTAAGTAAGTGGTCAGGAGTTCGATCTCTGACTTTTGGGTATGGAAAAAACCTGGTTGAGAGAGATCAATCCTTCAATGTCATCCAGTATCTGGAGGGATTAGTCTCCGCAGTTGCACGTGAAGGATACCGTGAAAAATTAAAATTTACAAGATTTTATACATATTTTAAATCATTTAAATTTACAAAATATATTTTATATTTAAAATTGTACAAAATCTCATCCCGTGCATTGCACCGATCACACTACACTAGTATTTGAATTTTGAACTTATATCCGACTAACATGTCTATATTTATTTCATTGCTTGATACGATATTTATTAATATTCACTCATTCTAGCATCAATATATAATATCGTTACTAAATACCATATTTAGTGATATAAAAATATTTTCCTTTCGTAAATAAAGGAACAGCAATATTCAAGGCAACGATTGTACATGTAACCAAAAAAAATTCAACCATTGTATATAAATTACATTAAATTATTTTCAATGAAAGAATTGAAGCAAAACAAGAGAAAGCAACAGCAAAAGAACAACGAACTGAAGGAAGTGGGATATTAGGGAAATACCGTTGATTGCTGATTAGAAGCTATTAATAGGGCAGCTACATTTAAGAAAAAAATTACCCGAAAATTGGACACTAACTGCAGAAATATATGATACATGGTTTTATGAAATTTCCAAGGCAAACTTCAATTGTCTAATTTTTTTCTTTTTTGACTCACTTCGAGTGTCTAAGTTGATCACAAGACTCAATGAATCTCTGCATGTCAATGATCTTGCGACCTTCGTCTATCATCACCCTCATCGTATGTATTTGATTAATTCGTGCCATTTTTATTCGAATAAGTTTTCTAATTATTAATTCATGATGTTAACCTCGTCCTCGTTGAATGATAGGATTGCACTCTCTGGTTCCATTCATGTTTTTCTTTATTTTGATTTGAAACATAAAGAAGTAGTTTCCAATGGTGGTTTAATGTTACAGTTGACGACTTTTATACTAACCTAACTAATTTTACTTGTGGACAAGTTTTTCTACTGGAATTCCCTAAAATTCCATGTTATTAGTGCAAGAACACATCATCTTAACCACTAGTCAAATTTTCTTGGGACATGGGTTCCTTAGATTATTATTCTTAATCAAGTGCAAGATATTGAATCAAAGGTTTATGAGTATATATGTTTATTTTTATTTTATCATGTGTATTCTCTGTCTTAAACATTTGTAGGGACATGCAGCGCTGATAGTTCTAATCGCATTGGCACCATGCTGGTATGTCATGGTCACACGTTTCGAACACCTTATGAATTTGAATTTAGAAAATGTTGTCTCCCAATTTCAGTCGGAGATTGAGCATTCTTCTAAACTGACACACCCTATGAATTCATCCTCAACAAATTTAGCAAGGCTTCTGAGTTCAACCCTCAAAGATAATAACACCTCATTCTCATTCTATGATATTAAGACTAAGGTTAGTATTAAGTCGATTAATCCAAATTCTTCATTTAAAAATAAATATTTTCAGTTTTTTTATTTTTATTTGTATTCATACCTGCTTGAATCACAAGCACACACTAAAAAGAAATATTGAGAGGGAAGAAGAAAATACTCTAAATTTGATTAATCACACTTTTTATATATCACATTGATTACACATAAGCACATATTTATATTGTTCTACACACTTAATTCCCACATGACTATTGATCACTTATTAGTTATAACAACTTAACTAACTAACAAACCTTTAACTAACAGTAATTGAATTACCTAATCTGAATTATATTCCAACAATATCTTATAATTAATATTGAAACTAATATTGAAATATATACAAAAGATATATAATATATACATGTTAAAGATATATGAGAGAAATTCAACATGGGAGAGAGACTTATTTTGAATAGAAATTTTTAAAAATGGTAGACACTTGACTAGTATGAGTTATAAATACTTTATAAAGAATTATAAAGTTTATGAGAAGGAGTGTGAAGATTGAGAAACTTAGTAGACTAGCAAGTGTATTTAAATTTTGAGTAAATTACACTTCACCATCTTAAAGTTTATTAAAATAATAATAAACCCTAAATTTGACCGTAAATTACATTACACCCCATTTTTTAGTGTCCATTTTTTAGTGTTGAGTGTTGACTTAACACCATTAAGTTACTTAAAAATAAAAAATTATTTGCAATAGTTTATTTGATCCTCATATACTAAAAGGATTTTAAAGATCTTGTTTACCAAATTAAGACAATTTTTTAACTTAAGTACAAGAATCAAGATAAATGTGCATATTTGAGTACAAAAGTCAAGATAAATATGTCTCTATCTTTTAAATGATAATAGAGGTTGAGATTAAAATGCACATTCCTTTAAATACTAAATATATAAATTTATAAAAATAACTTTAGTGTGAAAACAAAAAATTTACAATATATATGTTTATATTACAATCTTATATATGTCATGCATAGCAAAATAAGTTGAAGTAAAAACAATGCTAAGAATCAGCTAAATTTTAGGCTCAATAAAATAAATTAGTCTAGTAGAAAAGAGTATCATATGTATTTCTGTTACATAATGAATATAAGATATATTAATTATTTTTATATTAAAATAAATATATATAAATTATAATTTATTCATAACATGTGTCAAATTATAGTCATTTAATTTGTATATCATAATTCGATAAATTTATATTCAGTTCTATACTCAAATATACTTGTTTAAATAACATTTTTATCATATTTATCAACAAAAATTATTATAATAAATCATATATTCTATAGTTCAAAATAATTGAAAGCATGATATTTATTTAGAAGTTATTGAGCTAGATGACTTCAAAACAAAATGAATATAAAAAAAATTGTCTTTCACATGGATTAATATTAGTTTCCATTATTTGATAGAGTGTACACTAAAAAAAGTTTGTTTGAGTAAAACAAATATATAATGAACTAAAAAATAAATACTTAAGATTTTAAAATTATATATTTCTTTTTTAAATTAAAAAATAAACTCAATTTTGTAAATAAGAAAATAAAAGATTAATCTCCAAAAACCTTTTTTATTATTGAATATCAAGTAAATTGTTTAAAATAATTTTGATTTTTAAGTAACTTAATGATGTTAAGTCAACCGCTAGTTAACATTAAAATTTAGGTGGAGTGTAATTTATGGTCATGTTTGAATTTTTTTTGTTATTTTAATAAATTTCAAGGGGGTAGAGTGTAATTTAAATTTTTAAAAATTAAAATAAGCGAAAAAATATTTAAAAAAAATTAAATTTAATGATTTATACATAATTAATTCAAGTAGAATCTAAAAAATATATACTAAAAGAGAGAAAAAAATTGAAATTAAATTTATAAATATTCTCTTAATTTTTTTATAAGCAAAAAGAATATATATAAATTAGAGTATTAAGGGGTATTTTAACTCATATACAAATGATATATGAACACCTACACTGAAAACAAGATGAGCATAAACATCAGTCTAAAGAAGCTAGGCACCAACCAATCCAATTGCTGAGAATAAACTCAGGATTGTCCCTTCCCTGTCTGTCTGCATACAAAGCAAATTCTCACTACAAAACCACCCCACAAAAGCCAAAAGTCTCTATCAATCCTTGAGGACTTGAGTGAAGACACAGTGCCCTTAGTACCCTACTCCAACCATGTGATAAACACTTATTTAATAAATGCTTAATTAAACTACTTACTTATTTAATAAAGGCTTAGTTAAACCGTTTATCCAAACATGTCATTAAATATATATATATATATATATATAACAAATTAATTAATTATGAGATCTGTCACTTTGGTTTAAACTTTTATTCTTGGGATTGCAGGTGGCTCCATCATTATTTCAAGCATTTGTGATGGTTTCTTACTTAGCCCAAATCTCATACATAGGAATGGAAGGTCTCTTTTTCTCATACTACACTGATCATGATCAACTTCTAGCAATGTACTCATCAAACTCATCATCATCATCTTCTACTTGGGGTGCCTCAAATAATGCAACCCTATACTATATCCAACCTATAAATCGTGACACAGGAGAGTTATATGGGGAAGCCATAATATCTAAGCCCTCTATCAATCCAAGTTGGGTTGGGGAAGCAATGAATAGTTCATATGGGTATAATGTCTCATTGGGAACCAAGTGGAGCAATAATTGTCATGATGATCTTTTGTTCATTAGTTCAGCTAGAATCACAAGAACAAGTGTAATCTGTCTAGGGTTTCAAGCAACAGCAATAAGTGATTTGTTCACTAGTGTTTGTCCTCATGGGGCAAGCATGTATTTGGCTACCAAAGATGGACAAATTCTTGTAGAAGGGATACCACATACTCGTATGGTTATTTCTAATGATACGGCCGTTTCCTTCCATTCAGTGAATTATGCAAATGGTGATCAAACAAGTACTCATGAGGGTACTGTCGCATGCAAAGATGGAGTTGTTGCTTCTAGTTTGAATATTCAAGATACTAAGTATTTGATCCACTGCTCCACCATTGATGTAATGGGAATAGAATCGGTACGTTTTTATCTTTCTACATATTCATTGAATCTTTCAAAAAGGCCTACCAGTATAGTTTATTTATATTTTTTTAAACAAAAAAAAAAAACTGCAAGAGAAGCAACATATCTTTCCTAACTTTTATAATTTGTACATCTAAATTTTCATATTGACAAGGCGTATAGATAGATTTAAAATCAGTAATATGTTCCCAATTTATTTACTAGATTGTTAGCCAAGACAAGTGTCACTATATTTATTAAATTACTCTTCACTGAAATACTTATGATCACTTTTTTTTGTCTAAAAAAATATTATCAAACATACTATTTGGAAGAAATACCAAAAATAAGGATAAAGATAAAATTAAAAAAACACAACAAAGTTTCTTACTTTCTGATAGTCACACTATGTTTACATGGTATTGAAATGTCTACTTAGCTCTGATATGGTTATGTTTCAGGTGTATGTTTCTCAATAAGTGTCACTATGTTTACATGGTATTGAAATGTCTACTTAGCTCTGACGTGGTTATGTTTCAGGTTTATGTTTTAGCTTTCCCACAAAATGGATTACCCAGCTTTGTTCTCAACAGTAAGAAAAATGCATTGACGCTATTGATTGTGTTGATAGTAATGATAATCATTGCCATAGTCAGTTTTCTATATATAAATGCTAGAGCCGCTAGGCGAGAAATGCATTTGTGCAGTTCACTCATCAAACAAATGGAAGCTACTCAACAAGCAGAGCGAAAGAGCATGAATAAGAGCCTTGCTATTGCTAGCGCAAGCCATGATATTGGTGCCTCTCTAGCAGACCTCACTGGTTTGATAAATATGTCTCATAAGGAAAAGGAAGTTGTCCCTGGTTCAGAATTAGAGACCAATTTAAAACAAATGCTTTCTTGTATCGAATATTTACAAGGTAACATAATTGATTCATATGTTACCCAAAGTGCATATAATTGTAACATTTATATAATTATGGTTTGTATCTATCATCTATGGATATGGTCACTTCATTTTATATATTTGATTCTCATGGCATTACTAATTTATTTTCTTTCTGTATTGGGAATCTTGAAATCTATACTTGATAGAAGTAAAATTGAGGCAGGGAAAATGCAACTTGAGGAAGAGGAATTTGATTTATTCCAACTCCTACAAGACGAGGTTGATTTATACCACTATCCTAGGGCTATGGAGAAAGGGGTAGATCTTGTACTGGACCCTTGTCATGGTTCTGTACTTACATATTCACACGTGAAAGGTGATAGAGGAAAACTCCAACAAGTTCTGCACAATTTATTGAGCAATGCTGTTAAGTTTACTGATGAGGGGCACATAGCAGTTAGAGCATGGGCTCAGAAGCCACGCTTGCAAAACTCAATAATCACTACTAATAGATACAATAAACTCAAATATTCATTCTCATTTTATAGGAAAAATGAAGCACATGATGACGTAGGAGCCATGAATTCAATCCTACAAGATCCTAGTTGTATGGATTTTATATTTGAAGTGGAAGATACAGGCAAAGGGATCCCTAAGGAGCTGTATAAATTTGTGTTTGAGAATTATTCCCAAGTCAAAGAAACCGCTCTTGGCCGAGGAACTGGCTTGGGACTTGGTATTGTGCAGTCATTGGTAGGTACCTAATTGTATTTTCTGTTTTTTGTTGTAGTTATGATCAATTAATTGTAAATTATAAGTTCACTAAACCATGAATTCCCTTATAAATATAGTGATTTATTTGATTTCTGTCTAGGTACGTTTGATGCATGGAGATATTAGAATTATGGACAAGGATATTGGTGAAAAAGGAACTTGCTTCAGGTTCAATGTGCTCATGAATGTATGTAAGACAGGGTTGGCAGAGGTTCAAGGTTCTGGTTCAAGTATTTGTTCCTTGAGTCCTAAGTTACTTATCCACAGTCCTAATTCTAGGCATGAGGCTTCCAAAATTGTTCTTTTGATTCGAGAAGAGGAGCGCGGAAGGATTACACAAAGGTTCATGGAGAGCTTAGGGATCAAAGTTAAGGTTGTGAAGCAAGCGGAACAATTGTCTGATACTCTTATGAAGATCAAACAAAAGGGGTGTCTAAGTTCTCCCGCGTCTTCAAGTTTGAGCTCTCCATCTGCATCTCATAATTCTACTACCAAAGCCAAAGGAGTTCCTTTGAGTGCTATGGATGGAAGTGACTATATAAATAGAATCTTCAAGAAGACAGATTTTGAAGCAACCTCAGGTTTCATCTTGATTGTGATTGATGCAGATGCAGAACCATTTTCAGTACTATTCAGGATGGTATCCGACTTCAAAAGAGGACTTGGCAATCCTTGTAAGGTTGTTTGGTTAGGGAAGCCACATATGCGTAGTGATAATTTCAAAGCCCTTGGTGAGGATGTTTTTGATTCAAATGACATTGTCCTATCCAAACCATTTCATGGTAGTCGTTTATTCCAAGTTATAAAGCTTCTTCCTGAGTATGGTGGTACTAGTAGAGCAAAGAGAAAAAGTAGGTTACAAGTTTCTCTAACTGATGAACGTGAAATTCAAAGTGTTGAACAACAAAAGTATGGTGGATATCAATCTTATGATTATTCTAAAGCAAGAAAATCCACAGTTCATGAAGGAGAAATACAAGAATGTGGAGACTCAAGCACTGACTTACCCCTGAGTGGTAAGAAATTTTTGGTTGTTGATGACACTGAACTGTCATGCAAGATAGCTAAGGCTACTCTGAAAAAGCTTGGTGCGTCCTTCGAGCAACGTGAGAATGGTGAACAAGCTGTGCAACTAGTTGGAGAGGGTCTAACAAGGGATTTTTGTAATCTTCCCTACGATTACATATTAATGGACTGTCAGGTAATAACTACTGTATTATGGTTTCTATTTCTTTCATTTAGTTATCTTATGGCCTTGTGGTAGTTTCCATTCTTATCCTATATGATTTTACTTATTAATCTTACCTTATTTGTAGTTAATAAGATGTGCTTAATGATCGAAACACATGATTTGTTTTTACAGCTGTACTTGTTACTAGTTGCTAAATCCTTTAACTACTGTTTATTTAGGTAGTTAATTTGATTTCATAAAGTTTCCCATTTAATTAGATTATGAATTGATCAATTGCCATCTTCTTTTGTTGTTTTGATCTCAATGAGACTATTATTCAAGTGACTATAAACTCTTTTCACTTATATGGCTTGTTGTATATATCTAATTGATTAGTCTTATTGGTGATTCCACAGATGCCAGTGATGGATGGATATGAGGCAACAAGGCAGATAAGGGAGATGGAGAAGCCCTATGGTGTTCACATTCCTATCATTGCTTTAACAGCTCATACAGGGGAAGAAGCAAGGGAGGCCATTGAGGCTGGAATGGATGATCACTTAAGCAAACCCATCAACAAAGAGCATTTACTTAAAGCCATCAGAAACATACGTAGTAAAGAGTGAACAAAATGTGTTTCTGTTAATTCCCTATATATATATATACGCTCCAAAACTGGAAATTGAAACAGAAAAATATGCAATACCCAATCGGACATGGAATTGAATTATTAATGAAGATATAAGACACAATACGATCATATTTTAGCACACTTTTTTCACCGTTTAACCTTATAACAACTCACATTTATTCTCCACACCTCAAGTTCTCAACAATAATGACATAATGCAAATTCCACGATGTATCTTACTACATTATATCTTACTAAACAATCATATAATAACGTCCATCAACACAATATATCTTACTACATGTTACAGGAGCGCAGATCTATGATGCATGTAGAAATAAATGTAGTGCGTATAATTATTCTTCAATGGACTCGAATTCATTGTAGTCGCTATACCCTACAGTAGTCACAGAATTATTATTATAACTTAGAAACGGGCCCGCTTTCCGTTTCAACCATGGTATAGCTGAGGTGACTACACAGGGAACACAAATCCTTCTTCAATTGGATTACTCTTGCAGTCTTTTTTCACCTTCAGCTTTGCTTACTTGTTCCACTTCCGAACCAGAATCCTTGCTCTTTGATAAACCTTCACCTCCTGCAACCATAATAACAACCTCAAAATTAGAATTACATACAATACATAAAAGTGGTATAACACAACATTTTGCAAAATCTCTGCTAGAATTATTAGAAAAGAAATTAGCTCATCAAGACAATTTAGTTACCTTGTGGTGTTGATTGATTCTCCACTGATTTTCCAAACCAAGATCCATAAGCATCCTTAAGCCTATCAACCACACCTTTTCCTGGACTGTTCACACTGCTCTCTTCAGATACTTTCTCTGACTTCTCATCCTCTTTTTCCACTGTCTCTTCTTCTCGCTTGTGTATATCATCCGAAATCACCTCACTCACATCCCTATCCTCATCCCCAGAAATCTTTTTTGGTTCTTCTTTCCGCTTGTGCAAAGCTCCCGAAATTACCTCAGAAAGTGCCTTGTCCTCTTCACCAGGCTTCAGCTTCTCAGCCAAATAGTCCTTCACGGACGCCCCTTTGTTCTGTTCCTTAACCACATTTTCTGTTTCAGTTCCAACAGCAGCAGTATTAGTACCAGTTCCAGTTCCAGTTCCAGTTCCAGCTCCAGACAATTTGGACTTCACTTCACTTCCTACCCCTGCACCCTTCCCATAAACTGGAGAAGCTAACTTCTCTGTCACAGAGTGATCAATGTCCTTTCCATATGCTGCACCGGACCCTGACATGTTAGAAGCATCCCCACTTTTTTTCTGCTCATCATGGATTGTCACCTTGTCTTCTCTACCACCTTTCTCTCCATAACCGAGTTCAGAATCCACAGTGTGTTCAGGAGAGACAGCTCTATCAGCAGCAGAAGTACCAGACAAGATTTTATCTGCTGTGTAACTGCTCTGGCTTGATGGTTTCTCCACTGATTCATAGCTTGGTTGTTCTTCAACTTTGGTTCTGTTGGTGTTGAAAGTTTGTTCAGCTGGTTCTGAATTTTCATTGTAACTATTGGTACTTGTGGGTACAGTCTCCAGAGCAAACTGGTCATGACTTCCATCAGAAGGATACTGAGTTTTTACTGCAGCAGATAAGTCTGGCTCAAAATGGTCATGGCTTCCTGCAGAAGGGTACTGAGTTTTAGTTACACTGGACAGTTCTGGCATGTATTGGTCATGGCTTTCAGCAGAAGGGTCCTGAGTTTTAGTTGCACTGGAGTGGTCTGGCACAAATTGGTCATGGCTTCGAGCAGGAGGGGACTGGGGTTCAGCAACATTTGGCAGAAATTTTGGTTCGGGACTAGGTTTCAGCTCATCTTGATCTTGGACATTCATTCTCGCAAAAGATTTCTCAACTGGGGCAATGTCTATTTCTCCAGTGCCTGAAAGCCATCACAGATTGAAATTCTTGAACTGATAGTACATAAATATCATCAACCATGTTGTATGTTAAAAATCTGAAATCTCTTATTTATGGTGCTTACTTGAGTTGGACCACACCATGCCACCAATTGAGGACTACACTTTTATGCCAAAATTCAAGGTATAATAATTTGAAAACATGTTAAATGATATTGTTCAATAGACAGTAAAAAATCAACTTTAATATATAATGATAATAGTAGAGTCCATGTAAGAAAAATTGATTAGTGCAACTTTGTTCAATTACCTGCCCCAGTTAGATCAGTGACCTTGGTTTGATGTCTGGGAGGAGTATATGCCTCAGGTATGCTTCGTGACGCATGTGGATCTTCTTCCTTCAAATATACCTCGGGTTGCCCTGACTCCTCTTCCCCAACAAATGTTTTGGCTGGGTCAGTGGTTATGTTTTGTTGATTAATTTCAGTTGTTGGAGAAACACCTACAACTCGTGGCTCGTGATGAGGTTCTTCTCCCTTAACTGTTGCTGTACCTCCAAAACTAACTCCTGACTTCCCTAAATTATCAACTTGTTCAGATCTAGGTGCAGTACTTCTAACAACTTCACTTTCATGAACTGCACAAAACATCCTAGCATATAACCCAACTTTCAACTTAAAACATTTTTTCTGTTTTCAATTTTCAATTCCTCATTTCCTCTCATTAAAAGGCTTCAAATTTTGCGAAAATAAATAAATAATAATAATAATCTGAATTCCTTCTATTTTTGGACAAATTCTTATGGAAAAAATATCAAAGCAGGCTAGATTCTATTTCATTGAATGGAGAAAGAACATAAGGAGTAATATATAGTCCTTAATGTTTTTGGTGTATTTAATTGCAGATGATTTAGAAAAGAACATACTTGGTGCTTCATGAACTTCTTGGTCTTCTTCCGTTTCTTCATCCGCATCCAAGTCATGATGATCATCAGGGACATTCTGATCATGCTTCATGAAAGTATCCGTAAATTTCTTAGCCTTAGCCTTGACCTTATTCATAAACAACTTCATTTCATGGGGTTTTTCTTCACTATGTGCCACTAACAACCAAAATTTGAGGCAGAAGAATAAACAAAGGCAAAAAAAAAAAAACATTAGAGGAAATTAACGAAGATGCCTTCAAATATTATTAAACTTGCATGAAGATGTAATACTTACCAGGTTGTGAGCCAACATTGTTAGGGGGATGTTCATCATTCTCATGCACCTGACTTTGAACTACCCCAGAACTAGGATTAGAATCCATGGTTGAAAACAGAAGAAAAGAAACTGCTGACAGTTACTACAATGAGAGATTACAGACTTAAGTTTATTTATTTATAGAGAAGCCATGACACTGCTTACATGGCCGTGGCATCTCATAACTGGAGACACGTGTCACATTACCGACATGCCTTTGACACTTACCTGACGCGTATTCAACAGTTTTGTTTACGTGAAGGTGGGCGCCTTTATTCTAGACTAAATACTTGATATTTTTGAAAGAGGTCCAATTCGAGCACTAAGGATCATATCATATCATATCATATGATATGATATCATATATATATATATATATATATATATATATATATATATATATATATATATATATCATTAACCGTTGATACCGAATTCGTGGTACCTCTTATTCGTACTAATTCAACTTAAATAAAAAGTTTTATAATACGTAAAATGTAACTTAGCAACAACTTTCTCTCCAGCAAAACTCCAACCGTTGGATGTTTCAAATAATTTATCTCCACCATTAGATGTATTAAGACTTCCAATACACATTGTACGTTACATGTAGAAAAACTTAAACTCTGCACAGCTGGAGAGGCATGAAAGAATCCAGATCCAGAACGGCTCATACGTAAACAGTCCTTTTCACAGATGAAACAATCCAAGTGTCGGCCACTCTTTGGAAGGAGAGGAAAGCTCAACTTCAAGCACTCTTTCATTCATTATTATTCATAATTTGGTTCCTTTAATTTTCTGGCAGTCGACATACATGTCATTGTGATATTTGCCAACTTTGGATATGGTGGGGCAAATTCGTGTCTGTCGGCCCTTTTCAATATAAAAATATGTGGACAACCCCAAAAGATAACTGGTTGCTGCTGTTTATGCCAAATGGGGGGCTGGGGCTACAAAGCTGCGTTCAAGAATTAATTAGGGCAACTTGTCAATTTTCCAGATAATGCTGCAGTTAGAAGATGTTACTTAGATTAAAAATAAAAAATTAAAATCAGGGCTATGATATACAAAGTTGGGGCCTCGGGGTATAAGAAACTTTGTGCTTGTAGCCCTTTTATGCTTAATTCAATTATAAGAAACTTTAAAGAAATACAATTAATTTTATCATTGCCATTAGTTATAGCTTTCAACCTCGTGAGAAGCACTTCATCTAACAAGTAGTTTACATTTGAAGCTTCAAATCCTCTGGGAAGATTTGCTTACAGTTGCTCCTATATTTCTAGACCCCATTGCCTTTTCTTTCTTTCTTTAGTCTGTCCACATTCTCAATCAAAAGCATTTCTTCTGAGCATCATAGCTCTTATTTATCTGTTACATTGCATGCAATATTGCATGCCCAAAAGTGTCAAACTTATCTTAAGCCATTGCCTACATGGCCCCTATGAGGCTCCAACATCACACCCCTGGCTTATCTTGCCAATGTATCATACGACCAGAAATACTGGCTGGACCAAGTAGCCAAGCAAATTTTGGATGAGGTAATACAGGATATAGGTCACAACAACTGAAGTGCAAAGTACTGGTTAAATTTGGTTCCACCAATTTGGTGATCATGATATGCAGTCTCCTTCATAACCAATGTATGTTTTGCATGAGACACAACACCTGTGAATAGTTCTAGTTCCTTTTACCATTCTTGAGATTTCGTAGAGCCATAACAAGCTGCTGTCTTTCGCCCTCCACCTCTGCAAATTTCAGACTAATCTCTGAATACCTTTCTTCCATTTCTTTCAGCTCGCTTTCCATATACTTGTTCCTTTCCTTTAGGGATGTCACTTCATTCAACAATTCTTTTGTATAGCACTCAATATCATGGTTATTATTGGAGACATTCACCTCATTTGCCGAGCAAGTTTTTAGCTCACTGTCAGAGAAAGGAGACAAAAAAATTAATAAAAGCAAGTCACTGCATTGGATGTGGGACATAATTAAAATTTGACATCCGAGGCACCATTTTTTTGGGCGTGGGGGGAATGGATGATATGAAGGTTCGTGAAGAAAAAATGAATTTGATTTTTACCTTGCAGGAGATAGACAAACTTTGTTCTCAGATGACTTGCCTATTTTTCCTCCTTCAGACTTGCGAAGAACAGTGCTTGCAGCATCCATTCCCTTTTCATGCTACAAAAATAACACCAGTCTGAGTTAATCTAGAATATCAACGCATAAACTAATATGTGCAAAGCAAAGCTAAAGTTAAACCTTGATCTGCTATTTTCTTTTAGCATAATTTTGAGTTTGAGATCTTTAGTTTATTGTATTGACCTTGCATATATAGTTGTATCATGATTCATGAACCGGAAAAGACTCAACATTCTCATTCCTGAAATTCCACAACTGGTTTTAAATTGTGCATGATTTTTGTACATATGATTTTCAATGTGGTTCGATCAAGTTCCTTAAGAGTACGCTTTCAGGCATATTTTATGTGAAACTCTGCTGGTTGTCTAGTAATTATGCATGCGACAAAGAAATTATAGATTTTCTAAAATGCATGCAGGATAAAATATTCAATTATGCTGCAGATGTGCTATCACCACCCACACTAAGTTCAATTGAATTTAATAAGGAAGTCCTATTCCTTCTCTTTGATAAAAGGTGGTTCTGCATTGCAACAATCTTCCAAATTTTCCATGAGAAGCCGGTACTAATGATTTTTTAAATTGATTTGTGGATATTGAGAGAAGACCAAAATGTACATACATATGCTGTAGAGGTGTTTGTTCCCCCATATTTGTAATTTTTCATATTATTATCAAGTATGACATATTTACATATGTATTTGGCATGAGAAATGGAAAGAAAATACAGTTTTGAAACAACCCACGATTTAGTCTCTAAGAAGCAGCAGGTAATGAGAGTAGCCGAACACCTAAAACTGCCTAGTTAAAATTAAAAGCAAGGAGTTGAAACACACCATTGGAAGTATCACCATGCTGCTTAATTAAAATTTTATAACATGTGATGGTCATGCTGATTGGCATGCTTGTAGAAAATTCTAAATATTATATCATTTCACCAAAAAACTGTGCTGATTTGCTTGGATTGAAACATTATTACTAATTTCTCTTTATTGTGTAGTGTGCACAAGTCATAAGGAAGTGGTGCAACCATTTAACCTGTACTAATATGCAAAAGCAATATTAATGTTCTTAATTTCTGATTTCAAGTATGGTAGCTGAACAATTACCTTATACATTTCTGATTTCGACTTCTTAATATTTGCTTTAGAGGAAGGAGGCACAGCACACTCATTGTCTCTTGAAGTTAAATTTGTATGTGCAACTGCCGCTCGTCCTTTGTTATTCTTGAGCTTCTTTTCCATAGCACTTAACTCTACTTCCTTTTTCTTCAGCTCTCCTTCTAATTGAGATATCTGTTTCTTCATATTTTCCTTCTCCACTTGTTCTTTGTGCAAACTATGTTTCACTTCATTATGCTCGATCTTAAAGGTTTCTACTTCTGACAGTAAGGTGCCAAGTATCATCTCCTCATCATTTAGTGTCATTGTTGTTCGTTCTTCACATGTTGTTTCAGCATCTGTCCTTTCCATCTCGGTTATGTTCTTTGTTATTTTGGGTTTAGACGATGCATAATCCTCTGCCATCAGCTTTTTAATTTCAGATCTGAGCATTTGAATTTGCTTTGAAAATGCAGCATCCTTTTCATCATTGTGCCTTTGAGCCTCTTCAAGTTGTTTGGACTTATCGTCTAGTTCTTGTGACATCTGTTCTATTGTTTTCCCTTTTGAATCTATTTGGTTCAAGAGTTGTTTCAGTTTCAATTCATTCTGTTCTGTAATAAGCCTGAGCTCTTGGTTGCATTTCTGGAGCATTTCTTCTATAAGTCTGTTTTGCTGACGCAATTCATCAGCTTCTGAAACTGCTCTCATTGTCATCTTTTCATTCTCCTCAACTTTAGATGACATTTCAATCGAAAGCATTCTATATTCTTCCTGAAAACGCTCAGATGTGAGAGCATTATTGTGTCTCATCTTTCTCAAGGCCTCCTCAGCTTGGATGGCCCGTTCTTCCTGCTCAATCTTTGCACATTGCATAGCATGGAGATCATCTTCAAATTTCTCTGCTTGTATTTTCAGTTCCTTCTGCAAAGACCTGACCTGATTTTCAAGTTCATTGATGCAGACCAAAGATGCTGAAAATTCATCTTCCTGTGTCTTTATCTTTTCTTCTAATCTCTCAACTTGCGATTCAAGTTGTTGTATAGTAGCCAAAGCAGCAGAATGTTTATTTTGTAACATAATCTGTTGTGCTTCTCCTTGCTTTATTCTCAAAGAGATATCCACGTTTTCCTTCTTTAGATGCTCATACTCCAAGCTGAGCTCTTTTATTTGGTCATTCAGCTCTTCACGTTGCTTATAACAACTGTCCAGTTCACCACTCTGGTCTGCAATTTTCTGCTTCAAAAGATCAAATTCTGTGGCATCATCATGCTCAGTGCTTTGAGATTTTATATTGGTAGATAGATCCAATATTTCCTTATTCTTTTGTTCCAGCATTGCTTCAAGGTCTGTCACAGCCAAAAGTAGTTCAGAGTTTGAGTTTTGTGTCTTCTGCAGTTGCAATTGAAGATTTGCACTCAACTCTTTTTCATAAACAAGCTCTTCCTTTGTTGCCTCTAACTGAAGCCTAGTATCATCAATCTCAGACTTCAACATTTTCGAAGTTTTGGTCTCATTGTTGAAGTTCTGCGGGGACTTGAGTTGCTCATATTTAGTTTTGAGCAAATCTCTCTCCTCCCTGAGGCTGATTATTTGTCTTGACAAATTCTGTCCCCTACTGCTTTCTTTTTCTATCTGCTTCCGAAGTGACTGTAACTCTAGTTCTGATAATTCTACCTCCCTCTTTAGAGAAGCAACTTCACTTTTCAGCTTTTCAGTGGAATTATCTGAAGCCTCTTTTAATCTTTCTCTTGGAAGATTATCTTCCAGGCTGTTTGTCCAGTCACCTAAACTTCCATCTGATACTGAACCCATTGACCAGTCTGTTTTTGACCTCTTATGCACTTGAGCTTCTTTAGCAATGGCCTCAACAGTTCCTTTTGATGGCACTAAATTCTGTCTGAAGCTATAAGGATCCTTCCATGAAGCTGCCCCAGGACCGATGCCATTAGATGCATCTTGTTCAGAGTACCCAGATCTGGTCTTGGCCAGATGTCCATTCTATAAGATAATAATGAAAACTAATGTGACTATAATTTATTAAAATGGGTTATTTCTTTTCATAACTTATCCTCTTAAGGGTCTGTTTGGTATGGGTGTAAAATGGGGGTGAAAATTTCATGGATGAGATTTGAATACAATTTTACAGATAAAATTGATCCATGAACTTTTCAACTCCATTTTTATCCACATACCAAATATACCATAAGGAGTTTTTGATTAGGAAAGTTTCAACAGTGTTAAATAGAAATGCTATCAAGATAGGTATCTTATGAGACCTTACTTCATCAACATTATAACTTTCATCTGCACTGCCAAAGCTCAATTGGCTTTTCAAGCTTCCATCATTGTAAAGTCCCACAGATTCATTATCTTCCCCATTTCTGGAATTAAGGTATAAGGTTGTAAGTGCATATAGGAGATAAGTAAAACCAAAAGAAACATGAGGAAATTTGCAAAGGTCAAATTAACTGGATGTGAAGGTTCATTTTCACCTTTCAGCTGTATATCCTTCCACATTCTGAATTGTTACCTGTCTCAACAAATCTCATGTTAGAAATTATGAATGGTGTTTGTAATCTGATGGTATTGAAGTAGTTTTAGAAATGAAAGGAAGCAAAGCTCCTACGAAGCTCAGATTCTTAAGACATGCTAAAGAGATAAATAATGTGAGTGTGCTTGTTGATTGTCTGGAGTGAGACAAGAAGTGAGGAATGGAGGGAGATAGAGGGTACTAACATTTAAAACTATGCCTGAATTGGCAAACTTTAGGGGTAGAGAAACAGTAAGTGGCTCAGTTTCTGCTACAAAATCAGCAAAATCAATTGAGGCTTCTCCAAGAAAGCCAGATTTTGAAGATCCCTGCAAGAAACCTTAAAAATTAGACTTTCCAACCAACAATATCCTACCCAGGTAAAGGAGAGTGTGAAATTACAGGTACTGCTTACCGTTGAAACAATGAAATGGTAGATTTTCTCATGGAGTTTTCCTGATTTTGCATCCCTAACTAGTTTAACTGATTCAAAAACCGGATTCTCCCATAAGCAGGTTCCATCTTGAACAGCAGTTTTCTGTAGTTTCACCGTTGGCTTCCCAACATCATCTGGCACCAAAGATACCATCAGTGCAGACTTTTTCATCTTTGGGACCTGATAAAAAGGAGATGCAGAACAAGGTCAGACACTGCCTGCAGAATCTTTATATTGGTTTATGTATGGCATTCCCCTCACTCAACTAACTTTCATACTAGTTCTAACCAAAATCAACTGTCATATTGTGTAAATTTCAAACTTCCTGAGCAATATGTTTCAATTATAACTGCTATGCCAAACCCCATTTTTAGATTTAGTAGGATATGACTAAAGATTTCTTTATCTTGATCTTACCTGAGTTGCCTGAAATTCCAGTTTGAATACGGCTTTGATCTTGCTCTTCTTGCTCCATGACTTAAACATGTTTTCAGGCTGATAAATATTGCAGCTGCAGTGTTGTAGATGCCAGAAAAGCTTCTTATAAGAGGCACCTCATTGGTGACTAAAGCAGGGAAATGCTCTAGGTTGATTTGAAACTTGAAAATTTATTTGTGACAAATACAGTTAATGAATGACTGGAATGAAATGTCAGGATGTTCTGAATGCCAACAGTCTTGTGAAGTCCCTCCTGATTTCTTGGCTAAGATACTGAACTTGCATGATTAGCAAACTATAAAAAAGGAAGCAATAAAGAAAATAAATTTGATATTAGAAGCTTCCTCATGAACCAAAGATTACTACTGTAAAGGGAACACAGCTGAATAGCATTAGGGAGTGAGGAAATTTAAAATGACAACATTGACCCAAAACATGTCTGTGTTAATCACGGTAAACAAAGTTTCTTTGAAAAATAATTTTGGGTTAAAATTCCAAAATAGAATTAGCATTACTCTATTATCAAAACCCACATAGGGTCAATCTCAACCTCATGACGCTAGATCAAACTTTAGGGGAAGTATTTTTGGAAAATCGCATAACTCTCCTGTTTTTACATTATAATACAACAAGATAATATTTAAGGGAAATAGTCTATTATCAATATGAGATTAATGTTGAAATGGGGGCTTAAGAGAACTTGACTTCAGTTTAATTGGAGTTACGAACGTAGGTTGAAATCAGCAGCTAGATTGTAATTGTTACAAGTTCTAACATTTGAAATATGCATGAAAAAGACATTTTATTGGACCAAATTTACCAAGCACTTTAGTTTTCCAAGGGGTTAAGTAAGGACTAGGGAGGGAGAGCAATATCCATGTGCTTCTGTGCTGTCTTTGATAAGCAACAACTCACCAAAACATAAATGTTTTACCTTTCTGCTGCAAGGACATGATGGGGCAAAGTTTTATCAGAAATCGGTTGTAGATGCAATAGGGCTTGGTCCCCACCAATATATTATTCAACCTTCTTCAACATGTATTTAAGTGGCAATAAACAAGTTAAAAATAAATGATTTAATTGGTATGCATTGTTAATGTAAATATTTTTTACACTGTCAATCAATTATAAATTGTTATAGTAGTTAAAATATCTTACTTTTATATTGATTACCTTAAAAGTCATTCATACTATGATTTTTAATTAGTTGACAGTTAAAAAAACTTTATTTGATAATATATAATAATTAAACTCAAAAATAAATAAATCAATAAATAAAAACTTAGTAAAAGAAAGCAAATCAAAGTTTGACATTTGTATATACATTCAGCACATGCACTGTCGGCGGCCAAACAGACCTTAAATATATTGAAATTCTTTTTCATGTGTAATTCAATATGCAAGTAACACATCAGCCGTAAGCCCATAAGGCGGAACCCTTTCAAAAAGAAAATTACTCTCCACACTTTATTTGATGTATGTCATTATCAACTGATATTAAAGAGGAACTTCATGTTTTTCCAAGAAAAATTTAAACGAATCATTAAATTAATTGAAATTTAGATGCCTAATGCATGAGGCTCACATAATTGTAAGATCTGAAAATAATAAAATGTACTTTTATAGTATCATCCTTATTTTTAAAAAAAAAGTTTAATTGTTATGTACTGACAGTATAAAGCATTTTTATACAGACAACCAATCATCAATTATGATATGAATGACTTTTAAGGTAATTAGGATAAAAATTAATTTTTTTTACTGAAGTGCCAACTTATGATTGGATGCCTATATAAAAATACTTTACACTGTCAATGTATAGCAATTAAATTCTTTATGTTTACCGATTAATTAAAATAAGTGACAAAAAAAAAAGTGACAACAATGTTCTTTCAGTTGCTCCAAAAATGGCCTTCTCAAATGTGATGCATTTATATTTACATATAGGTTAGGTTAACGAGTGTCTTAAGGGTACTCTTTAAGGAAATAAAAAAATAACTTTGCATTGGAAAACTAAGTATCACACCCCTTCAATTATTAAATACATCAATTTTCAATGAAAAACTTCCTTTTTTGCTTCCTTAACGAGTGCCTTAAGGACACTCGTTAGTATTCTCCAATATATATACAGGAGCCGTATCCGATGGGAGCATTAATTTATGGAAAATGTTAATCAGTATTCTAAGGGCATTGGTTAAAGAATCAAAGATAGCAACTTTGTATTGAAAGTGGTTTATTCAAATTTCAATACATTTCTAAAGTTACATTTTTCAATAAGAAATTTCTATTTTTGGATTCGTTAAACAATGTCCTCAGGGCATTAGCAAAACTTTTAGTTTATTATTATTATTTTTGACTAAAAAACTCTTAGTTTATTGTGAAAGGTGAGATAATGTATCTTAATCATTAAATTATACATAGATGATTAAGATTAAAATTTAGTTAATGATCATAATTCCTTAAATTTAAAAGTTAGTTATGGATTTAATTATTGAATTATCATTTAGATTATTTGTCTTAAATTTTTAAAATATTAAACCTCCAAAAAGACATAAACAAATAGTTCTTATTTTCATGTATTTTATATATTACGTTTATTTTAATATCTATTAATCTATTAATAAAGTATTAAATAATTTCGGATTGATGGAAAATATTATATATACAATTTATATAATAGAAATTTTTATTCATTTATTGTGTAAAAATACTTTTAAATTATATTCATAAAAATTGATCCCTCACTGTATAGTTATTTATATATAAAATTTTGTATAAAATAGTAACCTTTAGTTTAAGTATGTATTTGGATCAGCTATGAAAAATAGATTATTTCAATAATCGATTATAATAAAATCAATTTTATGTTTAGATATGTTTACTAAAAATTGATTTTAAGATAATATGTTTCGTTTTGATGGTGTAAAAAACACTTTCATATAATAAAAATACAAAAGGGTATGCACTTGTTTATTTTGATTAAAAAAAAAGGTATGAAGTTGTTTAGAAATGGACATTACTTTGGAAGAAACAACTTAAAATATAAGTTAAATATCCAAAGTTTGAGATGCCAAGAAATAGCTTTTTTTTAAATGAATAGTTGTTTTTATCTTTCATTTAATGAGCCAAACACAATAGTTTTACTAAAAAAAACAACTTTTTTTTTCTTCTTACTTTTACAGCTGTTTTTGGAAAATTTAAGCCTATCTAAATAACATATAAGCAAAAAGGTTATAAGGTCAATGGAGGTGTTTAACTCACATTTCATTCATGATAATCAGATAACTTCAATTTAAATTCAAAAATATATTTTTAATAAATAATTTTTAATCTTTCTATAAATCTTTACAACTTATGCTAATCTTAAACTGTAATCTAAAAACGCAAAGGTTACATTGAGGAACTTATTGGGATCCATTAATGTTAGTCTCAGTTTTGGTGCTACTGCAATAGTGTTTCTATTCATGGTTTCCAACACCCCACTCCATCTCCATTACATCACTGTCAAAGTGTAGTTTGTGTAACCCTTCAGGTCATTCATTCGCCAAAATCAAGAGCCACCTTTTTCTTTCTTTTATTCTTTTGTAAAAGATATTAGAAAATCTCTCTCCATTCTTCAACCTGAATTACTTTTCTTTGGCTACCTGTCCAAAGCATCACTCCAACTCCCTTTCTCGTTACCACATTGAGGGCTACATCTTTTCTCCCTTGTGCCAAAGTTTCGGCTTTGCTTCACACTTATAATAAAATACTAAAGCCTCATTCTATTTTCTACCAATGTTTTACGTATCATTTTTCATTCATCAGGAAAAAAAAAAAAAACTCATCGAATAGTTCCTGATAAATTAACAATGATAAAAGAAGAACATGTAAGTCCTTCTATTTATCTTCATCCTAATCACAGCGTTAGAATGTTGATATATATCGTCAATGTGTTCAAGTGTCTATTAAACTCGCCCATATGACTTGTGTTAGTGTATCTGATGCATATGATGTATTGCTTGTAATTTGGAGAGACTAATGTGTCCCATGATAGAAATTGTCAGAGACTAAATTAAATTACTTAAATAATAGTTAAGAACTTCATTGAGTCAATTAATGCATAATTATTCTCATGGTCTATTATGCATATAAGGACAATTATGTGAGTACCTCTGACATACTAACGATATATATTAATACTCTAATGACATATTCTGAATCAAAATAAATGAAAAGACTAAAATATCTTTTTTTTATCATTTTAGACCACTATTCAATTAACTTTTTTTTCGGGAGGATGAAAAATGATAGCATAAAAATTGTGGTCACCCTTTAGTCTAAAATAAAAGTTGAATTACCTTTTGAAAAGTGATGGCAAACCATTGACTACCAAACATGGTGTGAAAAAGTCATCAGCTAGTGGTTAACTGCTTGGACAAGTGGAGTTGGAGGACCCAAAACTGACACAGGCTGAATATAATGGATAATAAAGATTAGTCCCCACAGGCCGAATCAAATTATTTAAAAGCCTTTCAGTGTTTAAAAAAAATAGTTCAATCAGTTGACCTATTCAGTGAGGGAATCTTCGGATTAATAGTAGCAACAATGTTTCCGAAGGGGGTCCATATTAAATAAAGATGTATACAATTTGACGTGATATGGCTTTGAATGTGTACTCACTCAAGTGAGCTAGTGTGATTTTTTTTAAAAAAACATGAATCTTTAGTAACGTTTTTAAAATAAGAAGAAATATGTAACATTTAAGGATTTAATTGGTATGCATTATTAGTGTAAAAAAAATTTATATTGTCAACCAGTAAGAAATTGTCACATAACCTAAAATGTTTTATATTTATCCCTAACTACCTTAAAAATCATTCATACCATGATTTCTGATTGATTGCTAATATAAAAAACTTTATACTAATAGTGCATAGAAAATTTCTATGCACTGACAGTGTAAAGTTTTTTACAATGTCAACCAATCACCAATCATGATATAGATTAGGGATGGCAAAATGGGTCAACCCGCCCCGCCCCGCCATTAACCCACCCAAAACGGGGCGGGGGCAGGCCAACCCGTTTTAGACATATGGGTTGAACCCCCCAACCCACCCCGCCTAATGGTGGGTTGGCGGGTTGACCCGCTATAAAAATAAAAAAATTAACAAAAAATCATATAATATTTCTTTTTTTGGGTAATCTTCATATCTTTTCTTAAATTATTATTAAAAAATTGGAATAATCTTATCTTATAACATACAATTTGTGTTACAAAAGTAAAGATATTATTTTTATAGTATGAAATAATTCCAAGTAACAATTAAATTAAATTAAATAATATTAAATAATTAATAAATTAATTTAAAAAAATTATTTTTTAATATGGCGGGTTGGCGGGTCAACCCGCCCCGTCCCGACACCAACCCGTTTTCGGGCGGGTTAAGCGGGGCGGGTCAAAGTGGGTTGGTGGGTTAAGAACCCAACCCACCCCGTCAAATTCTGACGGGTTGACGGGTTGACCCGCCGGTCACAACCCATTTTGCCATCCCTAATATAGATGGCTTTTAAGATAATTATAATAATTGTCAAACAAATGTGCTGACGTAATAATTTATGATTGGATGTTTGTGTAAAAAAACTTTATACTGTCCGTATGTAAAAAATTAAACTCTTTTAGCAAACATAAAACATATCTTAACATGTAATATATAAGTGTAGTGAAATATATGTGATGTCATAAACGCACGCTAAGCCACACAACATAAATAATTAGAAGAAGAAGTAGAAAGTGAATCTCTCTATCTTATACTTCTAATTATTTATTTCTTATGTAGAACGGGTACGTCTACATGCAAATAACTAAGATTACCAAATCTGAAAAGAAAGCCCTGGAAATTTTTCTAAGAGTGGCAAAGCGAATTAAGTTCTTTACTTGTGAAGTTTGTTCTATAAGCTTCTTGTTGTCTTGTTCTGTGGAACTTCCTGCTCACGACGTATCGCCTATCATAATTAATTTTTGGATAAAATATGTTTTTTGATCCGGATGACATGAGAGAATTTTGGTTTTGATCCATATAAAAAAATTTATTTGGTTTTTGTCCCTCTAAAATCATTATTTTTGGTCCTTATTATTATGTGACATCCATTAATTACTTATGAGTCTAACAGAAGGTTATATGATCATCTTAAGTGACACTCAATGACCTTTGTGGTGTCACGTTAGCATATGATTCCTCTAAAATTTTTCTTGAACTCTAAAATGAATTATATTTATCTATCATAAAATGAATACTATTGACTAAAAAAGATGATATATATTAAATTTTAGAGGATAAAAACAAAGAAAAATAACTTAAAGGGATCAAAACCAAATTTTGCTCATTTTATAGGGATCAAAATTAGTAACTACATAATTTAAAGGGATGAAAATCAAAAATTTTTTTTTACAATAATCAAAATCAAAATCCGCTCATTTTTTAGAAACTGAAAATATATTTAACCCTTAATTTTTTATGGCATAGTTTCTCTTTGCGTGGCTCTCAGCATGCTATCATAACATATATCGAAGTGATCTCAATCTCGATGATATATATAGGTATATATCTAATTAATGGATAGGTGCACTTCCTTGAGTTCTCTGGATATATTATTCGCAATTAGTTTCTTTTTAAAAAAAATTCAATAAATAAAATAAGCAGACTAAAATGGTGAATCTTGGGTAGATCCAGGGAGTGGGGTGTGCACTTGATTTAAATATTTTCATCTGATATACATGCATTATCATATACCCGTGATCAGGCGCTGTTTACTAATTCATATTCATGACCCAATTGGGTAAGTGGGACAGTACTGGGGAGAGGGTCACGCTAACGAATGAAGACTAAGGATATTTTTTAAAAAAATAAAAAATAATAATTTTATATTGAAAAATTAAGTATATCATTTCTTCAAATATTAAATACATCAATTTAAAATTAAAAATTTCTTTTCTTGCTTCCTTAACAAGTGTCCTAAGGACACTCCTCACCATGCCAAACCTATACAAATTGAAGTTATTCAAGTTAAGACTGTTAAGTCTTTAAGGATCCGTTTGGTGGTCAGGATAAGGGAGGCAGGATAGGATAAACTATTGTCCTGTTTTAATCTGTAGTTTATGGACCAGCAGGATAGATCTTATCCTGTTAGCTTATCCTACTGTTACTTAGTTATAATTCTATCTGAGGGTGGAGCTGGGTTAGAACTAACAGGATATGATAAGGCTTTCTCTCTTACCTAATTTTATTATTTAATTACGATTTCAAACCTAATTAGTCAACCTTAATACTTAAAATATGTGATTTAATGAACTAAAAAGTGAAAAAAAAAGTTAATATTTTTAAAAAAAATAAAAAAAAAAATATATTATTATATTTTAAATTAATGTATAAAACAATCACATAATATTAAAATTTATTTTTGAAAAAAAATCTAATTTTGATATAAGGATAATTTTATCATTTGTGGATATTTTATATCATATCCTGTCATTATCTGATGCACATCAAACATTGGACAGGATAAGAGCTTATCATGCTCATATCCTATCCTATCCTTATCCAGCTCTCATATCCTATCCATCCTTATCCTATCCTGACCACCAAACGAGCATAAGAGTATTAAGCCAGCGGTCTAGTTAAGCTAGTATATAAGTTTGTTCAATTAGATTAAGAGAAATAGTTCAGCGGCAAATTAAAGTTGATAAACATGGATGTACTTTTTATCAAAATTATTTTAAAAGCCACATATATAATAATTTATAATTGATTGATAATGTAAATTGTTTTACATTGCTAATGTATCAAAATTAAAATCAATATTTTGATAGAAATGATTAATGTTCCGTAGTTAATATTAACTAGTTCAAAAACTTGATTAATAATAAAGATTTTTTATACTATAAATCAATCATAAATTATCACATCAATTAAAATGTTTGACTCTTATCCTAATTATCTTAAAAGTCATTCATATCATAATTCCTGATTGGTTGATAGTGTAACAATTAAACTTTATTGACTATTTGATTTAGATCCAAATAGTAGTGGTTGCCAATAGTTTCTTTGAATATTGTTTTATATAATACAATATCAATCTTTCAAATATTACAGCGTATTTTTTTGTTATTGAAAATGCAACAATAATTTTGCAAAATATTCAAAACCGCCTTCTTTATTACATTGGTATTTGATAACATATTTTATAGCACTATTGCATACACAACAGAAGTGGTCCGTGTGTCCCCCAACAACGGTTAGTACAGTTAATAGATAGTTGAATTTCTTAAATATAATGTCAAGGTTTGATTCATATTATGTGTATAAAAAAAATTTTATTAGAAAAAATAAAATCTACTTCGATGATTTCTATACCTCGAAAGGAATTAGTCTTCAATTATCAGTTAATGAATACCGTTTTGTGAAAACAAAAAAAAAAAAAAAATAGTTCGCGGGTCTTTCGAATTGGTAGAAGACCTAGCTCAACCTGGTTCTACCCTTCTTTCTCCATTTCTTGGCATAAAATTTAGCTATTACGTGCCTATGCGTACAAATTCTTGTGATTTAACTATTAGGGGCCTGTGTGGCTGTCCCTATGCCTTAAAGGAGGTTACTTTTACATCATAAAATTCTTTAATACACCATAAAAAAAAAATTTAAAATTTTTTTATACCCTAAATACCCTTATCCTTTTTAATATTTTTTCCCCTAAAACCTCTTCATAATTCTATACCACCATTCATGCCAAGAAACCCTTTTCTTCCTACTCCATGTTATTATTTCCCTCTTCTCCCTCATTCGTCCATTCAATTCAATTGAATTACAGTCATTCAATTCATATTTGATTTAATTCATTGGGAACACATCTTCAGAATACATTATTTCCCACAAATTCTTCATCTTTTCCCGTCGCTGATCAGGTACCTAACTTTGATGTTACGCAATTTTTTTTCCATACTGGAAATAAGTTTTCGGAACACAATTGTTTCACCAACCGGAAATTAGATTCCAGAATTCTTTGTAAACACTACCGGAAATAAGAATCCGGAATACAATTTTGTTACTTCCGGAAACATATTTCCGGAATGCATATATTTTTGTAACTACCGGAAATATGAATCCGGAATACATATATAATTTGCTACCGGAAACATGTTTCCATAGACAATTCTAAATAGCTTTCGGAATTAAGTTTCCGGAATAAGCCATATGATGTTCCGGAATTAAGTTTCCTGTAGCAAAAAATATTTAGGTGTTTTGATATTCCGGAATTAAGTTTTCATTGTTGTATGCATTTATATTTCGGAAACTTAATTCCGGTAAGCATGAAAAATTGAAAAAAAATAAAGATTGAAACGTACCTGATGAAGAATGAACGAAGAACGAGAGCAGAAGAAGAAACCAACAACACTACAACTAGACCAGCTATCTTCAAGCAGCACACCAGCCAAGAGGAGGAAAGGGATGAGGATTTTTGCGTGAGGAGTGTAAGGGTTTTTTTGGGGAAGGAATTGAGGTTCTTTGTAAGAAGGAAAATAGGAGGGAGATATCTGATAGGGGTATTTTACGAAAAAGCAAAAAAAATTGACATTAGTGGTGTATTAAAGATCTTTGTGGTATAAAAAGTAACCTCCATGCCTAACCACCTCTACTTTAAAAATATAAAATAAAATCATAACTTTTACAAAAAAATAAAAATAGAGTAGTGCATGTGCCAGGTATCCAGTCCATACCATGAAAGCCCAAGTTCAGACATCAAATGGTATTGTTACATTGGGCTCAATATTGGGCGCCTTAGTATGATTTTGGGCTTTTCTATCAGGTTTGCATGACAAGCCTAAATTGTTTGTCGGCGTATATCATTCAGTATACAGCAATAACTCAAGATGGTACTTCCCCATACCCATATATAAGCAAAAAAAAAAATATTTAAATTTTTTGGACTCAAATATAAGTAAAAATCAACCAAATCAATCTATTTAATGTCAATGTTTCAAAAATACCCTTTGGTTAATTGTTTTTTATTTTTCCAAGAGCATTATACACTCTCAATACACAACTTTCAAGAGCATTATACACTCTCAATTTAGTAACTATAACTTATTTTTTACAAAAATCAAGACAATTAAACTAATATAACTAAATTTCTCAATACGTGTGAGGTTTTTTTTTTTTGCTTATATATAAGTCCGGAACTACTGCTTTTTACATCATAACTTTTTCTTACACACCACAAATTTGTTAAAAACATTTGAATATCTCCAACTATCTTAATACACCTCATAACCTATATACAGAAATACACTACTACCCTCTTCTCCCACTAAAATACCCCCAACTATATATCCATGGCACTCCATGGACCTTCGGGGAGGTTGTTGGTGGAGTTGCGCTCAATGATACGGAGATAGAGAGAAGAGGATGGAAGTCGCAGTCATACCACCTTAAACTCTCCGAACTCAAGGCTCTCCATATCTTCTCTGTGTAGTTCAATGGCCTATATACGTGCAAAAATTAAACTGGCATGTAAATCACCACTTTACTAATTTAGCCCGCTGACTTTGATATGAGAATTGTGTCAATTTATTTGTAGTAACTTCTGGAAAGACTAATAAAATTGTTTGTATTATATTCTAAAAGAGATTTATAACGAATACAGTGTGTTTTTTTTTTATAAAAGAGATGAGTGCATTTAAAGAAGCAAGTACACCAAGAAGAAAAAATAGAGGCTCCTCACTACATTCTGCGAGCCTTAATTTATTATTTCATGGAATGTTAACAAAGAAGTAAAATTTAATCACTGTATGAAGAATTTTTCAATTCAAAGCTGAAAGGTCATTAATGTAGGAGACATTTTCAATTCTAATATGAATCTCCTATTTCTAAACACCTTTAATTATGAGAGGAAGAGACGGCTTATCCATATATAGAACAAAAATATAAGGGGATAAAGGATCCTTTACTGAATCCCTCATGAAGGATATTAAAAGAATCACATTGATCACCATTCCACAAGATACTGAATGAAGAAAAGGACATACAAGCTCGATCGAATGCCATTAATAAGAGGAGAAGACAAGTTAAATTTATAAAACGTATATATGCTAAATATGTAAATTTGCCAAGTTAGATTTTTCATTAGAGGAGGGGTATTAGTTGATTTATCTAGTAGATTGTTTACCATAAATGCAAGGGCATAGATTGTTTAAGAATGTTTCATTTATTTAAATGGACTAAATTTAAAACTTGAAGTTGACTAGTTAAAAAATACGAAGTTTGAACTTGGTTTGTTTTGCTATTTTTTTGCTTGATTATTATTTTTATATCAAATTTATTCTTGAATTATTTCTAAGTATTTGAAGAGCTAGCTAAATGAATTTTAAGTGTTCGGTAAAATTAGTTGTAGAATTAGCTTATAAATATAAAATGACCTAAAAGCATATGTTATATGATTTTTATATAATTTTTTTTAAACTCTAATTAAAGCTTTATAAATCTTAATATTACATTATAAACGTGGTTTAAAATTGAGTATTAAATTAAGTCGATAACATGCTCCTGATATATATATTTATAGTATTCATTTAATAATTTTTTTATATATAATCTTCTAATTTGTAAATTTAATTTATAAAAAATTTATATATATAACAGCGTTTATTTAATAAATTTTAGTGATGAGATATACCAAATATTTGACATATGTTATGAATATTTTATTAATAAAATTTAAAAAATGTGAAAAATTAAAATCTTATGCTCAATATTAATTTAAATAATATAAAATATAAAATTATATTTAATATATAATCACTAACGTGGTCGTGCGAATGAATAAACCTTTGAAACGTTCATGTTTGTAATCTAATTATATACATAAATTTTGTAAAAGGATAACATATACAGATTATTTTAAGATCCTTTTAATTTATAACATGAAAAAATAAAAAAATGTAGAATAAAAATTATTATTACTTTTAATATTTTAATTTATTTCAAAAAATTTGTCATCATAAAAAATAGAATATAATTTTTTTTAATTTTATTGTTATTTTTAAATATTTTATTAAATAATACAAACTAAATAACATGTTTACATGATTTTTTATATAAATATTATTTTGTGAGCTAAATGTCAAATAAAGTAGGAATTTCGTTACAATAATAAAAGTAAAAATAAGAGAAATGTTAATAATTTATAAGTAATAAGTTAAATTAAATAGCTTATGAAAAAATTATAAACTAACGTGATAAACTTATTTATCAAATATTTCTACTTTAATCAAACAAGTTTATAAGTTAGTTACATAGACGACAAACTAGCTTATTAAACATGATAAAAAAGAGTCTAAACCAAATCTGATATGATCATATAATTTCTCTTTTTATTTTTCTTGTTTTTTGTACAATCCTTTTCCTTTTGGTCAGTCCTGTTCAAGTCTTCACTATCGTCCAAGGAAAAGAGAGAGAACGTCATTGCTTAATTCAGCAGTTCAGCTTCACTTTGTTAGCTATTGCCTATCAAGTATCAATGTTGAAGTTTATTCAAATTCAACCGGGTATAAATTTTACGCAGATAGGATATACTAATTATTTAGATCATAATTTTTTAACATCGATACGATATACCAATTAAATCTTAAATTTTAATATAACGGAACTGCATTTTGTCATTCTTTTCCTGGTGTGGTATTATTGAGAAAAAAATATTATTAACACTTTAATTTCAATGTGCTATTTACATTTCTCATTAACATGGTTACCTATAAGATGGTTATAAAAATAACTAAAAAAATGTGCTATTTAGACTTCTTTAATTATCCATATTTTTAAAAACTAAAACTAAAACTTCAATTGGTTAATATGAAAAGTTGATAAGCAATTATGAATATTCTCACCCAAAGAAAATAGGGTTCGACTTAATCACTTTAGATATTCTTCTTGATGTAAAGTAATAAATTTATCGATAAGTGTACAAATTGAAGTGTATGAGTAATAATATGGATGAAATTTAGGTAAAATTTTATAGATAATTTAGATGTTGTTTTTTAATAGAAACGTGAAATGTCTAATATTTCTTACACATTTTAAAACACCCATAATTATTCTCTTAATAAAATCAGCCACTTAGTTACTGAGGAAAGAAGGCAAAAAGAAAAGGTTATGAATCTACAAAAAAGAGTAAATCATCATTTTTATTTCCCAAAATGTGAAATGTTGTCAGTTTAGTTTCTAAAAATAATTAAATTATGAAAAAAATCTTTCAATGTTAATTTCGTTAGTCAAGTTAATCTCTGTCATCACCCTAGTCAGGGATTAACTTAATTAATGAAATTAACATTAAAAAATTAACTTAATTAATAAAATTAACATTGAAAAACTTTTTTATAATATAACTGTTTCTAACGACTAAATTGACAACGGCTGATACATTCATGGATTAAATCATGGTTTATATATATATATTACTCTAAAAAAAGGAAATGGGTATGATGATATGAGACAGAGCAACGTGGCGAGAATCTAGCAAAGGATGAATGAGATCCCCATCGGACGGTGAAATAGTGGTTAGATCAGATGGTGAGGCTGGCACGCCCCCAGCCCAATTACCCCTATAAGAAAGCTCCTCATTATTTTACAACAACAAGCGTTATGTGGAGGACCAATTAACTGAAACTATTGCATTGCATATTGCATCTATCTATACTATAATATAATAATAATAATAAATAAAAAATATAACGCAACAAACAAGACGCAGATAGGAGCGAAGAAAGATGGCTTTGAGTTTGATTCTTCCCTTCACCTTCGTGGTTCACCTTCTGGGTGTCGTTGCGATCATCTTAGTATTGGTCTGGAACTTACACTTCAGGGGTGGCTTCGCTTGGGATTCTTCCAACAAGTCCCTCATCTTCAATGTATGTACCCTCTCCCCTCCCTTTCTATTCTTTCCCCTCTCTTCCTTTTCGGTGCTTATTTTTATGCTTTTTACTGTTTTTGCCAAATTGATTGTTTGGAAACTTTGATTTGATTCACAACCAATTGTGTTCCATTCCTTGTTTCTCAGAAATGGGTCTATGGACTGCACTTTTTACAACTTTGCTTTCTTAACAAAACGACATGCAGTTTTGCCAGCTGCCAACAACTCATAAAACAACTTATTACTTAGCCATGGGGGTAACTCATCTCAACCCCCATGTTTCGGGGCAGTTTTACGTTTCAAATTTTTCTTTTTGGTTATTTATAGAGATAGATATATATTATGTAGGGTAAATGGGTAGTGTTCATAGATTCTTGTACTGGATGGAGATCACGGGACCTACCACCTATTAGCGTTTCAACGTTCGACTACTTCCGCCGTTAGATAAGAATTTTTATTTTGGGATTAACACCCATTTTGTATGAAAAGATAATATATTTAATATATTAAAAATATTACACTTAATTTTTTTTCAATATAAAATTTTCTTGTATTCCTAATATAAATTTTATATATATATATATATATATATATATATATATATATATATATTTTTTTTTTTGGTCAAAAAAAATAATATAAATTTTAGAATTTGGTGTGTAACTGTCAATCCATTTCTTAGCAAACCGCTACCTGGAAACTATGCGTTTCTCTAAAACATGATTAGAGCTAGTGTTAATTTTGATTTTCCATTGTAGGCCTACAGCTACTTTCAAAAGGATCAAAGTCAATGATATTTAGTCATCAGAAGATTTTATCATTATTTGTTGTCGTTAGAGTATATTTTATGATTGATTATTGCACCTGTTCCCTACCTACCCTTTTTTAATTTAATAACGGATTTGATGGGGTACAAATTTTCTAACCTACTGGATGGGCTATACATGCTTACCTGTTTTGGATTGGATTTGGGTGAGAAATGAAATGAACTTTCACGTGCTACTGCTTCTATGTGGGGCTAACTAAAGCACTAGACGGCTAAGACGGGGATAAATAAATGATATACCCTCGAGACTTTTCTACTTGTTCTTAGCTTTTTCCTTTTTGTGTGGTTTTGAATTCTCGATATCGATATTCGTAATGTTAAACAGTTTTTTTTTCCGTTCCATCTCCATATAATGCGAGCCTAGAATTCTGCAGTTTCTCACTTCTGTAAGCAATTGACCATGCCATTTGCACGTGACGGCTTTCGTCTAGAAAAATAAATATGCTTATTTTCATCAAATAGTTTGTAATAAAAAAATCGTGATATTCAGAGATGGGATCCTTCGAATCTGAATTATCGGAAGTCATGATTTGATCTCGTGCATCACGAGTCATTGTTTTTGACCGGATCTCTAATCGGAATTGGTGTTTAGATAAAACTTTCTTCAAAGTGGTGATTCCAGAATTCGAATCTTTAACATTACAAGTGAAGTTTACTTGAGGTTACAGTTCACTTCTACTACGATCAATTACTTTTGGGTATCACGAGTCATTCTTGATAGCTCTTATTAAAAGCAATCTAATTGTAGTGAGTGGTCATTCTATAAATAATTAAATATTATAGTGTTTATAGTTGAATTGTACCATCAATTTGATAAAGTTGCCTGTATCTTACGTATCTCTTTCTTTACACAGATCCATCCTGTTCTTATACTAATTGGCTTAATAGTTTTTGGTGGTGAAGGTAATCAAAATACTTTCACAAGTTACTGCCTTATGAACCAATGCCATTTGATTTTGATAACCTACTAACTAATTATTTCTTTAATTTTCCCACCCCTCAACTTAAAAAATTGCAGCTATTATAAGTTACAAATCTCTTCCTTTGAAGAAGGAAGTGAAGAAATTGATACACCTTGTTCTCCACGCCATCGCATTAATACTTGGAATAATTGGAATTTATGCCGCCTTCAAGTATCATAATGAAAGTGGGATTACCAATTTGTACAGTTTGCACTCATGGCTTGGAATTGGGGTTATTGTTCTTTATGGCATTCAGGTAAACCATTGGATAGGACTCTAATTTTCAATGAATACTATACTTGCAGGTGCATTGGTTATTGGTTAAATTTGTGATTTCATATTGCCATTAGCTCTGTTTTATATGAGAGCTTGGGCTTACAATTTAAGCACCAGGCAGATACCTAATAGTGCAATGAATTGAAAATTTGTACTTAATTTGGGCCTATGCACACTGTTAATTATCAGATTTATCACTCAGCTGTCCGCTAACTTTGTCTAACATAGTAACATTGTATTGGTCACCTCACTTGCAGTGGATATATGGGTTTGTGATCTTTTTCTACCCTGGTGGGACTTCAGCCATTAGACGTGACTCACTTCCTTGGCATGTTCTATTTGGGTTGTTTCTGTATGTCTTGGCTATTGGCACTGCTTCTCTTGGGTTTTTAGAGAAGCTCACTTTCCTGGAGAACTCAGGATTGGCAAAATATGGTTCTGAGGCTTTACTTGTCAACTTCACTGCTGTTACCACAATCTTATTTGGTGCCTTTGTTGTATTATCTGCTATATCTGATGCTCCCCCAGCAGAAGATGACTACGCACCCATATAGATTTCTTTTCACTTCATATTTTATGTATTAATCACATGTTTGCTATTTATTTGTATTGTGAGTGTGTCAAAAAAAAATCTGTATTGTGAGTGGGAAGAAGGAAATAATGTCGCTTTGTACATTTGGACACAGATTCTAATTCATCATCTGTATTATCCCTAAAAATATGAAATTACTCATCGGTTTACATCAGTATAATTTAATTGTCAACTTATTCCTTGGTCAGCAATTGAGATTAATGTGTGACAGGAGATTGGAAATATAGGCTATTTTGTAGTTTTATACATATACTTTCACTTCTTTCTCATTTAAATGGAACTTACACAATTTCAAAGTTGTGAATATCTATATATATATATATATATATATATATATATATATATATATAGACCTCCTTTACTTTCGCATTTATTAATTTTGGTTAAATTATATTTTTGATCTCTATACGTGACATCCCAATTTCGTTATTATATGTAAAAATATTAAATTCAATTCTTATATGTACAATTATTTTCAATTTAGTTTTCATTATTTATTGTTATTACAATACCATTCGTTGGAGTTAAAATATATAAAGATCAAATTGAAAATAACTATTAAATATAGAGACAAAACGTATATATTTGGTTCGTACATTGTCACAATTTTCTTTTTTATTTTTGGTACTAGTATAATTCCAACACATAACATTATAGTCATCATAAATGGCCCTTGTGATGCGTTTTGCATACAACTATCTCTTGTATATGGATTAAATTATTTCTTGTACTCTTTATTAATAAAATTTTGCTTATAAAAAAAATTATAATAATGACGAGCACCCAATGAAAAATAATTATAGATTCAAATGAATCTAAGTTGAAACAAGTGTAACGTATAGAGATAAAAAAATATACTTTAACCTTATTTCTATCACTTATGAGACCCAAGAGTTTAATGTATCAAGACATTTCTATGTCTAGATCCATTGCTAGATTTCGCCATCTCTTTTCTTTGTAGATTGGGTCCACGGGGATGAAATCAAGACTTGTCTCTAGCTACATAGGGATCTTAATTCATAGTGCAAAGTGTTTGAAACTTTAAAGTATATACATTTTGATCATTCCCTATCGCTTAAAAGGAATATAATACCACAAATCAATTATATATATATATATATATATATATATATATATATGTATATAATACGCAAAGAAAAAATGAAATTGGACGTGTTTGCTGAGCATATTCAAAGCCGGTGTCAAAATGTATAACTTTTGCAAACGATATAATCTGAATTAGAGAGTTGAAAGAGCAAATAAATGCAAACTTAAATATGCGGAGACAAACTTGGAACTTTGGGGGGTTCCATTAGTATCCTGGATAAGATGGATGACTTATGCCTGCTGGTTACTGAGCTGATTTATATGGTTGGGTAGGCTCTTCTTGTGGTCAAATGTCGTTCTTCCGATAGACGGATGCTCCAAGACACGATCAGGGGAATCTGCGAAGATACTCCAATACTTAAGTCAGTTAGCACAAGGGACACATGCATAAAAGAGAATATGTGTATGTGTTGTGTAAAATGATAGGGTGGAAGGATACCTATTATTTTCAGTGGGGGATTCCCTTGATGGGTTGGAGGGCCTTTGGTAGTACACATGCGGGATTCCCTTGATGGCTTGTATCAAATCGTAGTACACAGGCAATAGGAGTGCAACTTTTGTCGTATCAATCCGTACTCCAAGTGGCAGGAACTGTCGATCGTATGCAGAAGTAGGCGTGGCAGGCGTAGTAGAGCTGCCTAACGCATGCGAGCCAAGCGGCGAGCGTGTCATCTAGCACGTTGCATCCTTTGTTGGTTGCGCGCATGGCTTATAGCTAAGGGCTTGCATGTCGTCTTTGGCTCGCTGTGGGCCGAGTTTGGTCCAGACCTGGCAATGGCTTTCTTGATGGACCTTGCAACTAGGGATTGGCCTAGTGGTGGACCTGGCTATGGTTTGGAACACTATTTAAGCAAAAGTAAAATAAGGTAGATGAATTTTAAAGAAGCACACTAATACAATTTTAAAAGTGAAAATTTGATATCATATTGTACCCTAAGTCACACAATTTAAGTATCATCAAATCTATCTTACAAGGTGATAAATAAATAAACAGAGAGGTATGCAAATTATAGCATTCAATCTGGGTACATGAATGAATGTTTCAAATGTTATTTGTAATAGAAATGTGTCTCTTAAATTAAAAAAAAAAAAAATATTATCGCACAATTATAAGACTCACCATGCTATATATACTAAATGATGGATGGTAAAAAGCCAATAAGAGCATGAGCTTGGTGTTGCAAAGATGATGATGTTGCATTGGATTTACAAAACAAGATAAAGATTAGAAAAAAAAAATGCATTAAAGAAAAATCAAAGGGAACACCTATGTAAAAGTTGATAGAATCTTGTCTTTAACATAACTTGGCTATGTGAGAAAGAGATCATTAGAAACTCTAGCAACAAGAACAGATTAAGCAAACAATATTCCATTAGTTAGAGACGAAGACAAGAAAAAAGTATGATAAAACGTAATAACATGATTTGGTCTAGGTAATGTACCTCACATAATATAAGAACGACTTTGTTGTTGTCCCCGATTTGTTGTTTTTTTTGGCAACATTATGTCAAGGGAGTAATCAAGACAATAGAGGAAGAAAGGGATGGAAATTCCAATTTACTGTCACATTCTTTATCCCCTACGAATAATAATTTGACATTTAAGAAAACAAAATCACAACTCATTAATATTTATATTTATTCTCAACATTTGATTGATCGAGGACACCGACACACTATTTTATGTTACAACAGATTCTTACTCGGAAGAAAGAACTACAAACTATGAAGTATCTTTTACAGGCACAGTCGTGTTATTTGAATATTTCTTTTATCTTTTCATGATTGCATCCCACAATGATACTGCTGTTTTTTCCTCACTTCATAACACATCGTTTCCACGACTGATGATCTTCCTCTTTTTCTTCAAAAAATATAAAAAAAAATAGAGCGAAATATATAGCAGTTTTGGTTCAGTCGGTGTCGATCCTATCTCATCATTCTGGATGGCCAAGAATAAATCATGACATTACGGACAAATTCCAGTTCAACAAAAATATCAGGTTCATGATAATGATACCAACAAGGAAACGGAATAATCGAAGCCCAAGGAGATATTTCTATCGTCACTAGAAGAAGGAGCCAACATTAGGGGCTATAGAGACAATTCATACCACCAATTTTACATTTTGCGTTGGTGTGCTCAACCAAACCTTGCCCCATTTTCTTCTTTTCTCTCCTTTCTTAGCCTTGACTATTTCACTTTCTCTCCTGGTTTTCGTGGGTTAGCACCCTTGCAGTCCACTTTAGTCTTATATTTATTTCCACAGTTTTATAAGAGAAGGTTTGTTTTTAACTCTTACTCCAATTTGAAAATTAAATTAATTGACATGATGTCTTTTAACACTTTTTTTTTTAACTGAAGACATAAGTCACACAACAAGGAAAAGCTTTGTGCCAACAGAACATGTGCGGAGAACCTGATAACCTCAACAAATAAATAAAAGGGGATATCTCAAGAGGTCAGAAAAGCAACACCTTTCCAGACTATGATATAAACATAGTTTTGCCAGTTTGTTTGGTCACAAATTTACCCTCCATATGTACATCATCCCAAGTTCTTAGAGAATTCAAGTACCTTGTTACCTATGTTGTTTAACAAAACACTACCCATGTAATTTAGTAGGAAAAAAAATATTCAGAAATGAGTGTTATTATTGTTTCCCTATCCTTCTTGGTAGCAGCTTTAAAGACCATTCATATAATTATGTTTGTGTGAGTCCGTATAAAAGCTTTTAAAGCAAAGGAATGAACTCTTTTTTTTTTTTTTTTTGTAATCATGTTATAGATACGTATCATTAGCAATGACTAATTTTCATCGGGGAACCTATTGGGCACACAAGGTGTGTTCTCCTCTCCTAACTAGGCTTTCTCCATACACAAGAATCAGGATTCGAATCACTGATCACTTGTTTAAGGTGTCCTAGTCTTTTACCATTTGGACCAAGCCCGTGTTAGTGGAAGGAAGTCTTTGATGTCTTAACAAATTGCAAAATTGATTTGATATTTTTACTATTCAATCTTACAATATTGACAATGATAAAATCTAGACATGTAAAAAAGCATTTACCTACATTTTTTAATCTCTCCACAAATACTTTTTTTTTTACTCTCAAACTTCAACATTGCAGAGAATAGAGATCTCTCAAATTCGGAAGGAACATTTATAATCACTTGATCATTTCTTTTAAATTTCCAAATATTTTTTAACGTATATTGTTGGATATTTGTGATCTTTAAATTAAATAATTTTTGGACAAGGTTGACAATTCTTCATCATTCTTCATATAAAGGCTAAGTATGTAGCATGACATTTTTCTCATTTGATGATGTCTTTATCTATACATACATATCCGAGTTTCTGAATTAGTATTAACACTTCGCTAAAAATTTTCGTTTGTTATGCACATATTGCTTTCATGTTTCATCTTCATCAGTGTCACTATTTGGGTCTGTCTCTATCCTTTGCTGTGCCAATTCATAAGAAGCCATATGTACCTACCACACCCACCCAGCTAAGCTTTTGGAGTTTTTTTGAGTTAGCAGTCACCTTCCTCCAACCATAATATCCCAACCAACCTTGTTACTCTACCTTCATCTCTCTCCCCCCTTATAAGTTTCTTTAAACAACTGAGAATATATTGTTACAACTTTTTCCATCATTTTGTGTAGAGAATTCTAAATTCTCAGTGTTGGAAAAATGACAGAGGAACAACCCAAAAAGGTGAAGTCTGAATCACTATCGGATCCACCATCACCTGCTTCAGCTCCAGCTCCAACTGAGAGTTCTCCCCCTCCTGCTCCTGCACCTGAACATGTTCTTCATGAGTCTTCAAAGGATTTGGCTGAGGAAAAATCTGTAAACCCACAACCCCTTCCTCCAGATAACAAGCCTACTGATCAGTCCAAAGCTCTTGCCATAGTTGGGAGTATGACACCACTTCTAACCCTTCTCTTATCATTATATGCTTCCAAAAGGGTGGTACTATAATATCTGTTTGGTTGGTGAGGAAATCATTTGAAAGAAATAAAGAAAGTTCTGTGCTTATATTGTATCCTTATCCATCTGTTTATCTTTTGATTTTTTTTAATCGAATAAGGTAACCACTAACCAGTTTTGAATTTCTTATTGAGTTACATGGTGATTTTAATATAAGCGAAACAGTTAAGACATATTTATTAATTTTTCTTCAGTTTGAATGGCTATTTTAAATTTTAATGCCTCATATTTGCTATTCAGTGTCTTCTGGTAATAATATTTGCTCCGATTATTGAACAATTGTAAAGAATCTTTGTAAATTAACTTTAATTGCAGAGAATAGCTTTTCTTTTATATTCATTCCCTTTTTTTAGGGGGGAAAACATTTTCACTTGGCCTATCGAGTTTTCAAATGGGGTTTCCAATTTTTTTAACCAAAGAAAGTCAAAACTCATTCTTTACTAATTAAGCTAGGCTTTCTGAGTTTAAAGACATGCTTGATTGATTCTGTGTTCTCTTACTTTCTTGCATTTTTATGTGTTTCCTTTTGATCGAATTTCTCGGTTGGTGTTCTTTTGGAAAAACAAAGTTATATATTCATATTGCTCTGTATGTTCTTTCTTGAACTACAACAATCGAACTGCAAGCCAAGCTAATTAAGATTCAGGCAAACTAGAAAATATCTAATTTTGCATAATTGAGGCCAAAGTATGTGCAAATTCAAAGGAAAACCTTGGCTTGGTCTTATCATTCATATACTATTACACTACTGATGGTTTTAAGATCGCCCACGTTGATATTTTTTACTTGACCACATTTGACATGTGTTTACAAGTCAACTTCACTTGGCCTTGAGATTTCAGTGTCACCTTGCATGAATATTTAAGTTTGAGCAAGTGATGAAGTCAAGTGGTCTTTTATTTTGTTTGGTGCATACTTTCCTTTTGGTTTAAACGCACCAAAACAATTACATATACTTTTCTCTTCTTATTACCCTTTTGTTTCTTTACAAACCTAATCATAAAGAAAAATATTTTCCTTCATTAGCATGTAAAGATGTAATATCAGTGTCCTATTTGGGGTCTCTTTAGTCCACCACAATATACCTTCCTGTGTTTTTTTTTTAATACAATATGCTTCATAGTTCCTATATTAATCATCATAGTTATGACCTAAACATGTAAATTACATTGATTTTTATTGTGTTTATTGTTGTTAATTTGGTTGTTGCCAGATACTCATGAAACTGCTGGAGAGAAACCATCCGAGGGATCTGTCAACCGAGGTATGTCCCACAATTTGCCATTAGGACACTTGATTTTCGTTTTTGCACTTCACTTCATATGCTGACATTACATACTATGCCATTTCATTAATCTTCAGATACGGTGCTTGCAAGAGTCACAACAGAGAAGAGGCAATCACTAATCAAAGCATGGGAAGAAAGTGCAAAGTCAAAAGCAGAGAACAAGTTAGATTTTGCACCACCTATCCATGCTTGTTTCATATTTTATGTGAATTCATTACAATCAAATCAAATCGTTACAAGGTTTCATTCAGTCACCATAACTGGAGGTTAATCAAACAAAATTAGCATGTTACTAACATCATATATTCATATTATTTTATCATAAAGTGTGGTTCTTGATGATGTTTAACAATATTTTATTACTAAATTAAGTGAAATTGTTGAGCAGAGCATTCAGAAAGCTTTCAACCATTTCAGCATGGGAGAACAGTAAGAAAGCTGCTACGGAGGCTGAATTGAAAAAGATTGAAGTAAGAATTTATTTCATTAGTAATTATAACATATGCTGTGAGTACAGTACTATTAAGAAGTTTGTGTCCATAGATTTTTTCTGTTATGGATAAGTATTAAATCCGTTTATGTTGCAAGCCAATGTTTTGTTTATCATTTGAAAATATTATTGAAATGAAGCAACAATGAGCATAGCTATCAAAAGGAAATACAATAGTTTTTCCAATTTTCACACCAAAGAGAGGATTGGACCGACACTGAATGAGGCACAATAGATGAGAAAAACTGAGTTTTCTCTTTGTATGTGAATAGGAACAACTGGAGAAGAAAAAGGCAGAATATGAGGAGAAATTAAAAAACAAAATAGCCAAAATACACAAGGAAGCTGAAGAAAAGAGGGCAGCTATTGAGGCTAAAAAAGGGGAAGATTTCCTGAAGGCAGAGGAGACAGGTGCAAAGTACAGGGCAACTGGAACAGCTCCAAAGAAACTCCTTGATTGTTTTTAATACTACAATCCACGAGCATGATAGAAAGCAAAAAAGTCATATTATTATTATGTGTTTTTTTTCTTTATGTGGTTTGGTTGTTTTTTGATGATTTTTATCCATGTTCATTTATTATGTGTGCATACTGATATGTTGGTGGTGTGTATATACCAATTACTGTACAAAGAAATTGAATTATTCAATTTGGGTAATTACTGGTTTCTACTTTCTTGTTGCATTAAGCCATTAACCTATTTCAGTCTCAGAGAGGGCAAAGAGAGAAAGACTGGTGTCTGCATTCTGAGCACTGGTCGACATAATTGATAATTTTGCTTTGCAGGCAATTCAACCAAGTACTAATTCTGCCTTATTACACAATTTGATTCTTGTTGGGATCGACCTAACTTTCATTGAAGATTTGTATCTATAGTTTCTTATTATATTGAATCTATGTGAAGATTTGTAAAGATATGATAGATGTCTTAAAGATATGTCAAGGTTTGTTAGAGATTTGATAGATACGAGAAATTTGTTTATAATGAGAGGGATGGTTGCTTGTTAAGCAAGATTTTGTAAGCTATAAATACTTGTATCAGGAATTGACAGGGTTATAAGAACCAAAATGAGAGATTGAGAGAAATTGTTTTATAAACCTTTATGCACACTTGTTTTGATAGTAGACTTGATTCTTCTCATATATGAATATAGATATATTGAGCTGAGGGCCAGATACATGCACAAAAGCATCAGCTGTTAATGGATATGAACAACATCATTAACTCTTGAGTCCATTAAGGTAAACTTGAACTCTAGCAACTATTCCTCTATCCTCCCTTTCCCCCTCTAAACCAACAAGCAACTAGCAAACATAAACCCCCACTGTTGGAAATGAGGGAGCCAGCTATACGGTGACTGCATTTACAAAAAGACAGAAATCATAAAAGGCAAAAAAATATGAAAATTACTATCAGATAAAAGTGTTGCCTTTCCCTGAGGAAATATGGAGAAGACTATATTAATCACATCTACCATCAAGGGAACTCAGGAAAGTGTCAGCGTGTCCCAACAATCCTATATCACCATCACGCACATCTAGCAGGTGCTTAAATGCAGAATCAGAAGTATCAAGAAATTCATAATTGCCTGACTCTAAACCAGCTTTGTCATCTTCAAGCTTTGGTTTGTAGCTACTTGCTTCTTCTTGAATCATGTTAGCAAAGGTACTAATTCCAGTGTTTTTCACCTGCAATGATACATCTGAACATGACTCCAATTTTGATGATGATGATGATGCTTGCGAGAGAAGTCTTTGACATAATTCTCCTTCCTTTCCCTTAATCATGCGAAATGACTGTCCAACCTCAGAATTCCAAAGTTGAAGAAAGCAATCAGGGTATGTTTTACTTGTTGACCATGAATTAAGCAATGAGGACTCCATTGACAATCTTGCCTCTGCCTCAACTCTGGCACTTTCCCATTGTACCATGTGACGCGTGGAAGGAGATTCGGACCTGACGATCCTTCGATCAGGACTTACATATGGCTGTTTTGCACTTTGGGAATGATCTGACCGAAGGAGGCGCTTCTTTAGATGGGTGTTCCAATAGTTCTTAATCTCATTGTCAGTTCTTCCCGGTAGTTGGGATGCAATAGAAGCCCACCTAAAAGAATGCATGGTGACTGGTTACATATAAAGTAAATGTAATATCACAATTCACAATTACACATCAATGCAGCCAAATATTGAAGTACAAAAGTAACAGATTATGAGGATCTTTGTTTAAGTTGTGAAAATTACAACTTCTCCTTTTCCTCAAGGTTGGTTTTAGTATACAAGTACCATTTGGTGAAACAAAGGATAAGAAGAGTGGCAATACAATGAGAATATTATACACTGAAACCGAAACATTATCTATTGGAACACATTACATTTTTCCTTTACCTTAATCATCTAACAACTTGAATTTAAAACACTAGCAAGGTTGAAGGTTAAGCATGCAACATGCTTGCTTTGCAGGTCATTAGTAAAATCAGCCTTCCGGTACCCCAAGAGGGTGAGTATATCAACATGGATGTATATATGCATGTTCAAGAAAATCAGCAAATGGAGCAATGCGCTACCTGTTGCCAAGCATGCCGTGAAGTTGAATGATAGTAGTTTCTTCTTCATTAGTAAATGGACCACGCTTGATGTCAGGGCGAAGATAGTTTATCCACCGAAGCCGACAACTTTTTCCACAACGCAGGAGACCTAGTTGGAGCCAAATTTTGATTATTAGAAATTTTACTATAATACAGGTATATATTGTAAGTTTCTAGTTTCTAGTTTCTAGTTTCTAGTTTCTAGTATAGAGAATTAGAGATAGATATTATTTTGGAGCACAATTTTGAGTCTTTTGACATAATAGTAAACACAGATAGATAGATGCTTTTGCTTTAAGAAGGGAATGCAGAATATTAGAAATCATATCACAGCATCACAGTAGGATTGTTCATGAGTATAATTGCTATGCACTGTCACTGTAAAGTTTTTACACTGACAACCAATCAAGAATCATTATGTGTGTGACTTTTAAGGTAATTAGATCAAAGTCAAATATTTTAGCTTATATGATAATTTCTGATTGGTTGTTTGTGTAAATAAATCTTTACATTGACAATGTATATCAATTAAATCCATTGTTTATTTATTCTTTCCCATACCCGTAAGGTTCAACATCCTGTTATTAAGACCTGTGGTTAAACATACTTTAATTAAATAAGACACAAAAGTTGACACACTTGGTAAGGGTCATCTGCGCTAACTAAATTGGTCGGGACATCTATAAGCACGTTGAACTTGAGATTTGCCTTGACCCCAAGATGTAGCACGTATCTTGAGCTTATATTTTCTTTACCAAAAAGATTTATAAAAAAAGAATGGAACACAACGTCACATTGTGATGGGAGTTACTTCAAGATCAAGCTCAGTGTATTCAACTCATTAATATAATAATATCTAAAACCGTGAAGAAAAATGTAAACTACACTTGTAAGATAACAAAAGTATATAACTTTGCTTGTACCATAAGCCCTATTCTTCCCTAGCTAGCTTCAAAATTTTCCAAGAGCTCCTACATCGAAGAAAGAAAGAAAACAAGCATAGGAAAAGCAGGAGAAGAGAAGAGGAAGAAAAGAATACAAAATATATAGGAATTTACTTGCACCTGCATGCTTGGGGAGTGTACGCCAACTACCATGGCCATGCTTCTTGATGTACTCAACTAAGGCTTCGTCTTCTTCAAGAGTCCAAGCTCCTCTCCTCACACCATGTTTCTCACAACAGGGTGCTTTGCCCATCTTTACCGCCTCATTACCATACCACAATCATACTTGGTTACACAACAATAACACATGGTTTATTTTTTCTGTGTTTTAATAATCTTGTATAAGTGATTCATAAAAAATATTCAGGCTATACAGATACTCATCATAACACAGGTGTGTCTGTGTGCATGTGAAATAGAGAGAGAAAGAGAGGAAGAAGAGTGTTGCAGGAGGAAACCAAGTGAAAGTGAAGGCATAGATCAAATGATACTGGGGGACTATAAATGCATATGTACAGGACAATTGGGCGGCTTAGATGACCAGGGTCGCATTTATTAAGAATAAATGTACGCTTATACACATCCTCAACTTTCATTTTAGATCAAAGGCTCCCTCATAAAAATTATAGGGATACTCGTTAGAAAAAGGAGAATGCTAACGGATGTTTTAAAGGGAGAATGCTAATCACCATTTTTAAGGCATTTGTTAAGATTTTTTTAAAAAAATAAGTTTGTTTGAGAAAATGATATATTTATTATTTTAAGATATTATATATTTAGTTTTTTTATAAAAACATGTTTTTTATGGTTCCTTAAAAAATATCTTTAGGACATTCGTTAACAAGACCCTTAAAAAAAAAACAACCATTTAATTTTTAAAATTTATAAATGTGGGACACGTTAATTTTTCGGTTATCTTTTTAATCCTTAGGAGTTATTATTTTTTTTATCATGACTTGATTTGGACTTTGTTTGGTATGTTCAGTAAGTTAGCTTATAGTTTATTTGATTAGCTTATAAGTAAGTTTGACTAAAGTAGAGGTGCTTGGTAAACAAGCTTATCTCATAAGCTTATAGCTTAATTAGCTTATGGCTTATAGTTTATTGACTTTTCTCTCATTTTTACTTTCATTCATTTAATGAAATTTTCACTTTACTATGTTTGTCAAAAGATGTCCTTTTATGTCATTTAATTTTATATTTATAAGCTAGTTTAACAACTAATTTTATCAAACATTTCAAATTTAATCAGCTAATTTTTCAGCTATCAGCTATAAGCTATAAGTTTTCAACCTAAAATTAGCTTATAAACCATTTTTGCCAAACAAAGCCTTGGTCCTCCAAATTTTATGGTAGCACAATTTGATCTCAAAATTTTTTATTATGGTCCAGTTTAGTTCATGGATACATGTTTAAAATCACTCTAATCATCTAATCATTCCTATTTATGAGAAAATTCATCAAACGTATATGGCAAAAAGATACTTATTTAGAGATTAAACTGGATAACGATTAAATTTTTAGGAACCAAATTAGACTACAGTACAGAGTTAAACGGAGGGGAGATGACAAAAAAAACTAGTATATCCCACATTTGTAAATTTTAAGGATTAAATGATTATTTTTTTTAGAATTATAAGTGTCACTATATCTTTTTTTCAGGAATTTGTTGGAGCCTTTATTTTTCATTTTATTTTTTAAATAAAATTATATTTTGGTTACTTAATTATATTTGATATTTCTATTATTTTAAAAATTGTGTTTACATCTCTTAAGAAAATAATGATTGAAATTACTCTTACTTTTTCTAAGTAAAGGTTACCATAATTTAAAAGAAAATAGATATAATTAAGTCAAATTTTAATAAAATAAATATAATTCCCCATTTTCTATGCGAAGATATTTCATCAATGAGAGATATAAGTGACAAGGATTTTGCTTTATGACACTGGCAGGAATTTTTTTTTTTGGTGGAAACACTCTAAGGAATTAAGAAATGATAAATTTTAAAATTTTAATTTTTTACTTTTTAATATAGGAAAATGCTAATTAGTATCTTAAGAATATCTTTAGTGAGAGTTTTTTAGGGGGTTTCTTAAGAATAAAATATTATTATAATATATTACATGTGATTTTGGGTTCCTTAAATTTAAAATGGGTTCCTTATTTAAAGAACTCAAAAAGAGAGTTTCATAGCATTTAAATATATATATTTTTTTGCATATGATAGTGTAAATGTGAGAGAGAGACTATGGGATGTTGAAGAGAGAGAAAAGTTAAGAAACTTAATAGTAAAAACCCTTGTTAAAGTGAAAATTGAATGAGTATCATAAATTTAAGTTGATATACATGAACACTTTTAAAAACTTAAAATGAGTTTCTTAAATTTTTGCCATTGGAGATATTCTAAGGACATTGTTTAAGGAATCTAAAAGAGTAAGTTTTCATAGGAAGTTGTGTATTTGATACATTGAAAAATGATATTCTTAGTTTTTCAATGAGTAATTACCATCTTTGAATTCCTTAACCACTACAGGCATTGGTTAGCATAACCTTTAAATAATGTATTACATATATTATATTTGGATAATTTTTTTTTATTTTGCTTATTTTTTAATGAATGTGAAGGTAATAAAGATCAGTTGTTCCAAAATAGTATGTCTTGGTATCCCCCACTAATCAAATGTTGAGAATAAATACAAATATTAATGAGTTATGATTTTATTTTCTTAAATGTCAAATTATTATTGTTGAGGAACAAAGAATATGACAGAAAATTGAGATAGAAATCCTATTTCAATGTCTTACACACTGGTTAACATTTTTCAAAGTGATGAAGATGTACAGCTAGTATTTTTGATATTAAGTACATGCCTCATATGGCAGTTCTCTGTGGATCTTAATGGCAACGTGAAAACATGAGAAGCCAAGAATGTGAAGAAAGAAGAAAATGACAGAATTATCAGAGAAGCAAATGGGGGAGTGTGGAAGCTGGAAAGTAGGACTTGCAGAGAAGCCCCACACACTGAGGCCACATAAAAGGGTCATGAAGACATTTTGGCATTCAAGGAAATAAAGGGGCCACTTCTTGTTTAATTTTTGTTTTTTCAAATTAAATATGAAAAATGATATCAACTGAGATTGACGTGAATGGTTAAAGACTTTTTGTCCCTTAATCAAGATTTCGAATTCGAGTCTTGGATATAAAAAAAACCTCAACTGGGAGGGATGTCATCCATCGAGATGCCGAACAAACTCTCGCGAGAGATTAACCCCAGATTCAATGGTGGATACTCCTCAAATAAATAAATAAAAAATGAAAAATGGCATGTGTCCTACAACGTCATGGTTTGATTTGAGGGTGTCATCCATGACCTGGGAACTGGAAAGGGTTCACGGTTTAGGAGCTCTTTTTTTGTGTGAAACTGAAAACCTTGGAGCGGGGTGGAGGGAGAGAAGGCAGAAAAGACAAGACACGGATGGATGGAAATTCCCATCAAAGAACCTTATTATCTAATGAATGTTTGTTTATTGGTTAAGGTGCTGATGGTGTTGACGAGGTGCATTTATGATCTGAACTGCCTCTCACCCCTGGAGTCAAACCTTCTTCAACGTGCCTTCTATTCACCTCTATGCTTTGCTAACATTTCACACCAGTTTTACCCTTTGTTTGGATAACGAGAGAAGTAAGAAAGAAAGAAGTATGGAGGAGAGAAGTAGGAGAGAAGAGAAAATGGATAGAGAATGAGTGAATTTTTAGATTGTTTGGATGGAGAGAAAAAGGAAAGAAGTATAAGAGAAAGAAAAGTTAAATTTTAATACAATTACATTTTTACCCTTATAACAATAATAATAAATTTATATCATTGTTGAAAATAAAAGGATGAAATTGATATTTCCTATTATGTCCCCACTTTTATTAGTTTTCTCTCCACCTTTGGAGAGATTTTATTTTATGTGGGTCCCATTTTATTTTTTTCTTTCTCACCTATTTTCTCTTCTTATCCAAACACATAAACTTTCCTTTTTCTCTCCCACTTCTCTCTCTCCCACTTCCCTCTCCCCAAAATCAGCCAATCCAAACGATGCGTTAATAAACTTTTTAGTTCTTCCAGATAATGGCCTAATTGGTTTCTGGCAAAAGCTAACTAACCAGCGGATAATCTGCTGGATTATGTGATTTGTGTATGCTTATTTGGTGGATTTTTGTTTCTAATTATATTAATTGATTGAGTTTTGTCTCTAAATTTAATTAATTGAGTTTTTAATAGTGTTTTATATATTTTAATTTAATTTTATGTTTTTAGAGTTTATCTAATAGTATTTTTACTTGATTATGTTTGTAGAAAATAATAAAGATTTGCATTGATTTGGATATTGGACTCCTAGCAAAAATTGATAAAGAAACAAATTCAATTATATAAGCCCATGAGTCTTTTTGGAAGAAAAATGGAATGAAGAGATTGTGGGGGCAATTGAAGCCCACGTGAAGCAAGGTTCTGGACAATTTGAAAACCAATCCAAATTGGGATTTGCATTTGGAAAGAAAAGGTCCACGTGAAGCTACTGGAAGTGGGGGGTGATCTTGAAATGAGACCTAGGACAGTAGCGTGCAGAAAAAAACAAGGAAGCTCACACGGAGCTGCGCAGAGAAGAAAATCAGGGCTGATGCCCTATAATATTATGCTCTCTTGTTCACATCATCCGTGGAGTTTTCTAAGCTTCTCTTTGTTATTTCTGCCCCTTTCTAGTTTTCTTTATTAAGTCTAGTTAAATCTCTTTTTATTGGGGTTAGATGTAATTTTTGACAAACTCTCATGTATTTGATTTGATATTTTAGTGTAATTTCTATTTTTTTATGAGTATTTAATTTCTATGCTTAATGCTTGTTGTGGCTTGATCATCCATGATTTGATTTGCAATTGGAAAGTTCTTATTGAATCTAGACATGAAATTAATCACTTAGTAAACCTTATCTCTAGGAATGGAATTTGGTTTATTAGTTATCTTTGAATCTCTAATCTTAATGCAAACCCACTAATTAGGCCACCTAAGGATTTAAGGTTTAATTTGGTGGTTTAGGCTCTTTCCATCTAAGGAATTAGAGATCGAGTATTTTAGTGGATTGATATTCATAATTGAAGTATGAAACTATATTATTTGTCATTTCATTGCATGAGAGGAAGAGATTAGTGAATTCTAACTCCAACATATTTTATCTTTGAAGTAAAACCGTTTTTGCTTATTAAGTGTTTGATAAAAATACAAAAAGAGCTTGTTTCTCTTGTTTTGTTTCTTTTAATTCTAATTCTTGTTTATTGAGCTTCCTAGCTCCCTTTGATCCTAAACATCTCTTTAGGTAGAATCAATTTGTTCATGTTTTTATTTGTTATACAATCCTCGTAGGAACGATATCTCTTTCACCTCTTTTATTACTTGTACGACTTGATATACTTGCCAAAGTCTCAACAGGGAGATTTGGAAGAGTGGGAGTTTTTGTTTCTTATTCTGTTCTGATGAAGAATGAACAAAAATAAAAAGTGAGTAGGGAAATGGAGGGAGAGAAAGCGTGGTGGAGAGAAGCTCAGGAAAAGTTTGAAGTTTTTATTCAGAAAGAGTTTCCAGAAGTGTTGTATTTAAATTTTGAAGGGTTAAATATGTTTTTTTATTTTCATAAAAAGAGTGGATTTTAGTTTTGGTTCTTATAAAAAAATTCTTTAGTTTTTGTCACTCTAAAATCTAAAATTATTATTTTTGATATCCCTATTTCATGTGATATCCAATAATTACTTATGTGGCTAACAAAAGGTCATATGATCATTTCAAATGATATTCAATAGCCTCTATTATATCATGTTATCATATGATTTCTCTAAAATATTATTTGAAATCCTAAAATGAATTATATTTAGGCTAAAATGAATGTTAAGGACTAGAAAGGTGATATTAAATTTTAGATGGATTAAAACCAACGAAAAACAATTTAAAAGGCTCAAAACCAAAATTTGTTTATTTTATAGGGATCAAAATCAGTAATTTTATATTTTAGAGGAATAATAAACAAAAAAAAATTAAAGAGACTAAAATCAAAATCCATTTATTTTTTAAGGACTAAACATATTTTACCCAATTTTCAATGAAAGTTTACTATTTATTGATTACACTTGTTACCACGATCCTTGATTTTTTATCTGAATTTTTTTAAATTTTTTTAAGGATCTTTTGGATCAGGTTACTATCGTTAGGTTGCTTCGTGTATAATAATCTGGGTCATGTTAGGTACTGTTTTTTTTTTTTTTTTTTTTTGGAATTAAAAAGATAACCATTCATTCAAATTGATAAAATATATCGAAAATAATACAAATTCAACATCGTTAGAATCGAAAAGGATGAATCTGTGAACAAACTCAGCACCCAGGTTAAGAGTATAAAACGGCAGAATGCCTATAAATGTGTCAAAGTCAAAGTGACCGGAATACCCATGCCTCCGGATCTGTAATGTTGACGCATATCTTAATTAAATCTTTAGTGGATCGAAGCTGATATGCCAATCTAAACCAAACAAACACCGCAACAAGATGAGAAATCAAACAACGCCGCACCAAGACGATGAGCAAAATAACACCGCACTCAGACGATGAAATCACGGGAAAACAGGGAAGAAAAATTAGATCTATGTGAAAAAATCACTTATTAGATAAAATGAGAGAAAAATGATGTGAAGGGATGATTCTAGGTCAAAAAATGATCCAAAATTACCTCCTTAGATAGATGAAAAAGAAGAAAGAGAGGAGCATAGGAATTGTGTAAGATACTTAATCTATCGTTTTTAACACTAAAAGCTATTGAAGAAAGCATATTAGGTACTAGTTAAAGAATCTAACGAAAGCAAATTTTTGTTGGAAAGCTATGAGAGCCTCTAAAATCATTTGCTTTTAGCGTAAAAGCTTCAATTAGGTAGCTTTCAAAAAATCGCGTCCAGTCAAAACTGACGCTTCACCTAATATACATTAAGTATATCATTTTTTCAAATTTTGAATATAACAATTTTTAATTTCTTAATTTTTTAATCAATATCCTTAAAACATTGATTAATCATCACTAAGTATTAGTACTTTTCACTACCGTGTAATATTTATTTATATTATTCATTTATTTTATTATTTATTATATGCTACTTGGTAATATGTGTGGCATTTATAATATAATAAAAAATAATTTAATTGATATGCATTGTTAATGTAAATATTTTTTTATATTATCAATTAATCATAAATTATCATATCAGTAAAAAAGTTTGATTCTTATTCTAATTGTCTTAAAAGTCATCGATATAATGATTTATAATTAGTTGATATTGTAAAAAACTTTACACCGACCATGCATAATAATGAAATTCATAAAAAAACTAAAAATAACGTGAAAAAAATGAAAACAGTGAGAATAGAAAAAAAACGTAGAAAATCAATTCCAAGAAGCAAATCTTCGTATTATCCAGCATTTCTCTTATAATAATTATTAGATTAAATGCTTAATTTGGTCCCTAAAAATAAACACTAAGATATTTTTGATCCCTGGAAAAAATAATTAACTACTTAGGATCTGTTTGATTGTGTTTTGGTTTTAGTTTTTGAAAATTATTTTATAAATCAACTTTTAAAAATTATTTTTATGACGAAAATAATAAAAAATCTGTTTGGTAATCCTATTTTTGAAAACTGTTTTAAAGATGAGAAAATAAAAAAAATTATTTGATAAATTTGTTGTGAAAACATGTTTTGAAAACAAATTAATACAAAATTTATTTGATTGTATTTTAACTTATTATATATCGTAATTTTCTTGGATCAAATGGAAAAAAATTGATATTATTTCTTAAAAATAATATAATTAAGACTGAAATCATTTTCTTTCAAACTCCTTGTAATAAAGTTACGTGATGAAAATAGTTGAGGTATGAGCAGAGGTTTGTGCTTCAATTTTTATATATTATTATAAGAATAAAGATTCAAATTGGTCATTGACAAAAAAATACGATAACATTTTGGTCTCTGAGAAATGAAATATCAATTTAGATCTCAAGAAAGTAAAATATGGATCAAATTGGTCATTTTTAGGATAATTTTTAGGGACATTTTAATCCCTATCAGGGACTATTTTGACCCACATTTTATATTCTTGAGGACCAAATTGATATTTTTCATTTCTCAGGAATCAAAATGTCACCGTGATTTTTTGTTGATGTAACACCCCTCTCCTCCGGGTGTCACTTTTGTACCCCAAAATATCCATTTACCTTTATTAACACAAGACTTTTTCGAAAATAACTCTATAGTAATTGCGAAAATCTAATACCAAAAGAAAAGCTTTAACAATCCAAGGAAACAAAATGAAACTCATCATATATGACAATAATTCTAGTTATGCCATTAGGCATACATACTTCGAATCTCTCAAATACACAACACTCATAGTCACAGTCGGACGACTGAACTTACACATTTATAAATCTTAAGAGCTGGTCTGACAAAAGAATTCTATGGACAATAAAACTTACTGTCTAACATAAGTCGTACCAATGAGACTGGGTCTCGTCGTCAACAAACTACACCTCTTCGTCGTCAACCCCAAGCACTCAAGCTAGAGGGTCCCAGAGTGCTTTAGAAGACTGTTAATAAAACATCTGTACATGTATCCAAAAACACACAGGGTGTCCAACATGTACAGACAAGGGTGAGAAACCAATATATGAATCCATAAACGACAACTATATGCCCAATCCAAAACAACAGATTAATATAATATAACTCATTCAAATCATCATACATCAGATAGTATAGCATGTATAACCAAGCACTAATAGCAGTAAAGGCACAAGGGCTTCGTACCCCACAATCAACGTTATCCTCTAAACGTATGCATTGCACTTCCATATATCTCAACTAATATTCAAACTAGATTTCCGGAAATCCCATCACCATTCGAAATGAGCTGATCAGGCTCCAATATTTGGCCCAAAAACGAGTACTTTGAATCCCATGACACTACGCGATTCTCACATGGGGGCGCAATCAGAAGTACTCCACAAGAATACGGTCATACTGCATTGTCCAACTCAAGGCACAATACGTTTCCAGAACACGTATGACACCATTGTCCATCAAGGCACAATGTTATGACAGATAAGTCATCTCAGGTTCTCCTTGCTTATCAAGGTCCCCCGTATCATGGCACGTCTGCCCCGCATTTAATGCATAAGAAAATTATCTAGTTTCCGATAATTGATCTTTGTCGCATCAATGTTTCCTCGTTGTAGCATCAACGCTAACAACCACCATAATGTCTTAGACTCTTTAAGCCTCAAGAACACATTTTCTCAAAACAGGACACTTAGCCCAAAAACAACTTAAATCCCAACACCCCTAACCGATGCACCAGTCAAGGACGTTGGATTCAAGATCATAAAAACATCCTCAAGCTTACAGGACCACAAAGATTGTCCCTAAGCCGACAGGACCACAACTAACACGGATCCTTGATCCACGTATTCTGCAGAACCCTAGAACCCCGACGTCTCGATTTCTAGTTTCTAAGCTTTTAAAATCACTTTTCTTGAAAACTCGAAAATCAAAACCCAAATCTCCGATACTTGCACAAAGTCATCGAGATCGGTTTTACATAAAACAAAATGTAGTCCACAGACTATTTCTTTTTCTTTCGTTGTTTTTCGATAAAACACAAACCTCAAAACAAAGCTTGTAAAAACCTTTTTCCTTGGATAAAACCCATAAATTTTGAAAACCCCATTTCTCAAGCGCTTTTCCTCAAACGGTTGACTTTATTGATTTTAAAACTAATAAAGGTCTCTAACGCCCTATTTAATTTTAAAAACATCGTTTTTCGTTATTAAAACCCACATTTTCACAACTTTGCTCTTTTAAGTTGATTTTTCTTAAAAACAGTTATTTCCAAGAGATAATTCATTTATTCTCTTTTAAATTAAACTGAAACAATAAAACATATTTATTTCCTCAATTTAACATTCCAGACTTTTAAAGTTTTTAAGTTACACAATATCGGATCCTAATCAAAATTAGGTCCTCTAACGCCTTAAATCCCACAGCAGGGCACACGATACATCCATATAATTATTCAATAATTATGGCATGTATTCCACTATATCAGCAGTTATATCAATACTTATTCAAACCAACAGCAGTAAATCAACAGCAGTCAATCAAACAATCAACCAACAATCAGATACAGAATATTTAAATATCTAAATACAATACAAACACCGATGCAGCACATAGCTATCGGAAATGGAGTTCCTCAGGTTTATCCCCTTACCTTAAATGAAGTCTCTTTGATGAGCAACTCCAAGCATCAGATCCAAGAGGTGGCTGAAGGTGGCATAGACGTCCCAACTCCACAACAACTCCAAGAATGCATATCCAGCTCCCCCAAGTAAGTACAGCCACAACCCAAAAACCAAGAGATAACATCCAAACACATTCAGCATCCCAATAACATATCAATTAACTAATCATACTTTAAAAACATAATCTAATGATTTTAAATGTTTTACTTAGTCCAATCAAATTACTTTTCCAATAAAATCAATTTGGGAAAAACCACTTGGGTCACGGAAATATAAAATTAGCTTAGGGAATCATTAATTAACTATCCTAATTGCACTAAAACAGAATTAATTTCATGATTATAGTAAGATAAAGATTTAGGGGTTTAGTGAAATTGGGGAAATCCGAATTCAAATGGGGATTTGAACAATTGACATAGGGAACTCGAAATTGATATACCCAATTGCATAAAAACATGATCAATTTCACATTTAAAGCATGAAATTAAAATGCTAGGGTTTTGAATTGGGGATTTAGGGTTAGGGTTCCTCATGAAATCAAAAACCAAGATAAATGAATGGAGGATTTTTACCCAGGAGGAAGAAAGAGCAGCTCCGGCTGTCCCGGCGGTGGCGCACGGCGGCTCCGGCGGTGGCAGTGGCGGTGCTGGGTCCAAAACGTGGAGGAAGATGCCGCCTTCCACGTGGTTGGTTCATTTCTGGAAAGGGAGGCCAAACGGTGGCCGGAAAACCCCAAAACAGTGGCGGTTCTACGGTGGCTCCGCCGTCAACGTTGTCCGTTTGCAAAAATGTTGGGCTAGAAATGTAGAGGAAGGTGAGGAGAGTAAAGTTACAAGGTTGGTTTGGTGAAAGGTGGCCGGACGGTGGCCGGAAAACGCCCAAACAGTGGCGGTGGCCCCGTCGTCAACTTTCTCCGTTTGGAAAAATGTTTGGTTAGAATTGTAGAGGAGAAGATAAGGAACATTTCTATGATTTTGGTTTTGGGAGGGGTGGGCGGAGTTGGCCGGAAATGAAGAGAGAAGGAGAGAAAGTTTAGAGAGAGAGGGAGAACGCGAGAGGGGGCGACGGGAGGAAGAAGAAAGAAAAGAGAAAAAGAAAGAGAGAGAGAGAGGCGGTGGGGGTGGGGTTGCTGGGTCTTTTTTTTTCTTTTTTTTTTGTAGTTATAGGTAAAAATTGAGTAGTTGAGATTAAGTCAAAAAAAGAAATAAATCTTGACCCTTTAATCTAAAAGAAAAGAGAAACAAATCTAAAATTTCAAAATTCGAAATAAGATAGAGATTGATGATTAAATTTATCAACCTAGGAAATCAATAGTCCAAAATAAGTTTTTGATTAAATCCAAACCATTTTATTTTCAAATCTAAAATCAAATAGATTAAGTTTGAAAAATAATTTTCCTTCAATCATATTATTTAAATTACTTAAATAATATTTTTCTAAATACATAATAATAATAGCATAATATTTGCCTTATAAAAGTTTATAAACTATGGTAACGCACCCAATAAAATAAATAAACTAATTTAAGCAAATAAAAATTCATTATTAACATATATAGGATTTTCAGGGTGTTACAGTTGAGGACCAATTTGGGTCTTTACTCTTATTATAAATTATAAATATAAAATATAATATATACTTTATCAGTAGATAAGAAAATAGTTGACGTATGAAAATAATTTGATGTATGAAGAACTTCTGTTTTTATTTACAATTATGCCATTAATGAAAAGTAACGGTTCTCCGCATGTTTTTAGTTTTTGCAATTGAAAACAAAAATATAGAAGCAAAACAACCTCCAGATGTTTCTATTTTTTAGTTTTTTAAAACTGTAAACAGAAACAAATTTTGAAAATTAATAATATAAAAACTTTCTCCAAACAAGTTTTTTTATTTTTTAATTTTTAAAAACTAAAAGCAGTGTTTGAAAACGGAAATCAAACAAGCCCTTAGTACCTCAAATTTATAAATGTGTGACACATTAGTCACTTCTTCTAGTTTCAACGTTTATTTTACTTGTCTATGTATCTTGTTAATCATATTAACGGGCCTGTTAGTGATTCTAGCTTGCCAATCATGAATTTCCATGGTAAAAAAACAAATGAAAAGTCAAAAAAAAAAATGCAAAGTGCGAATTCTCAAGAATTTGAATTTTAAAATTATACATATTTTTTAGGTTAAAATAGTACGTTGGTCTCTATACTTGAGACTGATTTTTAATTTAGTCCCTACACGTAAAAATTTCTTAAATCAGTCCCTATATGTACAATTATTTTTAATTTGATCCTCACCGTTCATCGGTATTATAACGCCGTCATATGATAGGGACCAAATTGAAAGTTATTGTCAGGTATAGGAACCGAATTCAATTTTTTGTTATTGAATTCAGTCCCTATACGTGACAATCATTTTCAATTTGGTCCCTATATTTTAACTCCAACAAACGACGTTATAACATTAATAAACAGCAAGGACCAAATTAAAAATAATTATACATATAGGGACTGATTTAAAAAAATTTTATATATAAGGATTAAATTGAAAATCAACATCACATATAGGAATCAAATAATTAATTTAACCTATTTTTTATTTTTCATTCATTTTCTACAATGAAAAGTCGTAATAAGCCATGCAACCCGAAGGAGATACCAGACAAGTTTAGGAGACCATGAATGGAAGCTACTTAATATTACCATTTTTCCTAAATTCAGGTTTTCAAACAAATCCTTCTTTTGCTACTAAGAATTCTTCTCAGATAGCATCCACTTAACCCAAATATTTTTTTTGGCAGTCATGAATTCTCCATGTGACAAATGAATGGTATAAGCATCTGTTCAGCATTAATTTTCTGTATGTCAACACAGGGTTTGATGCACTCCTTGGATTCTACTGAGAAATGAGCAGCGGTAGGTCGTTTCTTTTTGTTGATTTAAGGCTATTTTCTGATATATTGCCGTAATAACAAACTAGTAAATATCATAATCGTAGGATCATCCTAACTTAGTTCTTCATATTATCAATATTTTAAAATAATTTTTGGAATTGTAAAATATTAATCAGGTTCGTCCCTCTATTTGGATCTGTTAGTAAATGCATCCCTGACATTATTCACTTAGTTTCAAATGCATCTCTAACATTATCAATTTAATGTTATTATAGTCCATGCAAATACTAGCGGAGGGAAGAATCTGATTAACTTTCTGTAATTCCTGGGATATGATAAATTCCACATTTAGCTAATAACTTTAGAAATTTAAGGTACTTATTAAACTTAAATGGGTAAAATTTAGTCACTTGACCCCCAAAAGATTAATGTGTAAATAGTTTAATCAATAGAAAACATAATAGGACTACTATAAGGCTTATTCACTTAAAAGTCTTATCAGGATCATTTTGAAATATTGATAATGTGAAGGATCAAATTGATACGACTTTACAATTTTGGAGATCACATTGGATATTTAGTCCGTAACAAACACTTGAGGAAGATTAAATAATTTTCTTTTATCATACATATTCATTCCATATATTCGCCCAGAACATAGCAAACAATTGAAACTCTTATAAGGGAGTAACTCATATATAAAATTAAATTCAAAACTAAAAAGTAAAAATAATTCCCTGGACAATTTATTTAGTCCATAAATAACCGCGCACGAGGTTGATGACAATTAAAAAGATAGAAAAAGGTGCTGAAGAAGGGAAATGCATATTCTTCTTTTTTGTGTTGAAGAGGTTACTTTATAGCTTTTGCCACCCCCTTATCTTTTCTCCACTCATAATGGTTCCTTTTGCACACACTAGGAATAACTTCTTTTCCAAGTTATTTGACTCATTGTTCCTTCACCTGACATGATCTATAAAAAGGCCTAATAAAAATCCGTCTATCTCATTGGAGTCATTCAGAAAGAAGAACCAACCCACTTGAGATAAAAAGAAAATATTTTAGATACTAGTTTCGGTTCATAGGAAATGGTTAAGGTAACAATAGTTGGAAGGGCAAGCGATGGATTGCCTCTAGCACAAGGACTAATATATATGAATGAAGAGAATGGCTATCTTTCGTATTACAGGCAACAAGCAGAGTTCATACTCCAAGAAATTTCAAGAGGATCTTTGGCAACATCCAAGATGACCATTCGCATTGATCATTACTGCTTCAAGTATCCTTCCTTTTTCATATTTTTTTATTTTATTTTCTTTTAATTTCTTTCAAATTCAGTTTTGGTTCGGTTATTGCTGAAGTTGCTGTCATGCTTGCAATTTTCTGTTATGCTTCATATTCTTCAATTACCTGTCCTTCATCTCAGGTTGACTTGGTGATCTTTTAAGAAATGGTTTCGTCTAAGCTGCACCAGTAGAAAACTGGTGCAACTGTGCTCTATTTTATTTAACCAATAACTGACATACATTTTGACACATCAGCATAGTTATTCTTTGACCCAGTCAAATAGTATATTGTGGGTCAAACGTATGCTTATTATTGTCTTTCTATTATAGGGAAAAATGTTGTTGTATTCTGATGGTATATTATTTTTTTGTTGATTGTTTTTGTTCATTTTTTTCGTAAGTGTCTTTGTTAATGGAAATCATCCTGATAACTTGATCTGGTCCTTCCATTAACATGATACCGCAACCTCCTTCGCCCCCTTTTTCGATTCCTCCTTCACTTTGACTACCCTTGTGGTTCGATTCCGACCAGCCTTGTGCTAATGTTGTTTGTGATTTTGGATTTACACGGTGAAGTTTGAGCTATGTAATCTAACCATGCATGAAAAAATTAAAACAAGGAAGAAACAGGGTATGGTAGAAATAGTTGAAATTTGAAGTGGATTTCCTGTTCTAGTTCTAGTATGTGCAGAGCGGACAAAGAAGGAAAATTTTCCTGTTGAAGCTTAGTACCATCAATGCTTCATAGAACTTTCTTTACTTTCCTCCTGCAACCTTCACAGTGGATAGAAACTTTCAAGAACCATGTCTTTACTTTTGGATGCCATGGAAAGATGTGAGGGGATTTGGGGGTTAGGGATTGGGATTGGGATTGGGATTGGGATTAGATGCAAAATTCTAATTTGAAGAAGAGTAAAGAATGAAATTCGTGCTTCACAAAAAATTACTGTGACATTTTCGTCTTTCAAAAATAAAAAATATCAATTTGATCCTCAAAAATATAAAATACGGATCAAAATAATTCCTGATAGTGATTAAAATATTTCTAAAAATTATTCAAAAAAGAATAAATTTGACCCGTATTTTATATTTTTAAAAATCAAATTGATATTTTCCTTTTGGAGGAAATAAAATGTCACCTATGACTTTTTATGAATGATCAATTTGTAATAATATTTTTGTTATGTATAAGTGCAGTTACTGTCAACATTGAACAAATACACAACATAATAATGTTGCATATACCAAAGTAGAATCCACGCTGGCAAAGTGGTTGGTCTAAAAATAAGAGTCAAACTAGAAGCCACGTTACCACCAAAAAAAAAAAACTAGAATCCACGCTGGCAAAGTGGTTGGTCTAAAATTAATGGTCAAAATAGTGCACAGTTGCGCCAGTTTTTTTCCTGGTGCAATGTAGAACGACCCTTCAGAAATATATGAAGAGTTTAGTTTGTATCGAGTCTATTGACATTTCACATAGACCATATAATAGTTTAATGTAATAAAACTTGACTTCAAATTTTTTTTTTTCTGACTTCTTATATCACAATGCAACAAAGTTGATTATAACTGAACTCTTTTGGTATTAAGCTACTTGGTGGAGAGTGGTGTTGTTTTCATTGTTTTGTGCGACTCCACGTATCCAAGAAAACTGGCTTTCCATTACTTACAAGATATACAAAAGGAGTTTGAGAAGTTTGATAAAACCCTCATAGACAAAATCACAAGGCCATACAGCTTTGTCAAATTCGGTGAGTCCCATGATCCATTAGTCTGCTACAATGATATCATTGTCTAGCATTTAAATGTTATTGTTTGGTAACTAAGGAAATGAAGGTCCATTTTTTCCCCCAACATTACCTCTTATTTCCTTGCCAAAACAAATCACAATTTCTGTGGAAGGTGGTATAATTGCAAATTTTGCAAGACAATACATTGATACAAGAACTCAGGCCAACCTATCAAAACTTAATGCTAATCGGAAACAAGATTTAGATATAGTTACTGAAGACATGTTCAGCATTTTAGAAAGGAGGAGAAATTCAGGTAAGAAAAATTTCCCCCTTAACTGTTTATATTGTTGCTTCTGATTATTTTACACTAGGAAGTAGGAACAAAGTGAATAACAAGTTATGCAATTATTTTGGTCATATGGCAACATCTGTAATGACAGAAACAATGGAAAGGTTACAAGTTACTCCTCAACCTGCATCCTCAATATGGTGTTCCCCACGCCTTGAGGTATGGTATATAGAAACTAATGCTGCTGGCTGAAAAATAGGCTAAACTTGAGCTCCCTTAATTTTCTTTCCCCCATTTTTCTAGGGAAAGTAGCACAGAAAAAATGATAAGTTAATTGTGTGTTTTTATTCCTTTGGAGCACAGGTGATTGCATTGAAATGGACACCAATTGTGATCATTGTCATTACTTCCATGGCTCTTCTATGGGCCGTAGTCCTCACAGACGACTTCATTATTTCAAGCTGGTGACAATTCCTCATATCAAGATTAAAGATGATGGTTTTATATCATAAAACTTCAATACTGGAAGGACTTAAAGACATGTTATGGCCCACTAGTTTTATATATGATACAACTTTGATGTTGGAAAGAAATGAAGAAAAGTAGTTGCCCATTGCATCCCTTACAGCACCTAATCCGGGAAAACAGAGAAAGAGAAAGAATTCAAAGAAGAAAAAGTCTGATTTGTCATGGAGTTTCTGCTCTCTACTTTGATAGTGATATCTTTCATTTTAAAATGAATTATTTATGAATGTGTTCATGAACTATTTATGAAGCATGCGCATGTATAAATGTATTTGGTTTTCTATTAGAAATGTGAATCTGGGTATTGGATGTCATAGCCAAAAGGTTTAAAAAACTCTTCCCTCCAACCTCAAATTGCTATACATGATGCTTGTGCTACCATACTTGTTATTAAGGAATCTGAAATGCCTTTTATTTATTCAGAGTAAATTGAGCAAGAATCTTTTCTAAGGGAAACCTTTATAGCATTCATATCCTGGTTTGTGACGTCATGCACTTAGATTATGTTTGGATTGATGGGAATGCCTGGAATGGAATGATTCTATTGTTTGCATTATTTAAAATATGATGGAAGGAATGGAAGAATGGACTACATTCCATTCCATCTAACACCTATATCTTTCCTCCCTCTCAACTTAGGAGGTATGGGATGAAATAAGATAAAATCAAGTTATTATTCACTTCATCTCACTCCATAGTCCATTCCATTAAAAAATTTCTAAACAATGGTAATGATAACTTTGTTCGGTTCCATTTCATGCCTGCGGCACGAGTGTGCTAACTTCGGTCACAAGTTTGATATTTAAGGCAGGGCCATAAGTGTTCGATCCAACACAATAATTAGAAGTGAAAAGATATTCCTATTTCTATCATTCCCTCTCTTCTTCTTGCCCTCTAACAACAGAGCAACCTGAGATAGTGATTTCTGGTTGCCGCTGATTGGCAAGATGCTAACTTCACATTGTTAATAGGCATGAACTCTTCCCATTTTGCAATCATCAGCTATATCAGCTCTGTCTATGTTGGCTTTCACAATGGTATACATGCCCATGTTAATTGAGAAGCATTGTTGACTGTTCTGCAAGCTAATAAATTTGCATTTTTAATATTAGGGCATACACTCAAGTGGAGTTGAATTAGCAGCAGACCTCAAAGCATCTGGATTTATCTTACTCGAAGCATTACTAAAAGGGTAATGCTTTTTAAACTTATTTGGTTACATAATTGAGGCTTGAGCATTAAAGTTTTCGCGAACAACCTCTACACATGTATATAAATGCAGAAATGTTCTAAATTTACAGCAAAAATCAGCTTCTTTGTTTGAAACGAGATTACATACATGTATGCAAAAGCAACTCTGGACGAACAACAATTAATCACACGTGTTTGATATCCTATTGAGTTCAAGTGAATTGGGTAGGACTTAGGAGTGTAGTACATACAATTTGCAATGGAAGTATAATTTTATATTGCTTAAGTTTGATTGTTTTCGGTATGTATGTATAATTAGAAATTATGCTTCCATTATGAGCTGCCTTGTAAACTTAGCTCTCATACGTACATTGCATCATTGCTTAGGCTGAAATTGCTACTTAAATCACCCCCAGGTATACAATGGATGAATCCATTTGCCACCATTTGATTTCCAAACTCAAGCTGCGAATTGAACATCTCAGTGGCTGAACTTTGAGTTAGACTACTGTGATACTCTCCACTAAAAGTTCCTTCTGACAAACATTGTATTGCAGCTTCTTGAAAAGTTGAATTTTGATCAAATCCATTCCTCAAGACCAAAGAGTCATATGAATTTGCAGAGTTCCCACCATGTACATGATCAGGCGAAAGCCATTCAGCAAATAACAGTTTTGGTAAGGAGCTATGATTTGCCTCTTTGGTGAAGTTATAATTCTGTGGGCCTTGAGTTGCAAGTTTTTGGAAAGAGGATGAAGAGTCCACGGTATCTAAGCTTGAGCTAGCATACTGAATTTGCTTATGAGATTCCATTTCCTTAGCTTTGACCACTCTCTTTTTCAAATATGAATGCCAGTAATTTTTTATCTCATTGTCAGTCCTTCCTGGCAAATGCTGTGCAATCTGAGACCACCTGGCCAATATGATTTATGTTGCTCTCAACAATCTTCATTAAAATAAATAAATAAATATATATATATATATATATATATAGGAAAGAATTTACGCTGCAGTAAGGATTGAAAGAAAATGCTACTTCCCTGTGATTATCACCTGCCCAACATTAGGCTTTGATGTAAAGAAAAATAAATGAAAGAAGTAGTGTTTACTTTATGTTTTAGATTTAGGGAAGGGATTTATAAATTATTATTATAAATTTTATATTAAAAATATTTTGTTAATAAGTACCATAGCAACAAGTGATAAAAAGGTTAAAAATAGTATAGTAGAATGTAAAATGTTTCCCAATAACTGGAATATGTGAAGAAAACTCTACAAAATGAACAAATAATATTGGACTAATTCTAATTTAGATATAAAGAACTACGGCATATTATATTAGTTTTTTCTTTCAATGTTCATCCCTCCTTTAAAAACGTAGCCTGCCATCCAAGCCAATTATTGGTTTGACTGACCTATCAGTTTTTCCTTTTATTTGTTGTTTAAATAGGACCCAGTTGCTTGTATAAAAAATAATTAAGGACAATACCTAGGTGTAGTTTTATAGGTGCTTGTGACGATGATTTCCAATAAGAAAAATACAGCCCATCAATAAAAATCTAATATATGTAACAATTGTTATACATATCTTATTCTCATTGAAAAATAACACAGCACAAGCACATCAAGAATAGGAAATAAGTTTTGTCCTAGAATTAAATAGGAAATAACTCCTCAATCCAATTACATCCTCTATCTTAAGACTTTTAACATTAAAATAGCGACATTGTTTTTTGATTTTTTCTCCTTTCCTTGCACCATTTGCACTAATTAAAGGATGACAGCTGCTCCTTGACTAACAAGTCTGTATCAATATCTTGGACTAGAAATTAGAAAATTTACTTCTTTCACTTCAAACTTGCAGATGAAACTGAAATTATTAAAAATTGAAAAAGTGAAACTAGATTTACTCTTTTTGCTTACTTGTTGCCCAACATGTTGTGAAGGGTCAGGATTGTCTCCTCCTCCTGTTTGCTGAACATCCCTTTCTTTAATCCTGGCCTTAAATAGTTAATCCACCTTAGTCTGCAGCTCTTTCCGTTCCTTTGCAAGCCTGTATGTATATGTAATTGTACTCCTTCAGCACCAGGTAAACATAAAAACAACTACAAATGCATGTTCTTTTCATTTCCACATTTTAATTATTACAAGAAGAATCTTCTGTTACTCAAGATGCCTATCTCTTCAGCCAAAAGATGTAAAAATTTGCAAACCAAAAGTGTCAAAATACTTTGGTTGTCTTCTACAATGAAGATTCTGAACTTTTAATAATAATAGAATAATGATACTTGCATAGGTTTTATCTTCATCAACAGCTCTCATACACTCTAAGGTGGACTCTTTTGAACTATTGAAAAGAAAGTTAACATATATCTTAAGTGTTATCTAATGACTTGCATGAGAGTATGTGAGGGTTTTAACTAAAGTCAATATAGAAGTATTATATAAAATACATCACCTTTTCTTATATAAATAAAAAGTCTTAATTATTGGTGTGTTTTACATTTTTTGCTAGATATCTCAAACTTATTGTTGTTAAAATAGATGAAGCTTGCCCACATTTCTATTTGATAACTTAGTCTGAGTTCAAATAAATTTTAGGCACATTTTTTCATATCAAAAGAAGAGAAATTTTCTTCAAGAAAACCAAGGATGACTCCATTTAATAATATGACAATTGACAGTATAAGAGCTGGAAATATGTCACTGGTATGACTGACGAAGGATCACAAAAAAGGAAAAAGAACAAAAGAAACCAACCTGCCTTAATGGGGACAGAGCTCCAGCAACCATGGTCATGCTTAAGGATGTAGTTTCTGAGCTTATTGTCTTCTTCAGGTGACCATAAGCCCTTCCTGTGTTTTGGTTTTGCCTTTTCTAGTGGCTGGCACCCCATTTTGATTTGTCAGATAGAAATTTACTTTAATGGTAAGCTTGGATTCTCTAGAACAGATATGAAAGCAAACACAGTCACAGAGAGAGAGAGGAAGGGAAGAATATTTGGTATGCAAAACAGTGGACAAGCAAACTGATATATATAAAGCAAGAAATAGTGGTGCTTGTGCATTTTGCCATAACCTATTCACAGAGAAGCGTTGAAATAAAAAATTAATGTATAAAGTATAAACCAAGTAATTTCCATTAAAAAAACTTCTGTTCTGCTCAATGGGTTGAAAACATGTTCAACCTTAATGAAAGGGTGCAGTTTGGAAAACGTTGGAACCTAATTAGAAACATTGTTAGCCATAATTCTCTTCACCAATCCTTTATCAAATGACATGTTCAAAATCCTCAGAAGTTACATGATTTAATTTTCGTACACTATTGGTGGATTTTGTTTTCTGTAATCAAAAGGCCTATTTTAAACAATTTTATGACAAGTACTACCCAAAACAAATCATATTTATATGACCATATGATAAAATACTAGATGGTGTCTTTATTATCTCGAGTCTCTTTTTTCCTTACCTAATATCGAAGTCTTAAATTTATGTTAAAGGGCTTTGTTGAAGATATGAAAGGAGTCTTCAGTCTTCACCCACAACATAAATTAATCCAAGTGATACAACTTCATTTTATTCTCTAGCCAGGTAGACTGAATGATAGTGAGGTAATAATGGGAATGAAGCCATGGAGAAGACTATTCCTTGAGCCAGTACACCTAATCACTAAGGCTTATTCAAGTCAGCATTTGTCTCGTGTGGACGCTTTCTCTACCGCCCGAAAGCAATTAAAAAAAACTTAATTATCGCAAATTTGTTTCTAGTGTGACTAGATGCACCCTATAAATACACAAACATAGAAAAACATGCAAAGCTGTTCATTTTACTACCATTCACGTTAGAAATAAACTATGCATTTTCATGTGTAAACTTCAAATCCTATAAGGAAATATGCTTTCCAGGTTGTGGATTTTGATTTTAATCATATCAGGGTTTGGTAATAGCCTTTTAAAGTCCATGAACCACATAAATCAATTTCAAAACAAAGACTAAAAAATGAACATAAAGAAAAACTCATCAAACTCCTCTTGTCTTTTGACATAGACATCAATTTTTTTTATTACAAACTTAATGCAGTTAATTAAGAAACCAGCCTCAGGCCAGATGTATGCAGTTGATGAAATAAAGGCCAGCTAGCAATAGCCACTCAGGTAAGCTTGAACAATCTGCAAGCCTGTGCTACTCAAGTTGCTATAGGAGAAAAATTGTCCTTGCTAGAGTAATTACACTTTCATGAATACTTGATAAAAGGAATCCTTGTAGTTGTACAATGAATAGATACCATTTACTGCTGCATGTTGAAATAAAATATTGGTCATGTAAAAACTTTTGCTCTCTAAAACGGTACCAATATTTTAAGTTAGTATAATTGAATACAAAGTATAACAGAAAACTCAAATCAGTATTAATTTCTAATAAGAAAGTAGATTGTAACTATTGAAAACACATTAGCCAGTAAATTAATTAAGATTATTTCCAGTGGCTAAGACTGAGGATCAACTTCCCTTGCATTAATTCAGAACAGAAAACATAAGCAACAAAACATGGTAATGTTATATGTGGGTATGTTAGGAGTCCGGGAACCACAAAAGAGCATCCACAACCAGCACCCCATATTTTTACTTTTTGGAGGACTTACGTGGGTCCTGCGTTTACACATCATTCATTTTTATTTTTTACAACTTAAGCACTTCATTTCTCCAATCCAGCACCGCCAAAAAATTTACTAAATGAGCCCCACTAGTGATCCTTACATTTCATCAATAATTTATTTACATAACACTCATTTTCCCCTTTTTCCCAGTTAAGCATCAATGCTTACACAAGCACCTCAAAAAAATTGATGCTAAACAAGAACCCCACTCCCATGGTGGGTTCTTAATAGGAAGAGTGTTTAACAAGCAAAAAGTGTATAAACACCTACCATTGTAGATGCTCTAAGTGGACTTGACACCATAACTTAACTCAAAACCTTAACGCAATGAGTTTATGAGTCTTCTCCAAATATATAGTCTTCAACTTGTCAAATTCTTTCCAAGTGAGACTTTTTTCTCCACATCTTACTTAATCAAACTTGGAATTACCAGCAGGGTAGGATTAGTTTAGGAATATAGGAGATTTTAGTTGATTTTAACAAATGACGTTCACTTCTCAATGAGAAACCAGATCCCCTCCTTTATGAGATTAATATTTTCCAACGACTAATTTACCAGTATTCAAAATTAAGTGTAGGAAATAAGTTGGAGAAAAACAAGGATGATCAACTACACAGAGATAGGTTTTTAATTTTCTTCAGCAAACTACTAATTAACGTTAGGCTTAACTTATTTTTATGATGGAGCCATGAAGGTAATAGGAGTTAATCTTCCTCATTCTAAAAACCTTCATTTCTTTAGAACACTTTTGCCACATAAACAAACATTGACTTAATTTTTGCTTTTGTACACCAGAAATGAAGTTATTGAATTTTAATTTTTTTGTTTATAAAAAAAAACTCAATAACCATTCTACGTTAAACTTTGATTTTACAGAGATAGGAATGACCATGTAAAAAAGGCCCGAATGGTGATTCCTAGATCTTAAATCATAAGAATGATTCTAACCAACTCAGAATGATAAGAATAATAATAATCATTAGGTAATAAATTAGTTGGTACATGCATGTATGCCTAAATTATTGAATTTGACTTCTTTAAAACAAGTGAAGCTCTAAAGTGAGAAAGTAAAGAGTTATCCATCATTGATTTAATTAATTATATAGAGATTTTAATCCACTAAATGATCTAAGGGTGGATAACCCCTTAGTCCCTTACTTTTTCACTTTAGAATTTCATTCCCTTTAGAGGAGCCAAATTCTAAATTATTACAATCAATTATACAAGCTAAGAATGATGATCATATTTGATACTAAAACTTAAAATGAAATCTCGGATGTCCCCGTGTATATCTTTAAGTTGGTAGTGTCCCTTCAATAAGGCATATATCAAAGCAAAACAAGGAATTGACTAAGAAAATGATCCACCCGTTGGTTTGTCAAGGAACACAGGAATCCGAGTGAGACAAGACAAAGTACAGCGTTTGCTCAAGAAATTCCCAAGCGCGTGCAAAGTATGTTTGTATTACATTATTCCGAATTTGAGATTATTGATTCAATTATGTCTTGCAAAGATCAAAAGGAATCGCAATTATTGTTGAGAATTGGACAATGTGGTACTTCATTACACAAAGTAAACAATATTTTAGTTTTATATTAGACTAATGTAGCACACTAAAATACTTTTGCCTGGATTATACTCGCATTAAAATAAAATTGGTTGAAAATTTATACAATATACAGTACAAAGGGATAAAAAAAATGTCACGCATGGTTGAAGGTTGGCCTCCTCTGAGTAGCAAGGAATAGTTCACTTTGTCAAATCATATTAAATAATAATATTGATGTGAACGAAAAAACGTGAAGACTAATTTCCCTTTAAATAGACTAATAAGATATTCTTTTGGACTTAAAGTAAGTCTAAAACTATAGTGGTGATCGTTTAAAGACTAGTAACTAAATTACCCAACAAAATTGATGGCGTGCCAAAAGCTCAAAAGCACGTATTTGCATGTAGCAAAACTTGAAGATCGTTGTAAAAAAGAAAATGACGTAAATTCGATTCTTGAAGTCGTTCATTTGAGAGGCAATCCAATCCTGTGTGTAAAAAATCGGACGTCCGTCGCTATCGAACCGGGATTAGTCTCATAATCGGTCCAAAGGGTCAAAACTGTGGGAACACTCCGATGGACCCACTGAAAAGCCAAAACCCTAATTACAGTAGGTTCCGAACAAAAAAAACATGAAGCTCATTGTGCTCTAGAGAGTTTATAGAATAATCATTATCTCACTCAGATATGGATCCTCTAACTTTAGGATAGGAAAGTTACGATAACTTTGGAGTCTATAGAAGAAAGAGAAATGTGATTAAAATGGAAAGATAAAGATGAGAGAGAAAATGAATAAAGAGATATAAAAACAATAATATGTAACTTTTCCGTTCTAAAGTTAGAGGATCCAAATCCTCTCATTCTACCTAAACATAGGGAAAGGTTGAAGAATCATTATATGCTGACTATTATCTCCTAGGGCAAAAGAAATCTCAATGGTTTTCTCTATCTCGTATAGTTGATGGTTGGTTCTTCAGATAAGAGATTTTGATCTTACCAACAAAAATATCATACATCACATAACAGCACTACATACATGTATAACTTTTTTTTTCTGTAAAACATGACATATTTTGTACTACTCACTTTAGAGCATGTATGTTCAAGAGCAGTTCAAATGCTAATCTTAACAATTTAGAATGAAATCGTTTGGCCGGTTTTGTTTCCGTATTTATTTTTTCAATTATAATTTTAATTCTACATTATATCCATACATTCCATCTAAAAGCTGAATGAAGTAAAATTAATAAAGTATAATTATATCCTTGAAAAAAACTTTTATAATATTAGCATAAAATATTTTTATTCTAAATCTTTTTATTCCCACTCTAATTTTGAAAAAAAAAAAAAACTACAGGGCTGAAGTCGTACCATCCAAAACTTTTGGGTAACATTTTAAATTTGAATATTTTTGGTTTCCACGGTATCCTCCGTGCGTAACTGTAGAGACTAATACCTCGAGGTACTGGACGACATTTAAGGGCTGACCTCTCTCAATCAGGTTTTCACCGTACGCAAGAGTCAGGGATCGGATCCCTGACCACTTGCTTAAGAGGTCCGAGCTCGTTACCACTCGGACCAACCAGATGTTGGTATTTTAAATTTGAATTTAACTAATATACATTGTTTTTATATCATTAATTAATTATGTATTATCATGTCAATAAATTTTTTTTGTCTCTTTTAATAGTTAACTCAAAAATCATGTATATATAATAAGAGTTTAATTGCAATATATGCATTGTCAATATAAAGTTTTTTATACCGTCAACCAATCAGAAATCATGATATGTGTGACTTTTAAGATAGTTAAGATAAGAGTTAAACATTTTAGTTAATGTGACAAATTATGATTGGTTGACAGTGTGTTAAGTGTCAAAAAATCTCACATCGGTTTAGTATATGAACAAAGAATCATTTCTAATAACTTGTGCATCTCTCCCTCCATGAGCTAGCTTTTGGAGTGGAGTTAGGCCCAAATATTCTAGCATGATATCAGAGCTTATCACGGTGTTGGGCCACCTGCATATGTCTAGTCCTGCAAACTTCACGCTTCAAATGTCCAACCCTGGGCATAAGGGATGTGTGTTAAGTGTCAAAAAGTCCAACATCGGTTGAGTATATGTATAAAAAACCATTTATAATAACTTGTGCATCTCTCCCCATATAAACTAGCTTTTAGTGCGGAGTTAAGCCCAATTATTCTAACAACATATTGGGAAAAACTCAAGTCCCACATTGACTAAAGTTAGTGTTTAATAAGAGCTTATAAATTTTGGACACTCCTTATCCCACAAGCCGGTTTTTGGGGTTGAATTAGGTCCAAAAATTCAAGATGGTATCAAAGTTATCCTAGATCCATTGGGTCACCCACCATATTATCCTATCCTAAACCCATTGGATCACCCACCATATTATCCACGGACCAAGCCTAATAGTGTCTGGTGTGAGAGCGTGTATTGAGAAAAACGCAAGTCTCATATTGACTAGAGTTAGTGTCTAATAAGAGTTTATAAAGCTTGGACACTCCTCGTCCTACTAGCCAGTTTTTGGGGTTAAGTTATGTCGAAAAATTTAAGACAGTGTAAAAAAAACCTTTAGACTAACGGTGTGTACCAATAAAATTCATATAATAATATTTAATTGGTTAATGTTGTAATTTTTTTTTTACCATTTTGTCTAGTTCACACTACAAATTTCCAATAATTTAGACCATTTTTTTTATTAAAAAAAGTGTAGCCAAATTCAATTTTAATCAAAAGATATAGTCTTTAATGAGTAAATCTTGTATGGGCATGGACCAATTGGGCGCAACCAAACAAAATCTAAAGATAACTTTAAAATAATTTTAATAAGGATTTTATTGTCTTTTGAAATTGTTATTTTGATGACTATTAAGAATCTGATTGATTATGTACAATAGACATGTATCCATGCAAAGCCTTCTGGTTTGCGATAACAACAATAATGATGATAATTAGACTTAGAGTAAAGATCCAAATTGGTCCTTGACAAAAAAATACAGTGATATTTTGGTTTCTAAGAAATGAAAATACCAAATTTGATTCTCAAGAATATAAAATACAGGTCAAATTGGTCCTTTCTAGGATAATTTTTAGGGAAATTTTAGTCCCTGTCAAGGACTATTTTAATCAAAAAAGTGTAGCCAAATTCAATTTTAATCAAAAGATATAGTCTTGAATGAGTAAATCTTGTATGGACATGGACCAATTGGGCGCAACCAAAGAAAATCTAAAGATAACTTTAAAATAATTTTAGTAAGGATTTTATTGTCTTTTGAAATTGTTATTTTGATGACTATTAAGAATCTGATTGATTATGTCCAATAGACATGTATCCATGCAAAACCTTCTAGTTTGCGATAACAACAATAATGATGATAATTAGATTTAGAGTAAAGATCCAAATTGATCCTTGACAAAAAATATACAGTGATATTTTGGTTTCTAAGAAATGAAAATACCAAATTTGATTCTCAAGAATATAAAATACAGGTCAAATTGGTCCTTTCTAGGATAATTTTTAGGGAAATTTTAGTCACTGTCAAAGACTATTTTAACCCGCATTTTATATTTTTGATTTCCAAATTGATATTTTTCATTTCTTATGAACCAAAATGTTATCTTAATTTTTTGTCAAGTATCAATTTGGATCTTTACTCTTGGATTTACGTAGATAAGGATGATAGTAATAATGGTGATGGAAATGGTAGGAATGATAATAATGAATTTGGATACTTTAATATATACTTTTTATATTTTTTCTATGTTATAAGAGAAAAAAGATAAAAATAATTAATTATATCATTATTTTTATAGGATTCATTAAATTTGTTTTTGTTTTTCTTGGTTATGAGAGAAAAATACTAGACTATCTAAATCCGATAATAATAGATGAAATCCGGAAGGTTAGGTGGCACAGGCAATTAAAATGTTATATTCCAAAATCAAAATACATAAAAATTATTTTCATAATTTCATAACTCTTCTTCTAAACATGATCATAATGCTATTCCTTAAAAAGTCCCAAAGATTTTGCAAGTCAAACTCGGTGTTAAACATAATAGAAGCATTACTGTATAGTACTTTTTATGCTCCCCTAGCATGCTACATGTATTCTCCATAACATTGTTAATCTGATTATGTTTTGTGCCATTATTAACTCATAATTGGGGAATGCGACAGATTAAATAAGATTAAAACTTTTAATGGTCTGCTATTATTAAAAAAAATTATACAGACATTTACTTAATTATATACTAATTAAGTGTCATTGGAAATATTTCATTATCATAATAACTATATCAAAAATTAACTGTATGATTGATTATATAAGAAATTTTATATGTATTGAAATTAAGAGTGCGTTTGTTTAAGATTATTTGATGATAAAAAATATTTTTTTAAGTTAAAAATCATTTTTAGTGGTTTTAATTATGTTTATTTAAGATTTTTTAGGAAATCATTTAAAAAAAAATCATTTTTATAACTAAAATGAAAAGATATTCCTATTAACTTCTCACTAAAATCTGATTCTATAGAGGAAGGAGAATATATATTTATTACAGATTATAAAAAAAATGATTTTCATATAATCTTTAAATTTATTTTAAATAATAATCATTTCTTTATAATTTATAACAAATGAACCTTAAATTACTGTAAAAAAATGATTTTTTTTACGTAATTAAATTAAATTATAAAAATGATGGTGACAACTTTGTAGAAAACTGCATAAATACTAATGAAAAGAACCGGTAAGCCAATGGAAGAATGCTATGTGTTGCAACATTAATTATTGCCGGTTATTTTGCTTAGAGACATTGCTCTAAATTTCTACCAAAAAAATAAAAAAGATATTAAATCCCATCCTAAATATATGGGACAAAAAGGTAATAACTTTCAAATATTTGTTTGTTATTACTCCATCCGTCTTATTTTATATGTCCCATTTGTTTATGCACATCGTTTAAGAAAATGATTAAATTTATTAATTTTTATAATAAAGTGACACTTTTTGACTAAAATATCCCTATTGCAATTATACGGTTGGATAGTTGTAATTACTCACAACCACTACACTCCTTGATAAAAAAAACTCATTAATATAGATTGGTTGAGATATAAAAAGTATTTTTGGGGAAAAAAAATAATTAATACTTCTTGATTAACTAAAGGAACAAGTAATTTGAGCAAAACAATATTCCAAATGAGACAAGTAAAATGAAACAGAGGGAGTAATAAAATTTCACTGAAACCAAAAATGTAATGCGATGATAGTGCATCTAGGTTTTTGATATATAATTAAGGGTGTTGCTAACCAGTGTCATAAGGGCATAAGTTAAGGATTCCAATAAAAGCATATGTTTATTGAAAAACTAAATAGAATACTTCTTCAAATGTTAAATGTATCATTTTTCAATGATAAATTTCTTTTTTTGATTCCTTAACCAATTCCCAAATAAAACTATATTCAGTGTGACCACACTTCAAAATTTGAAATTTAATGTTTATCTGACTCCTTTTTTAATTTAATTTTGATGTAATGCAATTATGAAAAATTTTATATTATAATTCAAAAATATGTCATTATATTATGAATTTAATTGTTATGTATTGTCAGCGTAAAATTTTTTTATACTATTAATCAATTATAAATTATCACATCATTAAAAATATTTAACTTTTATCATAACTACCTTAAAAGTCACATATAGGATGATTGTGATTGCTTGATAGTTTAAAAAGATTTACACAACAATATATTAAAATTAAACTATATATTATTTAATATGTTAAAATTTATATAGAATGTCAAATTTACTAAATAATATGAATACTAGTACAAAACCTTTTTATACTTACATCATATTAAAATGTAACCTAATTTAAACATCTATTTGCATATGCTCATGCGAGGTTTTGGTAATACATATCTATCTGGTTATTATGATATACATCCTCCGTAACAAAATATAAACAAATTTAACCGCCTTCACACTTATTGAGATAATTAGTTATTCATATTTAATGTTGTTAATATCATTTAAAAATTTAATTTCATTACCTAAATTATCCCTCTTTGTTTATTCACATTAATCGTATTGTATGAAAACTTGTTTCAACTAAATGCAATAAAATGAAGGATATTTTTGGTATATTATCATTAAATAGGATGCAAAAAGTCAACTTTTGCTTATATTTTGTTACAACTTAGATGAGCCAATTTTTGTTTATATTTTGTTAAGGAGGGAATATAACTTTTTAAATCGCACATTGTGAAGTAGTTTGAAGGAGTTATCGACATTTGTCATTTCAGCATAATTAGAGAATTCTCTAGCTCTCCTTAAGTGAGGATAATATTTGAGTAAATACTCAATCTGGTCCTTAAAATTATTGGATTGTATCAACTTAATCCCCCCACATTATCAATATTCCAAAATAATCCCTGAAATTACAGAAAGTTAATCAGATTCGTCTCTCCGTTGATATTTGTATGGACTATAATGATATTAAGTTGGTAATGTCAAAGATGCATTTGAAACTAAATAAATAATGTTAGAGATGCATTTACTAATGGATCCAAATGGAGGGACGAATCTAATTACCATTTTGCAATTCCAAGGATCATTTTGAAATATTGGTAATGTGTGGGACTAAGTTGATATGACCCTATAATTTCAGGGATCAAATTGGGTATTTACTCGATAATATTTGTTATCCCACAAAGTGTGCCATAACTCTTCATAGATTCTGATTGGTTAAGAAACATCATCTTGGATCACCTCTCATTATTTATTATTTGATATTTAAATCAATTATCCAATCAGAATTCATGACACAATATCGTGGCATGCTTTGTGGGTAGTGACAGATCCAAAATTTTTGGTTATTGGGGGCAATAAAATAGTCTATAAATATTTTTATAAATATGCATAAGCGATAAAAAGTGATATAAAATACATAAGATCTAATGTGGCTCGGTTTCAATGTGAAACCTACGTCCATGGGTAACAAATAAGAAATAATTCACTAAGCAAATATGGGAAATTACAAAAGTAATTTTCGCTTTCACCAAACATCCAATTACACCAAATGTCTCTCACACAAAATACATAATCTCATGACAAAAACACACAAAATACCTAAGGTGTAATTTTACAAATTACAATTGTCCTCGGCATTTTCATATTTTAAATATGTATGATTTAAAAAAACTTAGGGGGTGAAGTACAATTAACAAGATGAATGGCGATGATCTGACATGTGTGGGGGTTGGGGGCAACATCTAATTTTTTACGGGGACAAAAAAATTACTAAATACATTCATTTGTAGGGGCATTTGCCCTCACAACACTCTACATAGATTCGTCCCTGTTTGTGGGACAACAGATGTTATACCTTAAGGCGCGTTTGAGAATTTTAACGTCTAGAAATTATAATGTTATTTTAGTGTTGCTTAAGTCCTCTTTTTATGTACCCTACCATGTCACCTCATCACTTTTTACATTATATCAATTTAAGAAACTTGTCACTCCAATGGTGCAATCTAGTGAGAACCAGTTCTTATTTTTCTCTATTTTTTATGATTTTTTTATTGAATTCTTGTATAAGAATCAATTGCCATTTTCTGGCGCCTCCATTATATCATAACCCTTCCCATTTGCTTACCTTCATAAATTCATAACTCTTTATGTTATCAAAAAAAAAAAAAATTCATAACTCTTTTTACCCCTTTAATTATATTTATCTTTTATTCTTTGTCATTATAAGAACTAGGCTGTTTCTTATATTATTATTTTTTAATTAAAGAGAATTGCTTTTAAAAAAAGGCAATACATTTGTTATCTTTTCTTTCCCTTGCACCCAATGATGTGAGAATCGAATCGGACCGGTTGGTTCAATCGGAAATCGGCTGTGTCTACGATTCAGTTGGGGTTCAAAAATCATTGGTCTAGTAGAACCGTCGTTGAACCATCGGAACCGGATCGAACTAGGTCCGGTTCTATGAAACCAGCCGGTCCAAATAAATGCTTGCTTTTATTTATTTTTTTAAACTTTTTTCCATTTTTTTTTACTCTCCCAATTTTTTGACATTTTGTCACTAACAGAAGAGTCTCACACTCACTGACGCTCGCAACCTAAGCAGATAAAAAAGAAACCCTTAGCCGCACATTGCCCACTCCAAAGTCCAGCCCCATCGGCCGTCGCCCACTCGGTCGACGACGACTATCGCCGCTCTGTCTAGCCTCTATGCCATTGCTCCTTTTTCCTCCATTATGCTTTGTTCTCTGCCACTCTATTATGCTCTTTTTTCCTCCATTTTGTTTGTTCTGTCCTTGTTCCTTTCGTCTTTAAAAGATTGTTTGCTCAGTCCATTTTGTAGCGTCCAAACAAAATCAATCCTCCATTTTGTTCGCTTTGTCCTTAGCTCTGATAATCTATTCTTTAAAATAAGTTCAATAAACCATATCCATGCTCTGTTTCCTGTGATAAACTATATATGCCATTTTGGAGAGACTTATGCTTGGTTGAACCAAGATTCACCAATGTTTGACAAGTCCTAGATATCGTTTAGTTTGAGATTTGATGTTTTTTTTGTTGACATAATTTGAGATTTGATGTTTGAATTTATATTATGAACACTTGTATTTGATATGGATTTTTATGGATTTCATTTATAAATCATGACTTGCATGTATTATCTATGAAGATTTGTACTTTATTTATTTATTTATTAGTCATCCGGTTCAACCGCTGATTGAACCATGATTCGGAAGTCTCGTCAGTTTGATCTCCAGTTCGGTTCTTAGAACATTGTTTGCACAAAAAAAAGACAATACAACCAGATGTTAAGATGATTCACATCGCGTGGGTCTAAACCTAGTTATTATATATAAATTCTAAAACTGCCATTATAGCGTTATTTATTTGGGTACAATTGTTGAGGTTTTTACATTAATTGTTTTGTGAGTAATACATGCTAATAGGTCATAGGTGTTGACAAATTTTATAAAAATTATTATCATAAACAGTTAGTATTTTAAATAAAACTAGACAATAAAATAATTGGCACCATAGACCCCAAGCCCAGGCGCTATCTTCATTTGATATTTTGAACCATATTAAATTTCCATTTATGATTAACTAAGATTAGTTTGGAACATGGGAAAGGGAGGTAAGAACTTCTCAAGTTCTCACAAACAAATAAGCTATGTCACTATCAAACGTAAAAAAGTAATCAATATATTTTTTTGCTCACATTTGGTTGCACGATTAATCCCTACTTGGTCAAAACTTTCAACCATAGGATTTCACATTTTCATGTCACTTCTATAAGAGAAGCAAGTCTAAATGTCAGTTTGCGCTATTTAGTATGACAAAGGATGCGTACCGAGGTTGATTAAGGAAGATAAGTATGAGAAAGAAAGAGGAAAAACAGAATTCAGGTTGGGTAAAAAGTAAAAGAATTAGTTACAAAAAATAACTCACTAGTCAGATCCTTGGTACATGTTTTACAAAAACTGTCATTCGCACTCTTCAACATTTCCCTTAGTACATTATTTAAAAAGACAACAGTTTTTAAAGTTGAATGTGGTGTTAAACAAACTGCATTCTTAAGAAGATGATCAAAATTCAAACCTTAAAGAAAATAATTATGGTGAGTGTCATTTAATCGTGTGCTTGAAGGCTAGTTTATGCAAATACTTGGTCAATGAAAAAAAAGACAACATTTTTTAGAATTAATATTCCTCAAAATGACATCAAAAAAAATAATTAAGGACATTAGTAACGTGAAGATAATATCGAAAAAGCACACAAAAGAAATAACCCTAATAGCCGTCCCTGCTACAGAAAATTCTTGGTCTGGGATTCTCACTTCCATTAAATGTTTCTTATTCAGAGGAGTGACATGTACCATGATGTACCAAAACTTTGCGCAATAAGCATGGCCATTAAGTTGGGAGAGGGAACTACTTAAATCAAAGTCTACACCCCCTCAAGTCTCGAGCATTGATTGTTGGAATTAATGTCAACACCACTCTATGATCACACAGTCGTTATCATGAGATCCACAAAGACTTTGTATTTTTATTCATTATGTGAAATTTAAATGCCAAATTCGTAAACTAGTTTCTATATAAAATTCAAGAACAAATTTGTTTTTCTATATATTCTTTTGCTCTTGTATTTATGTATCATAAGCGTAGGGTCTTTTTATTTTTTTATTTTTTTATGTATAAGCTTGTAGGAGGTACAAGTATGAACCACATGAGGGAGAGAGAAATTAAGATAATCCTATGGAAGATCTAATTTCTAACATCAAAATCACATTGTTGCCAATCGAGCTCTAAGTTAGTTGGTAGCTTTTACCGACCAATTTGTTAATCAAAGTTTGGAAAACATTGCTCGTTTCAGCTTATTAGGAGTTTGAGGTTGATTACAGGATCGACAGATAAGCTCAATCTCAAGCTCAAGCTCTAATGTTTATAGAATAAATCAAATCCAAATATCATTATCTGTTACTCCTTCAGGAACATCCAATAAAATGTAATGAATATATAATTAGTCATTAAACATTTATGTGCTGCAATTAGATTTTTTTTAATTTATCAACTCTCAAGTCAATTATGGGTTTGGTATACACAAAGTATTAACTGGATCAAGATGAGGCATGGGCCCTCGGAACCATAAACTAATGCAAAAGCCATGTGCCCTGCCTCCTCGCTCTTATACATGGACATAATGCAAACATACCCCAAGATGCTAACAAAATACGTAATGACAAAAAAAATGCTAACAATACGTTCTTTTGTAGTGTTTTTTCAAGCTCGTTAAAGGTGAGAACAAGGATCCTGCCATTAAAATAAAAACAATGATAAAGTATTGTAGGCAAAACATAATTCATAAAATATCAACTCTTAGATGATTAATTGCACATCCTGTCTTTGGAACTCGAGGATCCGCCTCCTAAAGTTGAAGTCTTTTGGACTTCGAATCGGAGATGCAAATGAAAATGTGCATTCATTGTTTAAACAGGCGGTGCATAACTACGCGTGCACGAGCAGCAACTTATTGATGTAGTAGAACTAGAACGCTAGAACTCTTTTTATTTAATCTACGTAAAAAAATATTTTGTAAGTTTTTTTTCTTTACTTTTTTTTTTTTACACATTTTGTCACACGAGGGTTATTTTGTAACTTCAAATGTATAATTTTTGCCATTCCATTCCTTTCATCATTAATCCTGTGAAAAACTTACAAAGAAAAACCAATATCTATAACTTAAACCTACCATTCCAAGAATAAGCAACAGACATGAGATAAAAAAATTCTGACAACATCGATTTCTACCAAGGCTTTAGCTTTATCCTACGAGCTAATTCCCGTCTTGGGTTGATAATCGCAGTACATCAACCCATGGTCCAATGAATACACAGACAAACCATGCCATGAAGTAACTACTCTATTCAGAAACTCACTACAAAACTCAGTTCTCAAGCCAGTCTATGCAATGATAATAATATAACGTATTAACTCGGTCCTAGTTCATAAAATAACAGATAAAGTAGTATCTTATCAGCATGGAAGCTCCTGACTTACGTTCAATTAGTGATCATTTTAAACTGGAATCTGGAAAGCTGCTGAGGAATAGTGGATATAACTGGCCCGTATCTCTGCAATCAAGTGATGCACAAATATTATCAAGAAGCACGGCATAAAATTATAAGCATATCTTGATTGAACAGCATACTTAGGCAAATAAGATTTAAAATTAATACTATGATCACTGGTAAGATGAAAACTTATAAGAGCTACCTACATCAAATTCACACGATTCCCTTCTTGTAACAGTTTCAATTAATGGAGGCGTTGCATTAAATAATTAAATGATAAACCAGCCATTTTCTTCACGTTATAAAGAAGTCGTTTTACAATCCAGTAATAGAAAAGAACCATACTTAATTACCATACCTGAACATTGTCATAGAGTTCAAACAATGGAACAGCAAGCAATTTTAGATTTTTAGGCACTGCAAAGTATTCCCTCTCGGATAAGTGAACAAGGAAAAGCTTTTTGCACTCCTACATACAAGATATTCAATGATATTGTAAGCATGGACCAAGAGAACCAGGAATACAAGACAGTCAATGATATTGTCTATGCAAATTACCTTGGGTTTTGTTATATGAGGAGGGCAGTATGGATACATTATGGTTTCAAAATTTGGCCTCCACCAGATGGCCACACACTCACCTATCTGCAGGATTCCAAGGGTAAGTGCAAATGAACAATAGCAAATAGGAGGATAATTACGCACTGCCAAATTTACCAAGTCTCTTCTGAGTCCAAACATCTAAAAAGCAAGTAACAATGGAGGATTCTACAATACTCCTAGGCCCTAAGGGGTAACCATACCCCCAAGTGATGTGACATAAAGTATAGATAACTTAGTTACATGGTAGTTACAATTTACAAATAAAATACTGATGTGGTGTAACTATCATGCAAGTTAATCATACTTCTATGTACATCACCCAAGGGCATACGTACTACTTAGGGTAAGTGGTACCATAGTGTTACCCAGTAACAATACCTGCCAGTCAGGCACAAGAGCTGGCGAATTAGCACCAAGCTTGCTAGTCAACTTTCTCTTCAAGCCCTCAATTTCTGTAAGCAAAGTTAAATAACAAATGAAAAAAAAAAAAACAGTACATTAGGATAATCATAAGCTGTTATTTTAAGACTAAATCATATTCAGAGTAAGATCTTACCATTCTCTCCCGGTTTGAGACGACCACCTGGGAGTTTGCAGAATGTGTTTCCAATTTGCAGAAGAAGTATATGAGGATGATTGTGTTCTTGTACCTGCAAAATTAAAGCATATGCTGAGACAGGAGAATAACCAGAATCTCCGGGACAATTGTATTAAATAAATTACACAGTGACAAATCTAGAAATTTGGGTTTGTGGGGTCAAAAAATAGTCGATAAAAATTTTTACAAAAGAAAAATATTATAAATGTGTATAAACGATAAAAAATGATATAAAATACACAAGATATAACACGGTTCAGTTTCAATGTGAAACCTATGTCCACGGGTGAGAAATGAAAAGCAATTCACTAAGCAAAAGATGAGAGATTACAAGAGTAATTTTCGCTCCTACCAAAAGAGGGGTAATGATTTGACATGTGAGGGCAACATCTAAATTTTTATGGGGCCAAAATAAAATTTATTAGATACATTAATTTTAAAAAAGTTGCCTTGTGGGGGCAATAGCCCCCACCCCCACTAACGTACATCCGTCCCTGAAATTATGAGTGTCTTTTTCTACACAAGTAATGCCGTAGACGAGAACATAACAAGATAGTACCACATTTACCACAATAAAAAGAAAGTGAACTGAAAACACATTGTCATTAAATGAGAGACTTTTATACACAAGTGATGCCTTAGATAAGAACATAACAACAGGATAGTACCGCATTTACCACAATAAAAAGAAAGTGAACTGAAAACACATTGTAGGAACAAGTAATAATAAAAATGGGCAGTCTAGAACATGAGGCTCCCATCATTGTGAGGTCTGGAGATGGTCAGCTGTGAAGAGCCTTGCCCATGTGAGTGGAGAGTCTGTTTCCACAAGCAGAACTTGTGACGACCAGGTCAAAAGGTAACAACCTTATTTTTGCGCCAAGGCTCACCCTCTCAAAATGGGCAGCCCAATACATAACGCAAGTTGTGAGGTTTGGAAGGGTCGGATGCATGAAGTCTACCACTGCAGCGCTGCCCAAACTAAATATAGATGCCCAAGATTGGATACTTATCAATTCTTTATCACTAACCAAAAGTCCAAAACACCAACTAATGGATGGTCGCTCCCCATGCCCCAAAAAATATTTTCTATTGGAAAATGTACAATAAAATAAGTCTCAGAGACTGAAAATTATCAATTTACATGCAATTCTACAAACTTGAATATATAAGTATATACCAAATTATCAATTTACCTTATTGTACAGTTTAAGAGGTAACCTTATGGGATGGACTCAAGTAAAGATGCATTACAATGCAAATTTTGTAGAACTAGGTTTAGCATGTTAAAGTTGTACGGGGGAAGGAGCAAATTTTGCAAGTGAACTGGACAATAATGCAACATAGGTTATGATAAAATGGAGCAAGTATCACAGATAATGCAACTGAATATTGGCATGCCATTGTTATAAGTTCAACAAGCTATGGACCCAATTGACAAGCATAACTCAAATCACAACCAACACTAGTTTGTTTTAACATCCACCAGTTTTGTTCCTTATTTCCTGCATGAAGAGTTTAAAAAAAAAAAATCGTAACTTCAAAACCTGATAGATAATTGTAACTTATGCTAGATATCTTTCTTCAAGTTAATAGAAATAATTTTCTAATTTCTATATAACGATAAATTTATATAACGGACATTCAACAATGACTAGTAGATTATTACTTCTTGATATAAAATACGAACTGTGTGTCAGTATTTATTGAAAAACAAGCAGAATGTTCAAAATTGGCTAAATTTTTTTAACGCAATGTGAGGCATACCAGTAAAATTCCTTCGACGCTGGTCCTCATTCCTTCTTTCATATAGCTGAAATTTAGAAAGAAAGAGAATAATCACATTTGAGAAGTATTTGTGTATATAATGAGTTGAAGCAGCAGAGAGTAAAATGTGTACGTAAGAGAACCCAGTGGTAAAAAGTTTCGTTTTTTCTCCGAGTTTGTCAATAATTATAAGGAAAAGCTAAAGTTTGTAAGAGAAAGTAAAAAGGGAGATTTAATTTGGGGGAAGAGAAGGTTCTAGGGTTTAATTAGGCTTAATATTGAAATAGAAGGGGTAGAAAAGAAAGAAAGAAAGAAAGAAAGAGTTCAACTTGACTTTCATGCGAGCGAGACGATCAGCGACAGAGGTGTCCTTCTCCATCTTGGGCTCCTTGGTACCGAAGGTGTAGCTGGAAAGCGGGTATGTGTTCACCACCTGACAAGAAGATGAAACCATCTTTCTTCTTCTCTTCTCTTGATTGATTGATTGATATTTGATTCTCACTTCAGGATTTTGGAAATACCTATGTATTGTATTGTATGCTCGCTCTATCTATCACTATCACTCTTCTTCGCTTTTTATCATTTTATTATTGTTTCATCTCTTTCTCTTACTCTGTCTCTCGCCAACGTCTTCCCCGGAATCCCCGCTACCCTCCCCCCCTCTAAGGCTCTAATAGTCGATCCCGTTTTCTTTATTTTTATTTATTTTTCAATTTAACAAATCAATGAAATTTTAGGCTTTTTTGAGTTTAATTTTAGACGAATTATTGAGTATCCCAATAATAACTTTATCTTATCTAGATGATCTGATCAGATAGTAAAAATTATTTGACATGATCCATTAACATGACCCATTTAATTGAGATGAAGCATTCTAATTGGACATTATAACTTTTATCCCAAAATTATTGGGGGAACCTAAGAAATCACCTTAATTTTAATAAATTATCGTTGTGTAAAGTTTTTTACAATGTCAAGTGTAAAATATTTTGTTTGACTTTTAAGATAATTATAACTGGAATCAAATATTTTTTTAATGATATAACAAGTTATGATATGTTGATAGTATAAAAAAAACTTTATAATACAATCTAATTAAAGGTTGTTTAGATTAAATTAGATAATTCGGTTTTTATCAATACAATAAATAAAAAGTAAGTCTAAATAACATCGATAGATATAATATATACCATATTAAAACCTAAAACATTACAGATTAACAAGTATTAATTTTATGTTGAAACCTTAAAAGTAGTAAAGAGATTACCAAAGTGAGTTTTGCCTCACCCAACAAGAAATTTTTCAAGCATATGAAACAGCAGGAATCGAACACCTCACAACATATTTAAGAAATCTAATTATCTATCAATTATGTTGGACCTGTTGGTTTACGAATGATCATAAGATTTTGAATTTTTAATATTTAAATAATATGTGATTAAGTGATTATATATAGAGTTTAATTGTTATATATTAACAATGTAAATTCTTTTTACACATATATTCAATCATAAATTATCACATCAATAAAAATATTTAATTCTTACTCTAACTATCTTAAAAATCATTCATATCATGATAAATAACAATGTAAAAAATTGTATATTACCGATCTGTAGCAATTGTTTTTTGGTGTACAACAGCGACAGTGAGGTTTGAACTTATGACCTCATCCAAATACCCTAACTTAATAACAAATAAACTCAAAATATATATATATATAGACACACACGTGTGTGTGAATGAGGAGATGTGTGAAGTGAGAGGGAGTTTTTTTTTTTTTTTTTTGTAAGAGTGATAATGGTTATTCTTAGTCTTTGGATCACATGTGAATGGCCAAAATTAGAACATAAAGTTATGTGACATTTTTAGGTGATCACATGACGACTAACTACCTTTTTATTAGCTTATCTGAATCTCACATAAAAAATCTCTCACTATATATATATTACTAACTAAAAGGTTGATATATAAATACTCATGAATACTCTTTACTAAACAAAATATAAAAAGAAAGGCATTAAAAATCAAAGAATGAAACAAGCATACGCGGATCTTAATGTGGGCTGCTCAAAGTAAAACAAAAATCTTATCAATATGATATTGAGAGAGTTGATAACGTCACTCTCCTCCAAAAAAAAGATGCAAGTTTGATTTCTGGAGTCGTCTATTTGGGAGACAGCCCAACCACGCGTGCAAAAAAACGGACGTCCGTTCCTACTGAACCGGGGATTAGTTTCATAGCAGGTCCAAATGATTGAAGCTGTGAGGACACCTTAGTGAATCCACTAAAAAGCCAAACGTCCTAATTACGATATATTTCGATCCTGACACTATTTTAGCATGGTTTGTTGCCAAGTTGGCTCACATGAGACACTAATAAGTGTGTGTTTGGATTAGCGGCAGAAATTTGATTATTTCAATAATCGATTATAATAGAATCAGTTTTATGTTTGGATGTGTTTGTTAAAAATCGATTATATGATAATCTATTTCGTTTGGGTTGTGAAAAAAAATCACTTAAATATAGTTAATTACTAAAAAGGATATGACGTTATTTATATAATTTAATAATATTTGTTTGGTAGTTAGTTTTGTAGGGATAAAATAGGAAGAATGGTATTAGTTTCAAAATAATCTAATAGCTTTTGAAATAAGCTTCAAACTTCTAGCTTATCTAAAAAAACTTTTTTTTCATAAAAATAGTTGTTTTAAAATTTAATCAATTTATCCAAATATATTAACTTCTATTAAAAAACAGCTTTTACAATAAAAAAATAACTATTTAAATAAGAAATAATCTTACCCAAACATCCGTGAAATATAATAGATGCATAGTAAGGTCCGAGACAGAATGATGTTACAAATGATGTCGGATGAGTTGTCGTGTAGGGGGCATCTTGGCACTTAACCTATGATACCATATTAAGTGTGACTAACACAGACTTAATCCATGATTTCTAAAGGGAATGACTATTTTGTTGGATATAATTGAGATGTATTCTCAATTACATCCTTAATCAATCATAAATTATAACGTTATGTAAGTAATTTAAAATTATAAGTAAATAATTATTTTGATCCTTAAAAATATAATATATTGTCAATTCAATCCTTAAAAATAATTAAATTATGAAAAATTCTTTCATTAATATTAATTTCATTAAACAAATTAGTCTAGATCGACATCTCATACAGAAACTAACTTAACTAACAAAATTAATATGGAAGAATTAACATGATTAATAAAATTAACATTGCTAATTTTTTTTTGTATAATTTAACTTTTTCGAGGGCGATCAAAACGAACATAGACATATCCAATGACAGGAAGTAAAGTGACTATTAGTATTGATGCGGAACATGCTTATGAGATAGTACTTGGCCGTAGAGAATCCGTGAAAGTAACCGAAGCGAGGAGGCCAGGCCTCTTCCAACATCGTCCCGCGGGTGCAGCAGCAGCGCCACAAACATGGGAAAGCAAAAGCAACAAGTGATTTCCCGCTTCTTCGCGCCCAAACCCAATACTCCTTCATCAACCACCGATTCTTCTGCCCCCAACCCTCCAACTCCCAAAATCTCTTCCACCGTCACTTTCTCTCCATCCAAACGCCTCCTAACTTCTCAACTAACTCCCCCTCCCAAGCGCCCCAAACTCTCCCCTCACACTCTCAACCCTATACCCAATCCCTCCCTCCACCAGCGCTTCCTCCACAAGCTTCTAGAACCTTCTCCCGACCCTTCTACTCCGAACACAGAAACCCATTCCCTTTCCAAATCGGTAAAGTACACTCCTTTAGAGCAACAAGTGGTGGAGCTCAAACGTAACTACCCTGATGTTCTTTTAATGATTGAAGTTGGTTACAAGTACCGTTTCTTCGGCCAAGATGCCGAAAACGCTGCTAGAGTTTTGGGTATATATGCACACATGGATCATCATTTCTTGACAGCTAGCATACCAACTTTTCGATTGAATGTCCATGTGAGGAGGCTTGTCAACGCTGGCTACAAGGTTGGTGTGGTTAAACAGACCGAGACCGCAGCCATCAAGGCTCACGGTTCGAACCGGTTAGGCCCGTTTTGCCGAGGGTTATCGGCATTGTACACGAAAGCCACGCTGGAGGCGGCTCCGGATTTAGGGGGAGGGGAAGAAGGGTGTGGGTCAGAGAGTAACTACTTGATGTGTGTTGTGGAGAAGAGCATTTTGGGAGAGAAATCAAATTGTGGGGTGGAAAGTGGTTTTGATGTAAGGATTGGATTTGTTGCTGTTGAAATATCAACAGGGGATATGGTTTATGGAGAGTTTAATGACAACTTTTTGAGGAGTGCGATTGAGGCTGTGATTTTAAGCTTATCCCCTGCTGAGTTGCTTCTTGGGGACCTTCTTTCCAAGCAAACAGAGAAGGTAGCTCTTATCTGCAAGAGTGTTTCATGTCTCAGAAGAAATGAAATGTTTCTTCTTTCCCTCACGTTTTAAGATTTGTATTATTGCTTCATTATGCTATAAATAGAATTTTATTGATGGAATGTTAATACTTGATATTGCAATTGATGATGTAAAGATTGAATTCGAAATCCAGGTTACTAGGTAACTTGTTTCATTGCCTTGCTTCAGAGCTTGTTTTGTAAAGGTCACAATTTATAGGATGGTGATATTTGTTAACAGCACTTCTTGGCTGAGAATCTTTAAAATTGGAATTATTCAGATGAGTGAATTCGCGCGCACGCATGTGTATACATATATTAATTTTAGTGCAGAATTTATATATTTTTTATAATATATTTCATGCTTTTCAGTTGATGGAATAAGAAAATATTCCTAGCAAAGGATGTTTTTTATAAAGGGAAAGTATTGAAAGCATCAGATTTATCGATTATCAAAGTTTTAGTTTCAACTGTTAACTTGGGAGATGGTGATACAGATCCCTTGTGTGATTATCTTGTTTAGATTCTCATTTGAATGGAATGGAGGGAATTTTGAACTGTCTGAACAGAGTACTAAATTTGCCAGGATGGAAATTTTGATTTGAACACATCATGAACACAATTTAATGCATGAGTATTTCCATTTTTGGTTGGTACGAATTAATCCATTCTCCTACATTTACCATTTATGCAAAGTGCATATTTTGCCTCAAAACAAGATTTTGCCCTCACTTGATTTTCTTGTAATTCACTACATCTTGAAACAATTTTCTAATTCTCATCACGTTCCCTAGTATTCTTAGAAAGCCTCTCTTCTAACAAACAGAAAGCTTATTTTTCTAGTTTTTAACCATTTGAAGATTGTTGAGATGATCAATAAGATAGTTGTTCTTTATAGTTTTAGATAAAAAAGTTTATGCTCATGTTAAATTATTTAATCCTAACAAGGAGACGTTATCTCATAAGTCATAATAACTAAGTGATTTACTAATAATAGTCCCCATAGAAATTCAAGTCAATCAATATCAGTTCTCTACCACCTTAAAAGTTCACTGATGTGGTTGGGTGTTCTATTATTAGTTATTACTGGCTTTTGCTGGACCTGCCTCAAATGTTCGAGTGGAGCGTGCCTCACAAGATTGCTTCACTAATGGAGGTGATCTTGCTGAAGTTATGACCTTGTATGAGAACATGGATATAGGCAGCAGTCTATCAGATACAATGCAAAGCAATGACTTGGCTGAGCACAGAAGTCCGCAGTTGGTAGTTAAGGTACCGAATACTGATAAAATTGTTATTCTTACAGCAAGCTTTGGAAAGTCTTAAAATCAGAATGTCTTGTTTGTTTGGGTATGCATTGTTCTTTTTGTCAACATTTGTCTTTTGATTAGTGTATTGACCATGTCATTGAAACGTGTTAACATAGCAGATTGTAATTTATGATAAATACAGGCAGTTGAAAAAATTTCATATAATTTTCTTTTTTATTTAAGGCTTATTTGTTTAATTTTTTTTTCTTCCCTAGAAAATCAGATGCCTGCAAATTTATTTTAATTTGCACATTGTAACTGTATGATTATTATTGTTGGACTTTCTATTGATAACCTTCTTTGTTTCTATCTCTACTCTTTTGATTACAAAGGAGATTATGAACATGCCAGATTTGGCTGTCCAAGCTTTGGCCTTAACTATTCGCCATTTAAAGGAATTTGGTTTTGAAAGAATTCTGTGTTCAGGAGCTTCTTTAAGGCCCTTCTCAAGCAATATGGAAATGACCCTCTCAGCCAATACACTTCAACAATTGGAGGTAATTATAAACTGTACTGTTCTTTTCTTGAGAGTGTGTTCAGTAATGATTCAAGCATATTTTATACACACATGCTAGATGTTTCAATTTTTTCTTTTTGTTTTAAAGTGTGACAATTATAAATTGATCTTATGTATGGTGGATGCTTATGGTTCATGCAATTATTATGCAATCAAGTTAGACTGCAAAGAATTTTGTCCAAGGTTATCGCAAAGGTGGTCACTGTAAGTGGAATATACTTAAATATTCAATAAAAACTAATCAGTATGGCTTCACCATCTCAAGTCACTACAATCTCCACCAGTACTTAATCCTGTAAACATACACTTTTCTACCGTTCCTTTTTGAGACTGCTGTGATACATGGTTAAATTGGCACTATCAGTCACATCTAATCAAACCAAAACTTAAACTTCCTCTCTCTGGTCCAAGTTTTATTTCTTGACGTATCCTGGCTTCTTGCTGGCCACAGCATATATAGCTGTATTCTTTTACAAAGGATCACAAGATCATGGATGATTCTATACTATTCTTTTACAACTTTTGATGAAATTAATTTCTACTTTTGTTCTTGTAGAAGCTAGAACTGTTTGGTTTTTTCCTCATACCAGTTTAGAATTCCCTTGCGTATTCTTGCTGCTAATGAATGTTTATATGTTTTCAGGTTTTAAATAATAACAATGATGGATCTGAGAGTGGTTCCTTGCTGCGAATTATGAATCATACTCTTACTATATTTGGTTCCAGGCTTCTTAGGCATTGGGTATGGGGTGCTTCCATTCCTGATCTACCACCATAGAATGTTGAGTTATCGATTGTCTTTTCTTTACCGGCCAAGCAAGTCCTTTATTTAGTTGTTCTTGTGCATGATACAGGTATCTCACCCATTGTGTGAGAAAAGCTTGATTTCTGCTCGTCTTCATGCTGTATCTGAAATTGCAGAGTCCATGGGATCTGGTAATGGTACGAAGAATCTTGTATATGATGAGGAAGATCCTGATGTAGCGGTTGTGCAACCTGAGTTAGCTTACATACTTTCGTCGGTTTTGACAATGCTGGGTCGGGCACCTGATATACAGCGTGGGATTACAAGAATTTTTCATCGCACTGCCACTCCATCTGAGGTGATAAATGGCTTCTTGTTGGCCTGTTTACATATTTCACTATATTTTATAATTTAATCATTTGTCTTCGTCTTCCTTGTAATTTATTTTACATTTGCGCTATATGTGAGAGAGGGAGATAGAAAGAGAACTAAACATATTCCGTTGATTACTTAATGGCAAGATTTTATGCTTGAGCATAGCAAGATTTCAACCTTCTGATGTGAGCATTTGGTTAATGTTCATGTTGATGTATTGTAGGATATAGTAGAATAGTTCTTTATTCTTTATTTTATTCTAGTCAAGCCCAGAAGGCCCTGGGCCCATGGCTACATGTATATATAGCCTTGTACTCTTTTTCATAATTGAATAACATAGAAGTATACGTTCGACAGTTCAATTTAAGACAAATAAGCATGCCAAGAATTTGTTAGTGGTGTTGATATATGGCTCTACAGTACATATGGTTTGAGTGGGAGCAGCTAAGCATAAAAGCATGATTCAAAACCCATTCAAATAGTGTGTTTGAAATTGTAACAGACGTGTCGCATGGATGAGGCCTGGATACATAATATATTAGTGTTTCTTTGTTAGCAGACCCCAAATTAGAGAGACGTACAAGAGTAAGACTCATGGCAAGCATAGGGCCGGGAAGGACGGGCCAGGTCCAGGCCCAATCTAAAGTAGTTAGAAGCAGTTAGAATAACAGCTAAGCTAGCTGAATGTATAAATAGTTAGTTAGAAGAGGAAAGCCTCATTCGATTATTTTTCTGTAAAGGTGGCTAGGGAGAGAAGATAGCTCTCGAGCTCTATCTAGGTTTCCTTCAATTCCTTCATTCTTGTAATCTTGGCCAGTGTAGCGATTTGTCTACCTGGTAGTATATCAATAAAAGTCACTGTTTCGATCAGATTCAGCATAACTGCAGAACCAGTTCTAACACTGGTATCAAAGCTCTCGGATTCTGGGAGAATTTTCATGGTCTTGACGCGAAGAATGGAGGCTCGTGTTGATGGTTTGGAGCGCGGTTACAAAGGTCTCATCACGGCACGCGCAGAAATTCAGGAATTGCGCCGGTTGTTTGAGGACGAAAGGAGTGAGCGAATGGAGAATCGGAGAATTTTCGAGGAAGAAAGACTCGAGAGAATCGAGACTAGGAGGCAATTGAGAGAAGTGTTGGAAACCGTTTGAGGACAACGTGATCAGAACGAAAACGGTGGCGGTGGAGGTCATAAAAATGATGACGGTGGCGGAGGAAGTAATGGTAATGAGCATGGAGGAGGGAATAACAATGAATTCCGAAATCGTGACGAACGGTGGAGGAAGCTCGAAATTCCGATATTTGAGGGCGAGGATGCCTACGGGTGGACCAGTAGGGTGGAGCGCTACTTTGAGTTGAAGGAGTAGTTGGTCTGGAGAAGGTACAAGCCACGATGGTGGCCATGGAAGGGAAGGCTCTCACTTGGTATCAATGGTGGGAATTTTGCACCACGGATCACAACTGGGAAGACTTCAAGGAAGCCTTGATTAGGGGGTTCCAACCCTCGATGCTTCAAAGCCCCTATGAATTGCTACTTTGTTTGAAGCAGCAAGGAGTCGTGGAGGAGTATAGGGAGCAGTTTGAACTATACGTGGGGCCATTGAGAGGAGTTGATCCTGCATACCTAAAAGGAATATTCTTGAATGGACTGAAGGACACGATAAAGGCAGAACTGAAACTCCATCAGGTAAACTCCCTACCTGAACTAATGGACTATGCTCAGAGAATTGAAGAGAAAAATGCCTTGTTGAACAAAAGTAATGCTTGGGGGAGCAAGGGGGGGTGGTATAGGCAGGCCCTATAACTCTTCTAGGACTGTAACTTGGGATCCGGGAAATAGGGGAAACACTAATAAGACCATGAGCAATAATTCGAATGCCAACTCTAGTGTAGAATCCAATACAGTGAGATCAACTGGGAACTTCAGAGGTAGAGCTTTCAAGAGGCTAACAGAGGCTGAGATGCAGGACAAGGCCAATAAGGGGTTGTGCTTCAGATGCGATGAAAAATTTGGGCCGGGACACATTTGTGCTAGTAAACAATTGCAGGTTTTCGTTTTGGGAGGAGAGGAAGATGATGAAGGGGAGGAGACCGAGATTGAACAAGAGGCTGAGCTGAAAAACATACAATTGTCCATGTATAGCATAACTGGCCTTACTTCAAAGAAATCCATTAAATTGTGGGGGAAATTGGAAGGGGAGCAAGTGGTTGTATTGGTGGACTGCGGGGCTTCCCACAACTTCATTTCTGCTGAATTGGTCAAGGAAATGGAGATCCCAGTTGCGGCCACTTCTCCATATACTGTGGAGGTAGGGGATGGTAGGAAGATCATATGTGAAGGAGTATGCAAATAGTTACAGCTTCATGTGCAGGGGCTTAACATTAAACAAGATTTTTTCTTGTTTGAATTGGGAAGCGTGGATGTTGTACTGGGCATGGAATGGCTGGCGGGATTAGGTGAGATCCAAGCCAACTTCAAGGAATTAACCTTGAAGGTCCCTTCCCCCACAGGAATACACACACTCAGGGGAGAACCAGCTCTGTCCAGATCTGCAGCTTCCTTGAAAACAATGATGAAGGCTATCAAGGATGAGGGTCGAGGGTTCTTCTTGGCAATTAATTGTTTACATGGGGAGTCGGATACAGTTGAGATACCACAATGGGTAGAGGCAGTGTTGACAGAATTTCAGGAGGTATTCCAGGACCCTCAAGGCTTACCCCCACCTAGGGAAGAAGACCATGCAATTGTACTGAAGGAGGGAGCACCAATTCCTAATTTGAGACCTTACAGGTGTCCTCACTACCAGAAAACTGAAATAGAAAAATTGGTAGCCAACATGCTAAATTCAGGGGTGATAAGACCTAGTACTAGTCCTTATGCAAGTCCGATTATTTTGGTCAAAAAAAAAAAAAGATGGTGGATGAAGGTTTTGTGTGGACTATAGAGCCCTAAATAAAAATTACTATACCTGACAAGTTCCCTATTCCCATTATTGATGATTTGCTGGATGAATTGGGCGGGGCAACTATCTTCACAAAGCCGGACTTAAAGTCAGGGTACCATCAAATTCGAATGAGAAAAGAGGACATACAAAAGACTGCTTTTAGAACACATGAAGGGTATTATGAGTTTGTAGTAATGCCATTTGGCCTTACAAATGCCCCATCAACCTTCCAGGCCCCATCAACCTTCCAGGCATTGATGAATGAGATGTTGAGACCCTATTTGAGAAGGTTTGCTCTTGTTTTCTTTGATGATATATTAGTTTATAGCAAAACCGTGGAGGATCATGGTACCCATTTGCGAGCAGTGCTGTCCCTACTTACTTAAGGAGCATCAGCTATTTGCCAACAAAAAGAAATGTAGCTTCGGGCAGACCCAATTAGAGTATTTGGGCCACATCATTTCAGCCCAAGGGGTAGCAGGGGATCCTAAAAAAGTTGAGGGAATGCAGAATTGGTCACTTCCTAAGAATATCAAGGCACTAAGGGGATTTCTTGGACTCACCGGGTACTATAGAAAATTTGTGAGGAACTACGGAAAAATAGCACGACCTTTAACACAGTTGCTCAAAAAAGACAGTTTTGTATGGAGTGCCGAGGCCCAGGGTGCTTTTGAAGCTTTAAAACGGGCTATGGTTGACCTACCAACTCTCACAGTACCCGATTTCTCCAAGTCCTTTAGCATTGAGACCGATGCATCAAATAAAGGGCTAGGGGCAATCCTTTTACAAGAGGGCACACCAGTGGCCTTCTCGAGCCAATGTTTATCTGATAGAGCACAAAAAAAGTCAGTTTGTGAGAGGGAATTGATGGCCATTGTCCTAGCTGTGCAAAAGTGGAAACATTACTTGATGGGCAGGAAATTTTTCATCTACACGGATCAAAGGAGCTTAAAGTTTTTGACTGATCAGAGGGTTTTAGGAGAATAGCAATTCAAGTGGACATCCAAACTCATGGGCATGGATTTTGAAATTTTATACAAGCCTGGGGGAGATAATCGAGCAGCAGATGCTCTATCAAGAAAAATGACTTATGCAGCCATCTCTAGGGTCCAGTTCTCTGATTTGGAAGCATGGGAAGAAGAAGTGCAGGCTGACACCAAGCTGCGAACCATTATCCAGTACCTGCTCACCAATGTTGATGCACATCCAGGGTATATTTTTCGGTACAGAAAGTTATGGTATAAAGGAAAGTTGGTGTTACCAAAGGGGTCCCCAAAAGTCCCAGGTTTACTTGCTGAATTTCACTGTACTGCGGTTGGCGGACATTCAGGTTTTTTCAGGACTTACAAAAGGATAGCTGCACTGGTTTATTGGGAGGGCATGCGGCAGGACATCCAGAAGTTTGTAGCATCTTGTGACACATGCCAACAGAACAAATACCAAGCCTTGTCCCCAGCAGGGCTTTTGCAGCCCCTTCCCATCCCCGCCCTGGTCTGGTCCGATATCTCCATGGATTTTGTGGAAGGGCTTCCTAAAGCTCAAGGCAAAAATGCCATACTTGTGGTGGTTGATAGGCTCACCAAGTATGCCCATTTTCTCCCACTTAGTCACCTTTTTACTGCCAAGGAGGTTGCTAATTTGTTCCTTCGAGAGGTGGTACGTTTGCATGGGTTCCCTTCCGCTATTGTTTCTGACCGTGACAAAATTTTTCTTAGCCACTTTTGGACTGAATTGTTCCGAGCAGCAGGCACTAGACTCAAGTTCAGCTCAGCCTATCACCCTCAAACCGATGGGCAAACCGAAGTGGTCAACCGTTGCTTGGAAACTTACTTGCGCTGCTTAACGGGTACAAGGCCTAAACAGTGGCCTAAATGGCTCAGTTGGGCCGAATTTTGGTTCAATACAAACTATAACAGCTCCACCAAATCGACTCCTTTTAAAGCGCTTTATGGTCGCGACCCTCCTCAACTGTTGAAGGGTACCACTGCCCCTTCGGTTGTAGAAGAAGTGAATCAGTTGACATACACCCATGACATGCTCCTTGCCGATCTCAAGACCAATTTGGTGACTGCCCAGAACCGGATGAGTCAATATGCTAATACCCATAGAAGGGAAGTCACTCTAGCAGTGGGGGATTGGGTGTACCTCAAGTTACAACCTTATCGTTTGCGATCCTTAGCCAAGAAACAGAATGAGAAATTACGGCCCAGATTTTATGGTCCCTACCAAGTCACTAAGGCTATTGGTAAGATGGCTTATCAGCTTGCTCTCCCTCCAGATAGTAAGATTCACCCGGTCTTCCATGTTTCTTTGTTGAAGAAGGCCATCTCTCCTACTGCCCAGCCGCAACCACTGCCCCAAATGTTGGCGGAAGACTGGGAACTTGCAGTCGAGCCCCTGACTGTCAAAGCCATTCGCAACAGTCCTGTTGGTCATGCTGAAGTTCTGATTCAGTGGAAAGATCTCCCTGATTTTGAGGCCACTTGGGAGCCAGTTGATACCATCGGGTTGCAGTTTCCAACCTTTCCCCTTGAGGACAAGGTGGCTCTCTTGGGGGGGAGTATTGTTAGCAGACCCCAAATTAGAGAGACGTACAAGAGTAAGACTCATGGCAAGCATAGGGCCGGGAAGGACAGGCCAGGTCCAGGCCCAATCTAAAGTAGTTAGAAGCAGTTAGAATAACAGCTAAGCTAGCTGAATGTATAAATAGTTAGTTAGAAGAGGAAAGCCTCATTCGGTTATTTTTCTGTAAAGGTGGCTAGGGAGAGAAGATAGCTCTCGAACTCTATCGAGGTTTCCTTCAATTCCTTCATTCTTGTAATCTTGGCCAGTGTAGCGATTTGCCTACCTGGTAGTATATCAATAAAAGTCACTGTTTCGATCAGATTCAGCATAACTGCAGAACCAGTTCTAACATTCTTCAATCTTTACCTAGATATAAGGAGTATGTGAGGAGTGTGCCAATTTGCTGTAGAGTGTTTATCTAAGGTATAGCCAATGAAGAAATCTATATAGGATATATGAAATGAAGATCGAGACTGCTTTTTAAACCATGTGTAAAGTTTTCAGGGTTAAGAAAGTGAACAATTGTAATGAAATTATTACTTTTTGGTGGAAATGTTCTTACTGTTGAGAACTATAGAGTTTTAATGCTGTGTAAGGCAATAATTGAGAATGTTCATATTGCTATTTCTGAATAGCTATAGGCATTTGGATTCTTAATGTATCATATTTAATGGTTGTAAATTGTCTTGGACAATCTTAATCGACCAGAAAGCTGCTATTGATTTCTTGAATCAAGTTGTATTTTTACAGTTTTTTGCAGTTATTCAAGCTATTTTGTCTGCTGGGAAACAGCTTCAGCAACTTAACATAGGAGAGGACAACAATAATACATTGTGCTCTAATCTGTTGAAAAAGTTAATTTTGACTGCTTCCTCTGCCAGTGTTATTGGCAATGCTGCAAAAATGTTGTCATCTTTAAACAAAGACTCTGCTGATCAAGGCGATCTAACAAATTTGATCATTGCACCTGAGGGACAGTTTCCACAGGTTTGTCTTTGTCCTTTGTGTGAAGAATTACATTTTACAATTTGCTTCTTTTTGGGCTTCATTTTATACTTTGTACTTTAATCCTGAACCTTGTTGATATCATTACTATGAATAGGTCATTAGAGCTCGGAAGGCTTTTCAGATGGCAGTGGAACAATTAGATTCGTTGATTACCTTGTATCGCAAACTGCTAGGAATGCGAAGTTTGGAATTCATGAGTGTTTCTGGAACAACTCATTTGATAGAGGTAGTTTAATTGGAAAATGGAAAATGCTTAATGTATTGAACATTGCAGATGGCGGAAATACGGTTAAAACAGATGCCATTTGGTATTATAGTTCTTGTTAATTTCTTGCTCACATTTTGGTTGCTGCCTTATTGGCATTTGATTTTTCAAATTGATTTGGCACGTTTGCTCATATTGCATTCATGTTATATGCGATATATGCTCCAATTTTTTTCTCAAATTGATAGACTGAAGGAGTGGTTTAAAGAAAAAAATTATGGTCTTGGTTCTCTTTCCCTTCCCCCATGTCCACCCCACAAAGAAAAGGATAATGATGGATGGAAAGATTTATTGCCTGTTGCTAATATTCATTTGGTTCGTGGTTATTTTCACTGTTTCTATTTTTTTAAGTTCATATTACTGAATGTCTCAATTTTATTTTCCTTTCCATTAAAAAACTAATTCCAATTACCTGTTCCTTATTATTTATTAGTCAGGAACTCTGATTTTACAATTGACTTAAAACTATTATATGTTTCAAGAGTTAATGCTTGGTTGTCAATTAGTTTTAATTGCTATTCAATTTATTTTGGCTGCAGTTATCTACTGATGTAAAGGTGCCATCAAACTGGGTTAAGGTAAATAGCACAAAGAAAACAATTCGGTATCACCCTCCTGAAGTAGTGACAGCATTGGACAAGTTATCATTAGCAAAAGAGGAGCTTACTGTTGCCTGCCGAGCCGCTTGGGATAGCTTTCTGAGGGAATATAGTAAACACTATCCTGAGTTCCAAGCTGCTGTTCAAGCACTAGCTGCTTTAGATTGTCTCCATTCACTTGCCATTCTTTCAAGAAACAAGGTTTGTTCTTGAAGAAGTTTTTGAGTGCCTCCAAATATTTGTTGAGTATTTTATTTTGTAATATAATTCTATTTTTTGTGGCAGGGGTATGTTCGTCCAGTGTTTGTAGATGATAATGAGCCTGCTCAGATACAAATTTGTTCTGGTCGACATCCGGTATGAATTTAATGGTGTTAGAAAGCATATTTAACATGTGCTTATTATAGAGTTAATATGTGCTGATATTTAGGGATATAGTTATACAAATCAAGGATTTGATTTGATCCTTTGTAATTAATTATACGATTGTATTCTCTGATTATAAATAGAGACTGTGTGGTCACATAAGACACACAACATTCCAATACAACTCTGACATGGTATCAGTAGTTTAGGTTCTGATCTCCTGCCTCAGTCGCCACCTCTCTTTGTTTCCTTCCTGCGTGAACAGTAGCCGCGCGACTGAGAAGCCACTTTTCTCCGCAACCGTGACTCGTATCTCCGGTCTGCCACCACCGGTCGCACCACCTCCCCGAGTCGACCCTACGGCCAAAAGCGCGTCACCAATAGCCGCCGCACGCGCCTCCACGCGCCGCCACACTCTTGCGCGTGTACCACACGCGCCCGCGCCCAGATTGCATTTTTTTCACCTTTTCCGGCCCAGCCCACCACCCGCCGCTACTTCCGCCGCCTTCCCCACCACCAGGCGCCCCTGTCCGACTGTTTTTCACCTACAAAAACTCATGGGTGATAATTCCGATTCCGACACTGTGACGTTCACCAAGGTTCCGTTGATCCCGTGCGAAAAACTGACCGGGACAGCCAACTACAGCATCTGGGCTGCTGCTGTCAAGCTTTGGTTCCAAGGTCAAGCCCGTGAAGACCACTTGACCAAACAAGCCAAGGATATTGCTACCCAAGACCGCTCAAAATGGAAGCAGGTTGACGCTTCCTTATGTACTGTCCTATGGTTTTCCATTTCGCCCAAGCTTCAGCGGCAATACCAAGCATTCACCACGTGTTATGATGTTTGGGAAAAGGCCAAGAAAGTCTACTCCAACGACATTCACCGCCTTTATAGTGTCGTTCTCAACCTCATCTCTTTGAAGCTAGACAACATGGATGTGCAGACATACCTTGGTAAGCTTGACCATTTGATTGCTGATTTTCAATCCCTAATGCCTTTTACCAGTGATGCAGCAGCTCATGCCGAGCAACGCAGCAAGTTTTTCATGATTCTTGCACTAGCCGGTTTACCACCAGAACTTGATTCTGTGCGTAACCAGATTTTATCAGGATCCACTGTTCCTTCATATGATACAGTCAGTGAACAACTGTTGCGTCTAGCTACTCCTCATGCTTTTGGCCACTCCTCAAGTTCTGCTGATTCCTCTGCTCTAGTCTCCCGTTATCCCGGTCGTGGTGGACGGAATGGAGGACGTGGTGGCCAACGCCGCGGTTCTCAATGTAACTATTGCAATCGCTATGGCCATATTGAAGCTGAATGTCGCACCAAGGCAAGACAACAACAGTCCAAGGTTGCCAATGTTGCTCATACTGCAATCACTGACGATGTTACTATTTCGGCCGCTGATTACAATGAGTTCCTTCAGTTCAAAGCAGCCAATCAGCCAACACCCTCTGCTGCCGTCGCTCAGTCTGGTAATCCTGTAGCCTTTGTCTCTCAGTCCTCTTCTCTTGGACCATGGGTACTTGACTCCGGTGCTTCTGACCATATGACCGGTAACAAATCTTTTTTCTCTCATCTGTCTTACTCTGATTCTTTGCCCTCTGTCACCATGGCAAATGGCTCTAAAATCAAAGTTCAAGGCATTGGTCAAGCACAACCCCTTCCCGACCTTTCCTTAAATTCTGTACTTTATGTTCCTGGTTGTCCTTTTAATTTAATATCCATTAACAAACTCACTCATACCCTTGATTATTCAGTCCTTTTTGTTCATAATTCTGTTTATGTGCAGGAACGACGTACTGGACGGACGATTGGAACAGGACATGAGTCTGGAGGATTATATCACCTTTCACTGCCGGTGGCATGTGTCTCTGCTGCTTCTCAAACCCTTACCCATCAACGTTTGGGTCACCCTAGCCTCAATAAAATGCGTCTTATGGTTCCTAGTTTTTCTAAGCTTTTATCATTTGAGTGTCAGTCATGTCAGTTAGGAAAGCATACTCGTCAAACTTATAGTCAGCGAGTCAATAAAAATGCTGTGTCACCTTTTGCTTTAGTTCATTCTGATATTTGGGGTCCTAGTCGTGTCTGTTCAACTTTAGGCTATTATTACTTTGTCACATTTATTGACGATTTTTCCCGATGTACTTGGTTATTTCTAATGAAAAATCGTTCTGATGTTTTTACTATTTTCAAGGATTTTGTGCAGAAGTTCAAAACCAGTTTGGTACTTCTATTAAAATGTTACGCACTGATAATGCTCGTGAATATTTGTCATCCCAGTTTCAATCACTTTTGTCTTCCCAGGGAATTGTTCACCAAACATCATGTGCGCACACACCACAACAGAATGGTGTGGCCGAAAGAAAGAACCGCCATTTAGTTGAAACAGCACGCACCCTTCTTCTTCACCATCATGTTCCTCTTCGTTTTTGGTGTGATGCGCTCCTCACAGCCTGTTACCTTATCAATCGCATGCCTTCCTCTGTCCTTCATGATCAGATTCCGTACTCCCTTCTATACCCAAAGCAGGATCTATATCCCATTCCTCTTCGTGTCTTTGGTTGCACATGTTTTGCCCATGACCCCACTCCAGGTAAAAATAAACTCTCAGCTAAATCTCTCAAATGTATTTTTCTGGGCTACTCACATGTACAAAAAGGCTATCGTTGTTTTTGTCCTCAACTACAACGCTACATTGTTTCTGCTGATGTCACATTTTTTGAGGCTTGCCCGTTCTTCTCCTCTTCTGTTTTACTTGATGATACCTTCACAGCGGACCTTTGGGATATCCCACCTGCTGTTCCGGTACCTATTGTAACTTCTACTCCACCTCCTTTGCGTGTCTACCAGCGGCGAACACAGCCTCCAACGGTACCTCCTGGCATTGATCCACCAGTCTCATCTCCTGCTCCAATTGCCCCTCCATCTACGTCGCCTGCACCTGCACTTCCTGTAGCATTAAGGAAAGGTATTCGGTCCTCTCGCAACCCTAATCCTAAATATGCTTGTGTTTTAAACTATGACCGGTTGTCTACATCCTATGTTTCTTTTGTTTCTGCTTTGGATTCTGTGTCTATTCCTAAGTCTACAGGTGAAGCCATGACTGATCCGAACTGGCGTCAGGCGATGTTGGAAGAGATGGCAGCATTGCACTCAAATAACACTTGGGAGATTGTTCCGTTACCTCCACATAAAACTACAGTAGGCTGTCGATGGGTTTATACAGTGAAGGTCGGGCCAGATGGTCAGATTGATCGTTTCAAAGCTCGTCTGGTGGCTAAAGGTTATACACAGATCTTTGGTCTCGATTATGGAGACACCTTTTCTCCAGTGGCCAAAATGACTTCTGTTCGTCTATTTCTTGCCATGGCTGCTGTTCATCATTGGCCACTTCATCAACTAGATATTAAAAATGCATTTTTGCACGGAGAGTTGCAGGAAGAAGTTTATATGGACCAGCCCCCAGGTTTTATTATTCCTGGTGATTCTCGCCTTGTTTGTCGGCTTCGCCGGGCTCTTTATGGATTGAAACAGTCTCCTCGTGCTTGGTTTGGTCGGTTTAGCTCTGCCTTAATACAATTTGGCATGACCAGGTGTGAATCCGATCATTCTGTTTTCTCCATCCATTACCCTACCGGTCGCCGCATCTTTCTAGTAGTATATGTTGATGACATCGTCATTACTGGTGATGACAAAGACGGTATCCAGCGGCTCAAAGCCTATCTCTTCAAACACTTTCAGACAAAAGACTTGGGTCCTCTCAAATACTTCTTGGGGATTGAAGTTGCTCAGTCCTCTTCAGGCATTGCAATTAACCAACGGAAGTATGCTCTGGATATTCTTACTGAAACAGGTATGCTTGACTGCCGCCCAGCTGATACTCCTATGGATCCCAATATCAAGCTTCTTCCGGGTCAGGGGGAGACATTGAAAGACCCGGGAAGATACCGCCGTCTTGTAGGCCGACTCAATTATCTCACGGTCACCAGACCAGATATCACTTTTGCTGTGAGTATTGTAAGTCAGTTTCTGAATGCTCCTTGTGATAGCCATTGGAATGCGGTCGTCCGTATTCTTCGATACATCAAAAATGCATCAGGTAGAGGACTATTATATGAAGATAAAGGCAATGCCAAAATTACTTGTTACTCAGATGCTGACTGGGCAGGATCACCATCAGATAGAAGATCCACTTCTGGATATTGTGTTCTCATTGGAGGAAATGTGATCTCATGGAGGAGCAAGAAGCAAAACACAGTCGCCCTATCTAGTGCAGAAGCAGAATATCGTGCTATGATGTCAGCTACAAAGGAACTTGCATGGCTTAGGAATCTACTCCAACAGCTGAAATTAGGAGAACTCCAGGATACAAAACTTATCTGTGACAATCAAGCTGCACTTCACATTGCATCAAATCCGGTCTTTCATGAACGGACCAAACACATAGAGATAGACTGTCACTATGTAAGAGAAAAAGTTCTTTCTGGAGAAATCACCACCGATTTTGTCAAGTCTGAGGACCAATTGGCTGATATGTTTACTAAGTCCCTCAAGGGCTCTCGGGTTGATTATATTTGTAACAAGCTTGGTTCATATAACATATACGATCCAGCTTGAGGGGGAGTGTTAGAAAGCATATTTAACATGTGCTTATTATAGAGTTAATATGTGCTGATATTTAGGGATATAGTTATACAAATCAAGGATTTGATTTGATCCTTTGTAATTAATTATACGATTGTATTCTCTGATTATAAATAGAGACTGTGTGGTCACATAAGACACACAACATTCCAATACAACTCTGACAAATGGTTTATAAATTTATACGAAATTCACATTATTGTTTGCTTAAATCTATTTGAGTTGCAAATTCGTGCCTGTCATGATGTTTGTGTGTATTTATTGCATATCATGTGTATTTATTTACTGCAAATTGGTTGTCAGCCTCTTCCAAGATTTCTTGGAGGGATCAAAAGAATTATGTTTGGTAGTTGCAGATGTAGTTGAAATGACTTGAATTTGTGGCTTTATCTGGTGTTCACATAAACCCTTTATTTTGTATTATATATTCGATACCAGAATCTCTATCCTCAAATTGTTGGTTTGCAGTACTTTTGACTTCAACTCATAATTAATTCAAGTTCCCCATTGTTGATTGGTAACTAGAGGCTCATTATTGCAAGTCATTTCTCTCCAGGTTTTGGAGACTACCTTACAAGACAATTTTGTCCCAAATGATACAAACATACATGCAGACAGAGAGTATTGTCAGATTGTTACCGGACCCAATATGGGGGGTAAAAGTTGCTATGTTCGCCAGGTGGCTCTGATTGCTATAATGGCTCAGGTAGAATAAATATGGTCTCTGCTATATTTCTGGTTGGGTTTGCTGTCATTAATGCATCATCCGAATGCCTTTTTGATATATTTTAATGAAGGTCTTGGATGTCTTGTCATATAATTGTAATTGAGGTATATGGCTCTGATTGCTATAATGGCTCAGGTAGAATAAATATGGTCTCTGCTATATTTCTGGTTGGGTTTGCTGTCATTAATGCATCATCCGAATGCCTGTTTGATATATTTTAATGAAGGTCTTGGATATCTTGTCATATAATTGTAATTGAGGTATATGTGAATGATGTTCTCCATGTTTATTTTCTCCTGTATATTGTATTGCAATTCCCAAAGAAAATTTCAATTTCTAGTTTACATCCTACCTATTCACAGTTGAGGTTGTGCACTAGAGTATATGCTTCACTTTGTAAATAGCAAAGGGAAATTATCCTTTCTTTCAAATTATTTTCGATTATTATTAACTTAAGTGAAGGCTTGGTGGCGGTTGTTGTTGTTGTTGTTGTTGTTGTGTTGTGTTATCAACTTAAGTTATTGAACTATTTCCAGCTCCAAAATATTTAACCTACTGCTTTTCCTTGACAACTGTGCTCCGTACGCCTGTTGCTTTATTGAAACATGCTCTGATCTCTCTAGGTTGGTTCCTTTGTACCAGCATCATCAGCAAAACTGCATGTCCTGGATGGGATCTACACCCGGATGGGTGCTTCTGACAGCATTCAGCAAGGGCGAAGCACCTTCCTGGAAGAACTAAGTGAGACTTCACATATACTCCATAACTGCACAGGACGTTCACTGGTTATCATTGATGAGCTTGGGAGAGGTACAAGTACACATGACGGTATGGCCATCGCTTATGCCACATTACATTATCTTCTGAAGCAAAAAAGAAGCATGGTCCTCTTTGTCACTCACTATCCAAAGATTGCCAACCTCAGAACTGAATTTCCAGGCTCTGTGGGAGCATATCACGTGTCACATCTGACCTCACACGATGATACAAGTAAAATCTCCAACTTGGAGCGTGAAGATGTCACTTATCTATACAAGGTTGTACCTGGTGTTTCAGAGAGGAGTTTTGGATTTAAGGTGGCCCAGCTTGCACAGGTAAATTCATGTAATTATATATTACTTTGCACTGCTGCTTGAGCATTGTGTGATTTTGTTTGAGTTTATAAGAAATATGTGACACACATGTAAATCTTCCCCATGTGGATGCAAACAAATGATAGGGCTAGGTAATTTGGGGATTGCCTTGCCATCTGGGTTTATCAACTGAGGTTTCTAATCATTATATTGTTGAATTTGCTAATATATTGAATCTCATTTAAGATAATTGGAAACATCATGCTTTTCAGCTACCTTCACATTGCATTGGTCGAGCCATTGTCATGGCTTCCAAATTAGAAGTACTAGTAAACAGTAGAATACATAGTAGCTCAGGAAAGGAGCTACTGTTGGATGCGCTGGTAACTGATCAAGAGCTAGAACCACATCAGCTTATGTCTCAAACACATAATTGTCCACGTCAAGAATTTGGTAGCGCTTTCAAGGAATTCTATTCCAACTTAAAAGCTGCAACACTAGATGATGACGACCATGCAAAAAGCTTTCAGCTTTTGGAGCATGCTAGAAGCATTGCAAAGAAATTAATTGCGGGTGAAGTACCTCATTTCCTTTTTATTTTCTTCCAATATTTTTTTAAGCAGAACTGGTATTGTTAACTAAGTTTGTATCTCATTAGTAATTACTCATTAGCTTCCTTCCTCGGCTTGCATGGTGACTAGATTATCAGTTTAGACCTTTTACTCATTTGTTGACCGATTTTTTAAAGGAAGAAACAAGACCTTTTACTCATTTTTTTTTCTTGCCAGATATTATCTACTTTTTATGTTTAAAACAAGAATTTTCATATAAGCTGCAAATGAGGGGGTACCAAAGTTGTGGAGGATATTTTATTGTGTTTCCTGCGATCGACTAACTGATTTGTCTGTGGTTAATGATAGGAGTTACTACAAAAGTTTCATGACAACTCTAATTGATTTGTCTTGTGCTTTAACAGATCAAGACAATTTTGTATAAGTGAGATGACATGTTTCATAAACATGCAGAAGCAGGGGTTCAGAAGGTCTCCTCCAGTGTTGTAGATAATATTTTGCTTACAAATTTTGTATTTCATTTCAGCTAGGCCTTCCAGTTTGCACTTCTTTTTTTGGTAGGAAAAAAGTTTAAAGTAAGGGGATATTTTTCCAGTTTTTACTTATTTACCTCATTCCCAGCAGATTTGTGTATATTTTTGTAATTGTGGTTGTGCTTGGGAACTGATCTTATTTACTGCCGTGTACAAGGATGTGCTAATTTGGGCCAACGAAAGTAATTTTATCATAAATTCTGGTTGAAGTTTAACTTTTATCCTGATATAGCTTCTATTTATTTTAAACATTTTTTTTTACCAAATGAGTTTGTATTAATGAATCTGAAATAGTGAAAATATTTAACCAACCTATGAAGCAGCGCTAGAGAGAATGGCTAGTCCGGTAAAGAACCACCTGAAGGCTTGCGTTGCTTCGTAGGTTGCTTCGTAGTTTGGACCGTAAGATATCGATCAAAGATCATCCATGACCCATGGTCCATCACCTTGTTACGATCAACCTCTTCCTCAAACTTCATCATAAAAAAAAATCATAATCAAGATCCATAATTTCAAATCCTGCCACCAGGTTCCATAGTCTTGTCAATCTATCCTGCTTTGTGTTATAGCCAATACTTTTTCCTAGTAATTTCACAACCAGAGCGTCTCTCCAAGGAGCATACAAACCTTGCAAAACAGACTCCTCAATATGCACCATCAGTTTTAGAGGGTTCTTGTCTTCATAATCAATTCGGACAAGGTTTTCTTTGAATAAATCCGTCAGGACTCTTGTCGGAGGTGTCTCACGATTCCCTAGCACCATATCTCTAAAATAGGTCTTCGGTTGTTTAACTCCGCCATCGCCATCAGGTGGTTCTTTACTGGACTCACCATTATCTCTTGCACTCATAGTTAAAACAAAGCTCGTCATTCTCTCCTATTATACACAATTCTCACTCCTAATGCTTAGTATATTGTGATATATTAAAATAGAATAGTATAGAATATTACTCAGCGAAATAAGACTAAATTGGGTGAATTATTTGTCAGGCTTAGCTGCTCAATTAATATTAGTTCAACCTGAAATGATCTAACTCAAATTAATGTCTCTACTTTGATGATGTGGATCGTCTGTAGTTTCATAGATAATTGCACCTAGTGTAGTTTCAAAACTCATATTTTTTATCCACGATTAATCAACCTCAATTAGTTTTTAAGAGTTGAGATTTTTATAATTCATAAAAGAATTGCAAGAATCCCGATTCTACTCTCACAGGTACTAGGGTCTCTTATCCTCGTGTAAAATTAAAATATTTTTTATGTGTTCAAAAAGGAAAAGAAACAAATTAATGAAAGTATAAAGTTTTATGACATGTATCCTTAATTAAAAGAGGTTGTAGTTCTCGGATTTGGGTCTCTTTTTTTCTCTTGTTTTTTCTTTTCATGTTATGAAAATAAAAGATACAAAAAACAAATTTTAATGAACCAAATCTACACTTAAAAGTAAATTTGTTTTTATGTTTTTCCTCTAATATGAAAGGAAAAAAATAGAAAGAAAAAGAAGAAAATCTAAATTTGTAATTCTCCTCCCAAATTAAGTAGAAGTATTATATAATAAAATTTAGGTAAAAAGTTATTATAAAAAAATTTAGAGAAAAGAATTTTTTGATACAATAAAGTTAAAAGAATTTGATTTGACTTTATAGTGTACTTGTTTAAAAATCATGATAACGAAAAAAATTTAGCTTTAGGAATGTCACTTAGTTAGTTACTGGATTTTTTTTAAAGAACTTTTTTGAGCAAATATTTTTTATTTAATATATCATTTTAGAATAATTAAATTGTAATATTAAATAATCAATATTTTATATGTTTTAAAATTTTCAGTATTATTAAAATATTATATATTGTTATTCTTTATAGATTTAATTATTGATACATTATTAAAAATATTTGACTCTTATTCTATATACTTAAAAGTCATTTATAATGTAAGATTGAATCCTGACGACAGACACTCTAGTTGGGAGGTTACAAAAATCAAGAGTTAATTCTCTGTTCTTAGCAGCCGATCGAAGATTAATTCCATTGTCAGTCCAAAAGTCGAAGTTTATGGAATACCAGGTATGTTATTGAGGAGTCAAAGATTCTAATTACCATGATTTAGAAAAGAGAAAAGTCACTCTAATATAATTTGCCATGAATTGAAAACTTTACAATAACTAAATTCTTTTTCTATTGTTGAAAAAAAACAAATATAAAAAAAATAAAAAATAAAGAAAATAACAAAAATTAATTTTAAAAAAAAATGGAATGGGACACGATTTTAATTTATGAGGGGTACCATGGTCGGGGATTGAGTTGATAATTTGTGATGGGTTTTGCAGAAATTGACGCTTCGTGCCGCTTACACAAAAGCTCACAGAGAATGAAAAACTGTGAATTCTGAAGAAGAAGAAAGGTACGGCGCTTCATCTTTGCCCCAATAACATTAATCATATAGAGATAGAATCAATCGAGTTCATTTCGTTGTGTATCCACTCTTTCTCTTTAATGTCATTTTGCCATATCACATGCATTTGAATTATTAAGCAGTCAAATCATTCAATTTAGGGTGACAATCCCATTGATTGATTCTTTGTTTCAATCAAAATTCACCCTTGAAAGCTCTCTTATCATGAAGAGCTTTGATTGCTGCTGATGCAGATTTGATTACATGTAATGGAAAATGTTAAATTGGGATTCCTATAAGTTCCTCTGTTTCTGATTTAATTTGGGAAAGTTTAGCTGAGACTCTCAATTTTTCAATAGAATGTTTTGTTTGTTGAATTAGGGTTGTTTGAAGCTATGAAAATTCGGGACTTGTGTCAAAGTGCCTTTTGCTGCAGTATGGTAGTAGAACTTTGATCTTTCTCTATTGCTGTACTTGTTCATATAAAGTCGAAATATATATGTATATTGTAATCTTATACCTATTTCAAAGGTGACCCTGCTCCCTCCTTATTCACCCTCCACAACTACACAACACGGGTTGTTTCACTCAAATTGAAATTTGAAGTTTTTTTCTAAGTGGTAATGAACATTTTAAGTTCTGATTTTAAACTACTATACTATGGTAATTGGTAAGATACACAATGTTTGATATGTTTCCCAAGATTGGATATTTATCATTTGGGTTGCATTGTTTCTTATTTTTTTTTGGGTTACATGCTTTCAGAACTTTCACATTGCAGTGAGACCAATCTGAGGTTTATTTCTACCTGTAATATGTGAAGAAGTGATCAAAGCACAATGTCAAAGTTTAAAGTATCACATTCCAGTATTACAAAGAAGTTCAGCAGCAGGTTAAATAATACAAATGAAAGATCAGAGGAGGAATCACATGTGGAGAAATTGGAGAAATACATTCGTCAGAGTCCTTCAGACAGAGTTGATGACTCAAGAGATCAATTTGAAGACCTGCCAGAAGAAGACCCCGAAGAGGACCCTGAGGAGGATTCGAGTGAGGAACTAGAGGAAGATCCTGAGGAGGATCTAGAAATAGATAAGACATGGAGAAAAGTATCATGTAATGAAGAGAAATACATTCTTCAGAATCCTTCAGACAGTGTTAATGACTCAAGATATCAGTTTGAAGACCTCCCAGAGGAAGACCCAGAGGAGGAATCAGATGAGGAACTAGAGGAAGATCCTGAAGAGGATCCAAAAATCGATGGCAAATGGGAGGAAGTATCAGGTACTGAGGTTCCAGTATTCTCTCAGGCATCATTATATCACTCACAAAAGAAGTGCAATCTAGAGGGATTAGGAAGCCAAAAATTAGAATTAGAACCTTCACGTCTGGAGCTGGCCCCTATTGATAAATTTGCTTCTAAAGTAGAAGGTGGAGGAAGTTCTGGAAAACGAAGGCGCAGCAGATGGGAACCACAGCCTGATGGAGATGGGATAAAAGATGATCAGTATTCCAAAAGGAGGAAAACCCGGTGGTCTAATGATGACACTCAAATAAAAATGTTGGGCCCCCTTCAACTGCCTGACTCCACAGACGATTTTGTTATTGGAGCTGACAAGGATCCAAAAATTCAGGGACTGAAAGCTGAGCTCTTGGAGATTAACAGCAAGTTGCTAAGGCCTCTTTTTGACGATAGGCCTGAGGAGGAAAGATCTCCTTCTCCTGAACCAGTTTATAATAATCTTGGCATCAGAATAAATACAAGGGAAGAAAGAATTCGTCAGAAACTTGTCCATAAACGTCAAAATATCATATCTAAGTTGATCAAATTAAACCCAACTTTTAATCCTCCTCCTGATTTGAAGCTCCCAAAATTCTTCAAAAAACTTTACATACCAGAGAAAGAATATCCAGATTACAATTTTGTTGGACTTATAATTGGCCCTCGTGGAAACACTCAGAAGAGGATGGAAAACGAAACTGGGGCTAAGATTCTTTTAAGAGGTAACGGCTGCTCGAAAACATCTGGCAAGTCTGCCTCTGAGAAGGAGGATTTACATGTTTATATAGAAGCAAACAACCAAGAATCACTGGATGCAGCAGTTAGCATGGTTGAGAAACTGCTAATCCCAATTGAAGATGGAAGAAATGAGCACAAGCTAGCACAATTAAAGGAGCTAGCCATGTTGAAAGGAACACTTAGAGATGAAAATGTGTGCCGTGTGTGTGGTGATCAGGGACACAGACATTATGCATGCCCTAATCTTCAATCCACTTTCAAAATGGATTCATTTGATGCATTTTGTAGCAACAGCCTTTCAACACCAGCATGTCCTATGACTGCTTTGTTCCCACAGAGCGACTCTGTAAAGGGTTCTGCATTTAGTCTCAGTTCAATGCAGAATGGACAAACAAGACCTGGGAAAGAAATCAGTGACAAACATCTTTATGTGGGCTATCTGCCGCAATCAATCGATGAAAATAGATTGACTGAGCTGTTTTCCCCATTCGGTAAGATATCTGAAGCAAAAGTTGTCAAGGATCGAACCACTGGAATTAGTAGAGGTTTTGGCTTTGTCACATTCATAGATTCCGAGGATGCAGCTGTAGCTGTAGCACATTTAAATGGTTTCAAAATTGATGGAAAGTTTTTGAGAGTGAATATAGCCGAATTCCTGCCAAATAATGAATCTCCAAGCCTAAGCCTTATTCCACAGAAACTGGGACCTGCAGCTCTATCCCCAAATATCACGAGCCAAACAGATCAGTCTGGTCCATTACATTTCATGCTGCCAGAATATCAATCATCATTTCATGATATTGATAGCAGTGTCACAAAAATGTTTTCATGTACTAACAACTCAGAGCATGGTGATCCTAAGAAGTCTCTAGTATTTACTCCTCCAGGAAACACCTTGAACGCTCCTGATTTCATTTACTCTGGCAATATGCATCATTTCTCAGGCAACTTTTCAGGTCAAAGTTTGTTCTCATCAGACAATTCAACCACACAGTTTCCCTCTGATCCAGGCAATCTTGGTACCCGGTTTCAGTCCTATTTTATGACACCGCAGTTTAATGCAGCTACACTTCCCAATTCTTATCACAGCCGAGAGAGGAAGATATAAATCCTATTCCTTCCTTGCACAAAATGGACTTAGGGGCCCTTAAAGTGATGGACATATGTGCATGTTAGTCTGTTCTTGTCGTTACTTCATTAGTTAACAAGTTCTATTCTAGAGCAACCCATATTAACTTTGAATCCCGTCTCTCTGTCTATATCTTCCTCTCTCTGTCCTTCTTCATGCTGATTGAGAAATTAAAAGGCAATGGAGAACTGTAGAATTTGGATTTTTTGCTGCATTTGGTGCTGCTTTTTTTTTTGGGAGTATTTGGCAGGTTATGGCCTTGTGCCTTGGGGACAGGATCAGGTTAAACCTCAAATATCCAAATGATATGTGATTCTGAGCTAGAGCACTCTGTTTAGTTTTTCTTTGTCATAAAATAATGCTTAATTTTCAAGACCATTAACGTAGCTTAGTTAATGAAATATTTAGAGAGAAAAAACATATTACCCGCTTACAATTGTATGTAATGTCGTTTTGTTTATTAACTGACTTCCGAAGGTAGTAAGATTTGATTGAAGCAACCAAGATCGCTGAATCATACGCCTCAACGTACCTAAATGCGCCCAGTGTCTCTCTAACAAGCCGGAGTTGGACTAAGCAAAATTTGACTTCACATGTGAGTTTATTTGAGCTGACATTGATTTAAAAGTAAATTTTATTTCTTACCAAGAAAAGAATTAAATTTTATTTATAAATTATATGGCTATTAAGCAAATTTTTTTTGGTCATCTGTCCAATTTTTAAATTTGAAAATGCCCATACTGTTATTTTTTTAACATGACAAATGCTCTTAAATAATATGTACTTACATTTTTGTAAAAGAAATGCCATGATATAATATGATATAATTTGACTTCTATCAAAAGTGTTTTTCCATACATATATTAAGGTTGAATCTATGACCACATGATAAGGAAATCAAACCCCTTCCACTTGAACCACATATATTTCAAAAACAACCAATTTATTAATGTCCAATGATGAAAGCTTTAAATTTAATATTTCTTTCTAGCAAGAATTGATAATAATAGTATGTAATTAAGGGCACCAAAGTGATAAAGTGATATGCAGTTAAAAGGAATTCAAATCATTTTTAGGCTAAGTGAAATTAGCTATTTTTATTATTTATTTCTTATTTTTCTTTTTAAGTAGATTAAGGGCCTGTTTGATTTAGTTTTGGTTTTTGGTTTTTAAAAACTATTTTATAAATCAATTTAAAAAACTGTTTTAAGAAGAGAATTAAAAAAAAATGTTTGGTAATCTTATTTTCTAAAACTGTTTTAGAGATGAGAAAATGAAAAAACTTGTTTGGAAAACTTGTTTTCAAAATATGTTTTGAAAATTAAAAAAATAAAAACTTGTTTGATACATATTTTTTAAAATGGAATTAATTGCAAATTTTTATTCATAATGTCTCATTATTATTTTTTATGTTTTTATCTACCCCACCTTTTTAGATAAGTACCATTGAATAATATCTTGACAAAAAAGGATATATTTTTATAAAAGTAATATATAATTCACTTTCTAAAGTAACATATATTATAACGACTTAATTAATAAAGTAAAAGTAATTAAACATTAAAGCAACGCTTGAATACGGTGATAAAGTGATATATAATTCACCTTTAAAGAAACATATATAAAGCAACATGTACTAGTAAAGTCAAATAAAGGTTAAACTAATCCTTTAGTCCCTATATGTGACAACGATTTTGAATTTGATCCATACACGTTATACGAATGTCATGTTATATTTTAGATTATTATTTCATGGAATTAAATAAAAAATGTAATAATTTAAATTAAATAATAAAAGTTTTCAAATATTACAAGACTGTCATTAATGAAAAATGTCACTTTTCCTTATCCTTTTAGTTTTCAAAACTGGAATGTAAAAGTGAGAAGGAAAACAACTTTTAGCTGTTTCAGTTTTTTAATTCTCAAGACTAAGAAACAAAATCAGATTTCAAAACTATTTTAGAAAACAAGGTTTTGAGTTTTTAAATTTATAAAAATGGAAAACAGTTTTTAAAAAGGGAATTCAAATATGTCCTAAGTTTTTTTTTTTATTCACAAAATTTTAGACTTAATTTTTTTAATCAAACAAGAATTAAATTGATCTAATCCAAATCGACGTAAATAACATTTTTTAGATGAAAATTGAACCTCGAGCACCTCTCCACTTTCAACAAGTACGTTAAAGAGGATTAAACTATACGCATTGTCGTATTTTTAACAATGTCAATCAGTCCATATATTATCACATCACTAAAAATGTTTGATTGTTATAATAACTATCTCAAAGATAGACTCATACATCAACATATTCATTTTTTAAAAATAAATTGAGAGTTTAACTGTTATGCACTGTAAATGTAAAATATTTCACTGTTAATCAATCACAAATCATCCTATGTATGACTTTTAAGGTAGTTATGATAAAAGTCAATTATTTTTTAGAATACGACAATTTATGATTGGTTGACAATGTAAAATTATTTACACTAAGAGTGCATATTAATTAAATCCATGAAATAAAGCCATTTACATTTTTAATGATAAAAATAAAACATAGATATCCTTACTCGACAAAAATATTAAAACAAACCAAAAAAATAATTCCAAAAATATACATTTTTTCTATTATTTTCCAAACTACACATCTTTTTTCAACCCATTAGGAAGTTCCTTCTATGTTTATTTTCCCATTTTTTAATTATCATAATTATTTATTAAATTCTGTTTTTTTTTAAAATGTAACAAGGGAAGTAGACAAACAGAGTGCCAAATGCAGGGAAGTAGAGTTCCCAAATGCCGACTCCTCTTAGGACAAAAAAAAAACATATATATTTTGGGAATTAATTAGGAATGATATGTAGTTTGAGAATTAATTTTTTATGTACTATTTTGTTGGGAAAAATTGCACACAGCAAGAATCGAACATGAGAACACACACGAAATACATAAAAGAAAGTAATTGAACACACGAATTTATATGGTTCGACACCTCTTTTGTACGTCCACAGAAAGGTTCCAACAAGATGCTCACTATCTCAAACAAGATGACAAGTTTTGTAGAAACTTGAAAACTCACCTCAAGTTGTGTATCAGCCTACAAACCCGAGTATCTCGTTCAAGAGTCACAAGTAATGATAAACACTCACTCCCAATAGACAACTCTCACTACAAGTGACCACTCACACTTGCTCCTTTCTCTTGGACTTAAATGTATCAACTTTTTACAAGACCCCTTTTTTACAGTAGGGGAAGTGGCTTCTTCCCAAAAAAAGATAACGGATATTAATTGTTTCTCATATTTTTGGAGTCATTAAAAATTGTCACTTCTTCTTTCAAGAATGAATGTAAATTCCGAAAAGTCAAATATTGAAATATGAGAAATTTGAGCTAATGTAACTCACTTGAATTAATGTTTGAAAATTTGAGTTAGTTTTCCCAACATATTTAAACATTTTTGTCATCCTTAGAGCATCTTTGATGATACATTGAAGTTGTTAACTTCTTTTTTTATGGTCATATCATGTCATCTCCCTATTTTTTACTTCATACTACTTTCATCACTCAAATGATGTAACTCTAAAAAAGTTTACCAAATGGGTCACACAAGAGCAACCCCTTAATTAGTTCTTAAAAATAAGAGTTGAATTTTACTGGATTGCATCATTAGTGTAAGATGATACAATATTCACGTATAAGGATAGTTGCTCCTATAATTTACCTCACATTTTTTTCTCTCTTTCTTGATTGGGTTCTTATATAAGATTTAATTGCTGAGAAATGTTTTTTGAACATAAAAAATTTGACAACAAAAATCAACAACATTTTACATGATTAATACAGTTCAAAAATGTGGTTAATGAAATGTTGAGTTTGGTTAATGAATATACAAGGTGTTGCAACTCATTAACCATTCACTAAACTTTATTAACTACGATTTTGAACGTTATTAACCACGATTTTCAAGTGTTCAAATATGCATGTGAAGTTCAAAATTTTGAACACCTGAAAATCGTGGTTAATAATGTTCAAAATCGTGGTTAATGAAGTTTAGGGGATGGTTAATGAGTTGCAACACCTTGTATATCCATTAACCAAACTCAACATTACATTAACCACATTTTTGAACTGTATTAATCATATAAAATATTGTCGATTTTTGTTGTCAAATTTTTTATGTTCAAAAAATAGCACTGTTAATTACTTACAAAAGCAATTGTCCTTACATAGATAACACATTATCTCGGTCCAATAATGCAACTAAAAAAAACATCCCTTCCTAATTTTAAGAATTAGCTAAGTAACTCTCAGCTCTTAGTGAATAAATAAATTAAAACCATAATGAAAGTTGACATTGGCCCTTGGTCGGTACATAATAAATCCTTTTTTTTAAAAAAAAATCTCTTAATGAATGACCAAAATATATTTTTTCTAACTGAAAGTGTGACGATGGGCGCATAGATTATATCAAAATGTTAAAAAGTGTTGTTAGTACATAATTTAAGAATTTTTGGGAGGAAATTTTATATGAAAATAATATATTTAATATATTAAAAAAATATTAAACTTAATTTTTGAATATAAATTTTATGTTTTATTAATTTTATAATCAATATTTATAGGACATTCATTAAGAACAACTTACATTATTATCAAAGTAAGCAGGGAGACAACAAATCCTAGAATGACTGACATGTTCATCCAATCCAATCTTACGTTAATGGGAGCAGTCAACTTCATACCCGGAACGAACGGTTTCATTTCACAAATCAGAAGCCTATGCCTCTTTTTGTAAATTCAAAGCGCCCCTTGGAATCCGCATCCCACATCCATCTTTCTATTCCTCAGTTCCATGTTTTGGTAATAAATAAATAAATAAATTCATAAAGGAAAGAACCAAACTGTGAACACCTTAAAACAAAACCCTTGCACCTGTTCATCCTCAACTCACTCAGCTACTCAACAACAATAACAACAACATCCTCTTCCACACCCCACGCCACTTGTGTTTTCTCAAGGTATGTATCTCCCTTCTCTCTCTTTTCTCTCTACACTAACCACATACATACATGATGCATGTACTTGTTATCTGGCTTCCTTCATGTTTGTTTTCTTTGCTTTTTGATTTCTGGGTTTCTGGAATTTGGTTGATCAAAATGGTGCTGGTGATTTGTCCTGAACTTGTTTTTGGTTCAGGATTTGTCACTTTCGAGATCTGGTGCGAGAGGATTACAATTTTGTTCATTGAGGTTTTGTGTGTTGGAAAGGGCCATGGAAATGAGGAAATCACTTAGTTGCTGATTGTCCGCATTAGTGTATGACTAAAGCATGAGTAATTGGATCGGGGAGTTTCATTGAATGAGTGCCAATTGTTCTTTTGGGCTTCAATGCTTCTCTTCATTCTGATTATTTTTTTAGTTTCTTACTCATTTGACACCCAATTTTCATTTTCAATGATCAAATTTTGATTTTGCATGAGTGTAGTTTGGTCGCCTAATCAACTTTACTGGTCTTTTCACATGAAATTGAACATCTCTCTTTGTCTCCTATGTCTTCTCTGATGCCTCTCATTTCTCTAAGCTTTCTACTGCTTAAATTCCTGTCCCCTGCAACACGTAGATGAATGATGACAATGATTATGATTATTATTTTTAGAATCGAAGATCTATCTGAACTAAAGGTTTCAATCCGGTGTGTTTGTGACAGACATGGAGTGGAGTTAACGGTATTTACAGAAATCATGAGTTGTTTCTGGAGATGCTGTGATGGACCTGTATATTTGAAAAGAATGATTCTTAAGAGTAATGTGTATAATAAATTTGTGAGCCGAAATCTTCAGTTTTGCAAATGAAGAGTCAGTGCCTCAATGGGATTCTTTAGGAGTGAAATTTACACCTTAATTTTATGGCCTAAAATTTATGATAGTCTTTATTTAAAAGAAAAAACTCAGTACATTTCATGCATGTTTGGATTTACATTGGGATGATTTTAAACGTAGGTTTGAGTGATTGTTGCTTTCACGTTTTGTGGCTTGGAAAGTGTGTTTTTTCGTTGAACGTTATTTCAAATGCAAATCCAAACACACCCTTCATCATATTTATTTTTAAAAAATATAGAATTGGTAGAGAAGAAGACTTGAGATGATATTGGCTGGAAGAGTGAAGGGCTTGGAGCATGAAAAGATGAAAACCCAAAAATATGTGTCATAAACTGAAGATAAAACACTTAAGACCAAGGACAGAAGCTTAAAAAAAAAAAAAAATTAAAAAAATGGAAATAAAAGTTCTTAGGTTAAATTGACCATTTATTTCATTGGTCCAAAGGTGTGGCAATCTGTGATGCTGGTTATTGCTGTTACCCTTTGTTTATTTCATAATGTTTAATTTCCTTTTCATGTATTGCTATATAGTTTTAATTTAATGGTTTGTACTTGTTTTTGATTTTTAATTTGGTTTCTATAGGTTTTTCTCTGCACTGAAATTTCAGTAAGAATTTTGGAAAACTGGCATAATGGAAGACGACGATTTTAACATAAGGAGATGGGAGGATATGGACACAGATATATTGGTGGAGATTTTTCTGTTGCTTGACATCTTTGAGTTAACTTCTGGCATTGCTCATGTTTGTAGTGCATGGCGCTTGGCTTGCTGTGATTCACTACTTTGGAAGACACTTGATTTGTCAATGTTAAGATCTAATTTCATCAAGATTCCATTAGAGCCATTTGTTTATGTTGATGGACGATCTGATAGAACATTAACCCGTGTATTGAAGATTTCCTTGAGTCTGAGCAGACAAAGTATAGTGACATTGATCTTCCATTTCTACTTGTATGTAAGCGATGAACAGTTGACATACACTGCTGAAAGGTAATTTCGACTTTCAAAAACAATATAATGTATAAAACATATAAAGTTAGTATGAACCATGTAAGTCAATATGTTCTCGGGTTGTATATTAGGAATGAATACATGTGGTTATACTGAGGAATGTGATGTGTTGAATATCTTTTCATTTGATACTTAAATTGTAACATTGCTTGATATTGGAGCAATAATTTTATTAGGACTAGACTTTTCTGACAGTTTTTTGTTTATTTTTTCTATGGACTAATGTTAAAATATCTGAAATAATTTAGTGCTAACAAATTTGTTTAGGATAGTTTAGTTGTATTTCCATATTGAGAAGAGAAGAGGAGGAGTGGGTGAGCATTGTCAGTTATTATAACTATTGCAAAATGGAGGTTGCATATGTGGTTTGCCTAATTAACTAATCATCTTCTCCCTTGTTGCAGGTGCCCAAAACTCAAACGGCTCGTTCTGCCAGCTTGGAACAGAATTAAGAAAACGGGAATGTGCAAGGCCATTCGCGGCTGGAAAGAGCTAGAGTCCCTGACAATGCCTACTATAGCAAATCCACCATATATTCTGGAGGAAATCTCGACTCACTGCAAGAACTTCAGTGAGCTCAAGATTATGGGGCCATGTGACATCTTCTTTGCTTCGTCTCTTGCTGCATTTCTTCCAAAATTAAAAGTCTTGAGCCTTCGATGTTCAACACTGGACAAGGATGTTCTTATTCTCATCCTAGATAGCCTACAAGATTTAGAAGTGCTCAACATATCACATTGTATTTTGACGGAAGCCTTGCCACCTCCCCACCGCAAAAGAATCATTAAAGAAATTGATCCATCTATTCGTAAGAAGGCTTCTCGATTAAGGGAGTTTCTCACATGCATGGAAGACTCGTGCATCATGTGCCAGCGAACAAGAACTGATGAAGGGCTGGTTAGGTGGTACAAGTATGAGGAAGGGCTTTGGAAAACAGATGAGGTCAGGTCTCTTGCACTTTAAGCAGAAAAAAGTGATTTGCTAGTGATCAAGTTGCCAACCTTTTATGTTGTTCAGTTGCTCTGCTACCTTAATTGTAGATTCAAGTAAACTTGGTTGAATAATTACAATTTACATATCAATATTGTCGCGCTCTTTCGATAGAGTAAGTCAAATCTTGTAACTGTACATAGGGATAAGTTCTTCTATTTTCTGTTCCAAATGTAATGACTTCATTTTGAAGACTAATGTTTCCTAATATGGAAATTTGATAGACAAGTTTCAGTTCATTTAGGGTTTGTTTGAGAGTTGGGAGGGAGAGGAAGACATTTGAGAGTTTTTTAAGGGTTTGTTTACGAGTTGGGAGGGGATGGGAGGGGAGAGGAAGACATTTGAGAGTTTTTTAAGGGTTTATTTGCGAGTTGGGAGGGGAGAGGAAGACATTTGAGAGTTTTTTAAGGGTTTATTTGCGAGTTGGGAGGGGAGAGGAAGACATTTGAGAGTTTTTTAAGAGAAAAAAGGATGAGAAAAACTTTTTAAAGCCCTCCAAAACCCTCCCCCTAGTTCATTTTTTTAATTCCCCCATTTTGGGGGATTTTAATTCGTTTGTTGAAAAACAAACCACCATGCAAGATGGAGGATTATCCTCCCTTCCCAACCCCATTCCTCACCAGTTTCATCTCAAACCCTTCCCCTCTCTTCACCTCCAAACTCCCAAACAGACCCTAAGAGTAAAAAGGATGTGAAAAACTTTTAAAAGCCCTCCAAAATCCTTTCCCTACATCATGTTTTTAATTCCCCCATTTTGAAAGATTTTGATTCTTTTGTTGAAAAGCAAATCACCATGGAGGGTGAAGGATTATCATCCCTTTTCAATCTCATTCCCCATCACTTTATCTCAAACCCTTTCTTTTCCTTCCCTCCAAACTCCCAAAGAGACTCTTACGGAACATAGAGAGATCAGTTTTGGGTTATTTTTAGTCTCAAGATTAAAGGCAGCGACGCTATCAACTATTAGGTGTTTACACCGGTTAGACCAAACAATGGCCACATTTAAGTTTGGGCCATCAATGGTCCTTGTAATTATGACCTGTGATAGCAGGTAATCTGATTTCCATTCAGGGGACCCAATTTGAATGTGCCAAATTTATACTAGAATTTCTCATCTGTGAGGCTACTTGTAAAAGCTTGAAAGTTGCGACAACCTTTTTGAGGAATCCCGATGTCCCAGGGCACCCAACATATGGCACCAAATGGCCATAGAAGAATGGTATCGAGTTTGCAGTGAAAGTAAATCATTAAGTCTCAATTCCCACCACCCTTACAAAGCAAAAGGGGGTTCATGAGATCCCTAACACTTGCCTCAATCTCGACTATGCGCAATGAGCTGGTATCGTGTAGGAGTATTTATTTCCAATTCTAAGTGATTACAGAAATTGCACCTTGCAAAAGTACACTCTCGAGACTTGTTCTTTTCTACAACTGAACGAGTATACAGAGATTGTGGTAATGAATTTGTAGTATAAGTATAGCATTATAGATTTTGTTTTGTACTCAAATCCGTGATAGATTTTTTATAGAGAACTTGAGCTACAAATTAGAAGCCCTCAAAGGTGAAGCTCCCCTTATTGATTGTGGGAGCTACTGTTCCTGACCTTTGAGGCTTTGACTAATGGAGTTAAAATTTTAGAATCCATGAGGTGGTTAGGTATTGGATTGGCTGAGATGGATGTGTTAGATTTAGATTATTTTTGCCTATTGACATGTTTCTAATTCCTTAAACATCATGTAGACAAAACCAATATCTATATGGAAGATGTTCTTCATCAAGCACAAATCCAAAACCGAATTCTATCTATAATCCCATACCAATTCAAGATGATTAATGAATGCGGAAGCGTACCTGGAGGATCCATGGAATTTTGATGGAAAGGATGATGTTCTTGATAGAGTAGTGATCTTCCAATTGTAGATTTTCCTTAGAGCCTTAGTTTCTCCTCTAATGGGATGAAGAGAATTGAAGTTGTTATCATTCTACAATTGGGGACCATAACCCCTTATTTATAAGAGTCATATACCTTTTCATGAAGAGTAATGTCCCTTTGGATTCATACCCTTTCATGAAGAATCATGACTATCAAACTTTTCTTATTTCTATTTCTACCCATCATAAAAATAATAATAAGACCTTTGGTATCTGCACAATATTTTCCATGACAATTATGTCCTTAGCCACAAACCTTATCTGAAATAGATCACTTTAATTTTGGCTAATTAAAATAATGACCCTAACACATTTAAACATTACATTTGTGACCCAAAAAATTCTAACAATCTCCCACTGGTCACATATGTATCCTTACAAATGTGTTAGACTTTATGAGCTCAAAATCTGCCATTATAAACCTTGGACATATCATTATCTCGTCCATTAGTTATATCAATATATAGAACCAAAGCGGCTTTCGTTATATCAATCATAACTAAACCCATCAATGATCACTAATATTAACACAACCAAATGACATAGATCAATCATGAAATGTGCAGCATGAAAATCACATGAAGGTGATCTGTACATGTCGATTTTCAACTGGTCCTACTTTATTTTAATGAGATCATTTAAAGACATTATTGTACAAAGTGTAATAAACTGAATACCAAACTTTATTTCTGATCAGAAAAAATATCTAAATATAAGAGTATGTATACATAATACCAAAATATAACATAAATTACATCAATGACTAACTCCCACTAAACTAAAGAATCCTCAAACTGTATGACACCCATGTGGGCAGTGTGCTCATGAAAGACCTTGGGTGGAAGGCCCTTTGTTAAAGGGTCTGCTATCATGGAGTTTGTCCCTAAGTGTTCTATGAAAATCTGTCCACTTTGTACTCTCTCCTTGACAACTAGGAACTTGATGTCAATGTGTTTCGACTTTGTCGAGCTCCTATTATTATTGGAGTATAAGACGGCTGATTTGTTGTCACAATATAACTTAAGTGGTCTTTCAATTCCTTCCAAAATTCGCAACCCAGTGACAAAGTTCCTCAGCCAAATCCCATGATTTGATGCCTCATAACATGCTATAAACTCTGCTGCCATGGTGGACGAAGCAATAAGTGTTTGCTTGGCACTGCGCCAAGAAACTGCACCACCAGCCAACATATAGATATAGCCCGAAGTGGATCTTCTACTATCTTGGCATCCAGCAAAATCAGAGTCAGAATACCCAATGATCTCCAAAGAATCTGACCTGGTATATGTGAGCATATGATCCTTTGTTCTCTTCAAATATCTCATAACCCTTTTGGTTGCTTTCCAATGATCCATTCCTGGATTGCTTAAGTATCTGCCTAACACTCCAACAATGTACGCTATGTCCGGACGCGTACAGACTTGAGCATACATTAGACTCCCTACAGCTGATGCATAGGGAATCTTTTGCATATCTTGAATCTCAAGGTTTCCTTTTGGGCACTGACTGAGACTAAATTTGTCTCCCTTAGCGACCGGGGTATCACCTGGTTTGCAATCCTGCATGCCAAACCTTTTGAGGACCTTATCAATATAGCTCCTTTGTGACAATCCAAGAGTACCCCGAGATCGATTTCGATGTATCTGGATCCCTAATACAAAGGAGGCGTCACCAAGATCTTTCATCTCAAAATTTTTTGATAGAAATCTCTTGGTTTCGTGCAACATGCCTATATCATTAGTGGCAAGCAGTATGTCATCAACATATAACACCAGGAAAATATACTTTCTCCCACTGAATTTGTGATACACACAATCGTCAACAGGATTCATCTCGAAACCAAATGAGAGAATTACCTGATGAAATTTGTGGTACCATTGACGAGACGCCTGTTTTAGCCCATAGATGGATTTCGTCAGTTTGCAAACCATCTTCTTTGGTTCTCCCAACACAAAGTTTTCTGGCTGCACCATATAGATTGTTTCGTCAATGTTGCCATTGAGAAATGCCGTTTTGACATCCATCTGATGAAGCTCCAGATCATAATGTGCAACAAGAGCCATGATTGTCCTAAAAGAGTCCTTCGATGAAACCGGAGAGAAAGTCTCTTTAAAGTCAATCCCTTCCTTTTGAGTATAGCCCTTGGCTACAAGACGAGCCTTATACCTCTCCACATTACCTTTGGAATCCCGTTTGGTCTTAAATATCCATTTGCAACCAATGGGTTTCGCACCTTCTGGTAATGGGACAAGTTCCCAAACCTTATTGTCTTGCATGGACTTATACTCCTCATTCATTGCTTCAATCCATTTTTCCGAATTGGAATCTTGCATGGCTTGACGGAAGTTGATTGGATCATTTTCCATCATACCATCATTTTCCTCATGTTCCTGAAGAAATACTATGTAGTCATCCGGAATAGCACTTCTCCTTTCTCTAGTGGATCGTCGCAAAGGCACTGGTTCCTCTTGCACAGGTTCTTGAGGATGTTGAGTTTGTTCATCAGGAACAACTAATTCATCTTGAATGGGAGTTTGAACAACGATGTCTTGTAGAGGTTCTGGACTTGCTTCATCAAAAGCAATTGTATGAATCGGTTCTGGAATTGAAACTGATTCTTCCTCAAAAACAAAGTCTCTAACCTTATTTCTCCCCCCAAACTTAATATCCTCAAAGAACGTGGCAGTTCCCGTCTCAAAAATTGTCTTTAATTTGGGATCATAAAACTTATAGCCCCTGGATCGTTCAGGATAACCAATAAAGTAGCTGCTCACTGTTCGGGGGTCCAATTTCTTTTCATTTGGCTTATAAGGCCTTGCCTCAGCTGGACAGCCCCATACATGAAAGTGATTTAGACTAGGCTTTCTGCTTGTCCAAAGTTCATAAGGTGTTTTGGCAGCTGCTTTAGTTGGCACTCTGTTCAGAATGTAAGCTGCAGTCTTTAATGCCTCTCCCCAGAGTGACTCTGGTAAAGTAGAATGACATATCATACTCCTTACCATATCCTTAAGAGTCCGGTTTCGTCTTTCAGCTACACCATTCATGCTAGGTGACCCTGGCATGGTGTATTGTGGGACGATCCCACATTCCTCTAGGTATTTGGCAAATGGTCCCGGACGTTGTTCACCTGAACCGTCATATCTACCGTAATATTCACCACCACGGTCAGATTTAACAATCTTAATTCTTTTATTGAGTTGGTTCTCAACTTCAGCCTTAAATGATTTGAACACATCCAAAGATTGGGACTTATCATGTATAAGAAATATGTACGCATATCTGGAATAATCGTCTATAAATGATATGAAGTATTGTTGACCATTCCAAGATGGTGTTGGAAATGGCCCACAAATGTCCGTATGTATCAATTCTAAGACATTTGTAGCTCTATATGCACCTAATTTCTTCTGTTTGGTCTGTTTGCCCTTAATGCACTCAACACAAACATTAAAGTCTGTAAAGTCAACGGAATCAAGGATCCCATCTAACACAAGTCGCTCAATTCTATTTCTAGAGATGTGACCTAGACGCTTGTGCCACAATATTCCTGAATTTGCATTGTCAATTTTACGCTTAGTACCACGTGATTCCACATTCAAGGTTTCATTATAAGAAGTAATAGTATCAAGCAAATATAGATTGTCATACACCATAAGAGTACCAGTTCCAACAACATTTGAATTAATAGATAAACTAAATTGATTGTTTCCAAATGAACAATTATAACCAAACTTGTCCAACCAAGAAACAGAAACCAAATTCCGTCTAAACGACGGTACAACAAAAGTATCCATTAAATCTAGATAATAACCAGTACTTAACAACAACCTAAAATGCCCTATTGCCTCTACTTCTACCGACTTGCCATCTCCCACATAAATGCGTCTCTCAGCATCATTTGGCCTTCGGTAACTCAGGCAACCCTGCATTGAAACACTGATGTTAGTAGTTGCACCAGAATCTAACCACCAAGTGTTTCTAGGTACTGAAGCTAAATTAACCTCAGAACAGACCAAAGTATGGAACATACCTTTCTTTGCACGCCATGCGTGGTACTTGGTACATTCCTTCTTGACATGTCCAGTCATGTCACAGAAGAAGCAATTGTTGTCGCCTTTATTTTGCTTCTTTTGTGCTGAACCCTTAGCAGCTTCATTCTTCCTCTTTTTTCCCTTTTCCTTAAAGGTGCTTGCCAGGTGAGCACTTTCTGTCCTTTCTTGCTTCATCCTCTCTTCCTCTTGCACACAATATGAAATGAGCTCGTTAAGAGACCATTTCTCCTTTTGACAGTTGTAACTAATCTTAAATTGACTGAATTGTGCAGAAAGAGAAATCAATACCAAATGCACGAGTAAGTCCTCCGACAACTCGAGCTTTAGAGCCTTAAGTTTGGAAGCAATATTAGACATTTCCATAATGTACTCCCTTATGTTTCCTTTGCCTTTATACTTCATTGAAATCAAGCTTTGAAGGAGTGTGCTTGTTTCTGCCTTATCGTTTTTGGCAAAACGTTTCTCAATTTCGGCAAGGAATTCTTTAGCGCTGGTTATCCCTTCGGATACCGCACCCCTAAAAGCCTCCGGAATGCCACGCTTAATGATCATTAGACTCATGCGATTGGAACGGTCCCACTTTTCATAATTTTTTCTCTCATCAGAGGTACTTGAGTCTATAGGAGAAGAGGGTTGCTCCATCCTTAGTGCAAGGTCTAGATCCATGCAGCCAAGAACAATCAAGATGTTCTCTTTCCAATCCTTAAAGTTGGTACCATTAAGGACTGGAACCGAATTCAGGTTAGCAGATACAGTAGCAATAGTAGCTGAAGAGATAACAAAATAAACAACATAAATTAAATTCACATCATAATAAAAATTCAATCATCAATATGTTCAAATAATGGTATAACCCATCTCAAGATACCTAGTGCACCATTAATATCAAGCCTTTGGGACAGTAATATTAATTGCTAGTAGTACTCTTGTTATAATGATCAAACATTGATAATAAAACATGTCAAACAATAAATCCATCTTTGGATTGATTTATTATTCACATGTAAAACCTTATAATTATCACATGTTTATCATCACATGTGTGTATGCAATCCGGCAAAGTATTAACCTTCCTTTGGGCCGATTAATACTCGCATGGATAAACACACTCACAAACATTTAACATTTTTTATGAACAATCTATAAAAGAGAGGTCACTTTGGCGACTTCTTGATTCAATTGGCTCATTTAAAATGCTAAATAATTGTATAAAATATACCAACTATAACCAAAATTTAAACACTGATGTATCATATCTATTTTTTTTTTTTTTTTTTTTTAAATGTCTGTAAGGGACACGGCCGTGAAATAAACCACGGCCTGCCCGTGATCCTTTCTATAATTGCAACAATTGAATGGCCATGGCCATTAACCATATCACGGCCCCTGAGAACGTAATCATTGTTTTGAAATGTTTCAAAACTTCAAAGTTGCCTTCATCCAACAAGGCAACAGTAGCGTCAAGTGATGCAAATTTAAATCCAAAAGATACGCAGGAACCAATGAGCACATTCCACCATTCAATCCCAATAGAAATTTGTTCATGTTCTGAATTTGGCAATAGACAACTTACACTGGAGGTGGAGAAAAAAAAAGTTTTTCATGCAATTCACAATTAGCATAATTCATGATAAAATAAATTCTGATCATGGAAGATCAATAAATCCCAAATTTGGAACCCTAATTTCAAAATTCCCAAAATCACACATGAATCAAGTATGGGTTGCTCTGATACCACTTGTTAGATTTAGATTATTTTTGCCTATTGACATGTTTCTAATTCCTTAAACATCATGTAGACAAAACCAATATCTATATGGAAGATGTTCTTCATCAAGCACAAATCCAAAACCGAATTCTATCTATAATCCCATACCAATTCAAGATGATTAATGAATGCGGAAGCGTACCTGGAGGATCCATGGAATTTTGATGGAAAGGATGATGTTCTTGATAGAGTAGTGATCTTCCAATTGTAGATTTTCCTTAGAGCCTTAGTTTCTCCTCTAATGGGATGAAGAGAATTGAAGTTGTTATCATTCTACAATTGGGGACCATAACCCCTTATTTATAAGAGTCATATACCTTTTCATGAAGAGTAATGTCCCTTTGGATTCATACCCTTTCATGAAGAATCATGACTATCAAACTTTTCTTATTTCTATTTCTACCCATCATAAAAAATAATAATAAGACCTTTGGTATCTGCACAATATTTTCCATGACAATTATGTCCTTAGCCACAAACCTTATCTGAAATAGATCACTTTAATTTTGGCTAATTAAAATAATGACCCTAACACATTTAAACATTACATTTGTGACCCAAAAAATTCTAACAGGATGATGACATTCAAAGGAAAATAGTCAAATCAATATTCAACCAAAATTTGAGCGTCATATTTTATAATTTAATCTAATTTTAATTTTAATATTAATATGCACGCAGACTTGTATCACTTTTATAATCTCTACTTTTCTTTAATTGATACTTAAAAAATATTGAGTTACAGCACTAAAATGCATATTTTTTTGTTGCTAAAATGCACATCGTTGCTTCCTCAAGTTATGTCAATTGTAAAAACCATGCAGTTCAACATCAAACTCATTAACTCGACTCTATGAACTTATCGAACTATCTAGAAGACATTTCCCTCGATAACTTTTACACTCAACTGCGAAAAATAATCTCTCGCGATAATGAATGACATTTAAGGGCTAATCTCTTTCAATCAGATTTTCTCCGAATATAAGAGTCAAAGATCGAATCTCCGACGACTTACTTAAGGGGTCCGAGCTTGTTACCACTCGGACCAACCACATGTTGGTACACTTTATGCTCTTTTTTGGGTTTCTCCAGAATACCCTTCGCTCGTAACTGCAGAGACTAATCCTTCAAGGTACCGGATGACATTTAAGGGCTGACCTCTCCCAACCAGGTTTTCTCCGTACGCAAGAGTCAGGGATTGAATCCCTGATCACTTGCTTAAGGGGTCCGAGCTCGTTACCACTCGGACCAACCTCATGTTATTAAGAGTGGAGATTCAAAATGGTCCTTGAAAAATTTGGAACTCACTTTTAGTTCCTGAAAATACTAAATTAATCATTTAGTCCCTCAAATTTACAAACGCGAGACACTTTAGTCCTTCAGTCCAGTTCAAACTTTCGTATACTTGCCTACGTGTCTCATTAACTATCTTACTTGACTCGTTAATGGTCCTGTGTGGCCTATGACGAATTTCCTTTGTGAAAAACGAACAAAAAAGTGAAAAAATACATAGTTTTTAAACCCAAAATACCTGAAAATTATGCACTTTTTCACTTTCATTAATTTTTCAAGGCGAAAATTCGTCGTAGGCCACACAAGACCACTAATGGACCAAATATGATGGTTAATGCGACATGTAGGCAAGTAAATGAACGTCGGTACTAAATCTATGGACTAATATGTTCAGTATTTGTAAATTTGAGGAATTAAATGATTAATTTTTTTTTAAAGGATTAAAAGTGAATCCTTAAATTTTTAGAGATCAATTTGGATCTTCACTCTATTATTAAGAGCGTGTTTGTTTTAGATTCTGGAAAGGCAAAATCACGTTGGGAGAAAGCTCCTCTCACATGGCTTCCAAAATAATTGTCGGGAAATATTATTTTTACTTTTGTATTGCAAATAATCTAAGGGTTTTTCTATCATGTGCAAACTTATAAATGTTAAGAAATCAATAATAGCAATCCTCTCTTAAAAAATGTTGCATTCAATATATTGAAAAGTTAAAAGTATGATTTTTCATAAATAAATTTTATATATTAATTTTTTAATATATGCAAATTTATACATAATAAAAAAATCCATAATCTAAATGAAATAGACAGTAATGAATCGCGTAATTTACCGCGATTAATAGGTGGATGGGTTAGACACAGCAGATTGGGCAGAAGGAGGAGGAGTCTACCAAACCCCGAAGGGTGGAGACTCTGAGTTGATTATTATTATTATTATTATTATTATTATTATATAAACGTAAATAAATAAGTAAAAACCTCATCTTCACGTTTTCATTATACCATCCTCTCTCTATCTCTCTCTCTCTAACGCACGGAAGAGAAAGAAGCCATGGCCTTGCAAGTGTGGGAGTCGGTTAAGGAAGCCATCGTGGCTTACACAGGCTTAGCTCCGGCCACCTTCTTCACGGTGCTGGCGCTTCTTTTCGCTGTTTACTACGTCGTTTCGGGTCTATTTGGGTCCTCCTCTGACCACCACCGCCACAGTGACAGTGACTTGGAGGAAGAGCAGATGCCGCCTCTTCGGCCGCCGGTTCAGCTGGGAGAGGTTACGGAGGAGCAGCTCAAAGCCTACGACGGCTCCGATCCTGAGAAGCCCTTGCTCATGGCCATCAAGGGTCAGATCTATGATGTCTCACAAAGCAGGTATTTTTATACCCTTTTCTGAACCTTTGCGGTGGCTTCTTTCTGGGTTCTGTGTTTCCTTTTCGGTGGTCAATGGTTGGTTTCGATTTTGGGTATTTTTCTGTTTTGTGTTGAAGAATCGATGTTCGTGTACAAGTTTGAATTTTTCCAGCTTGCTTTTGTTGAAGTTATTGTCTTTGGTAAACTTTATCTGTGTCTCGTCTTTTTTTAAAGTATTTCTAGTTGAACTTAGTAGGTTTTTGTGATTTTTCTACTGCCCTTTTGTGGAGAAGATGATTCAATTTGAAATTTTTGATTTTGAGTTTCTTTTATATATATATATATATATATATATGTAAAGGTTAGTTTTTTCCTTTGTTTTCTTCGTGTGGCTCCTTAATATAGTTCTTTCCCTGTGGCATATGATAAAAAAGAGGATATGTGCTTTTCAAATTGTGGAATCCGTGGTTTGAGTAGAAAATGGAAGGTGAGAATTGAAGGGTTGAATACAAGCGATGTCTCCGAAGTTATGCTGTGTTGAAATACATTATTATCAATTTTCGGCACTCCATTTTCCAATTTCCTATTTCCATCTTCTCAATCACACTCCTGACAATGCCAAGTCTACCCTTATCATCTACTTGGTTGAGGTGGAACTGGGAAGATGGAAATGGTTTTCAACTAGAGTTGTGGCTAAGGGTGAAAATGAGTTCATTTTATTTTTCATTTTCTCATACCAATGATTTTTATTTCAAGTATTTTACATTCTCGCATTCTGCAGTGCCCACTCAACCAAGTTGACCGCTAGTCAGAAGTACCATTTCCTTAGCTGAAAGTTTTGCTGTTTACCTTGCTTCACTCTTTTTTTTTTTTTTGTGTGTGTTCGGGTGCACTTTCCAACTATTTTAATTATGGTTTTGAATCTTTTGATGAATCTCAAAGTCGACAAAATATAATGTTTTGGGGTCATTTGTAAGTTAGTCCTATTGGAAAATTTTGGCTTGTCAAGCTGTGGACTTGGAGCATCGCATTTGTTACCCCAAATTAAGTTGTCCGATAAAATAGATTTTCATGCATTTTTTATGCATTATATTTATATAGCATATCAGTATCTGATCTTAAATATTGCATGGATATGACTGAAAAGAAAACAAAAGCATCTTACAAATCCCTGCTCATGATTTACTGTTTGTAGAAAGTCACATTTTATATTGGGTATCATCAGTTGCAACATAACTGCTTTTCACTTCCTATGAAACTAACACAATTTTAGACCCTCTAATATTTTAATTCCCTAATGAGTAGTGCATCATTTGTTCCTGTGGTGTTTCATTTAATTTTGATTACATAAGAAGTCTCCTTTTTTTTATTGACATACTTGGTCTGCTCTAGCTACCTTAGCTCAGCTAGAGTTATAACTTTGAAGTCTTCAGTATGATGACACTCGACACTATATGGAGCTTGAACCTTGGCCTCCTTCAAGAAAGAATATATTTTACATGCGAATACCAAAGAAACTAAAGGGATGCATGCTTGCTCTCTCTGTTATGAAGGAATGAATTATTTATATATTCCCTGATGTTTTTTTTTTGTTCTTGTTTATTTATGTTTAACTAACCACTTGTTATTTTTATCACCTGTAAATGTGTTTTTGCAGGATGTTTTATGGACCGGGTGGACCTTATGCTCTATTTGCCGGCAAGGATGCTAGCAGAGCTTTAGCAAAGATGTCTTTTGAAGAGAAAGATCTGACTGGGGACATTTCTGGTCTTGGCCCATTTGAGCTTGAGGCCTTACAGGACTGGGAATACAAGTTTATGAGCAAGTATGTAAAGGTTGGAACTATCCAAAAAACAGTTTCAGTAACTGAAGGAGAATCCACAGGCGAACCATCGGAAGCCAATCCCCGTGATGCTGGTGCTGCCAAGCCTACTGAAGATGGCGACACTGTTAAAAGTGATGAAACCCCTTCAAATGCTGGTACGGATAGAGAGTAATGGTTGGATTGTCTTTCACAAATACCCTTCCCTTGCAAATGTTTGGCTTTATAGTTGAGAAGACCTGAGCAAATGTCAGACAAGTTTTCATTGTTAGTCTAGGCCATCCCTTTTGCACTTGGGGCTTTGCTTGAATACAGACTGATAAATAATGAATTGTTAGTTATATCTTCCTTTTGTATTTCCCTAGTATGTATGTATATTACTGAACGGCAACAAACCAGTGACACTTGGGATCATATATTGGGCTGAGTAGTTCTGTAATCCTTGATGAACAATGCATTGCTCTACCGCAAGAATAAATGAAGGATCTGTTTTTTGAATAATCCGTGATTAAATATTGTCATCTTATCCCAAGTATTTGTTAAGGCAAGCAATTGATGTGATTTGTTAATTGAGAGTGGACAGTGTGATGTTACTTTGTTATTGCCTGTGATCATTCACTTGGATGCTCTCACTGCTAACCACCTGAAGTTTGTGGGGAGAATGAAATTTTCTTCCTTATTTTATTGAGAATATATAGGCAAAAAAATTCTCCCTTTTATTGTAGAATTTAGCTGTTAATTTAATTTTTAATTTTCACTATTAAATTTTATAATTTTGTTTATTCAATCGATTCATCTTTAAATGATTATTGTAAAATTCAATCAACCAGGATGAAAAGTGTTAAACTCAATCCCTTATCATGATGATACTCTATTCACTTTATATTATTTATTTTTGCGATTTGATACACTTGTCATGTCATTTTTCTTGTGCATTGTTTTGTCAAAAAGAATTTAACAAATTAATGTCTTAATTCTCCTAAAAGCTGGGTAAATGGTGATAAATGATGTTTATAGCAAACATATTCAAGTTCATTAACAAAATTGATTAATTATGCTTTTATTACTATGTTGTAGTTAGATTTGTTAAATTCAATTACTAATGCATGATTTGGGGAACTAGACATTTCAAACCCGATAACTTAAGTGACTTAATGTAACGTAATTAAGGAGTTAGGAAGAGAAAAGATTTGAGTAGATATCATGCGTTCAAATTATGAGAATGAGATATTAATGTAAAATAAAAAATAAAAACATTGATAAGTGATAACTAATGATGTTTTGGTAAGTGCCAAATTTTAATTTTGAATCAATCTGAATCCTTTCTGTCCCTTTCTCTAGAAAAATGTTTGTCATTGGATTAATCTAACGGTCAGGGAAGATAGATCTCTCGGGTCTCAGTCGTTTGATTAATCCTACAACTGACATTTGGTTAGAAAAAGGATGAAAAGAGATTGTGGATAGAGAAGTGGAATTTCTTAATTTTAGACTCTTGCCGAATCAATGAATTAGTGACAACCCAGATAATGTAAGCTTAATTACGGAACTCTTTTAATAGTGCAGATCCGTGTAATCCTGCTTAGGATCTATTTGATTGCGCAAACAATCTTGCACTCCTTGACACAAATCCCACTCCTAAAATGGTTTGGCTCCTCTAAAGTGGGCATGTCTCTAAAGTAAGGGAATTTTCATCATCAATTTGATAAAATGTATTGAGATCTCAACCCACTAAATAATCTATAAATAAATATACTATTACTTTCTTACTTTAAAGACAAATACGCTTTAGTGGAGCTAAATCCGCTAAAAAAATGGCAACAAAGAAATTTGCATGATATGTAGAGCTCTCGCTTTGAATAGACAATGCAAATCCATTACTCAAAACCTTAAGGCCTTAATAAAAAAATGCATTAACTGATATTACTTGATCCTAAGATCGAATGCTCTCGCTTTGAATAGATAATGCAAATCCATTACTCAAAACCTTAAGGCCTTAATAAAAAATGCATTAACTGGTATTACTTGATCCTAAGATCGAATCAAATTGTATTTACTCTGTCCCTGTTTTAGCCTATCCTCCTTATCATGCACATATAAGATGGGTCCTAGGCATTAGGAAAAAGAAGTATCTTAAGCAAAGAAAAAAAATAATGAAGGACAAGGAACTAGGAAGTAGCCAAACCAAAAATGAAAGAAAGGAACTAGGAACTAGGAAGTAGTCATTTCTAAAGTATACTCATTAGTAATTAATAAGTATTGCATTGTTTAAAGTTGGATATAATTTAAAATAAACATACATTAACATAGAAAGCTTTTTAAAATATTAGAAAAGATATGCATAACTAATCTGTTTAGCTAGTATATTAAAATTATGAATTAAAAGATAAAAATATTTAAAATTATTAAAATTATAAGAGATATGCATAATTAATTAAAAATATAATTTAAAATTAAAATTAATTCTGAATAAATTAAACCTCTAAAATATTGTTATATGAGAATGAAATTTGATCCCTTCATCAAGAGCAAAGTAATAAGTAAATAATATGGTGAAACAAAAAGAGAGGTGTATGGATCATGATCTAGTTTGGAAGGAATGAAAGGCTGAAATATTCAAAAGAAAAATGAGGTCCAGAGTGCAACCCAGGCTCAAATGAAATTGAAGGATCCCACAAACTTTGTCTCATTTTGGGTAAAGCAATTAAACAAGTTAAATTCTTTGATACTTAGACAATATTTTAGATAACTTTTACCTTGCTTCAATGGTCCAATCAGAATTAGCCAGTTCACTGTCAACCTTTTCCCAACTTCTCATTTTATTTTTATGCCATGACCATTTTTAACTTTTGGTTTATACTCTTGATCGGAGGGAATTTTTGCAAACTAAAAAATACTTATTTGCTTTTTTATTTTTAGATCCTTCTTATATTATCTTGCAAAATCAAAACCTAAAAAACCCATCCATCCTCACTTGCTTTAGGCCTAGGGATGGCAATGAGACGGGCGGGTGCCACGGGCTTTCATTTTCATACCCCTTTTATTAATTTTCATACCCCTTTATTTCTATAATTCCAAAACTACCCTTCCTCCCTACACCCTCACTCAACTCTCTCTCTCTCTCTCTCTCTCTCTCTCTCTCTACCCCATCATTCTCTACCCTCACTCAACTCTCTTTCTCCTCTCTACCCCACCATTCTCTACCCCACTCTCTTTCCCATATCCCTTTTAACTTCATTACCCCACTTAAATCCTTCACCCAGCTAACTCAGTGAAGAAAATAACATCTTAAACATCCATTACAATCTACTGAAGGTAACATTGTTTGTTGTAATTTTTTTTCTCTCGATCGCGTTTTCCCATATGACTATATATGGTAGTTTAAACAAAGAAAATACCTTATAGATATATACGGTAGTTTGTTTTAATAAATAGACTACCGTATAGTCAAATACGGTAGTTTGTTGAAAAGCTTAAGCTACCGTGTATATCCATACGGTAGTTTAAATAAACAAACGACCGTATATGATCATATGGTTGTGTAAAATATAAATAGGTAACCGTGTGTAATCATACGGTAGTTGATGTTCATAAATAAACAACCGTATACAACTATACGGTATCTTTGTTTAAATAAATAAACTTCCGTATGATTGTATACGGTTACTTATATGAAGCAACTACCGTATAGATCTACACGTAAGGTAATTTTTTTACACTACCGTATTTTTTTGTACGGTAATTGGTTTCGGTGCCCAGTAACCACATTTTCATACACCCGTTTTGTATGTATCACAGTTTTTACTATGGATGCTAATGATGAGTGGGCTATGATATATCACATGATGAGGACATGCCATACGTTGACCCAACGGATGATCTTGACATAGTTGACAATGAAAAAGAATTTGTGGATTATAGCAATGTCTTTTTGACTAAAAAGGTAAAGTAATCTCTAATTTGTAAGACAAATGTATGTTTTAGTACAAATTAGTGTAGTTAACGTTGTAATAAAAATTGCAGATCTTTTCTGATCGAGATGCTCTTGTGAATTGGGTTCGACATTTTGGATATTCACATGGATTTGTGCTCATCATTTTAAGGTCAGATTCAGGAGGTTTTCTAAAGAAAGAAAGAGACACCATCGGATGTGAGAAGAATGGGAAGTATAAATAGTACAAACCTGAATTAAAGAAACAAACTACAAGAACGAAAAAGTCTTCGTGCCATTTTAAACTATATGGGAGGCCTTTGCATGATGGTGGAGGGTGGACACTGAAGGTATTGTGTGGGTCACACAACCATGACAAGGCAGAAACTTTGATTGGTCACCCATTACCCGGAAAGCTTAAAGTTGATGAGTTGTCCTTAGTTGAAGACATGACAAAGAGTATGGTGAAGCCAAGACACATATTGTCAATATTGAACGATCATGACCAGAGCAATTACACTACCATTGGATAAATATATAATGTTCGGCAACGGTACAGGAAAAATAGAACAGGGCCAAGAACGGAAATCCAACATCTCATGAAATTATTGCAAGATCGTGGATATGTGTATTGGCATAGGAGGGATGAGAGCACTGATATTGTCCGTGACATTTTCTGGGCACACCCAAATGCCCTTATTTTGTTGCATGCCTTCAGTATTGTCCTAATTATTGATAGTACATACAAGACCAATAAGTATCGTCTTCCTTTACTTGAGATTGTAGGTCAGACGTCAACGGAGAAGACTTTTACTATGGGTTTTTGTTATATGGAGGCCGAAGAAAAGGACAATTTCATATGGGCTTTAGAACGGTTGAAAGGGTTGCTTCGAAATGAGGATGCCTTGCCAAAAGTCATAATTACTGATAAGGACGCCGCCTTGGTGAATGCAGTTGAGACCATTTTTCCTACTTCAAGTCATTTATTATGTCATTTTCATATCAGCAAGAATGTGAAGGCCAACTGCAAGGTGTATGCTAATGACCCGGAGGATATCCCTACCATTATGGCTGCATGGGAGGCTATACTTTATTGTGCTAATGAGGATGATTATGATTGTTGTGTCAATAATTTCCAACGTGTTTGTGTTGAGTGTCCTCTTTTCTTCGATTATGTATATAAGACATGGTTGGAGCATAACAAAAAGAAGTTTGTCTCGGCATGGACGGATAAGGTTATGCATCTTGGGAATACAACTTCGAATAGGTAACATATATCTTGGTTAGCTATCATTGTGTCCTGGTTAACATATATTGTGCATTTATGTATGCTATGTTCACAAGGTTGAGGGCGCACAAGCACAATTGAAGAATTTGTTGGCGAACAGCATGGGGGATCTGTGTACTTGTATGACTAGCATGAACAACTTGATGATCTTGCAACACACTGAAATAAAAGCCTCGTTCGAGAGAAGCATTCAGGTAGTGGAGCATAGGTTCAACAGGCCTTTGTATAAACAGTTGAACTGCTGTGTTGCTAGGAGCGCACTGGGGCATATTTTTGAAGAGGTGAAACGAGTTGACTTTGTCAAAGGTGATGCTAGTCGTTGTGGGTGCAAAATTAGAAAGACACATGGATTACCTTGTGCCTGCGAGATTTATAAGTATCTGAAGCTGAACGTGCCTATTCCATTGGGGTCGATTCATATACATTGGCAGAGGCTATCCTTTTCTTCCCCGGATGTAGGCACTAGCTTGTCTCAAGAGTTTGATCCAGAGCAGTTGTTTGAAGCATTCAGACAGCAATTAGAGAAACTTGACATTGATGGAAAGAGGGGTTTTATAGGTAAATTGTGTGACCTAGTTTGGCCACAAACTACATCAATGTTGCCACCCAAAGAGAAGGTGAAGACAAAGGGTCGTCGTTCTTTAAAAATGGAAAGATCAACTACTCTTGGCCCTTCATACTTTGAGTACATTGATTCCCTTTATGATAGTGCAACTAATCGTCTGGTGTCACAGGCTTCTGTGCAACGAGTGAACCGTCCGGTGTCACAGGCTTCTGTGCAGGGAGTGAACCGTCCGGTGTCATAAGCTTATGTGCAAGGAGTGAAGCAGATATCATTTATGTCTCAATTTCCTCTTTTGCTACAAGGTTATATTGAGGCTGTACATAATGTGGAGGGAGATGGGAATTGTGGCTATAGATCAGTTGCTCTTTTTCAGTACGGATGTCAGGATCATTGGATGATAGTCCGTCAAGAATTGATTGGTGAGCTCTCACAAGTTAAAGACCTTTACAAGCGTATCATGGGGGATACTGGATTTAACCGCGCACTTGATTCACTCTATGTGGGAGTGATGACAACTGTACCCCTTGAAAAGTGGATGACTCTACCTGATATGGGACATGTGATTGCTACAAGATATAATGTGGCACTTTTAGCACTTGATCGGGTGTTAGGTATGTGTACGACCTTTTTGCCATTAAGAAGATCACCTCTATTGAATCCATCCATTTGTGTACTTGGATTAGTGCATTCAAATCACTAGGTGTAGGCATATTTATTTCAGTTACGTAATTTTCATAATTCTATATTTATTTGAACAACGCATTGATAATTTGTTTACTTGTAGGTAATTTTGAAAGAGAGGTCACCACTACCTCAAGTTCACCCACAATAGCGCTATCATCGTTATTCACATGCTGAGGCACGGGGGGCTCGATTTGTTGATCGCATTGCTTTATTTCAGCGTCTATTGCCAGACACAACAACACAATATCATATTCTTGAGTGATTTTGTAAAGCTAGTCTTGTAAATGATGACAATTATTGTATATAATGTTGTGTTCAATGTAAATGTAAATATTCATTGATATATATATATATATATATATATATATATATATATATATATATATATATATATATATATATTTACATGCCCAAATGAAGAGTATAATATACAAATAATGCTTAAAAAATTAAACTTTGAACAATCACCCGTCCGAAGCTGTAAAAGATCACCTGTCTGAAGCTTTAATTTAATTGATCACCCGTCTGAAGCTGTAAAAGATCATCTGTCTGAAGCTTTAATTTAATTGATATCCCGTCTGAAGAAGCTTTAAAAGATCACCCGTCTGAAGAAGCTTCAGCAGGGTGAACATTTAAAGGTTGTTCAGACGGGTGAACATTTAAAAGGTTCTTCAGACGGGTGAACATTTAAAATATGACCCGTCTGAAGAACCTTTTAAATGATAACCCGTCTGAAGCTGTAAAAGATCACCTGTCTGAAGAAGCTTTTAATTTAATTGATCACCCATCTGAAAGCTGTAAAAGATCAACTGTCTGAAGCTTTAATTTAATTGATCACCTGTCTGAAGAAGCTTTAAAAGATCACCGTCTGAAGAAGCTTCAGAAGGGTGAACATTTAAAGGTTGTTTAGACGGGTGAACATTTAAAAGGTTCTTCAGACGGGTGAACATTTAAAATATGACCCGTCTGAAGAACCTTTTAAATGATCACCCGTCTGAAGCTGTAAAAGATCACCTGTCTGAAGAAGCTTTAGAAGATCACCCATCTGAAGAAGATTTAGAAGGGTGAACATTTAAAGGTTCTTCAGACGGGTGAACATTTAAAAGGTTTTTCAAACCGGTGAACATTTAAAATATGACCCGTCTGAAGAACCTTTTAAATGATCACCCGTCTGAAGCTGTAAAAGATCACCTGTCTGAAGCTTTAATTTAATTGATCACCCGTCTGAAGAAGCTTTAAAAGATCACCCGTCTGAAGAAGCTTCAGAAGGGTGAACATTTAAAGATTCTTTAGACGGGTGAACATTTAAAAGGTTCTTCAGACAGGTGATCATTTAAAATATGATCCGTCTGAAGAACCTTTTAAATGATCTTTTAAAGCTTCTTCAGACGGGTGAACATTTAAATGGTTCTTCAGACGGGTGATCAATTAAATTAAAAGCTTCTTCAGACGGGTGATCTAGCTTCAGACAGGTGATCATTTAAAAGGTTCTTCAGACGGGTCATATTTTAAATGTTCACCCGTTTGAAGAACCTTTTAAATGTTCACCCGTCTGAAGAACCTTTAAATGTTCACCCTTCTGAATATTCTTCAAATGGGTGATCTTTTAAAGCTTCTTCAGACGGGTGATCAATTAAATTAAAGCTTCAGACAATTGATCTTTTACAGCTTCAGATGGGTGATCAATTAAATTAAAAGCTTCTTCAGACAGGTGATCTTTTACAGCTGAAGACAGGTGATCATTTAAAAGGTTCTTCAGACGGGTCATATTTTAAATGTTCACCCGTCTGAAGAACCTTTTAAATGTTCACCTATCTGAACAACCTTTAAATGTTCACCCATCTGAAGAACCTTTAAATGTTCACCCTTCTGAAGCTTCTTCAGACGGGTTATCAATTAAATTAAAACTTCAGACAGTTGATCTTTTACAGCTTCAGACGGGTGATCAATTAAATTAAAGCTTCAGACAGTTGATCTTTTACAGCTTCAGACGGGTGATCAATTAAATTAAAGCTTCAGACAGTTGATCTTTTACAGCTTCAGACGGGTGATCAATTAAATGCTTCAGACGGGTGATCATTTAAAAGGTTCTTCAGACGGGTCATATTTTAAATGTTCACCCGTCTGAACAACCTTTAAATGTTCACCCTTCTGAAGCTTCTTCAGACGGGTGATCTTTTAAAACTTCTTCATTTGGGCATGTAAATATATATATTCAGATTTGTAACCGTAAATATTCAGATATATATAATCAAAGTAAACTGGTTAATCAAAGTCATTTACATTAATTAAATAACTACATACAATCAACTACGACTACCCCTAGTGAATCCGCCCCTCCTACTGGACCCACCCCTCCCTCTAACTGCCGCCATCCTCGAATGCGAAGGAACGTCATCCATAATAGGAGTAGCAGCCAAGTCCAGTACAACCCTCAATGAATCCATGTTAGAATGATTGTCCTCCACCATGGGTCGTACGAGCTGAGTGATCGTATGCATTCTTTCCCGGTACCGCTGCAAAATACAATGTTATATTCTATCAGTAAATGAATCCGAATATAATATAATTATAAATGATTGTTTAAACTAAATAACTTACGTCCCGGACTTCCTGCTGAGACTGTTGATGGTCAATCTGATGGTCCCTTCGCGCAGATGTAGGCATAAGATAAGGGTGGGAAACTCTGTGGAACCATTCTAGGTAGCCACTAGCACTCTCGCCTCTTGACACAAAGGGTTGTCCTCTAGTGTCGTCATCAACGACATGCAGATGCCACTCCTGGAAAATTTGGTCAATCTCATCTGGACTAATGGTGCCGCCAGTAACCTCAAGAGGAGATCGGGGAAGGCCTTGCACATATCCGAACTGTCTAAGCACTCTCTCGGGCAGATACGGCCGCATAGCCTAACCACCTCTAAGATATCCAGAAAAGAAAGCTACATCCACAAACGGACGATGCGCTCTATGCTCTGTGTATGGTGTCCACTCGATCAGATCGACCGTTACTTTATCCAGGAATGTGCGAAACTGAATCTCTGATCCAGACCTGGATTTATATGAAGCCCACCTCCACACTCGTGGCGTCTGCTCCATGTAATCAGTGAGTGGTATGGCAGCGCCAATCATCGAAAAATGTTCCAAGATCCATGCCTAAAATACAAACAAACAATGGTTATATAAACAATATTATGTTGATGCTTTGTTCAATATTAACAAACATACCCACTAAAACGTTCATTTTACCTGCATCAACGTCATATAACCTACAAGCTGGCGTGTCTTCATTTTGCTGGCGTCCCCCAACTGATCATACAGATATGCAAGGGCAGATGCACCCCATGCATAATGATGGACGCGGTGCAGATCACGAAACAGCTCCAGGTAATGGACTCCCACATAAGTCGTACTCTTGTCAGCAAACAGAGTCGACCCAACTAAATATAGCTGATATACCTTGGCAGCATGCTCCGGTCGATTATTACTGACGAAGCTGACATACCATTCTCGCATGGTTAAGAAGCGGATATTTGCCCCCCGGGTTGCCTCTATCTCAGCATGGGCATCGGCATAATCCACTCCTAACAGCTCAATGAGAAGGGCGATAACACCATTCTTCGTAAGCCCGGTAACTGAGATAAGGTCACTAGTCACAGGGATGTGCAAAATGGATGACACATCATCCAACGTGATGGTCATCTCGCCGCAGGGCAGGTGAAAGCTACTAGTGTCACAATACCACCGCTCAGCAAATGAAGACAGTAATCTCCTGTCGACTGTCTCATATGTGCAGCCTATAAGCGGGGTCAGTAAAGAACGGGTGACATGGTCCTTCACAGCCTGTGGCAAACCACCCAACCAAGGCAGCTTGAAGACATAGTTGCTCACCCTCAAGGGATCCCGCTCCTGCAACGTACAAATTTACTTAAATGAGATTTTAAAAATATCAAGTTAAAACGAATACAACAATTGAAACTATAAATATTCTTCACTACGTACCTCACCACGTCATATGCATCGCAGTACATGGTCATGATATGATCTCAGTAAGGACAAATCCTCAGGACCCCCATCATATGGTCCACACTCTGCAGGGGCATCTGCAGATGCATCTACCGGCTCTACAGCAGAAGATGAACCCGCACCATCTGCATGTTCTACTGCACGCCTTTTCCTGTCAGACGCCGTGGGTACCCTGCGCCTCTCGGGGGCCTGCACATCATCATCAACCTGCTCAGGCTGACTGCCCACATAACTAGGATTTTTTGTTCTTCCCATTTCTACAAAACCAAGGCATTAATTATTAGGTATTTAAAACTTCAAACTTTAAAAACCAAAAGCTGTCATTAAAAAAATTACCTCCCGTATGATGCCATACGATAGTATTTATCACTAGCCAATACACTACCGTGTGGAATCATACGGTAGGTTGATTTTTTAGCCAACCGTATGAACCCATACGGTACTGTATCAAATAATTGGTATAGACTAACGCATGGAATCATATGTTTGCATAAAAATTTTGCTCAACCGTATGATTCCATACGGTACGTATATTTTGGAAGAAAAATATAATACCGTATGGAATCATACGGTTGTATATCAAATTTATTCACACGTATGATTCCATACGGTAGGGTATATCATTCTTTGGTATACTACCGTATGGTATCATACGGTTGGCTAAAAAATCAACCTACCGTATGATTCCATATGGTACTGTATTTGGCTTCCATACACACTACCATATGCTACCACACAGGAGTGTACTCATTTACACCCCCATGTGGTTTCATACGGGAGAAATCGCGAACCAGAAAAAAAATTACGAGGGAGAGTGATGTAACCTTGCTATATGTAGTGGCACAGTGAAGCAACAGTTAACCAACGTTGAAGCAGGATTTACAGTGAAGCAGCAGTGAAGGAGAGGGAGAGAGATGCGAGAGAAAAGAAAGATGCGAGAGAAGAGAAAGAGGCGAGGGAGAGAGAAGCAAGAGAAGAGTGAAGAGAAGCGAGAGAAGACCGAAAGTGATGGATAGAGGGGGGATTGAGGGATGGAGGGTGAATTGGTGATTTTGATGGGTTAAAAGGGGTATGAAAATTAAAGCCCGGGTGCCACCATCCCTATTTAGGCCTTAGGCCGGGCTTTTAGAGGGCCTCATGACTCATCCCGTTCTTCTTCCGCAGGCTCTCTACCTTCTTCATATTTTGCCTGCCGAAATACTTCAAGCCACTTTTACAAACCACCATTAACCATCACCACATACACATCAACCCCAAGCTTAACCAAAAACCCCTTTCTTCTTCTTACCCGCAAATACCTACAGAGTCTTCAACCATCAATAAACTCACCCACGCACAGAGACAGAGAATCTATAAAACCCCACTCATTCCAAACCCAACATCCCTTTCATCTTTATTCACCTCCAGCAAATCACCATCAACCTCCATCCATTTTATCCCTTCAATCACAACCCCAACAAAAATCCAGAAACCTTTCACCATCTTCAGAACCAACACGCCACTCCAGCCATTGCTTTGTTCCTCCACCGCGAGCAGCGTCACTTTCCGCCGCGCTGAACCAGTTACGAACGCGAAGTCCAGGACCTCACCTCCGCGGAACACGTTGCGCGGCTCCCTGTGCGTGTAGCTATTCAGCTCTCTGCACTTTTGTTTTGGTAAAAGAGTTGCTCATTGTTTTAGCTTACTGTTATATTAGGAGTAAATCACTGATTTGATACTAAAATCGTAAAAGTTCTATCAATTTGATATTTTCAAATTTCAAAAATATTTTTGAAATTATCAAATGTTAGGTCTTTCTCTCCGTGATTAAGTTTTGATAGGAACTAAATTGATACAAAATTAATATAAGGATCAAATTGATATAATCTCCATCTTATAATTTTAGAGATCAAATTAACATAAAATTAACATAGGGATCAAATGATAGGCTTTTACGATTTGAAAGAGAGATTTTCCCTTTTTTTTAGCCCATATGGGCTGAATTTTAACGTTTGGGTTTGGGTTTAGGTGATAGGTACGATTAGAAACAATATGGGCCTCAACTTTAGATTGGTAGAAATGTTCAGAAAAAATAAAAAATAATTATAATAATGAGAATGAAAATAAGAAAAAATAGGAAAATTTATAAATAAAAAAGGGGAGGGCTCATGAGATTTTTGTTGGATAGTCAGATAGTAGATTTAGTTTTGGTTCATACTTTTATTGTTAAAAAAACATCATGACAAAGAAATGATAAAAACTCCTCAGGATCGTGTCTGAGTTTATTTGTTTGGTGTATCAAAATTAGCCCGCCTTATGATGTATGTTTGTGATGTTTATTTTCTCCCCACACGCGTCTTAAAATAAAGTGTTACTTTAGTTTTGATTTAACCAAATTTCCCGTAAAACCAAATCATTTTATTCGCCTCACGACTATCAACACTGATTATTCTACAGCTTTATGCTTTCTTCGGTGTTGGTGATTGATATAGGAATTTATTATATAACTCAATGTTATCTTGAATCTCGGTCGAGAGCGGATCTGTTTTCGTCAAAATTCTCTTAACGTTTTTTTACAATAATAAAAATCAATATGTTGATTTCATTTTGTACAACTTTATGCTTTCTTCAATGTTCATGTTTTCAATAAGGATTTATTGTATAATTTAATGTTATGTTGAATTCCGGATAAAAGTGGATTTGTTTTCAAAAAAATCTTTCAAAAATAAAAAAAATAACCAACCATTCAAGCATTTTTAGAATTACGTGGCTTTGAATTTTTCATGACATTCAAGGATACGTAGGAGCAGAATCCAAATTCTATCCGGTCAAAATTAAGCTTCCTTTAATTATATTAACATAATTGATTTTATTAATTAAGATTAATAAAAAATATTACTTATGAAATTAAAATATAAATTATAGATTTAATTAATTAAAAAAATACAATAATGACAAGTACACAAAAATTAATTTCCTAAATGGTATCCAGTCTCACATTGTGGAGGTAGTCGGTTACGATGTGGATCGCATCGATCTGGTTGTTTCTCATCTGCTGCAGCGGGTTGCTCTAGTTGCTGCACAGCCTCGTTGCGATTAAGATTTACGGAAGACATTGAAGAATAAGGGTCGGCTTGGAAGGGGAATGATGGAACGTCAAACGAGTACATACTTTGCATATATGCGGCTGCCGACTGTGGCATTCGGACGTCTGTGACAATCTATGGGGTCGTCCGCAATCTACCCACATTGATACGGAGATGAATCTGAGGGAGGGAGAGTCGCCGTAAGAGATGTGATCTGTGTCGGAATGAGGGTCATACCAGGAATAAGTGTCCCAATCGTGTCAAACCTTCTACGCAACAATAGAAAATTTGTATCGTTGTATCGTTTCTATTTTTATTCAATGTTAAATATTTTCAATAAGTATATTATTTATTATTATTGTATTATTACAATTAATTAAATTAATAAGTTAAATAACTAATTAATAATTTATTTATTTAATTAGTATTATTAATTATCATAATTAATTAATTAAATTAATACAAATTAATTAAATAAATAAATAAATTAAAACATTTAACACATTTAAAAATAAAAAAAAATAAAAAAAATAATAAATCACGTTGAGAAGTCGTGGTTAGCAAACCAGACTTCCCAACGTGTTTAAAAAAAATAAATAAGCAAACCATGTTGAGAAGTCGTGAATAGAGGAGTAGACTTCTCAATGGGAGTTAAAAGGATGGTATTTTGGTATTTAATTTCAAAAGAGTGCTATTTTGGTAAATAAAGAAAACATTTTCATTAAACTCAATCAAACAAATTTTCAAATCCATTTTTTATTTTCACTGAAAATGAAAATAAAAAATAATAGGAAATGACCAAACTAAACATGCTCTTACAACTTCAATTCATAAACCAACACAGTTCAATCTTTTTATCTCCATTGATTTAAATCAAGGAATGACTACATCAACAATCAAATTCTTTCCATCAGAGAGAATCTAAAAACTGATTCATTGCAATTATTTGAAAACCAAAACTATATCATGTAGTTAATTTCGATCCTCCATATACTGTTGTATAGTCATGATTTGCTGAAAAATATACACTCCTTTCATTAAATGTGCTTTTATTACACACTCATGCTTTTTTTTGTTGTTGTTAATTATGCTAAAATGAAACAATATTAAATTACACACTCATGCTTTTTTTGTTGTGATATTAAATTATTAATCAGTTTCTGTCATAGTTACATTTTGTATTAAAATTTAGAGTGACGTGACTGACACACTTTTTTATTAATTTTTTTTATGAATCATTATAATTAGGATTTTTTAACTTTTCAATAACATTCTGCAATATTCCCATAAATAAATTTGGATCATTTGGACCAATAAGACTAATAATTGATTGAGTGCTTAGAATATAGAATTATTCACAACTTGGACCCCGCGTAATATTACGTTATCATGTTTATTTTTTTGAAAAGTATAATAATTTACCTCTTCATTTCTAATGAGCAATAGAAATGTAGGGATATGAACTCGGCAACTAGAGTCTCATTATCATTTGTCGTTGTGGGATAAAGTTCACGTTAAACCTATCAAAGAGTGTTATAAAGATCCCGTTGACAATGATTGCTCTGAAATTTGCGGTGCGTGAATACTTCAATGACGGTGAGTCGGTGAGTCAATATCCAAAGATATCCGGGTTTGAAGTTTCTTCAACTTTTTGACTTCCATATTTCAATCCACATTGAAGGGTAGACGAAATTTGGATACTAAAAAAAATACGGTTTTATACTCTGTATTTTTGTACTTTTATTAGAAATAGCCCTTGCAACTGCTCCCAGCTAAGAACCGCAATTCAATTTTAAGGTACACCTTATTTTTTCCACCACTTTCTTTCTCCATCTGTTTGTTTCTCGAGAAATTGGAAGAAAAATGGAACTTCAAATTTTCCTTTTTCATTTTAGATGGTAGCTCAGGTATAATCCTTTGCTTTTAAATTGATTGTCAATTTTCTCAAACCACCTTCCAAGTTCTAAGGTTTTATCGCCACGGATCTCCTTTTCCTTTGCAAGATCTTGTTAAGAGGAGTCAATCAACAATCAAATTTGTTAATTAGAATCAGGTTTTTTGCTTATCGTTCTGTGTTCTGTATTCTGTAAATGGAAATGACATTGTTTGATATGCTTGAACGGTTTTCGGTTTTTTTATTCTTCGCCCATCGATTTTATATTCTGATGTTCGATTCAGATATTTGGCATTTCTATCAGTATAATAATGATGATTTTTTTTTATTCGTGGTTTAATATCCCCTTTTTAATTTCGGTGAGATCTGTTAGTTTGATAGATTTCCAACCCTATTCGGAAGAATTTGCTAGAGATCTAAGTTTTGGGTTTTCATTTTGTAGTTGCAAAATATTATAAATTGATGGTAATGTGGAGTTTCAGGTTCATATGGATTAGGACCACGAGCATACTAGAGTTTTATGCTCATACAGAAGTTTTGAATTGTCAAAAGGTGCATCTTCTTTTAATTATTATGGCTGCTATAGTAAAACCTTATTTAGGGAGAGTTCCTTGGGTGAGCAACTTGTTTGGGATAAGATAAGACGTTAGGCTTCTTCGTGTAAACCTCATGGTCTTCTTTTAGAGTGATTTCCTTTACTGATATGTTAAGGGACTGGGTAGATTTGCTTCATTGATGTTTTTTTTTTTTTTTGTTTTTTAGGAGGATCTGTTATCCTCCTATTCTCCTTGTATTATTCATCTTCATCTTATCTTAATAAAACTCTTCTTTTATAAAAAAAAATAAAACCTTATTAATCATTGGAAGTTGTAGTTCAAGCAATGGACGCATTTTTACTTGCCCTAACATGAAGCAATTTCTAATTTTCTTTTATATTTTTTTAATATTAACTGGCTGTGCATTATTCTTTAACCTTTTTTCTTATTTATGATGTAATTGATCAACTTTGTAGGTTTGTCTTGATATACATTTTCATTGCCGCTCTCTATTTAAGTAATTTTCTAAAGACTTAATTTTTGATAGAACACAATGGCATCATTTGAGTAATTAGTTGATCCCACTTGGTGGGAAAAGGCTTTTACTGTTGCTGTTGTTGTTGTTAGATTTCCGTTTGTTTTCCCTTATATGCTTCATCAAATTCTCAGTTCACGTATATATTGCTAGTTGCTTTGCCATTCTTTAACTTACCTGGGATGCTATTTCTTTATTCCTTCAGCATGCTCTTTTCTTTTTCTTTCATAATTTATGTTTTTGAAGATACTTCTTACCACATAAACTTGTTATGTTTTTCCCAGTTGATCAAGCCATTTGGGGATAGCTTTGCGTACTTTTGGTGTTTGAAGAGCCCATCCATATACCAAAATGACGTAATATAAGCAATCTACTTTTTATTAGTTTGCTTAATTTGGGAAAAGAAAAATATTTAATTTGACTTAAAGTTGTATGCTTCAGACTATTGTATATTGTGTATCATAAGATAAACTGAGAAATGTTATCACATTGCAGGGGACGTGTAAGATGGGATGAGGCCAATATTGGAGAAATTGAGGCAAACAAACCAGTGAGGCAGAAAATTACCGAGCCTAAGACACCATATCATCATATGATTGATGACGATGGTATGTAAAGACAAAAGTTAAACTGCATCTTTGCTTGTAATTTTTTTTCTAGCCCATGTCTGAATAAGTATGTGTCTGCGGATATGACTATCTATGTCTAGGAATAATAGCGTGCTTTTATATTAGCAGGGAAAGAAGAGATATTTTGTTACTTTTAAGTTTTAACTATAATATTGTATTTGTTCTTCTTGAAATGGGTATGAAATTCTAAAAATACAGTATGTTTTCCACATGGTTTGGTTTCTAAATGTATAAAACTAAGGACAAGACTTAGGTACAATTCCATAGGTACATTAGGTGTTGTTTTTCAGTGAGAATAAGACATGTATAAAGGTTCATCAATGAAAAGATAACATGTGTAACAGCTATTACACATGTCATATTATCATTGGAAAATAACGCCTAATGTACCTATGGAATTGTATGTAAGTTTTGTCCTAAAACTAACTACATTAATCTAACTCTTTTTAAATGTAGTTTGATGTTATCCTTGTTTGTAGTTTAATTCTCAGCCCTGCCTTTTAGCTCTAGACTAAAAAGTCACTTTAAGTGCAGCTGCTTATCATATGAATAACCTAAACTTTTAGGTTCTCCATCCCCTGTACGAGGAGGTTTTCATGCATGTATTGATGATGAAAATTGCCCAACAAATGATGAAGCAGTATGGACTGCATTTGATGTTTCGGTCTCTTGTAGCAGAAAAGGCACTAGGAAATCTGACGGCTGGACATCATCTGAGGAAGAGGCAGAAGAAATGGAACAAGATTATGAAGGTAATATTAGATCATTTTTATTGCAACCATTACTGGTTATATCTGCTTGTGCTAATTCATGAGAATTATTATTTTGATGATCAAATTCTGAACGAAAATAATTCAAATCTTTTGATAATTTAGCGTATTACTTTAATTGGTATACATGGAAGGATCGGGTCGAGAATTCAATTTTTTTAATTTTTATATGATATTTAATCTGAGGATCCAGTGTAAAAGAATAATGGAATCAATGGTGGCAATAGACGTGGTGAAAATAAACGGATGTGGTTGACTTGGCACAGGTCTTGAGCTTGTGTTTAGTATCAGAAACAAGGATGGCAAGTTGCTAGTTGCTGCCATCCAATTTCAAAATCTTGTTAAACCAAGAATTATATGTATCTGGGTATCATAGTTATCAGCAATGAATTAATTTAAGTTTGCCGCGTACGACAACTAAAGATATGCTTTTATAGTACAGTGAGTTTAGTAAACATTACTACATGCATGTTTATGGGGTATATCATGAATACATGATAAGTCTGGTCTGGAGTAAATTTTTTGTATTGATAAATTATTATTTATTCTTTATAACCTGAATTTTTTTCCTGGGTTGGGACTGAAACAGATAGGAGTTTGAGTTTTAAAGAGCACAGAAGGGTCCACTATGATGAATTCCGTAAGGTCAAAGAGCTGCGAGGGAATGTTTCTCTTCTAGAGGATGAAAGTGACGAGGATAATAATATTGGGCCTACTAAGGGGGAGGAGAAAATCTGACTAATCTTCTCCAGTGATACTACGTGAAGGAGATTGACATGGAGGGGAGGGGGAGAAGACTTCCACTCCATTCCTCCACCTAATGTTTCTTACACAGTGATCTACAAATAAAACTCACATTGTGTTTCATAAGTCTTTTAATTTTGTGGGCAAAGGAATAACAGAGCGATTCACTGTATTCCTTGTGTTATTTGTGTCTAAATTCTTTTTCTTTATCCACCCACTATGTTAATTTAAATTTGCATGATTTTGATCCATATAGGCTAGTCTTGTAATCTGCCAACTGAGGGGTTAACTTTTGCAAGCAATGAAACAATCTGGCTATTGAGGGACTTGTTCGTTGATTAACGAACCAACTCTTGGGGTAGTACCGTAGTAATAAAGGTTGGATGTTTGAATGAAATTAGGTGCTTTATCTGGTATTCCTAATAATTTTATGATAAAAATTATTCTGCATAATTAAATTGTATTATTTTAATTAAATGTATTATGTTAATGAGTTAAGTTAAATGATTATCATTATTTGATTGGCTCACCTAAACAAGTTAAGTTATACTTGAGGTAGAAGATAATTCTCTTGTGTTGCTTGCTGCTGACGTTGCAATTTTTTTCGTTTTTTGGTGTAGGGATAACCAGGCCGAATTACCAGTGTTTATATTTTTTTATATATTTTTAAAGTGCATGTATAAATATGTAGGATGTCTAAAATTTAATCTTCAAATAATAAGACTTTATTATCTATGTATCTGCAATTTCCATAATTTTTTTGTAAATATCAAATTATCCATGCATATATGTACCTTATTAGCAATTCTATTTCTAGATCTGTAACATGAATGAAATTTTTTTAAAAATATCAACGGTAGAAGAAAACAATCTAAAAATTTTGTGGCCCTCATATTTGGATAGAATGGAATCCTTTTCTGTAGCGAATAAAGAACGACATAGAACAGCCGAAAGTAGAGAGTGAACGGTGATGGCTTCTAATCCAAAAGAAGTAGGTTCAATGGCCACACAAATCTGCACCCAAATAGCCTCCATACTCTCAAAGCCCACCCACCCATATCCGCCCCCACTCGACCTTTTGGTCACCGAACTCACCACTGTAGCCTCCCAAAACGGCCGCGTTTTCCTCTATGGCGTGGGCCGAGAGGGCCTCATGCTCAAGGCCCTCTGCATGCGCCTGGCCCACCTGGGCCTCTCGGCTCACTTCGTCTTCGACATGACCACGCCCCCCATCGCCGCCGGCGACCTCCTACTCGCCTCCGCCGGCCCCGGCGGCTTCTCCACCGTCGACGCTATATGCGCGGTGGCGCGCTCTCACGGCGGAAGAGTGCTGATCCTCACGGCCCAGCCCGAGACGGGGTCGTGCGTGAAGCACGCTAGCGCGGTGGCTTACGTGGCGGCGCAGACCATGGCGAATGATGCGGACGCAGGCGAAGTGAAATCTCGGCCGTTGCTTCCGATGGGGAGTGTCTATGAAGGGGCACTGTTTGTTCTCTTTGAGATGGTTGTTTACAAGTTGGGTGAGGCATTGGGCGAGAGCCCTGAAGCCGTTCGATCTCGCCACACTAATCTTGAATGAAATGATTTCAGCCGTTCGATCTCCTGTTTTGGTCATGCCTTTGTGTCATATACTTATAATAATGTAATCACCATGTGTTATTGTTCTGGGAAAATTATGCTATCTCACACATCTTTGTATTTTGCAAATTTGAACAGAGGTATAAATGTGTCTAAACTTGTGTAAAATTCATGTGCAGTTATGTATGCCTGTACTAAGTGTTCGGTCATTATTGTTCCCTCGTAGAAAAATTATGCTATCTTCACACATTTATGTTTTATGGCAGTTTATAGTGTGACTAGACTTTGACAAGTCGCTCAGCGTTAGAGAATATGAGAAGTCCTTATTTGGCAAAAAAAATTACTTTTCACCCTTTCTCCTTCCCTCTCACTCAACCTCTCTCCTCTGCCACCTCTCAATTCTGCCACCCCCACCTCCACCCCCACCGCCCCGACCTCCCCCCACCATCACCCCCACACCTCATGGAACCCAATGACACCATCATCGACGACGATAACGAGTGGTACTAGAACATCAAAGCATCGAATCCAACAGGTATCGAATAAGGACAACGAGATGGATGTGGTGTAAGAGAGAACAGAGGCAATGGTGAAGAAGAGGAGAGGGGCGACATGGGAGGAATGGAGGAGGGAGATGGGGAGGTGGGATTGAATTAGATGTGAATTTGAATCGATTCAAAATTCTTCAACCTTGAATCGATTACAAATTCACCCCAGTCGATTAAAATTTTCATAGGATAGATCGATTAAAAATTCCAATGCTATCGTTTTCTAGTGAGTTGAAGAAGAACGACTTGAGTCGATTAAAAATTCCAATGCTATTGTTTTCTGGTGAGTTGAAAAAGAACAAAGAAGAAGTAATAGGGATAGTCATATCTATGGTCTTATCAAGTCCTGAACCCAAACGGAATTCTCAAGTCTTGAACCACCACACTTAAAATGGCCCCAATGGACTTCGCTAGATCATCCTCGCCCGGTTGATCACGATGGTTGTTTTTGGGTTTGGTACTGAGCCCGAACCAATGAATCGGAACATCGATGTGGGCAAATCGGGTTGAAGACACGTGGGTAAAGCATTTGCGTTGATTTGTATTGTTACCGGTTTGCACCTTCTCGTCGATGGGACCGCCTGTTAGGAGAATCATGTTGGCAACGGGGTTTGTCTCCCTTCGGTCTTCCAGAACCTTTGCGGTTTTCATCAGTGCTTCGCCCATAGTAGTTCCTTGGCTGCAGGTGAGCTGTTCCACCACGCATCGAGTCGCGCGCTATCCGGTAGATGTCACTCGTTAAAGAGGTAAACGTTTGAATGTGGCGGCAAAAGCCATGATGGCGAGACGATCGACCGAGTCAAGAGAGGAAATAACCAAACGCATCGCACGCTTCAGCATGTGAAGCTTCGAAACGCTCATGTTGGCGTCGACATTGAGCACCGTCACGAGACACTTTGACATCAAATTCACCTTAAGGCTTGGTGAATCAGCGTCGTTCAATTTTTTGGGATTGACGAAAATGCCCCGTAACTGGGCAATTGCGTTGTCGTTTTGGTCATCTTATTCGATGATTTCATCAGATTTTGGAATGGGAACAATTTGGGTGCATGTGATGAGAAGGGGGCAAGTTCGTTGCAGTTATAGGATGTGACCAAATCGAAATGCCTTGGTTGTTGTGGTTGTTGGGTGGTTTTGATTTCAATGGTTTATTCAGCGACATCGTTTTGTTGCAAGAGGTTATTGTTGTGTGGGGCGAGGAAAAGAAGGTCTTTCTAGGTGGCATTGCAGAAAGAAGAGGACGGGGTGAAAATTAATTTTGTTTTTGCAAATAAAGACTCTTTCATAATATCTCGCGGTGAGCGACTTGTCAAGGTCGCTTAGCCTAGAATTTGCCTATATTTTATTATCAGAATTGATATTCTCACATAAGGTTTTGCAACACCACTTTTAACACCGGTCCATCATGCGCTATCACTGTCATCTGGTGTCGTTGCTCCAAGATACTCATGATTTTGTCTTTTAACAATTTCTGGTAAATTTACCTTTTTTCATGTACTACGGGAAACCTTTTTTTTCAGTTTCTCGATATACTAATCCAGAAGAAAAGAAAAACCCACTTTTTTGAATTCCAAGTGGAAGTGGTTTGGAGTGATATATGGAGGCTAATAGTGGGAGAGAGCTACACTCACATGCCACTATCAAGGGTGGTCACGGATTGTGTGAAGCGGCGGTTTCAGGAACACTCTCAAGTAGGCCAAAGCAGGGGATATCAACATGCAGGTGTGGGTTGGTCATATGTACTACAAGAACCCGGACCCCTCAAATTTACACATATTCACGCATTCACTAGTTTGTACCGTTGGATCAATCTTACACTTTGTTTGGTTGTAGGAAAGAAAATGTGAGAAAAGAAAGTGGGAGAAAAGAAAGGGGAAGGAGTGAAAAATGAGAGAATTATATAGTTGTTTGGTTGAGAAGAAAGTAAGAGAAAAAAAATATATATTTGTAAAATAACCAAAATACCCTTTAGTAAAGAGGGGTTGTAATAAATTGAGAAATAATGTAAATATACTCTCACTAATACAAATGAAAAATAAACACTTCAAAAGAATCCGAGATAAACTAAAAAAACATTAATAATTATAAGAACTGCATGACAAGAATGGGGTAAGCTCAAATTAGGATAAAAAATAGGAATAAAAAAAACAGAGTGGGTCAAAAATCATTACTAACAAAAAAAAAAAAGGACATACATTAATGCTTTGTTTGTTTCTGATAATTTTGTGAAGAAAGAAGTGCAAAAGAAAGAAATCAGAGAGAAAAACGGAAACTTACATCGTTTGGGAAGGATAGAAAATAGAGAAGATAGAAAATGACATGTGGGACCCACAAGAAAAAAAAATCTCCTCCTCTATGCCGAGAGAACTGGAGAGAGAGTGAAAAATCTTTGAAATTACAATGTTATCCTTTTGATTTTTACAGTGTAAATATGTTATAAGGATAAATATGTCTTTTATCAAAAAACTTACTTTTCTTTCTTTCATACTTCTCTTTTATTTCTTTCAATCCAAACAATCTAAAAATCTACCTATTTTCTACTCATTTTCTCTTCTCTTCTACTTCTTTCTACTCTACTTCTTTCCTCTTAATTTCTTTCCTACTCCAAACAATACGTAAGTGGGGTCACTGTTGCGTCAGTTACTGTATAATTGAAGAAGTGGGGTCACTGTTGCGTCAGTTATTGTATAATTGAATGATAAAAATTATATAAATATAAAATTATGTAAATAAAAGTATGTGTAAGTTACTTTACTCAGTATTAATATAACCATAACATTGTGGTGGGATCATGAATACCTGCCCACGATTTTAGTTAGAAAAAAAATATTTTTCATAATATAATATTGAAGACAAAAATCATTCATGAAATACCAACCATTCTGTTACTAACTGCGTATGGTGCCCTTCTTTTCCAACTCTAGGGAATTCACATCCTTTTGCTCTATGAGTACGCATAAAGGTGTAGACACTCAGGAAGACAATACCCACATCTGTTAAAGGATGTTTATAGGATGGGTGAAAATGAATTTAATTTGGTTTGAATTGGTCCTATATTTTGATATCGTCATTTTTTTTAATTTAATCCTAATCCAATAATGTCTAAGATTAAGTCAACTTGACAAGTTGAGACAGTATATAAATTTATTTATTATGTATAGTTAAATTATGAATTAAATAAATTAAAATTAAGGTGTATTTTATTTTTTTTGGACTGACTAAGGTATATTTTATAATATATATACTTTTAAAACAAATAATATAAATATAAATATATTATCATGTTAGGCAAAAAAATTATTGATTTAAGTTAAGAAATTATATTATTTATATCTAATTATAAAAAAAATATAAATTTTAAAAGAATTGTTGGATACAAGATCTAGTTAGGACAACATAAAGTATAATCTAACCCAAAATCACATTGAATTTAATTTCTAAAACCTCAACGCGACAGAACTAGTTTCCGATCAAGATAGGATAAACATGTCTTGAACAATTTTGACACCCATAATAAAAATTTGGTGAAAAAATAATTGTAAAAGCTTTCCGAAAATCATCATTGATGTTTGTGAAATTGTATTTTTCTCACATTGTTTGATAAGGTCAACTGCTAGCGTATGACGTTTTTTTTAGTAGTTTATAGTGTTTTTTTTTCACATGTTATTTGAAGTAACGTTTGAGGTTGTAGTTGGTGGTATTCTCTGACCTTGTAAAGGGGAGTGCATTTCCCCAATCTAAATTTTTTTGTACCAAAAAGAATGTCCTAATACTAAAATATCTCAGGTCTCAATTTATTCCATAAAAATAATTAAAAACAAAAAAATTAATATTTTAATTTTTGAGATGATAAATAATTTAAAATAAATTAAAGTATTAAAAATGATAATTATTTTAAATTGGGAAAAATGCATACGCATCTTCTAAACTTTAGCTCATTTGCAAATAGGCACCTTCAAGTTTTGATTCATCCCAATTAATCCTTAAACTTCATCTATTAGTAAAATTAGTCCTTCTATTAATTCAAAATTAGATCACTAACGGTAATCGAATCTAGCCACTGTTGATAGTATTTATTTTTTAATTTTTAATTTTTTTTTAAAAGGAAACAAAACAGATTGCATTTCTGTTGTAGGCTTTTAATCTTCTTTCTCTTGGTCGTAGTTCCCTCATATCAGTGGCTTTTTTCTATTCTCTTTTTCTTGTCCTATTTTGTTCTCTAATTTGATTGATGAATTTATCAATTGGATAAACCAGTAAATTATTAGTGATCAAGTTAATTAATAATAAGCAAAATTGCCTGAAATTGCATCTTTTGCTTGTGCAAAATAAAGAACAATTGTGCCCTAAGGTCATGATGATTGTCCCTATGTGAATTCGCCTCTTCTGCCATGATTTAAAAAAATATATAATCCAATCACAAGAGACGAGAAAGATTACTTGTCTCTTAAAATTCAGAAAATTTATATATTGAAAGCTAAGGAACCAAAGGTGGAAGCTGGGCTTTTCAAGACAACAAACAAGGCCCTTTCTCGCTTTCATTCTCTTGTGCTTATCCCAGCTCTGTTCTGATTTTTGCCCCCTTTTTTCATTTGATTCCCCTCTCCTTTCGACGAACCAGAGAAGAAAAAGAGAATAGAGTAGGAGATCAGAAGAAGCCAAAAAGTGGAACGATAGGAAGAAGAAGAATGCAATCTCTATATTTTGCTTCTTTTTAAAAAAAATAATAAATAAAAAATAAATACATCAACAGTTCATATTAAGGTGAAATGAACGACTGGATTTGATTATGGTTAGTGATCTATCTTTGGGTTTATAGAAGTAGGGGTGGACATGGGTACGGGTCGACCCGCGAGCCCGGTGTACCTAATCCAACCCAACCCACAAATACTGGGTTGGTTCGAATCATTGGGTTGGGTTGGTTTCTAAATAAGTAGAACCATAGTTTATGGTTTGGGTGCTAGGTCCAAAGATTGTAAACCCACTCAACCCAACCCAACCCACATATTGAGAGGAATATTATAAGCCCAACTACTGAAGCGTGGAGTGACTCTTCTATCTTGAATTTGATGACTCTTCTTTAATACTCAGCCGCCTAAATTGGAGTGACCATTTTTTGGTTACATGAGCAGAAATAGTTTGAAGACATGTAGAAATAGCTTGAAGACATAGTCAGTGAAATTGTTTAGGAATTGTTTGAAGACATTATTATTTTTTTTATTTCACTTGTTTGTTTAATTTTGATGGATATGTGCTCCAAATTGAAGTTGTATGCTTCATTTTGTATTTGGAAGTTCAAATTAATGCATTGGTAGTATTTTTCTTCCCTATTTTCCCCCCATTATTTGCTTTTGATAAAAACAAAATAATTTACTATCAAACCCGGTCACCCGATCCAAACCAACCCGTATGAGGTTGGGTTGGGTTGGTTTGGGTTACATGAAAATTTTCTAAGAAATCGATCCAACCCAACCCATATTTATTTGATTGGGTTGAGTCTTTAAATGCACCAAAACCCACCCAACCGACCCATGCCCACCCCTATATAGAAGGACCAATTTCACTAATAGTTGAAGTTTAAAGATTAATTGAGAAAAATTAATAGTTGAAGGTGCATATTTGCAAATGAGCTAAAGTTTAGGGGATGTATGTGTAATTTTCCCTTTTAAAATAAATAGCACAGGTATATAAATAGAATTTATCTAAAAAAGCACATAAACATGTCATTTTATGTCATTTTATATTTATCAGCTAATTCAACCGCTAATTTTGTCAAACACTTCAAATTCTATAAGCTTGTTTATCCGTTATCCGCTACCAACTAACCAACTAACTCATCCACTATCAACTATAAGTTCATCCGTTATCAGCTAACTCATCCACTATCAACTATAAATTCATCCGTTATCAGCTAACTCATCTGATATCTCTTCGTTTTTATCAAAGAGAGCCTCTATTAATTGTTTACATTATAGTAGGAAGTTCTTTTGATGGATAAGATTGCTTGTAGCTAAAATATTTAAATTAAATAAATTAAACTAATCACATTATTAATTAATAAATTATTATAACTAATTAAAAATTAATTACTACAATGTATCATAATTAAGTATGATTAATTTAAGAATTTAATTGATATACACTGTCAGTGTAAAGATTTTTCACACATACAAACAATCAGAATTTGTCACATAAGCTAAAATGTTTAACTCTTATCCTAACTACCTTAAAAGTCACACACACCATAATTTTTAATTGATTATCAGTGTAAAAAAACTTTATACTGACAATATATACCAATTAAACGCTTAATTTAATGCATTCAACTTAATTATTTTATGTTTATATAAGATTTTCTCTACCTATATTTCCAATAATAAAACTTGTCATGTGCTTTTGGCATGCATGGAACATGAGGTCGAAATTGTTGTGTCTACTATACTATACTTATAGTCAACTGTGAACTGTACTTTAATGGAATGATGCAATGGAAGCAAAGTATGTATTTTACGCGGAGAATATGTGTTCGACTCTTGAGTAATATTTTTGAACGAAGGTTTAGTGTCACACTCATAGGTCGGTAAGAGTGGCAAGGGCAGGCCGGTTCAACACCAAAGCACGTGTGGTTTTTGTTTTAGATTTCTAAAAAAATATTTTTTTTTTTAAAAAGTTTATTTTATATTTTTTTATATTATCTTTTTGATATATTTGACACATCAACAAATATAAGTTAGGCCATTTAATATAAAAGGTTACATTAGCTGTAAGGTTTAGGAGTCAACTCGCATTGTGTATAAAATAATAATTTTTTTATGAGAAAATTATTGGTTTAATTTGTTATTAGTTTTAAAATGGCCTCACGGTCTCGTCACATAGTTTGCTTTAGGTCTCAATAGGTGTTGGATCGGTCCTGCTAACGAGCTCAAGCCCTTTAATCAAGTAGTCAGAGATTCGATTTCTGACTCTTGTGTACGAATAAAATCTAATAAAAAATCAGCCCTTAAATATCGTTAAATATCTTATAGGATTAATCCCTATATTTGCTTGCGAAGGATACCCTAGAAACAAAATAGTGTTCCACTTATGATTGAAAGCGAGTTGATCCATTTCCTTAACACATATTTATAAGATAAGATGAGTAAATTTAATTTCTTACACAAAGTTTAAATCTCTAGTAACTTAGTCATTTTATCTATTTTAGTTTAACAAAATTAATAGGAAATTAATATATGACATCATAATATTTAAATATTAAAGATTCATATTCAAGTATTTTAATATAAATTTTTTATGCTCCCAAACCGACTTCCATTCCCCTCTTTCCTTATAGCCAAAATACTTTTCTTCATATTTTTTAAATCCAAAATTTATCATTAAAAAAGATAAAAATAGCCGCCCGACTGAAAGTTGATTGGGAAGTTTCCATATGATGTAAAAAGAGATTAATTGTTATGTATTATCAGTGTAAACTTTATATTGACAATCAATTAGAAATTATGGTGTGTGTGACTTTCAAGATAATTAGGATAAGAGTCAAACATTTTAGCTTATATAACAATTTTTGATTGATTATCTGTATAAAAATTTTTACACTGACAGTATATACCAATTAAATCGATGTCAAAAACAAATGTAATTTGAGAAATAATAGAAATTATTTAATTGATATGTTATATATTTGATAGTGTAAAGATTTTGTATGGTACCAACAAATCATGACTTAATAAATTAATTAAAATATTTGACCCTCATATTAATTATTTTAAAAATTATTTATATTATAATATTTAATTGATTCATGATATAATTTTTCTTACACTAATCATGCATAAGAATTAAGCTCTAATGGAAATAAAAATGTATTTTATTCTCCTTATCTTAAAATGGATTAATCTCAGATCATCAATCAGAGGACACTCTTAACACACTAAAAATAAAAAATAAGAATGCATTTTGAAGAATATATTTTTTATGAATATTTTAATAATTTTGGCACAAAAGTATCATGATATTTTGCTGTCTTAAACTAAAAGAGGTGGCCAGGTCATAGAGCGAGTATGAGTTGAATGAGCATTCCATTGCCAATATCTACTCTCATCAGTCGCATCGATCCTTCGTTTTTTATCACTCTCCTCTTTTCTGAATTTCTCTTAATACTAACACCCAATCCAACCCAACTCCTTTTCTCCTCATACTCATCTCAATCCTTTCAGTTCCAAACAACAATGGATTCTCTGACGCAGATGTCAAAGAACGAAACGACGTCGGTTTGGACTGAGGAGAAACACGTCCACTTCCTCAACACCATGGAAGCCTCCTTCGTCCGTACAATGCTGCACCGTTACCACCATCTCCGCCTCGACCGCCACCTCCCTGACACCTCCGAATCTACCTTAGATTCCAAACCACCACCCAACAACCGCAGACCCAAGAATAGGAAACTTGCACCCTCAGGTATATATATATAGATTATTCATCACATATTTTTTTATAAAAATTTGGTTAAATGGTTATGGTTTAGAATGATAAGACAATGTTTGGGTTCACATTATGATCATTTAATGCGTTTTTTGGGAAGCGGTGGTAGCCGGTGGTTTTTGTCTTTTTTGGTAGGATGGGAAGTATTTGTGTTTGTTTTTAACTGGCGAAAGGTGGCATTGTTAGACGGGTTTTGACTTGCTACCTAAACCAAACAGCACGTAAAGGGAAAGGACATCGTGAAAAATATCGAATATACCACTTAGATATTTGTCCATAAAATATTTCATAAAAATCTACTTTATTCAAAATGGATATAATTGAATTATGATTTTATTTTATTAAATAATAAATTATTATTAACGAAGGATAAAAAATATAATAGGAAAGTGGATCTGAAAGATTTACGGACTTTTCCTCACATACACTTTCTTCTCCCATATATTCCTCTTTTGCCTTTTCTTCTTTTTTATATTCCTCATCACAATTCACAAAAATCTATTCAATCCTTCTGACCTTTTTTATTTTTTCTTTTTTTTTTTTATTTCTATGTAACAGGTTCAACGGGTTCAAGAGCCAGAAGAACAAGGAGGAGGTCATCTCAATCACCGAATTCGTCACAAGAGCAGGTGTGTGGGTTTGTGTGTCAATTTGTGAAGATTTACAGGGAAATAAATTGTGAACTGTCAAAATTTTATGCCTTCACGACGTTTTGTAGCTAGGAATTGCTAGATAAAGATAACTCAATGTTCACTTTTTTTTTTTAAATCCAATTTATCAAGTTTAAAATATGAATAGTCTAATACAGTCCGGATTGCACATTTCTGAACAACCTTTTCTGTGTTTCTTATCGTATGATCTTGATTCATCAGGATTTGATTCCTCTAAAGTTAGTGGAGCTCAAAAATAAAAAAATAAGAAATTATTCATCCTTAGATTCATTAGTAGATTGAGATTTTTATATACTTAATCAAATCAATAATTGATAGATGTTTAATTTTTTCACTGTAGATCTCCACTCATTTTAGAGGAGCCATATCCTATTCGTGAGGACCCACATTATTAAGAAGCTTTGTTGAATGCGACTTACTTATTCACACCAATACAGTATACCTTCACGTTTATTTGTTCTTCCCCCTTTTTGGCTTATGCATTGAATTCATTGAATCCTTCACACAAGGAGATATATAGAGGATATTTTGGTACTGCGTGTTGAAGTGAATCATGTGGGGGGCCGGTTTTATCTTCTCGAATCTGTAGATCAAAAAAAGGTCTAATGGGTGTGACTTCCATGTGTTTTCACAGGTGGTCCCAGAACTAGAAAATGAAAGGGAAGGTGATGCTTGTGTTGTTGGTGAAGATGATAAAGAACAGAGAAGGATTGTTTAGTGTAACTCAGCCACCTGCCAGCAAAGAAACATTCAACATTCATAGGTTAATTTTTCTTTCTCGTTTTCTTTTCTTTTGATAAGCATATTTAATACATGTTATATTTGAGTGATCAGCATATTTCATACATGTTATATTTGAGGAGTTTTTGTATGGGTTCTATTTATAAGAAGAAGCTTTGCAAGTGTGTGTACAATAAGAACAATAAATTTGAAATAAGTATCATTTACAAGATGATATTAAGAACATCTATGCTTATTATGTTATATATGTTACTACTACAGGATGCGCTTGGCATACTCCTGTACTACCACGAGCTAAGCTCTGCTTGATATATATTTTTACTTTTGGCATTACAGTGCTGCTTACGTATTCTTCATTTCTTAAAATGGTAAAAGATAAATCCAAGTAAAAAAATGGTAAAAGATAAATAGAGTTAATTAAGTGATGGAAGATATTTTATGGAAGTTTTAGGTAAGATCTTACTGAGATTCGATGGTAGTGGCATGGATATAGAATAATAGAAGGCTAAATAAAGTAACTTTTTTTTTAAACATTTGATACGAATATTTTTAGTCGAGTTTCCATAATTGCATATGTGATATGAACTGATATTAATTAAAATATTAATACACTAAAAAAATAAAGAATTTATTAATTGGTATCTATTATCGGTTTAAATATCTTTTACACTATCTATTAATAAAAAATTATCATATTATTAAAAATGTTTGACTCTTATTATAATTATATTTCATATATATAATAATAATTTGTAATTGTTTAACAGTTTAATTATTTTTTTTGTTTTTTTAAAAAAAATTATATTAATAATGTATCAAAATTAAGCTTAAAACTAAAAATATCAATAACAATTAATGCATAAAAGATACCAATAGCATGTTTGTTCCGTCCGAATATCTCTATCCGAGATATGCGAAGGGAATCAGTATGATACTCTTAATCTCACAAGTGTTTCTCTCACATTAGAATCTCTCAATGAATAGCTTGACAGAATAATCTATTCTGCTCCTACGTATCCGATCTGAAATCAAAGTTAAAACGTCGTTCTCTTCAAGGGATCGATCCCCTATTTATAATCCTTACTATGACAGTTATTCCTTATGCATGATATTCCTTCGTGTAGCTGAGTTGTGGGAAAATGTGATGGTTATCCCCTATCGTGCTATACTTGCACGTGTTAATAGTGAAGAGAAGGGAATTGTGATCCTTAACTGTTAGGGTCGAACCATTAATGTCGATCCATGAAGAAAACATGGTCTAAATGGGCCTCAATGTGGATATTTAGTTCAGATCCATAACTTAATCTTATGTGTTACACAGAGTACATACCGAGCTGATTATTTATCCGACATCATTTATTTACTTATACTCGATTATGTGATCATATCATGATCGGTTATCTGACCATACTTATGTTCTGCCAATACAATGTTAATGATGTTAATTATAATTTTAGCAAAAAAAAAAAAATGACGTTCATTATAAGCCCGAGAGGACAAAATAGAAAGCAGGAGGGACAAGAAAGGAGTTTTCAATCTTCTCGTATAATTGAGGAGGTTGGTGGATTAATCCTTTCAAGTACGAGTTCACCGATCCACATTTTGTACTCTTTTCTTTATTCGGAAAATTTAACGCGAGTCACCCATCGCCAACTTTGCAGAGAGGTAAGGCATAAGTATTGTGGAACAAGCATTGTTTGTACAAGTATTTTTTTAATCAGCTAATATTAGTAAATTAGTATCTTATGTTAGGGAGGGAGTCAAACCTAAGATTTTCTTATCACTTTAACCCCTATGTTCCTGCACACAAAGTAACTCATCCACCTTATCACTCTACCACTATGTTTGGTTGATGAAGGAAAATGGAAGGAAGGAACGAAAGTGAAAGGAGAAAAAATAAGTGAAAAATAAGATGATTATTTAGTTATTTGGTTGAAAAGAAAATGAAAGAAAAGAAAATTAGAACTTTTCTCTCCTCTTGTTTGGTTTGGTAGAAAGTGAGAGGAAAGAAAAAATATATTTGATAAATGACATAAATACCCTTAAATATAAATGAGATGTAATAAATAGAATGGAAAAACTACATGTTACATGAGAGTTTTTTATACTCTTCTTATTTTAGAAATCACGTTAACTTTTTTTTAGAAGAACGAGATTGTAATTTTTAAAATAAGAGGGATGTTACTTATAATTATGTGAAGAATAATTTTAAGGATAATGCATGGGTTAAGGAGTTTAAAGTGGTAAATTTTTATTAAAAAAATGTATATTTAACACACCAAGAAATGATGTACTTTTTTTTTGTCTAAAGAAATGATGTACCAAAAAATTATATACTTAGATTCCCAATGTAAATTTTTCATTTTTTGATTCCTTTACCAATATGCTTAGGGCACTGGTTACTGTTAGGACTTTGACAAGTATACCAAGTCGTAAAAGTAGTAAAAGAAGTGAAAGGGATATCGTTCCCATAAGGATTGTGTGACAAATAAAAATACGTACAAATTGATTCTACCTAAAAAGCTGTTTGGGATCAAAGGGAGCTCGGAAGCTCAATAAATAAGAATTAGAATTTAAGGGAACAAAACAAGATAAACAAGTTCTTTTTGTATTTTTATCAAATGCGTAATATGCAAAAACAGGTATTACTTCCAAGAGAAAATATGTTGGAGTTAGAATTCACTAATCCTTCCCCCTCATGCAATGAAATGCCAAATAATACAATTTCATACTTCAATAATGAAAATCAATCTTCTGAAATACTCAATCCCTAATTCCTTAGGTGGAAAGAGTCTAAACCCCCAAATTAAACCCTAATTTCTTAGGTGGCCTAATTAGTGGGTTTGTATTAAGATTAGAGATTCAAAGATAACTAATAAACCAAATTCCATTCCTAGATATAAGGTTTACTAGGTGATTAATTTCATGTCTAGATTCAATAAGAACTTTCCATTGCAAATCAAATCAAAGATCAAATCATGGGTGATCAAGCCACAACAAGCATTAAGCATAGAAATTAATCACTCATAAAGAAGTAGAAACTATATTAAAATGATCAAGTCAAATACATAAGAGTTTGGAAAAAGCTACATCTAACCCCAACAAAAAAGGGATTTAGCTAGACATAAAAAAGGAAACTACAAAGGGAAATGAAGTGAACAAAGATGAGATAAACTCCATGAAGATGATGTTGTTCCAGTGGAGAAGAAGCTCCTCTTTCCACTTTTAGGGTTTAGAAATTCAGGCTGCTACTGGCTGGGTCTCAAAATGGGTAACAAATGCTTAAATACTCTGTCAGGAAAATTATCCAGCTCCGAGCGCTAAATTTCTGGCACTGCGCGCCAGCAAGACAGAGAGCGTGTTTCCATCAGGGAGCTAACGCTGGGCGCTAGATTCCCCACGTCCAGCACCAACTAGGCAGAGAGCATGTTCTAACAGGGTCTTCATAAGGAAAAAATAGGTTAATTAGTCCTATAAGTTTATTTAAATTTTCACATTGATCCCATACGTTTTTTTTTTTTCAAATTGGTCCTACACGTTATATTCTATTTCCACATTAGTCATTTCCGTCAATTTCTACCTAACGTCGTTAGTTTGGAGTTGACGTAGTTATAATATTAGTGCGACACGTGATTCTTGATCTAACGCCATAGGTCGAAATTGACGGAAAAGATTAACGTGAAAACGAAACATAACGTGTAGGACCAATTTGAAAAAAAAAAACTTATGAGACCGATGAAAAAATTAAATAAACGTACAAGATCAATCAACCTATTTTGCCTAAAAATAAACTTGAATTGACTTTAATTACAAGAAATTATCACAAACACAAAGACAACTAACAAAGACTCAAAAAAACTCAAATAGGGACAAAACAAAGACAACATTCTAGGCAAAAGAAAGTAAAAACCACTCAATAAAGACACAATTACTAAAAAATTTAGTGGATTATCAGTTACCAAAACCCTAATTTTAATTCCTCCTACGCAATTCTCCAAATAATCATGCCGTATAAAAAAAATATTGAATAATTTTATATTTTCACATATTAGATGTATTATTTATTTGAAAAATGCTAGTACCACACTTTCTGGCACTCTCTTTTCAACACACACCCTCCAATTGGTTGAAATTCATGAGGGTCCTATAAAATTTAAGTAGGGTCCACATGAATTAGTGGGACCCATATGAATTTCAACCAATAGAAGGGTATGTGTTGGAAAGAGAATATTAGAGAGTATGTCGCTAGCACTTCTTTATTTATTTTTACCAAAATTTATTTAGGTTAATAGATATTTTTTATTTAGGAGATTTTTTTTAAAAATCATCTATAACTTCACTCTGAATTTCCAAGGCCGTTTATTATTTTTGCATCAACATCAACTATAGAATATTAGAATCAAATAGTATCTACCCAAAAACCAAGAAATCAAACAGAACTAGCTACCACGGCCTGAAACTCTTATGTCATCATCTCTCAACCTTTTTTTTTCCAATTCTCAATGACCATGGCAACCCAAGCCTCCTTCTTCACCCCACCCCTCTGTGCTCCCAAATCAAGTGACCGCGTCTCTGTGTTATGGGAACAATCACCCACCTTGTCCTCAAAAACGAATTTTTCGAAATACCCATTGGTGCTGGAGCCATCATGAGGCAAGGTCTCATCTTTCTCAAGTTGGCTAAGAACGAGCAGTTGGGTGGCGGGGGTTCTGGTTCGCGGTCCTAGACGGTGTTGCTACTGGGAACAACTGCCAGTGGTGGTGAGAGGCTGAAAACGTCGGTAATGGTAGCGTGAGACAGCGGCGGCGTATGGCGGTGCATCTGGTTTGAGAAGGTGTTGTGGTTGTTTGAAAAGAAGGGTTTTGCTGAGGGGTGTTTCGGTCTCTTCATCCCAACGTGCTCTTTTCCATCTCGTTTTCTTCCCGATGTGCGCGGATTGCATTTTGACGTGGGCCCCACCGAAAAATTCTTTCCTTCCCTTTTCTCTTGAGAAACCAAACTAGGGAATCCAGCATTTTTCTCCCGTTTTCCTTCCTTCTCTTTTCTTTCCTTCTGTTTTCTTTAAAACCAAACAAGTATGAAAGATAAGATAATAATAATTAATAATATATGCATGTGAGGAGAGAATAATTTTATTCAGCATGAACCTGTGCATCCCAATTTAAAGTAAATTTTGAATTTAATTAATGTTGCAAAGTAATTGAGTGCAGTTTTTTTTTTTTAAATGAACTATGAGGCATTTTCATATATTTAGTATATTTAAACCATCCATTGTGTTGGAGTTCTCTCCTAATTAATAGAGCTTGATTATATCGCCATGACTTTTGAAGACAGCCACCATCATATGTAAGTGGATGATGGAGGATGTATTTTCCCACACTCATAAAATGAAATCTTTTTGAAAAGGTAAAACAATTAATATCCACTATCTCATTTTTATGAAATGAGTCACACCCCTCCACTATATAAAGGAGACTTGCGAGGAGTTGCAATCCATCGTAGAGTGAGTTCTCATCCACTGTGAGGAGTTGTTGGACTAGATCATGTGGTTTTTTTTTGCTCATATTGAGGAGGTTTTACACGTTAAAAATTCTAGTGCTATCCTTCTATTCTCTACATTTATTTTATTTCACGTTTCCGTTTAAATGTCTATTTTGAATTCACAAAGGAGGAAAATTGTGCTGATATTTCCCAACACATTGAATTAATCCTTATTCAACTGTTTAACTGCTTAACTGCAGGATTACAAAGGTTATAAAATAATTGCTTAATTAGAATTTGAATTCTCTTCCCGTGATGTCAAGGTTCTCTATAAATTTGATCTTGATATACTTTTATTAAATAATAATAGCATTTATGATAACAAATATGTTGATTAATATTAGGAAAAAGCTACTTTAAATTGAGTAATAGTGAAAAATGAGAAAGTAAAGGTGTATGTTAAAGTAGATTGAGATCTCAATGCACTTTAATTAATTAAGGGTTGGTAAATTATTACTTTCCCATTTTATACTTTCTTTTGCTCACTTTTTTTTTTGTTACAAGAAAACGGCCTAAACCCAAAGAGGAAAAAAACCCGATTATATATGCACTAAACAGGATAAGTAAACCTCAGACATATCACCAAATAATAACCGTGAGACATCTGAAGGGGGAGAAACAACATCCTGAAAGCCATACTCTTTGGACAAGCTCCAATTGGCCAGTCAATCAGCGCAACAATTACCCTCCATTGGAGTGTGAGTAAAAACAACCTCCCACTGAAGAAGAGCTAGTTTTTTATTTATTTTGGCGAACAGAGAACTGTGAGATTTTCTTTGGATAATTTGTTCAGAATAGTTTGAATTGAAATCAGGGAATCACTCTTAATTATGATTCCTTTTTAATATTTAAATTTATTTTAAATTATTTATCAGTTGTTTACATGTTATTTTAAATTATTATATACGTTGTTTATGTATTCATAGGTGATATACAGAGATCTAAAAATGATATATGTAAAAATTATATAGATAATACCAAAAACTTGAACATGTATAATAAAAAAAATAATCCAAAAATGTAAAATAGTATGACAATTAAAATAAAAGTTTAAGATCCATTTAGGATTATAATATTTTGTCTTAGGATTATAATATTTTTTTTTATTTTTTTTATTTATTATATTTTTTTATTTAATTAAGAGAAGATAAAAAAAGAGTTTAAATAAATTAGTATGGATAAAAATAAAAAAAAAATATAATACACTATAAGTTCAAACATAATTAAAATAATCTCTCGATAAAACATTATAAATTAATAAAAAATTATTATAAACTAATAAAAAAATGTTTATAAACCGAAACTATAAACTTATTTGTTATAAATTATCCGTCGTAACTTAGCGGATTTAGATCCCAATCCTAAATAAACATTTTTTTTATTAACAATGGACACACAAAAGAAAACATGAAATCATGTGGGATTCAATAGTGAATAAGAGGATCAAGTTAAAACCTAGGAAGAATAGGACAAGAAACTCCATCTCTCTACTCTAATTTACCTTAACAGACCGGCAGCAATCTCTTACATTAGAAATCGACAAGAACAACGACAATGCTCCTGGATTTGGTGGTGTTGTACAAGAACCCATTGCTAAACACATCACTTTCCCTGATCCTCGCTTTCACCCTCGCCTACTTCAAATTCCCCATCATCTTCCTCTACGGTCTTCAGACCTACATCCACCCAGATTCCCTACCCAACTCCAATGGCCTCAGAGCCGCCATTCGCAGACCCGGTTCCGGCATCGAAGGTGCTGAGGTCAAGAAGAGGAACAAATCGAAGGACAAGGTCGATTTCGATGAAAACAATGCACAGATCTTCAGGTTGAGACTCGATCAGGCTCACCTTCAGTCTCGTCTCTACATCGATCAGTATTGCGTTGCTTTCACCGTCTCCTTCGTTACCCTTTTTTCTCTGTTGCTTCACAATTATTTGGATTCATCTCTAAATTCTGGGTTTCTTGCAAATGGGGTTTTTGTTCCTATTCTGTTATCAATTTTGAGTCTTTACATGTGGGTGATGCAGCTTGCTAGGGTCACGTTTGAGAGATCAGCGTCCAGGAGGTCGGAGAAGCAATTGAGTGTTGTTTTTGGGGTTTTGGGGTTTTTCTTTGGGCTTTTGGTTGTTCCTGAGGGTGCTTCTTTGGTTCTTTTGGACTTTGATTTTGTTCCAATTGATGGGTTTTGGAGAATTTTGGTTGCTTCATTTATGGGTTGCCTTGCTGGTTTTCTGTTTATTCCTGCTGCAAGAAGTGCACGTTCATTTTGGCTTGGAACTGATCAAATTCGTTGCAATTTGTCAATGATAACTTGTGGATGGTTTAACCGCATGATCCTTTATGCAAATCAAGTCTCTGTTATATTTGTAGCTTTGATGTGGATTAAACCGTTGGCTGAAATTTTTGTAAACACAAACTATAATAGCAGTGATGGAGCTAGTGCAACAAGGAGTGAATGTGGCCATGCAGAGAAATTGGTTGGAAATCTGGGGCTCCTGCCATCTGAATTTAGTAACTTTAGGTGGTGGTGCTTGTTGGGGTCAGGTTTGTTGCAGATTGTGGCATTACGGCCGAACCTGCAAATGTATCTGAATGAAGCTTTGTTATCTTGGTACCAAAGGCTTCATGCTAGCAAGGTTCCTGACTTGGATTATAGTAGGGCGAAGATGTTTCTGCATAATCACTTCTTGTGCCTTGTGGTTTTGCAATTTCTAGGGCCTCCTGTGCTGGTACTTCTCTTTCTTGGCTTATCTCAGGTTGATGGTCCTTCCTTTGGAAATTTCCCCTTAAGTAATTTACTGCCTAGCCTTGCATTTATCAAGGAAGTTGCTTTGTTTCTGGCTTGGTGGGTAACCTTTCTGTGGGCATTATTCTCTTCGGTGATTCTTATGCTACATCGCCATTGTATTTTGTATGTTTCTTGAGCCTTTGTTTTCTTGAGGGCAATTTATTTGGGCTTTTCATTTAGCCTTTTATTGTAAGTTGAATACTTTCATAGAATTTTGAGAGGAGTGTTGAATTTGTAGCACAAGTTTTGCAGGTTAGTTAACCATTGTGATTCTTTATGTAACCTCAGACTTTCAAATATAGCTGAGTTGTATGTTGCTGTTTAAGTTATTGGACATAAGAATCATATCCGATAAAATTTACCGACTGTAGAAAGATGATGACCAAAGTTATATAGTATTTCACATTCCTGATTTCCTTCCACAATATCATGCAAACTTACATATATTGTTGTAGTTTGTGAAATTAGAGGTATTTATATATACAGCCAGAACATCTAATTGACTCATCATGCTATTTAACAGGAAATCTAGCATACTACATAAGCCATTTGTGTACTTTTCCTTTAAGTAAACCTTGTCATGTTTGTTCATCATCCTTTTGTGGTTTTTCTGTTTTTGGGGCCCCTGTTTTGTATTCATACTGGAAACGTTTATAAAGGCATTCTTTTAGTTGGTTTTTCTCCAATTGTAGCATTATTATAATTTCGTCTGAGTATGTTACTCAGACACATAAGAGGGAATGCTAGAAAGGGTTGTCTGCACCATCAAGTGCTTTCTTTCTTTCCATCCATAACAACAGTGTATGAAAATGAAATGAACTACAGGCATCATTTTCTAAAGCAATATATCAAAACTTCCGCATGATAAGTGTTTCAAGTTAATTGGTGTGAGTTTTACTTTTAATTTGGTGCATGCATGATGAGTTCAGAGATTAATTTTGTTGCATTTGTGAATAACTATGAACATGTAAAACATATATAACATAATATTGTTTTAGTTTTAGAATCATGTTAAACAAATAAAGAAATAAATTAATTTTATCTAAGTGTAAATTTATTGACCAATTGTAAGAAGTCCAGTACTCCAGTGCATTAATGTAGACTTAAAAAGTAAACATTTAGAGGTATTAACTTAGCAATAAGCTTTCGGTTCATAAATTTTTGTACTTTGACAGTTTGCCTACAAATGTAATTTGGCTGGACATTCCTATGGACCCCCCCCCCCCACCAAAAAATAAAAATAATAAGAGCTACAATATATCTGCAAACTATGTCAGACATGCCAGAGGAAGCTACACCATAAACTGAATTCTTTTCCCTCCCTCCATAACACCTGTGCATGAAACTGCAAATGACATATGAGCATCAAATTTTGGTAACAATATTAAAACTCCTGTTGTGATTGATTGTTCCAGCATCTGAAATGATACTAGTAAGTTGATCGTTTCTAGTATGCATACTAAGTTAATAAGTTAATTATATGTTCATGCTCTTGGTATGACATATACTTTTCGGGAGTATCTATGTAGTATCTACACATTACAAATGATGCATTGCTGCTGTCTTTTGTATTGAGTAGCAGTGAAATGCTGTAATTAACTCTTTGTTTAGAATTATGGTTGAGAGGCTGTCTTCACTTCTGATGGTATTATATGTTCTGCAAAATATATGCTTGCATGTAAGTTCAAGGAATTAGAGAACTATGTTCATATGGAGTAGTGCTATTTCACGTAGAAATTGGTTTTACGAAAAGTTAAGAATAATGCGGCATTGTTTGCTTTTGCCTTAACTTTTCCTATAGATTGCTTTGAGGAATTATAAGCCTTTCAGTAACATTTTACTAATAGTTTGAGCTTAAGCATGTTGCACCATGCTTTGCCCATTCCAGTTGTTAGGATAGCAGCAACCTGCGTTGTTGCCCTATACATTTTTGTGTCTCACGAAATGCTGCTGTGTGCAAGTTTCTAGTGTTTTCCTTGAAGTGTTTGATTACCTAAATAGGTGTTTAACATGCTCCAAAATAAGTTTGGAGCATAGATACTCCATGCCTGATACCAGTTGCAACCGGCAGGTATCAGTTCATATCTTTTGTAATATTGCCTTATTTAATTTTTGGACATTTATATTTGTTATTTGTTTGTTAGTCCTTATTTTTGTTGCTGAACGCCTTGTGAGGTGTTGGGAAAGTTAGGTGGTGGAGAACTCCATGGGTGTCGCTGGAGTACTAGAGATCTAGGAAAAATCTGGGAGTGAGTAGGAATAGGAGATCACTCGAAGAAACCAAATCTAGAAGAATATGATTTAGGATTTAGAAGGAAAACAGGAGAGTTAGAGAAGAGAGCATAACCAAAGAATCCATATTTTACCCTTGTTCAACCTATGGATATATTCTTATTGAATTATTGAATGGAATATGATTTTTAATGAAAGAAGAAGATGCATACGAGGAAGACAGAAGGCAAGCCGATCTTGTTTTTCCTCTACCTACAATTTCCTTTTACCATTTGGATTGCCATTTTTTCCATCCACATCATGCTGCAGTTTGGTTTCACAAAACCACCGACGGTTTATTTACAATGTTGAAGGCAGTGTACGACGGCGATGCTCAGTTGGGGCGTGTAAGGGGTGTGTGTGTGGTGGTGGTGGTGGGGTGGGTCGACAGTAGGGAATTTCGCCTGCGCTGTTTTTAGGAACTCTTTCCTAGCGCCCCCCCTTCTCCCTTTAAGGTATTACTATTAATCTTAACCATACGTCCCAGGCTCTTACCTATCCGCCACAAAATATGTTTATCCTAGTACTCGATAGGTAACCCCGATACACTAATCCAAATCGCAACCCTCTTATATTCGTCTTCAAACGGAAAAACTCCGGCTGCCATTGCTGCACAAGATGGTAGTGATCCAAAATCATCCATGGTTCATCCATGAATGCTTTATGAACATCACTCCATTCCCCAAAGTGAACAAGGAAATGATCATTTTCCAAATCAATGACATTCATAATATCCTTGGGTTGCCACATTTTCATCAACCTTGACGGGTAGAAAACATCACCCCACCCTTTTTCCCAGCAGTTTCATTAACTTGTTGTGCTTCCTTGTGTTATATTTTATTTTCAGATTATTTATTTTAAAGCTAAATATTAAAACAATAATAGTTTTATCTTTTTTATTCGACTGAGTCTTTAACCAACCTATCCAAGTTTGTTGCAATTTTATCTCATACCTTCCAGAAAAACTATCAATCCTTTTTTTCTCTATAACAACCAAAAAAAACTCTCGTAGTGGGAATGACTTCTCTCACGTCCACTACAAAAGTTTCTTGTCCAGTAACCCTCACATTAGAGTCACAGTGGCAGTGAGATTACTCTCTCGCATAGCATCGCAGGGTGCATTATTGTGTTCTTTGTGTTTGGTTTTACACTGCTACAACTGTTACGAATTGAAGGTTAATTACGGGGGAAAATTAAAGTGTGAAATTATTGGGTTTATTGTTCCCTTGAGCATCCAAAAGTTGTTCCTGTGCCCTTGCTATTTCATGTGCAATGCTAGCGAGAAGTGGCTGTTGTATCCTGGGAAGTATTAGCTGTGAGACCAACTGCACCGGGTAATTAACCTGTGGTGGCGAAATACTCTTAAGCCCAATGCTTTTACACGTTTCAGCCAAAATCGATAAGTTTATCTTTACATGTTTTATATTATTTAATTGTTTATCTAATTGTTGCCTATAATTCACTGTTGTTGTGTTAATTCTATGTTAATATTTTTATGTTTTTCCAACAATCTCAAGCGTATGACCTTTAACATAGAATTGTTCAGGTTAGGAATTTAACCTCACTGGATCTAATTGTTCTGGCCGTGTGTTCGCTTAAGGTCGAACACATTTATTGTGTTATAAGGCAAATGTGATGTAAGGTATGTGTGTGATATTAATATCAATATATGTATGATTAAGTTATTTTGATCATGATGGAGATTATGGCAACAATAGACGTAACATGGAGAATGATACAATAATATGCTATATATTAATTTGCTCATGAATTCTGTTATGAGATGAACAGTTTGACAATGGTTAATGTGAGTATTATTATTATTATTATTATTATTATTATTATTATCTAAAGATATGTTGAAAATCGCTCTTGGATGAGACATGTTTATTATATATGTATTAAAGAAAATTTGGAATATGATGTGAAATGTGATTATGGTAAAGTAAGGATGATAAAATAATGTTTTCCATGTGATTGATGTGGGATTCAATTTGGTATTTGTATCTATGTTGAGCAAAGCGGGTGTCAAAGTTACCTTTGAATCAGATAAAGTGTACTCTTTAAATGTGGGGGTTATATATATGATAGCCATGAGTCAAGCAAGTGCAACTTTGAGTGTTTAAGTCATAAGAAAGAGTGATAGTAAAACGCTATCACTAAAATATTATATTGAGAAACTTCTTACGAAGTATAGCCACTTTGGAGCTAAACCATAGTAACCCTTATGATACTATCGTTCAATTAAAGAAGATTAGAGGTGACTTTGTTACCTTATATGAGGATGGCTATAATATTGAAAGTTCATTGAGGGAAAAAAAAAATTATTAAATGTATTTTGTGGCACTTGCTAGACTTGTGCATGAAATACTTGAGAGATACCATGAATTATGGTATTATATTTAGTGGGTTATCCATTGTATTAGAATGATACAATGATATTAATTGGATTTGATTTATAAGAGAGTAAATCTATAAGTGGATTTATTTTTACCCTTTATGGGGGTGTTGTCGTTTGGAAGTTGTCCAAGCAGACCTGTGTAATAAATCTATAAGTGGATTTAATTTTTCTTTGCGGGGGTGTTGTCGTTTGGAAATCAACAAAGCTGACCTGTATAACCCGATCTAATATGGAGGCCGAGTTTATAACTCTTGATTTGGCAATATATAAGATTGGTTGACTAAGAAATCTTAGACAATTCTCATTGATGGAAGAAAATTGTGTCTTCCTTATTATTACATAGTGTGACTGCCAAGCGACAATATATATAGCAAGAGAAAATAATAAAGTTTATAATGGAAAATGGAGATGTATACGCATATATGTCATAATTGTGTAACGCAGCTACTGAATAATGGGTTATATCCCTAAATTATGTGAGGCCAGAAATGAATCTGGAGGATCCTTTAATAAAATCACTAAGCAAAAAGCTAGTGAGTAATACATCGAGGGGGATGAGGCTTAATTATGCCTAATTCAAAAATTGAGAGTGATGGTAACTCAACATAGTTTGTGAAAATTCATATGTCTATGTTCATATGGGTAAAAACAAGTCACTTGTCAATTTGATGAGACACTATCCATTATTTATGATGGTCCATCCCTATGGTGTAGGATCGTGTACTAGTACAGCGTTGGAGGTTGAGGATATACTCTTAATGAATCTATAGCTCATGTCTGAGTGGTGTGTTTGATTGTGGTGTAAACTTGATAGATTCACCTATATGAGTGTTGAGGTGGGGCCGCCTCTATGAAAGATTGGGCAGACTTTCTAGAGCCACTCATGAAATCCAGGTAACGGTGCAAGGCCAAAAAGCACCACACCGCGTTGAACAACTTTAGACGAGAGATCAGTGTGAGTGATGAGTTCACTGATTCACAAACAGAATGAGGTTCATAGAGTTTTTAATCTCACCGACATTCTAGTGTGTCATAACTCATTTGCTCTATGTGCTAGTTCATAATCCAAAAGACACTAGTGCTTATGCATTGATTTCTCAAGCTCTTGGGAACACCTTTTTTGTTTTTGTCTTTAAAATAAATTGTGGGGGATTGTTATATTTTATTTTCAGAAAAAGCTAAATATTAAAATAATAATAGTTTTATGTTTTTTCTTTGACTGAGTCTTTAACCAACCTACCCAAGTTTGTTGCAATTTTATCTCATACCTTCTAGAAAAACTATCGATCTTTTTTTCTCTCTAACAACCAAAAAAATCTCTCATAGTGGGAATGACTTCTCCCACGTCCACTACAAAAGTTTCTTGTCGAGTAACCCTCACATTAGAGTCACAGTGGCAGTAAGATCACTCTCTCGCATAGCATCGCAGGGTGCATTATTGTGTTCTTTGTGTTTGGTTTTACACTGCTACAACTGTTACGAATTGAAGGTTAATTAAGGGGGGAAATTAAAGTGTGAAATTATTGGGTTTATTGTTTCCTTGAGCATCCAAAAGTTGTTCCTGTGCCCTTGCTATTTCATGTGCAGTGCTAGCGAGAAGTGGCTGTTGTATCCTGAGGAGTAGTAGCAATGAGACCAACTGCATCGGGTAATTAATCTGTGGTGACGAAATACTCTTAAGCCCAGTGCTTTTGCACGCCTCAGCCAAAATCGATAAGTTTATCTTTACGTGTTTTATATTATTTAATTGTTTATCTAATTGTTGCCTATAATTCACAGTTGTTGTGCTAATTCTATGTTAATATTTTTATGTTTTTCCAACACCTTGATCTCCTCCTCCTTTGAGACCCTAACCACAGGACATAGAGGATCCTTCCATTTTCTCCTCTGATGCTGTCTCCTCTTGTTCCGCCTCATAGCCTCCCCCATCCATCTCTTCTGCAAACCACATATCATCTTTAGAAGAATAATCTCCATTGGTGTTCCCATTAAGTACTCCCACACAAACATCCGCATACGACAGAACTCTTCTTTTCATAGCCAATGCTGTGGCAGTGGGAAACAAATCATGTTGCTCCTCTACCTTCTCATCACATTGTGGAGTCCTCGCAACCACCGTGTTTCTTGATGACGTGCTGTCCATTTGCATCGCTTCCTTCTCACCACTTTACGGAGTCTCCTCAACCATCGTATCCCCCTGTGATGCATTATTCACTTGCATCTTTGTCTTTTTTCTACTCCGAGAGAGTTGATTAGCCTCCTCCCCCGACGTTTCCACCAAAGACCGCTCTCCCTCATGACTCTCATGTACATATACACAAAAAATTTATTATCATTCCTTTATGTTGAAATATTTTATATTTTTGTTTGGACAAAATTTAGATATAATTTCATAGATATATTAGGTGTTGTTTTTTAATGAAAATATGATATGTGTAATAGCTGTTATACATGTTATCTTTTCATTGACGAACATTTATATGTCTTATTCTTATTGGAAAACAACATATAATATACCTATGAAATTGTATTTAATTCTTGTGCTATTTTTTTTTTTTTTGTGCTAAAATGTTATATTTATTTGGTCTCACATAGCTTAAGAATTTTGTCTACAAATTCTAAATATTTGACCATCCCATTCAAACTTGACCCAAATTTATTCATATAATAATTATTTTTTTTTTAAAAAGAACCCAATCTAATCTTCATCACAAAATAAACCCTTCAATTACCTAACCCCAACTTTATACATGATATATACGACTGAATGTAAACTCATTCACATAAATATATGTTGTGCCAGGTAATGTCAAATTGTGATGTAAGGGATATATTATTGTTTAATCAATGAGCTCATTCAATGTATTCATCAAAAAAAAAATGAGCTCATTCAATGTTATATAGGTAGTTTTCATCACAAAAGAGAAAACTATATGAGGTTATAATAAGTAATTTTAAAATATGAGATAATAATAACTTGAAATAAAACAAATGGAACCTTTTGATTGCCAGAGCCCCCGCGACAATCAGGGAATGCAGGGACTGAGAGAGTGTGTAATTGACGCGTGACACGAGGGAATATGATAGGTTAAGGTAGGTGCGGCGCAAGAATCCGAGTCCTCAGTACACGGAGATGCACGTGCGTCGATAACCGCTTGGGACCGATTTTCGCACAAGTTTCTCAGAAGAAAACCATAGCGCCAAATCCTTGTTCCTTGGTGGCGAAATATTCAAACAAATTCACAAGTATATTGGGGCCATACGTGGTATGTGGCATTTATTCACTTTTTTATTTTGTTTGACTAGAAAAGATCTTAAGAGAATGTTCCGGAAGAGAACTATGTGACCGTAAAATTTTAAAAGAAAGTAATACAGTACATGATAACAAGCCATATTTATCAATCTAGGGGTCAATGCAGGAGATCTGCATCAAAATTATCAGAAAATTGTCAAAATTTGCCAGACACTATTAGTATTTTCCATCTCTTTCCCTCAAAGATTCAATTTTTGTTCCCAAAAATGAGGAGGAATTTGGAAGGACTCAACTTATTAATCCCACAAAACTTTCAGCCTATACATAATTGCCCAAAAATTCAGGTGTTGTAATGCTACAACCTCCCATGATTTCTGGCAAATCCTATTAGAGAAGACCCGGAAGCATCTCTGATAAGGCCAACACAATAAAAAGCATCCTTTTTCCCCTTGTTAGGACACAACCGTCCACATTACACTTGCCCCCTGCACCAGTCCCATACTTCTATTGTATATGAGTAAAAGAACCCATCACCAAAAGGTTCAATGTCAATCTAATTTGAAACCATCATAAACGTGAGTATTGAGTTTTGTATCAGTGTCTGGCATTGCTTGTTAAATTGTTTGGTTTATTCACATCTAGATATATATTATCAGTCTCATGCAAAAATGTGGTGAAAGAAAATGAATAAAATTAAATCACTAAGCAAAAAATTCCAAAAATAAAATAAATTTTGTGCTACAATACTATTCATTCAAGATTTTAGAAGCTTTCCATTTCAACATAAGAAAGATATAAATAACAGTCTACATATATGATTAAATTATTTTGCAAAGAAGAGTTATTTTGTATATAAATAACGACAGTCTACATATACGACTAGATTGCTGAACTCGAGCTTCTGTCTGTTAGATCAATTTGCAGTTAATTACTACTGTAAAAAACATATGACCTCCCAATGCCTTAATCTATTCAACTACTCTCCTTTAATCCCCTTCAGGAACTTGTGTACTTCAAGCATTGTAGGCCTGTATGCAGGATTATCAGAGAGGCACACACAAGCAATCTGCAGCACTTGAAGCATCATCTGCTTCGAATCTGCGTCAAGAACAGTTGGATCGAGAACATCAGCAGCCTGCCCCTTCTTGATCTTCTGACCAACCCATCCAACCAAGTTCCCACCTTCAATCTCTTTAAAATCTGGTCCAGTTGGCTCTTTTCCAGTCACCAGTTCAAGTAAAATGACACCAAAACTGTAGACATCCCCTCTTGTTGTGGACCTCCCACTCTGTCCATACTCTGGTGGAATGTAACCAAATGTTCCAGCAATATCTGTGGTGATATGTGTCTCACAGGCACTGATCAGTCTTGCCAGTCCGAAATCTGCAACTTTTGGCTCAAAGTCTTCATTGAGTAAAATGTTGCTAGCTTTTACATCCCTGTGAATGATGTGAGGTATAAAACCATGATGAAGGAAAGCTAATCCTCGAGCTGCACCAGTTGCAATTTTGTAACGTTTGTTCCAGTCAAGGATTCCTAGGGCCCCAGTCCTGTTTCTTAACCAAAGATCTAAGCTCCCATTTACCATGTATTCATAAACAAGGAGTTTCTCCTCACCCATTGAGCAATATCCAAGCAATGCAACAAGATTTTGATGCTTCACCTTGCCCAAGGTCTCCATTTCAGCCATGAACTCACGATGTCCCTGCGTTTTAGCTTCACTAAGCTTCTTCACAGCAACTTTATTTCCATTAGGTAATGCGGCCTTGTATACAGTTCCAAAACCTCCATCTCCAATTATATTTGTCTTGCTGAAGTTGTCAGTGGCTTCAAGGATATCAACCAATGTTAATTTCAGAAGAGGCTGCTGAAACGTTGCTACATTGATACTCAAAGGTTCCTTTGATCTGCTACTGCTCAAGAAATAAAGATTTTGATCCCCGTAACTGTTTAGTTTGTGCTCCTCAAGTTCCTCGGGATCATTTTGCCTCCTGGTAAACCATCTGTGTAGAACATAAGCAATGCTTAGAGTTATTAATATGATTGTAATGGCAATTCCAGCAAGCCGCCATGGATTATACAATGCAGATCTATCTATGCTTTTGATCTGACAATTTATTCCCAACATCTGCCCACAAAGATTCTTGTTCCCCACAAATCTCACCCTGGATAGGTTCTGGCAAATACCACTTCTGGGGATAGGCCCTTCCAATCTGTTTTGAGACAAATCTAGGTAATTCAGATTAACTAGGCTGCATAACTTCTCTGGAATCTTTCCAGATAGCTTATTACCTGAAACGTCAAAATACTCCAGTTGCATTAGATTGCCAAGGTCTGGAGGAATCTCTCCAGTCAATATATTTCTATGAAGATCCAAATTTGTCAAATACGAAAGATTTCCCAAGGATCGTGGCAAGCTCCCAGTGAAGCAATTATCACTTAAATTCATTGTTTCAATCCTCCATGCCATGGAGTTTAAGAAGAGCTCCCCAACTTGGCCAGAAAGCCTGTTCTTCTGCACGTAAAGCCCAACAAGGCTTTGCACACCTGAGAGAGAGGATGGAAGCTCGCCACTGAGGTCATTAGAGCTCAAGTCCAAGTGTGTCAACTCCTTCATGTTCCCAAAACTAATTGGAATTGGACCAAACAACTTATTTCCTGTCAAATTCAGCTTCACCAAACTACTCAACTTTCCAAAACTTCCAGGGATGGTACCTGAGAGCTGATTCTGCCCCAGATACAAACCTTGGATTTTGAGGGCATCTCCAAGCTCAGGCGGAATGGAACCTGACAACAAGTTACCAGACAAATCCAAAGTTGTGAGATTTGTCAAGCGTGAGAGTGATCTAGGAATACTCCCAGAGAGCATGTTATTGCTGATTAATAGATCCACAACCAGCAAGCAGCTCCCCAAATCATCTGGTATAGTGCCAGACAATCTATTGTGGGAAAGATCAAGTAGACCAAGGTGTTGAACAAAGCTCAAATCAGGGATGGTAAGTTGTCGAAAGTAGGAAGAGTGCTTGGCAGGAATAGACCCAGACAAATTATTGTGAGAAAGAACCAGGCACTGTAATTGGCTCAGCTCCACCAGTTTCTCAGGAATGGACCCACTGAGTTGATTGTTTCCAAGGTCCAATGTGGTAAGCGAAATGCAGTCACCAAGCTCAATTGGAATATTCCCTTCAAGCATATTTCCATTCAAATTAATAACCGAAAGACTTTTGAGATATCCAATTTCCTTAGGAATAGTACCTGTCAGTTGATTATTACTTAGAACAAGCCTCTGTAGAATAACTGCATTCCCAATCTCCATTGGAAGAGAACCCTCCAAACGGTTATTAGCAGCAGAGAATTCCAACAGAGTTGATGAATTCCACAGACTGGAAGGTATTTTTCCACTAAAATTGTTGGAGTCTAGGTCCAGCACCATCAATGGAAGCTCTGAAAGGTAGTGTGGTATAGAACCTACAATTTGATTGTTCATCAAACCCAGCTGAGTAAGGTTCTTACACTTAACAAATGATTTCTCAATTGTACCAAAAAGGAAGTTATCATCAAGATCAATCTCCAAAAGTGAGACAGCATTACATAGCTCCTCAGGTATGGGACCTGTCAACAAGTTGCTTCCCAAACTAAGGTGCTCCATCATAGAGCAATTCCCAAGCTGAGGGGGAATTGTTCCAGAAAACAGGTTGGCAGAAAGCAAGAGAGAGTTAACATTACTCCACTTTCCAAGCCAAGAAGGCAAAGGCCCATGAAGCTGATTTTTTTCAGCTGAGAATGTTATTATAGGAAGCTCAGAAAGCTCCTCAGGCAGTGACCCTGAAAGTGAATTGAAAGAGAGCATGACAGACCTCAACTTCCTACAATTTCCCAACTCAGAAGGCACTGACCCATTAAGCTGAGCATAAACAAGGTCTAGAATTATTAAACTCTGCAACTTCCCAATAAACTTCGGGATTGAACACTTCAAAGGGTTGTAAGAAAGGTCAAGCTTGGTCAATGACTTAAGCTTTGCCATTTCTTCAGGCAATGGACCTTCAATGTAACAGGAATGTGCAAACAAAATTTCAAGCTTGGAAAGCTCCCCAATTTCCTTAGGCAGTGTCCCTGAAAACTTGTTAATCCCCACGTCAAGGGCAGTGATGTTTCTCAAGTTCCCGATTTCTCGTGGCAATTCACCGGAAAACGAGTTGTTTGAGACATCAAGAGAGATCAAAGACAGTGTTCCGGTGAAGAGAGTTTTTGGTACAGAACCTGAGAGAAAGTTGTTGCTTAGGTCTAAGAACTGGAGCCGGGTCAAGTTTCCGATGGTCTCCGGTAGCTTTCCGGCGAGGGCATTGCCGGAGAGATCGAGGGTGTGAATTTTTGTCAAGAGCCCCAGCTCCGGTGGGATTTCCCCGGAGAACGAGTTGGAACCGAGTTTGAGGGTTTCAAGCTGAGCCAACTCAGCGAGTTCGCCGGGGATTTCGCCGGAAAAGTTGTTGAAGTCGAGGTTGAGAAGGGTGAGGAAGGAGAGGGAGAAGAGGGAAGAAGAGAGTGTGCCAGTGAGGTTACGAGATGGAAGAGAGAGCGAGGTGACTCGGCCGAGTTGGCAAGTGACGCCAACCCAGTTGCAGTGTGGGGTTGAAGGGTCCCAAAAAGCGAGGAGGTGAGGGTTTTGAAGAGCGTTTTTGAAGGAAAGCAGGGAAATTTTTTCTGGGTTTTGATGGGTTTCTTCTGAAACGACGCAGAAGAGATGGAACCCGAGAAGGTAGGAGAGTAGAAGAATCTTGAAGGGCACAGCCATAGCAACGAGAGAAAGAGAAGGAGAGGTTTTGTTCTATCTAGACGAACTTAATTGGTGTGAAGCAGAAAAATGGAGGGGAAGGTGGTTGTGCATGCAAATGCCATTTGAAGAAGAAGAAACACGAAAGCCATTGCCATGAAGACTAGTGAGTGAGTGGGTGAGTGAGAGAGCGAGAAAGGTACAGTGCCAAAAGAAGTTATGTGTCAGATAGCAGCACGCATCGCACGTGACTTTAATCTTCGTAACGGCATATTATTATTACTTTCTATACAAATATTTTTATAATTTTCCTAATAATTTTTTTAAGGGAATTACTACAGTAGTATTGGGCAAACGTCCTTCTGAGACTTCTGGGAAACCAAATACACTTTCAGTTACTTTAGTATTAGTTCAGAGGTAGGAATGAAAGTTTGAAAATTAATCTTTCCTTGGATTTTTTAACGTTGGTTTTCTTTTTTTTTTTCCAGAACGTTTGCTGTGGTTTTTATATCATTTAAATATTGTTCATATATATTATAATAAAAAACTCTCGCAAAGTTTCATGTTTCAACTGTAACCTCCTTTTCTAAGATTATAATTTTCAACCTAGCAAACCTATTGGTTATGGTCGTTCAGAAAACACGGGTTTTGTCCTTTTTTTTTTTTTTTTCCATTGAATTAGGGATGTTTGTCTCTTCTTTCTTCGGTTTTGTTATGTGTTCTCTCTTTTTTACTACTAAACTAATTTTGAATTATTTAGAATAGCTGTAGGGTCAGCTAGGCTTGTGGGATTTGCACATTGCACGGTTATAGTTACATGCGTCAAAGAAACTCTCCAATGATTCGAACTTCCCCTTAAATAATAGTCGCTTTCTTCAATCTTTTCATTGCTTTGGCATCAAGGGGAGAAAAGTGCTATGCATTATTTTTGTTTGTTTCCACTTCTGCATGCCATTGTTAGTCAATTTACTTTAATTTGTTTTTCATAAAGTAATGTTACTTAAATACAAGTATTATAAATCTTTTTTATGTATTTTGATGTTGCTAGATTTTGTTGTGTTTGGATTGCCTGCCGCCTCTGCAGCATAAAAGACAAGAAGAGGAGGTGAGAGAAAGTAGAGAAAAAATGAGAAAAGATGAGAGAGATAGATGGGATGGAGAGGATCCCGATCCAATTTAAGTAAATACTCAATTTGGTCCTTAAAAGTGTAGAGTCATATCAACTTAGTCGCTCACATTATCAATATTCCAAAATGATTATTGAAATTGCAAAATGTTAATCAGTTTCGTCTCTCCGTTGATATTTGCATGGACTATAATGACATTAAGTTGGTAATATCAATGATGCATTTGAAACTAAGTGAATAATGACTGGGATGCATTTGCTAACGAATCCAAATGGAGGGACGAACATGATTAACATTTTACAATTCCAAGGATCATTTTGAAATATTAATAATGTGGGGATTAAGTTGATATGATAATTCTACAATTTTGGGACCAGATTAAATATTACATTCAATTTTGTTATCGTTGTTATTGTTTAAAATATAAAATAATTATGACGAGGCAGTTAATAGTAAAACAATGTATGAGAAGAGTCAATAATAATAATATAGGTGTTACTAACAAGTATCCTAAGAGCATTGTTTAAGGAATTAACAAAAGAAAATTATTTTATTAGACAATTTAGTGTAACATTTTTTAATATATTAAATATATCATTTACTCGTGCAAATTATTATTTCTTGATTCCTTAACTGATATCTTAAAGACCCTCAATAACATTCCTCTAATAATATAATATATACATGTGTGTGACAGACACTCAATGTACTAGTTAACATTACTCTTCCTTGACCCACATTAGGTTATCTAATTTTAATCAATATATCATAAAAGGGAAGGTTGGAATTAAAAACGAAAATTTATATCAAGATCGTGTCAACTGCATTATTCGGAAAAAAGACGAATATCATTTACTAGTTTATTATTTTTTTTCTTTTCGTATTTTTATTGCTTGGCATTTTTCGTCCTTTCATTGTATTTTCAATAAATTACTTCAAGAAAGTTAAAATAATTTTTTATCTATTAAATGCATGTATTCCACAGGGTCATTAATATTTTACCACAAGGAGAATAACAGCTCAGTCGGTCGTGATCATACTAATTGAATATGAAAACTATACATTATAATTGCTAAAGAGCAGTGCTATTCAGTATGAATAGCAACTGCACGAACCTCGATCAAATAACCTTTAATGAACGAAAAAAAAATATATATATTTGACGGAAATCATGAAAAATTGAGGAATGGAATGGAATAAAAAACAAATATTAAATAACACTATTCACCATTCAACTATGCAAGTGATAAGAAAATTAATTCACACTAAATAGTATTATCCATTACTAATTGTGAAATTATTTATTGCTTCTTTGTGTGTGTGATATGCAGAGAGGCAGCAAAAATTATCTCATTTCTTTCTTCTTCTTTTTACCGTAAATAATCTCATGTTTCTATAGTAAGGATTCATATATAATTAAAAATATGATTTATTCAACTATATTTTTTTACAAGAAAATCCTTTTAACAGTATGAATTCAGAGAATTACAATTGGAACCTACAGCATCCATTTGACATTTTTTTACATTTTAAAAGCAAATACTATATTGGTAGATTTTTTTACCTGAATATTTATGAAAATGAGTTAATACTATTATTAACTCTTGAATGAATAAGAAAAAATTCCATAACTCTAACTTATTTAATAATCACCCTAATTGGAATCTTAAGTAATTCTAACTAAATTCCACAATATATTCTTTTAGTTGAATTCCATATTAATTTTTTTAGCTATATCGCATTAAAGACTAATGTTATCTATATTTAATAAAGGATATATATGTGGGTAAAAGTTCACCTACATTTGGAGAAGGTTTAGAGCCTATTTGGTAAAACTAGTTATTAGCGGACAAGTTAGTTAATAGCGGATAGCGGATGAGGTAGCTGATAGCGGATAACGGATAATGTAGCTTATTTTGTGTAGAAGTGTTTGGTAAAACTAACGGTTGAACTAGCTGAAAAATATAAAATGACATAAAAGTATATCTTCATTAATGATTTTACATAAAAGATAGGATAAGATAAAAGTAGAATTAAATTAAGATAATAAGGATAAAAATGAAGAAAAAAATGAAACGCTATAAGCTATAAGCTCAAACGTTACTTCAAGTAGCATCTGAAAAAAAAACGTTATAAACTTGTGAAAAAACGATATAAGCTCGTGATAGAGACGCTTGCTAAACGAGGCTATTTTCTCATTCGTTATAAGCTATCCGCTATAAGCTCATAAAAGGGACGTGTCAAACATTCTCTTAATTCTTTGTAACTACTAATGCTTTTGTAGTCTCAGATCATATAGAATATGTATGTCATTTTCTTTTTTAAAAAAAAAACTTACGTTAAATATATTTCAAGTGTATGATTATACTTCTTAAAAATTACAAGAAAAACTATTAACGATGTACATGTATTAAGATTTTAAATTGAATGATAAATACTTCAATTCAAACTTATTGTTTTTAATTATTACACAAATTAGTAATATTCGAAGCCAAAAAAAGGTGATAGGAGTATGATTTAGAGTACGTAAGGACCACTAGTGAAGTGCTTGTTAATTTGAGCCGGAAACCTTAGTGAATTGACGTAAGAGTGATTAAGGTTGGGATTTGGGCTGCTTTTAGGCATTTAAAGCAACACTGCTCGCAAGTGATTTAGGGTGTGGGGGTGTTTTCGTCATTACGAAAAAAATTGACTTATTTTTAGGGGGTTTGAAAAAAGCAATTGACATTTTGTATAGGGCCGGTGATTGGAAGGGACGTGGATGTGTGACCCATGACATGAGTGAATGGGGCATCAAACCAGATAGTGTTTGTCTAAGGCTGAGCTGTCTCTTCCCCGGAAGCATGTCAAGATAGGGAATATTTTGGAACCCAGCATCTCTCAATTGCTACCATTTTCTTCTTCCATGTTTGCCCTTTATTTAAGGCTTCCTTTTATGGTATGATGTGAGGGAAGAATTGTACCTCTTGTTATTTGGTATCCATATGTGAATAGGAGTGAAAGCATTCGGAGCGATTAATTTTTTATGGATCTCGTCATTAGAGTAGCTTTTATGCTCTGACTTATTGGAAAGTCATTTTTTTTTGTACCATCTACTTCTCATTAAGGCTGGACAATATTCGGTTTTGAATTGAAATTGTCAACCCGACAAAAACCAAACTGCCTAAATCAAGGCCTGTTATTGTCCGTTTGAACATTTGGTTTGTTCGGATGATGGCTTGGATAGGTCGTGGGTTGGACGGGTGGGTTGATTCGGGTAGAAATCTCGCTCAATAACCCTATTGATGTTCCCTACAACAATCCAGAAATCCAACCTCAGATTTTTATCTATTTAGATGAAGAGCAAAATATTAAAAAAAAAAAAAAATAAAGGAGTAGAAGAAAAATGAGGATGGAACTCGCGGCGGAGGCTTCCTCGATTAGACGGCTGCGCGCGGTGCTCTACAGTGGTGTGTCTTGCTTCTTGCTCCTCGTGGTGGCTGTTGCGCAGATCGGGTGGCGTGATGAGGATGGGTCGCGAGGGAGGAGGGGAAAGTGCCATGGCTTGGCCGCGGATCTGGACGGTTGAAGGCGCTGCGCAGATCTGGTGGCTAGCCGCCGTGCTTCTATCTCACCTTGGCCTCTTTGGTCTTCATTTTCTATTCTTCAATTTAGGGTTTTCTACTCTAGGGTTTTCTACACGGCCCATAAGTTACGGATAATAAAATCTATTGGACGTAGACACTAGACAGATCACAGAAGCAACTCATTTAATGAATCCGATTTCCTAATTAAAAATAATATCATTAAAAGCTTAAAAAAAAAACCTTCTTCCTCTCTCTCTCTCTCTTCGTCTCCTTCGCCAAGCCGCATCCCCATTATAACCTCCATGACTAGAATTAAAACCTCCATGAACCAGAACTAGAACTTCCTCGGTTAGGTTCAGTCACCGACGATGGTAGATTCCGGAACCGAGCCCGACCGTCCTCAACCGTCTCTAACTCTCATTTTCAAACCGGTCGCCATCACCTGCCCGCCGTGTCGTATTTGGACTGGGTTGAGTCGGTTTCGGACAGGCATTTGGCTGCTGTCCAGCCCTACTTCTCATTGTCCTGTTTGTTTGTTTTTTTTTTTTAATTTTTAATATAAAAGAGAAATTCATTTTTAAATTATAAACTAATATTTTTACATTACACTATTATTATTAAATTAATAAATATTAATTTATAATATAATGCAACAGTGCAAATTCATTAGAAATACAACATACAAATGTCAATCAATTGACCCCTGCCTCATTCTATATTAAATTATAAATATAACAGGGTAGTGAGAAGTCAGTCTTCCGCCTTTCACCGCTAGCCATCAATTGACCCTTAACTGCCCTTTAAATTGGGCAATATATTATAACCATAAGGCTGTTTTAAAGTGAATTTCTTTTTAAAATGAATAATTAAGGATATTTCCACCCTTAATTTAACAAAGTTTATAGAGATTTTAACCCACTTTATTAAATCAATGGTAAAAATACCTTTACTTGCTCACTTTAGAGGAGTTTTTTCTTATTACAAAATACTTGTTTTTATTATTACTCATCTATGTTAAATTTTAGGCTTAATTTCACTTTTCGTCCCCCAACTTTTTTAATTGTACAATTTTGGTACCAAAAAACTTTAATTATATTTTTCGTCCCTCAACTTTTTAAATTGTGCAATGAAAGCCTTTAATTTGGTCCCTAGAATGACTAATTTTGCACAATTTCACAAAGTTAAGGGATGAAAAATACAATTAAATTTTTTGAGAGATCAAAATCACACAATTAAAAAAATTGGGAGACTAAAAGTGCAATTAAGCCTAAATTTTGTTAGAAACTCAAATTTTTTATACAAAAAATTTCACATACATCATCTCATTCATTTTTTCCCTCAAACAATTTACAACCCGCATTAGATTTGTGAGCTGTTTGTGTCATAAAAATTATGTGTATTAATCATTTCAATTCTGTGAATTTTTTATTGTTGTAAGTAATTTCGTGCCATCCTAGAGGTCATTCGGAGTAGATTTGAAGCTGCGGAAATCTTGGGAGGGAGATACTCGAGACCACTTGGATGAGTACATGGATTTAGTGACTTTGAGATTTGATAATTTTGGTGCATTTGTCTCTTTCTCTCTCATTTGTCACACTCTCTTTCATCTCATCTCATTTTTCTCTCTCCAAAAAAATGCCTAAAGTCACCAAAGTCACCACATATAAAAATCACCGAAACTATTTCCCTCTCGTGAAGTGGTTTGGGAAAAGTTAAGGAACTTTAATATATTGCAGTTTTTGTTTCCTCTGTTTTATCATTACAAGATAATTGTTCTAAGTTCATGCATTCACTTATAAATAACTTCGTAAGCTGAATTAGTTGACATCTTCTATTTTATTGTATATTTATATATTATTTTATCGGTACTTGACATTATACACTATTTAATTTTTGCTGAAGAAATGTTGCTTGTATAGGACGTGTACAAGGAGCACATGTGAGGACATTTAACTCTTACGAGCCCCACCTGCTCTTTGAGGATCTCAGGAAAGCTTTTGCAACACTTACGGCCTTACGGGTGGCTTGATATACATATAGACCACATGATAGGAGGGATGTACAAGGCAAAGTTTGATCAACCAAAGAAGAACCGTGCATTAAAGCCTCTCTCATTCCATATAAACAAAAATGGTAAAATATCTTACTCTAATTAATACATTGTGTTTTGCTTTGGTATTTTAAGTTAAGACATATATTCTTTACTTGACCCCTTTGCTTTTGAGTGTATTTTTGAGATGCGTATATATCTAATAAGATAAAAAATAAGTAAAAAATAGAAATAAACACATATAGTATCATATACGATGTCCAGATTTTGATGTTCAAATAATGAAAGGGGATGAGAATTCTAATTTCTCAACGATATGATAAAGTTTTTGTTATTTGAAAATACTATTATATCATAGTTTCCACGACATCATTAATACTACTTTAAAATATACAATTGTTTGAGAGAAGAACCCCCAATATAAAATCAAGGTCATATATTGGTCTCATTATTTTTTTTATATATTTTATAATTTTTTTTACTTTTAATTCTTCATTTTTAAATTAATCTATATTCAAAGATATTTTTAAAAGTAATACCCACATTTTCCTAAAAGATAACAACATGAGAATAAAAGATTCTCAAATAACATTTTCAATAATATTTAAGGCCTACTATGAATGTATAAGAATCTTTGTGAAAACTCGTACCAATTCCACCCATTATGTTTGTTTTATGGTCAATCATAATAATGCAGTTTGTTTTCAAAAGACATTACGTTACTCGGTTAATTAGAGTCGTAATAATGAGTATCATGACTAATAACGTCCATTTGGGTATGTACCCATAATTTGTCTTGTTGAGGGAATTTCAGAGACAAAAAATACCAAAAAGTTGAGGTTTGAACAATGAAAACCAAATCTACACTTTACTCATTGCTGAACCGTACAGCATCAAGAATATCATGTGCTGCCCCAGCCCCATGGCTATGTCTATGTGGTCCCCGAACCAAAAGTATCGGCTGCTGCAACTGCTGTGCGGCATAAAGCAATGTTGCTTCAACCCTTTTCCACAAACTCACCATTTCCTTGTGAGCCAACAGAATACACAAACCAACCACTTACCTTATTGCAACTAAGGGTAGTTTAATTTATTTATATATTTTTGATTAAAGAATTGACCAATTGAACTTATCGTGTTTCAAATATTCTACAGTATCTTGTGTTGTAACTTTACATTCTCAGTAATGCAAAATAGTTTTGCATAATTCTATTTTTCTTTTAACTTGATAAACCAGTAAGTCTGGAAATTAATTCCCATTGCTAGTGCTCCCAATCTACAACACATAATTACAGTTCCTATGCTTGTAGCAGCGACACACATGGTCCAAACCTTAGTGAAAACAATAAAAACTCAGTTTAGAGGTGGTCCTGGACAAGGTAGAAACATTTAGGACAACTATCACTTTCAATTCAATATATTCAAAACCCAAATAGTTTCTTGTACAGAACAAGCTTATAATATTCCTATCACCAATGCAAACTCTTCCCAACCTGGCCTCCTTGATCCATCACCATCCCAATTCACTTTTCTTTTACTCCCTTTCCTTGTCTTTCCATGTCAACTTTGCCTTCAATTCAATACAACAATTCTGCACCAGAGTACCCACACTTTCCACGTAATTGTAAACAAGTTTAATGTAGTAACATCATTTCAGGTGATGTTTTTCATGCCAGTTTCCTGTCACTGCATTGATTTGGTTTTGTTAGAAAGTGATGAGATCAGTCTCCACCCACTACTCACATTGGTCACACTTGTCTTCAATCTCCTACAAGTTTCTCTTAAACAGTGTTTTCATTGTCCCTTCCCATTATAAAGAACAGTCTTTTGTTTAACCAGTTTATTCAAATGGTTTTAATTGTTGAGTTCTTTCTTGTGATGTCTTAATTATATGGACTTAATAAATGAACTACAACGTACAATTCTTATATAATACAGAAATGTGGATCAGCTGTACTCTTTTCTAGACTGCAATTTTGTTGTTGTTTTGTTTTTATCTCTTTCAATTTACTGGTGCATGTGAGTCTGCTATCTGGCAGTCTTTGTTTGAGCCATCCAGATCATGCCATTTTAAAGTCTATAGGGCAAATAAATAAGAATGTGCTTCTTATAATACAGATAATTTCTGTCATTCTTGTAGTGCTGGATAGGATAGTACAACTTCTCAATTGTTTCATATAGAAATATACTCAAGTTTCTTAATTCTTTCTTTTGATACATAAAATGAGAAGTGGTTCGTATCTATACATACAGGGAAGTCTATCTAGTGAAAATACTTTGTATTTAGAAAAGATGAAAATAGTGAATCTTAATGATATAATCATACATAAATAATCAAGACTAAAAATTATTTAATGGTCATATGATCACTTAAAAAAATCACGTGAGTTTATTTTCTAATCTTGATCATCAAATAAGATATAACAATACTAATCTAATGATCAAAATTCAGTGTTCTCATTTCTCCCAATGACATAGTATTCTTAGGGGCCGTCGATAAGGGCATGCAAGGAGTGCAACAGCACAGGGCCTCAAATTTGGCCCAAAATTTGGGGCCCCCAAAATTTATTTTGACCAAAAAAATGTGTTAAAAAGAAGGCTCTTTTTAAGTAGTTAGAAGATTGATATTAGCTTGAAGTTGTATTGGTAGAATTTTAATAATCTTCTTTGTATATATTGTCCTGAAGTGGGTGTTTAAGATTAGAACAATTGTCCTTTTTGAAATAATATTTAAGATTGCCTTTTTTTTGAAATAATATTTAATTATTAAAATTGTCCTTTTTTTTTATTAAGGGCCCAATTTTTAAGATTAGAACAGGGCCCCCAAAATGTTTAAGACGACCCGGTTGTTAGCTGATATATATACTCTTTCATAAAAGAATTCAAACATACTTGATAAAAGCAGATAATATAAATATCAATAATCTACAATTTTGTCCAGTTCTTTGTATATTTCAAGTTAAGATCTTCATGCTCATCATAATTGTAGTGTGTCCATCATGAACTCGAACAAACTTCTTGTTGGGAATTTTGTGTGAGTAAAATGTAGGTAAACAAGTCTCACATTAAAAAGAAATGGATAACTTGAAGATTATATGAATGAAAATATCTTTAAAATTAATGCTTTTAGATGTTAAAACAAGATGTGATGTCATATCGTCTGTGCAAACTCTCTCCATTAGGCATTAGCCATGTCCTCGGTATTTTTTTAACAATTATTCTCTACAAATTAGTTTCCGTATATAATTTTATATCCTATCTTGTTTTGAAGAATAAGGAAGTCTCACATTGGTTGATAATATGAGCAAAGAGCCATTTATAATATTTGGACAAACTTTTCTCTATGAGCTAGCTTTTAGAGTGAAGTTGGGCCCAATAATTCTAATATGATATCAAAACACATAGGCCGACTGACTTCATAAAAAAAAAAGTTAAAAAAATAATAAAAAAGGCCCAAGTAAATAAAAAAATTTATCAGATTTGTGACCTCTAAGACTCAATAAACAAAAAAAGGCATAAACCCAAATAATAAAATGAACAAGGACGTCAGCCCTATGAAATCTTAAGGATCTATTGATCTTTTCTACTTATAAACTTGTTCATGCCTCTTAATGTGGGACTTCTTTACTTGCACACATCTCTCACACATCCCAGAATGACGCACAAGTATACAAACAATTAGTCTATTATGCCTTTCAAGCTGCTTTGCTTCATATCATCTTACATTTCAAAACAAAGTTTCAGTTAAGTTTATTTATATTGATAGTTTCTTCTCTTCATCTTTTTTATTGAGTGGTCAATATGATCATTTGATTTGATTTCTTATCATTTGCAATTGTTTCAGTTTGCTTATTTAAATCCTTCACTTGCTTTTTTTTTTCCCAATTTAGTAAAATTTATTTCCATTTATTTCGATTATGATCCCTATTTTTTTACACACTTGCATTACATTGCTTTTTGATTGCATTCATTTTGCATTTGTTTATATTCATTGCATTCTTTACATTCACTTCACTTACTTTCTATTTTTTTATCTCATTTTCTTTGCTCTTTTCCATTACTGTATTTTGTATTTTTATCATTTGGCAGTTTTTCGTCTATATTTTTTTACTCAATTTATACATTTTTATTAAATAATCGAAATCAATTTATGATATTATGAACAAATTACCTGATAATCCTAGGAGGAAGAGATTAACTTTATATTACTAACAAGAATCGAATTATTTATCTTTTTTATTAAAATCTAGTTAAACAATATGTCCGTGACCTACCCACAGAAACTCATTATTGAGTCATATTTTTTGGTTGGAATCCACCTTAATTAGAGCATTTAGCTTCTCAGTGAGTCTACAGAGTATCCCTATAAGCTTAGATCCTTTGGACCCGATATGAGATTAATCTCCGCTCGGATGCTTAGTGATATTGATAATGCTTGTACGGCACTCAAAATTAGCAAACATGGTTTTGAATTTGAGGAATGTTATTTATATATCCAAAATGGGACACCTATAGTAGACATCCTATTTGGAATTAACATATTTTAAATTTGCAATTGAAATTAAAAAAAAAAAAACTACACTCAAAATGGAATGTCTATTATAGGTGTCCCATTTTGAGTATACAAATAACTTTCCTGTTTGAATTTTCATGAGCAATTTATGTGGTTGCTGTATTAATACCCGTTCTTAATTACCATTAGTGCATGGCCAAAAAAGAATTCCCATTAGTGGGTAACTTTCTAGGGAGAAAACAAGAAGCAGAGTTGTATCACTGCCAAGGCAAGAAAGAAAGACATGCAGATGCAGAGGTGAGGCCAGGCCAGCGAGGCCCCCCTTAACCATAAGCACAAACCAACCACTTACACCTCACACAGCCTCACTTCTTTGTCCTGTGCACATACTACTGTGAGTGGTATTTGCATTCGTCACCTTGTATAGCTAAAGTAGCAAATAACCAAAAATAAAGGCATTCTCAATAATGAGATAGAGTTTGTTTGGTGATGTGTTATAATTAGGATCTTATGGGGATTGAGAAGGAGTCATGGTATTCATGGAAGCGTGCACGCTTAATGGGGCCTCAAAACTGGGAAATTTTTTCCTCAGTTTGATCATTGAGGATTTTGAAATTGCAAGAAAGACTAAGCCTAAATTGGAATATTGAGAAAGATTGTGATATGACCTTGCGTGACCAAAGCCAAGTGAAGCCAAATTAAGTCTCTGATTTCTCACTGCTCCTCTATCTGCTTTATTGGCAAAAGAGAGAGAGAGGTTCCTATTTTATTTTTTCTTTGGTTCACAGTTGATTGATGTGGATTGGATGTACCCAAAATATGAATTCCTTGGAGTAAGAATATGAATTTGTAATTGTAATTAAGTTTGTACATACCATTGTCACTTTTCTTATTTACAAATTACAATTGCTATAAGATGTTTAAGCTTGTTTTGTTTTGTGGGTTCTGCTTCTCTTCAAGTGCAGGGTCTTCACCATCCTTCATAAATGATAATAATGTATAAGATAGTTAGATACACAGAGCACTCAAGTGGCACTGATGAGAATTGGTTGAAGCATTGTACTGAAAGGGTTGGATTGGAGTACGTATTTGTAAATAAGATCATGCACTTGCACTATGCAGTAATGGGTTGGGGCCCTTTTTAAGTTTTAGCAGTTGAATTGGAATCTTTTTATTTCTTTTCTTTCTTGCTTTTCTAACTAAACCCTTGCCAGTGTGATTTCCTGACACCTTACAGGTACATTCTGATAAGATAAAAAGTACCATCACTTGGCGCTAGTGCTGGTCACAGCTACGGCCAAGTGGATCCATGGTATTCGTGTTTGATTCGGTGATTTTCTGTTTAGAAAATGAATTTAAAAATATGTTTGGTTAAGTTTAATGACCGAAAATATTTTCTGAATTATTTTTAAATCTGAAAATAAAAAAAGTTATTTTCAGTATTTATATTTCAAATTTTTGAAAATAAAAAATAAGATGTCAAAACAAACATATTTTTAAAATTTTCAAAATTTAAAAATAAAAATAATTTTTAAAAAATAAAAATAAAAAATAAAAACAAAAAATAAAAATACAAACCAAACACGGTAGGATATAGCACCCACAGTTCATGCCAGCTCACTATTTCAAAAATAATCCAATGTAACGAGAGTACGATGGAATATATATATATATATAGTTTTTCTTTTTTTTAAATATTGTAATGTTTAAGTAATATTAGCATTACACTTCATAACACTCTATTATTGAAGAGATTTCATATGATACTTATTAAGAATATGTTTGGGAAAGCTGAAAAAATAGATTATATTGATAATCGATTATAATCAGAATTTTTTTTGTTTGGATATGTTTATTGAAATGCGATATTAAGATAATCTATTTTGTTTGGGTGGTGCAAAAAAATCACTTTTATGTAGTAAATTACAAAAAAAAGGTATGAAATTATTTATATAATTTAGTAATATTTGTTTGGAAGTTAATTTGTAGGGGTAAATAGGGAAGAGAGTTTTGAGAATGAAAAATAATCAAAAACAACAATCTTAAGTTAAAACAAACTAGATGACATAAAAAAGATTTTTTTTCCTAAATTTTTTTTTTATAAATTTAAACTAATTGTCAAACATGATAAATTGTGTATGAAACAACTTTTTAATCAAAAAACAGTTGAAACAGAAAAAATCAATATTTCCCAAACATATTCTAAATAGAGTATATTCATGTAATTTAGTGGATACCACATGAAATTCACTCAATAATAAAATATTTGTTAAGCACAAAAAAAATAAAAAATATAGAGTGTATTAAAAAATGTATTGTTATTATTTCTTTTTGTTTTATAATTTTCACTAAAGAAACCATAAATTTCAGCCTCAACCTAACACATAAATATTAAAAGGGCATGAAGATAAGCTTATATGTGAATGCTTTTGCTAGAAGTTTTTCTGTATTGATATAACTTGCGAATTTTTGTAGGCATATTTACACAGGAGCGTTTTTTCTATTCCGTTTTAGCAAAAGACAAATAATTAGAAAGGTCAAGGGTTAAATAGTATCCCTAGTCATAGCCATTTTGACTATGGCACTTCCACAGCCACCCCAACTAGAAGCTATGCCTATGTTGCACCATTGTCGAAAATTAATGCCACCGCACCTCGCATTTGTTATGGTACTTATACTTTTTCATTATTATCAACTGGGTTTTAAATTTAATCGTAGTACCTTTATTACTACTAGTATGTGCACCGCCTACCACTGCCATTATTTTGGCTATCTCCCACATAACCAGTACTAGTACTACTAATAATCATCAACCTCCCCTCCTATCATCATCTCATCATTTATTCATCCATAAATCAACTTTATTGTCATTTGTTGCCGCGTTATGAAAACTTCATTTACTTGCTGCAAATATGCAAATTGATCATTTCATTTAGATTTCTTTTTTCTTTTTTTGCTAAAATTTCATTTCATTTAGATTTCTATGAATTGATAATGAAATTATTAGCCACGTGCGACTCACATGCTTAATTTTAAGATAAAATTACTTTTGTTCCATCAATCGCATGTGTTGTGCTCATAACCAAGTCAACGCGAAGAGGGACTTATCTTGCCAAGAAAGCAATACTGAAGAAAAAGTGGCAATCACAATGGCTTCGCAAAAGCTAATAATTGGTTAATGGAATTTAATTCTTTATATTAAAAGGAAGCATGATGAAAGGAGTTGCTAAAGATTAATACATGGACACGCGTCGTTGTAGGGAGCAGTTATTAAATTAACAATGAAGTGGTCGTTGCCATGTGCAAAGGCATTTTAAATTAATTTTTTAATCAATACAAAGGTAACTTAGGGGCTAGGGCGTGTTTGACGTATCAAATTTTTATTTTGGTGTAATTGACGTATCAATTTACCTGTATGTGCCATCCCCATGAAAAAAGGGTAAATTTATCAAATATTTTATTTTGATGCATTATTATTTTAAAAAAGAGATTTTATATTTGTATTTAATAGTGTGGTACCGCATTATTTAATAAATATGACATATAAAATTGTTCAAATAATCAAACTTATTAAATAAGTTATTAACACAAGATTGAGTGATATTTAAAAAACATATATACATAATACATACAAATTAAATTATAAAACCAAACTCTACAAAAGTAGGCTATAAACCTTATATTATTGTTTTACTAATTTGGGCTCATTAACTTTTGGGCTTTTGAAATTAGTTATTGGGATCGCATTATGGGTTAGGCCTAAAAATTTTATTATTTTACGGTTTTAAGAATTATTAGCTCCACACGGGTTGCGAGAACCTTAGGATTACGAATTTGCTTGACAATAGCTGTTTTTTTTTTATCGAGTTTTGTTAATTTTTCTAAAGAAACCTTCTAATTTTAATCTTCATAGTCAATAAAAAGAGTTTAATTGCTATGAATTGTCAGTATAAAATTTTTTACACTGACAACCAATCAGAATTCATGATGTGTGTGACTTTTAAGGTAGTTAGGATAAGAGTCAAACACTTTAGCTTATGTGACAATTTCTGATTGGTTGTTTGTATAAAAAATCTTTACACTGACAGTGTATACCAATTAAATCCTAATAAAAAATAGTAAAAAAAAATTAAGGGTGTGTTTGGTTGAAATGAGAGGAGGGAAGTGGAAGGAGAAGGGAGGGGATGGATTTTAATTAGCTATTGTGTTTGGTTGAGAGGAGGGGAGGGGAGGGAATGTTTGGTTGAAGAGGGGAGTAGAGAGATTTTAAAACTAATTTACTTTAAAACCCTTATAAATTTAGGATTCAAAACATATAAGTGAGGATATTTTAGACAATCTATTCAAAATATTTGAAATCCCCTCCCCTTCTCTTCAAATTCCCCAATATTAATATTTATTATATTTAATATTTATATATATTTTAATAATTTACTATTTTAATATTTATTATATTTTATTTTTATGTCTATTTTATATATTTAATATTTATATTTATTAATATTTAATAATTTTCGGGTCCGTACCGATAACACTTCCTGAATGATTTGATTTGGTTCGGATTTTGTAAAAAAGATTGTTTAAAGCTGAACCAAACCAATTCGTTACATCCCTAATTTTAATAAGATAAAAAAAAGCTAACTAAAATGTAAAACCAATCTAATTAATTGAGATTGGTTTGGATTAGATCAATTTTTTAAAAAAAATTCATCTATTTATTTATTTATTTTGGTGCTCAATTTTCATCTATTTATTAAATACACAAAATCATCAAAAATTATACAAATAAAATATTAGCAAAATGTAATAATTATATAAATTAAATCTCAAAAAAAATCGAATGACGAAATTATGAAATTGTGGAGAAAATTATGTTTGGCTTCGAATATTGTGGTTATGTTCTTCAATAAGTATGGACAGTATAATAATTTCATAAAAATTTATTTTAAAATATATATATATAGCTTTTTATTTCAAATAAATTTGAATCTATTTTCAAGAGTGGAATCTAATTTTAATCCAATTAATTTCGTTCAATTTTTTTTATTTTTTATTTTCACTTTTCCATACTATAGGCTTCGTATTTTTCGGTTTAGATGGGATTTATTTGATTTTAAATATCCAATAATCACTTGACATTTATTTTTCCTACCTCCCATCCTTCAATTTTTTTTAATTTCTTTCCCAAAAAACCCTCCCCCTTCTCCCTGCCCCTTCCCTCCCTCTCTCACTTTCTTCTTCTCCCACCTCTCATCACACACTTCTTCTACTTCTTCTCACCCCACTCCCAACTACAAGCCGTCCCATTGTCACATCCAGCGAACACAGCGTTTTTCCCATGACAAAAGCAGTCGCAAGCCTCCCGCCTCACCGGACCATTAGGCTGCAGTTCTCCCGTATAAGCCGTGAGGCAACCAGCCACAGTCTTCTCTCTTTCTCAGAGACTCGAAGGTCCTCTTTTTTTGTGACATTGCTCATTCCATGGCATTTTACTTTGTGTGACAGAGCCACTTGAGGGAGGGAGGGTCTAGGGAGAAGGGGAAGGGTTTTTATATATTATAACCTATTCGTACCTCCATCCCTAGTATCAAATTTCTCATGTTGGGAGTTAATCTATTCAGCTTTGACATGATAAGCACGCTATGAATATTACATTCAAAGGAGGTTAAAGTAATATTTTGATCTCATACGTGATACCGATTCTTCATTTAGTCCCTATACATAAAAAGTTATTAAAAAGGTCCTCATACGTGCAATCGTTATCCATTTGGTCCCTCCCGTTATGTTGTCGTCTCTAATGATCCGTTAATTACTACATATAGGGACTAAATGAATAATTTGTGTCACGTATAGAGACTAAATGAAGAATTCGTACCACGTATAGGGACCCAATAATTTTGGTTAAAGTAATAATGTGATCCCTATACATGACATAAATTCTTCATTTAGTCCCTATACGTGACACAAATTCTTCATTTAGTCCCTATATGTAATAGTTAACAGATCATTAAAGACGACAACATAACTGAAGGGATCAAATGGATAACAATTGCACGTATGAGGACCTTTTTAATAACTTTTTATGTATAGGGATTAAATGAAGAAACAGTATCACGTAAGAAGTAAGGGCAGGATTTTTATATATTATAACCTATTCGTACCTTCATTTATATATTACAACCTATTCGTACCTCCATCCCTACTCGGATTGTGGGTTTCGTCAAGATTGACATACATCCACTGTGCCCATTGCCCAGTGTGCATTAAAATGGAGTCATGCATAGGTTAATGTCAAGTCCCCACTATGTTGAATTCAATATAGACATACATCCACTGATCCCGTCTCATGGTTTGAGCAACGTGAGGGATGTAGGATGGGGAAAGGGAGGGAGGGAGAACGTGAGGGAGGGGATAGGGGGTAGGGAGAAGGGGAAGGGTTTTTTTGGGAAATAAATTAAAAATTTCGGAGGATGGGAGGTAGAAATATTAACTAGGGAGGTAGGAAAATTAAAAGCCTAATAACTTCTTACCAAAAAAAAATGCAATAATAACTTTATTTAACTCCAGAGATTGCTTCATTATCAATCATTTACAATACGTATGAGTTTCAAGGTAATTATCATAGAAGTAAAAATCACGATCATATAACATATTGAAAAATAACGGAATTATGCTATGATACCAGTAAAGGAAATAAATGAAAAATGGTCAGCATAGTACAGGATACATGAGGCCAACCAAGTCAACAAAGTAATTGTAACAGAAAAGGGAAAGAAAGAAACGCGTGGAAGTATTTTGTGTGAAGATGAGGTGTATAAGAGAGAGACTTGGTCATTTTATTTCCTTTACTGGTATCATAACAAATTACCTGGGTCTTAACAGTAATTATCATAAAAGTGCTCTTCATAGAAACAAATCTGGCAAGAACAAAAAGTTCAGAGCAGGGCACAATGTTAGTATTTTAGCAGCAAACTGGCACAATGTTAATATTGACGAGTCAAACCCTCCGGTCCACACAAAGTATTTATAACTGCATCAGCAAGCCGTTTCAGTCCCCCCAAATTTGATCTTAGTAAACCTATAAAATTCGTGACAAACAACATAATATACAGATGCTAAAAAGCATAAGGTATTCCTTTCCTGTTAAAAAAGCACTTGTTTTTCTCTGATGAAATGAAATCCAATTGCGATAAATCATTATATCTCATGAAACTGAAACCAAGTTCACACACGCTCTCTAGATATCATAAGAGGGCATCCAACCTGAAACAACAGCATTGTAATTATCACCTAGTATACAGCCTGTGCAGCATAACAGATCAGCAGAGCAGTTTTTTCTCTTCTTAATATATCCACTGAGTTCAATAATTTGAGGGTGGTTAGTAAGACAACTCTGGACTGCTCTGTTGATGTAAAATGTATCCAGTATCCACAACATAAGAATGGTCATACAAGCACCAAATGAATCAAGCATTTATTTCTGAACTGCATTGGTGCTCCCTGCTGCAACTTCTTCTACCCCAAAACATGCTTGAACAAGTTGTTTTATCCAGTCTTGGCCCTTCCATTTTATCCTCATCCATTGTTGATGCTTGTGAGTGACGAGATGATTCATCTGGTGTTTCAATTTCTCGGGATTCAAATGATGGACATGGACCATCATTGCAGGTACATAGAGGAATTGTCATAGATGGAAATGGACTACAAGTGACGGGGCATAGTATCTCTGGAGGAACAGAAGCAGCACAATTTCTTTGAATCTCAGGTGTATGAGAAAGAGATGGTGGATCAAGGTCACAGGAATGTAGCATGCACGGGGTACACAGGCCAATAGAAACATGCAATTTATTTTCTTTTGCTTGGGAACCTGGTAACTTAACAAAAGAGACAATTCCATGTCTACAAAGGGGGCAAGGGATAGAACCAGGAGGGCCGTGCGTTTCAGAAGAAATGTTGTTTGTCGAGCAAAGATAGAGTGCACACCTTACACATAGCTCATGCCCACATCCTGCATGTATATATCTATTGATATCACTTAAACAGTTATACAAAGATCAATAACTTTTCCAACTTCTAATATCATAATCTTGAAAATGTGTTAAGGAAAAATGGTTGGAACTTGGAAGTATAGTGACAAAGAGGATGAGAACTTCACCCTCCCCAAAAAAAGAATATTTATGGAAGGATAGCCTAAACTCTTATAGATTGATATATCTGACTGCATTATCCTGGTACAGGAAAGTAGTCCTAACATAATCACTAATTTAAGATATGGGTACCTATTTTTAACTGCTACAATTCATGAAATATTCACATGCAAGCAGGGACGCAAACAAAAAGGTATTCAAAAGATAAAGAACCCAGTACCTTCTGCAGCCACTGAACATGGCCTCTCCAGGCAAACGGCACAAAAGTCAATCTCGTCAGAAGAGGTTGTAGATGATTGCAATCCATACTCTCTGCAGTTCATTCAAATCAATCTTAGTCCCATTTTCAACATATGATTGTGTTCTTCTCCTACTCTCAACATTTGATTACAAAATATCCTTGACCCAACAGCCCAATTAACGAATCAGTTAGGCTAGACCTGACAGCAATTTTGATTTAGTTGTAGCAGACTAGCAAAAATATTCTACCCAAAATATCTCAAGAGATGTTCCCCTTTCTGTTTGTTATTTTCATTATCTAAATAGAGTTCCACATAGAACAAAAGTTGGCCGATTTGCAGAAACAGATATAGTTATGATTGCAAAATACCTGGCTATGTTGAGCACACTCATGAGAGGCAAGGACAAGTAATTTGAATGAGGGAATGTTGGTATTGTAGCATCAGAACTGGGTGCCAGCAATGGTTCAAGCCAATGACGCCCCCACATCCTAGCAACATCAAGAGGAAGCCACCTGGGGGAAGATTTCAAATTTGTATTAATATGTTATAAAAGCACATGAAAATTTGCACTAAATGGCCATTTATAATATCTTACCCATTGCAATTCAAAGCCACACGACTCGCACCTCTTGCAAGGAGGATCTGAAAAAGAAGAACATTATTGAAGGATTCATAGGAAAACACCAGAAGGTATACCCCAAATGAAAACCAAAGCAATTCTTGCCTGACAGCATTTTAAATTTCCCCCACAAGCAGCATAGTGCAACGGAGTGCTTCCAGCCCCTACATCAAATAACACCACAATTTTGAAGGGGGAAAACAACCTTCCACATATTTAGCATATTAAAAAAAAGAAATACCTATCAAATCCATTGATGTTCCATAATGATATGTCACAGCAGACACAATTGCATTAAGATCAAGTAGCAGTTGTACACAATCAAAATACCCATTTAGCGCAGCCATATGAAGGGCAGTAATACCACCATCAGCTGTCTTGTTTACAAACTTGGACAGGGCACTGCACTGGAATAAAGTAAATAAATTGCAAGAATATAACGTATTTAAATAATAACTCTCTAGTAAAGTCAGGCCTTAAAACATTCTTAACAGCAAAGAACACCAGATGAAATCTCATGTCATCATTCCCGGAATAAAATTATGAATAGCTTTTTCAATCAATAATTTTATCTAATACTTATTCGTGTAGTAAGTAATTAAGTATGTAAATGCATATGTAAGACAACTGAGAAAGAAATAAAGTGGGTAACAAATAAAATACTATATACTTTATGAAATCAATACAAAGTACATTTAATATAAGCATACTCCAGGCAGCGAAAGTATACCAGTCATTCAACCCTATTAGGAAAATATAACATGAAATTCATTGCAATGATAACTTGCTTTGAGAATGAGAATTACATAATGAAAAGGAAAGGAGCACCTTTGTTCATGTTTTCCTTTCACATTTGATCCATCACCCTTATCGGCATCTCTGTGAACATGTATAGCTTCATAAGGAACACTGGGGACAAAGTCAGCCACGACAAGTCTAATACATCTTACATGCCCATTTACAGCTGCAAAGTGAAGAGCTGTCCTCCCACTGAGATAATCTGCTCTCATAACCTGTTATTGAAAAGACTACAGTCTAGTGATTCCTGAAAATCAACTTTTTACTACGTAAAGAAGAAAATACACATGAAGGCCAAGTAATCAAGTCCCACTTAGCAGGTAATTTCTCTAATCAACCCTATGACCTATGGTGGTCTCCATGGCATAGTAAATACAGAGAGAGAGAGAGTAACAGGACTCACATTGCATCTGAAGAGAAGAAGAGTCTGTACAACTTCCCAATGGCCATATCTACAAGCTTGCATCAAGGCCGTCTTCAAGTCAAAGATCAAAGCAAACCATATTCTGAAATTAGCACAACATAGACATGTACCGAAAAGAAAACAGGGATATATCGAAAGAAAATCTCATAACGCTTCATATTACCATGCTGGCATCTATTGAAGTGATACCAGATCCATCGCTCTAATTGCTTACTATAATGCACACTCTACCTATTTTTTGTTACAGGCAGCAGCAATTTGCCGCATGGAATAGAATCAATCATACTCTAAAATGGAAAATCTGTTTTGCAATTTCAAATACAAAACTGAATCTTTCCAGTATTGAAAATTTATGACTAAATATATCCATCTAATCCATCTGTAATCTGATTATGCAATTTTTCTTCAAATCTAAAACATAAAAGTAAAAAAAGGGAGAGAGGGAAGATAATGAAAAAAGTGGTACCTGGCCACAATAATTTCTAGAATTGACATCAGCTCCATTTTGAAGCAACAATGCCACAATCTAATGGGAAGAGAACAAGAATCAAGAAAGGTTGATGAAAATGGTGAATGAGAAAAAAGGGGAAGGGGGGGAAGAAGATGTGGTGAAAGCTAACCTCGTCATGGCCCTTGGAAGCAGCAAAATGGAGAGGAGAATTGAGGCCACCAAAAGTGGAGTACTTGGCAAGACAAGGGTTACAGTTCAGAAGCATCTTCGCCTCCACCAAGTCGCCGTCCCTCGCCGCCGATACCAACCTCTCGCCGGAGGCAGAGCATCCAAACGAATTCCCCATCTTCAATGGTAACGCTGACGTGGAACGTCTTCTTCACTTGACTGATTGTTATGGTTATGGTTATGGTTATGGTAATGGTAGGTTCAACGGTTGAAGCTGAAGCTGCTTTTGTCTGAACAACAAAGTGAAAACAAAAAGGATAAACCATAACCTTTATCTACATGAATCAATCAATCCATATAATAACACTTTGATATATTTTCTTATAGATACATACATAGATTTCTCTTACTAATTATTCTCTTATTATTAAATAAAAAATAATAGATTTAATATGTTTAAAATATAAAAATATTTAATATTTTTTATCTGATAAGTAATAAACAAATGAGTTGGAGGATTCTATCGATCATTAAGATTATTGATATAATCAATTTCTCATGAAAATTATGCCTAAACTTTACCTTCTCATAAACTCGTATGAAAAGTACTGAGATTATGTTGGAGAAGTGTTGTAAAAATTGCACTGCTAAGATTGCTTATCTCTTATTCTTTTCTTCCTACTAGTGTCCTTTGTTTCTTAGATTAATGTCCAAGGTTAATTGAAGACTCTGGAAGTTAATTCAGATAATTATGAAAATATTAACATATAGTTGGTTTGGATGATAACGAGTTCAGATATTTTAAACAAGTGGTTAGAGATTCAATTTCTGATTTTTACATACGAAGAAAATCTAATTTAAAAATGTCAGTCCTTAAAATACTATAAGGAACCAAAAAAAATTATGAAAATAACATCTTATATCTTCTTCACCTCGCCCGCAAGCTTAATTATGATTATTTTTTGTCTATCCCGCAAGCTAAATTATTATAATTATTATTATACACGTTGTGCGGTCTGGGAAAAACAGTCGGCAAGCAATCTGAAAATTACATATTATTACATATTATTATGCCTGTAAAGTTGTTCCCATCGAGATTATTCGTGAATACTTGATTCTTTAGCTAGGAGAAATAATTCAGTCTTCCAGTTGTCTACTATGCAATGCAGTTGCGGAATCAACATATTGTCTTTTAATGTCTAAAATGCAAAGGATAAAACTTACATGCATTTCTATAAACATTTTTGATTATGTTTTTCAATGAAAATAAAACATACGTAAAAATTTATTAATGAAATTTTAAATATGTAACAATTATTATACATATTTTATTATTATTAAAAAATAATATCTAAAGTATCTATGAAGTTATATCTTAGGTAGCCAAATCCAAATTAGTTTGCATTTTTCTTTTTTCTTTTTTCTTTTTGGTAAAAAATAAAAATTTATTTATAGAATAAAAATGAAACAAAATCCCTAAAATATGTTCAAGCCAGAATCCAAGCATATGCCCAATCAACTTCTTTTTCTGTTTTTTTTTTTATGCTCTATGCCCAATCAACTTCTAATAAGTTTGAAAGAACTGTAACATGTTTTTTTTACAAGAGGATCTAACTGATTATTATACATTCCTAAAATACATTAATAATATTGCCTTTGATTGGACCCTCTCTTTTTTTGTCTCCTTTTGCTCTAGAATTCATTTGTGTTTTTCATAAGGTGGACTTGGCTTACTCAGAATGGGGCTCCCGTTGGTGCAATGGCAATATATTCTAAATATTTGTAATCCAGCTTAAGGATTGCGGGTTCAGCTCGCCTGTTGGTTTCTTGGTTCTGTTGTTCCTGTACCTTCTATTATACCCTTCATTGATTAAGTTTCACCTCCATCATCTTTCTCATCAAATATCTGTCACTGAATTAATCTAACTGCCAATAGATCTCTCATGTCAATCATTTGACATCTGGCAGAAAAAATAATAAAAGAGAATTCGAATGGAGAGGATTTGGATACATTAATTGATTCATAAGTTAAATTCTAAATAATGAGAAATGTTAACAATGTGCTATTTAATACACATTTTTTATCATTAGGTGAATTTCTTGTGAGACTAACTAAATCACATAGATCATCTCTCTATTCAATGAGTCTAATATAAAATTCATTCAATAATCAAGAATACATCAAAAGAAATGTGATAAAGATATTACTAACCATGTTCCATGTTCCTGTAGTGGGAAAATATGTCAATATGCCACGATCCAACCTAACCTCAAATATTTATATTCAATTCTATTCATATGCAAGCTGCATCGTTTAACAATTCGTCGAAATTTACCCGAAGTGAGGAAAGACGTAAGCCTTGCCAAAATGAAGCTGATGTCTGTGTCCACTAGTATGTGTTTTATTCATCAATCATACACTGGACCAGACTCCAGAATTGCATTTCATAAAGGGAATTGCTCCTTAACTTCAAATAATCTTAGTATGGAACCAGCTAAGACTCCACATGCTTTAATTATTGGAAATAATTACAGACGATGTGATTTGTCACTTTCTAACTATCTAGTCTAGTATATGGAATTCGGACCCGCGGATAGGACGAAGAAGATGGAAATTGAAAGAGAGACAAGCTACGGAAATCGTGTTACAGAGGAGTGTTTATTATGTTTATTATTATTATCTTCATTAGTAGACTATATTTTTATTTTTTTATTCTATTTATTATGTTATTTTTATTTATGAATATCTATGTCATTTTATAAATATCTTTTTTATTTACTCTTACTTTTTACATAATAAAATCAAATAAGAGAAGAGAAAAGTTTTAATTTTTTTCTTTTTATTTTCTTTCCTATCAAACAACTAAATAATCATCTCAATTTTTAATTTTTTTTTCTCTCCTTCCTTTTTTTTTCCTCTCACTTTCATTCATGATGAGATGAGAAGATGATCTAAATTCACGATCTTCTAAAAGAACAAAGCTTCCTCATAGGAGATCACATATTTTAAGGTGACTGTACTCTTTCTTCAATTTGACAGACATGTTTTGACATGTAGATAATTAAACTACCAATGAAACAAGGCTTGATAAAACCATGAAGCATGAGCAGCATCTCAAATATGAACAAAACATCTATAATTTTTTTTTTTCTGGTAAACACAACATTTAAATATTTTTTGGTGCAGAAAAACAAAACATTTATAGGGGATATATTGTTTTGAAAAGCATGACTGTATGCCTAAATAAAAAATGTATTCATGAGGTAATTATTATTGAGAAAAAAATTCATTAACTTTGATGTGTTAAGTAATTATTTTTATAACTTTTATTAGTTTAAATTATATTTTTTATACATCAAAAATGCAACACTGTGAATTTGACATAAAAAATTCATATTACCATAAATATTGTTAGATTTCATCCTAAGATCAATTGTCATTAAGAGACACCCCTCCACGTATCTTTGGTGGAACAAGCGATAAACAACGAAAACGACAAAGATGGGTTATGAATCTGATTTCATGTTAGATTCCATCTTAAAACTAGTTGGCAATAAATGAAGTTGCTCACAGATATTTAAATCGCATCCGAGCAGAGAGGATGAGACCATATGAAACATCAAATAAATATTAAAGTATAAAAAGTGTTAGTTAATAATATATATATATATATATATATATATATATATATATATATATATATATATATATTTGAGTTTTAAGTTTCAAATCTCGAATATGTAAAGCACAGTCCTTGTCAAAGATTTATTTCTTCTATGGGAGATCATCAAATATAATTTTGAACTCATATTCGTGAAAGAAAAAGCTAGATGCATAGATATTATATACTGTGCATATAGATCCTCCGGAGAAATTAATAGCTTAAAAATTTAAAATTGTTTAATTGCGGGTGAAAATAATAATAAAAGGAAAATGCTCATGGATTCGAAAGGAAGAGAATAGGATAAACGTCCAGCGTTTTTTTTTTTTTTTTATAATCATGACATAAATACGAAATATCCATCATCATTAGCAGTGATAAACATCCACCGTTGATTATATAAATAATGTCACTTTTGTTTAACTTCAATTTTAAAAGTAAAACTATATTTAATTTTTTACCTAATCCGTATCTTTTCGTCAAAATGCATCCATACCATATAGCACTGTTGATAATAAAAATAACTTCATTGATTGATCTTGATTCTATGAGCTTAAACATTATGCTTCTTAAAATTATTGACTTGAGTTTGAATTTTGAAAATTTTCATCATGAAACAGCAAGTTTTACAAATTCTTATTAAAGTTTATGGTTTATTAGCTACTCAAATATCACCTACAAGACTCTGCACAGTTGGTATCTGTTAGATTTCTTAAGCATATTGTTAGCGATTCGTTTCTTATTTGTGTATGTAAAATGTTTTGTTAAGAGAGACAAAACTCAATATCGACCGAAGATACACATGTATACGCACACAAAAAAAACTCTACTCGAATATTGATCTCCTCTATCCTCAACATATTTTAACAAAAAATGTGATGATTTTGTGATATACTCCCTTCAGACATATATATAAGCAAAAAAAAAAGTTACTTCCTCTGTAACAAAATATAAGCAAAAATTAGATAATCTAAGTTGTAACAAAATAAGCAAAAGTTGAGTTTTTGCATCCTATTTAATGATAGTATACCAAAAATACCCTTCATTTTATTGCATTTAATTGAAACAAGTTTTCATACAATACAATTAATGTGAATAAACAAAGAGGGGTAATTTAGACAATGAAGTTGAACTTTTAAATGAGATTAACATTAAATGTGAATAACTAATTATCTTAAGAAGTGTGAAGGTTGTTAAATTTGTTTATATTTTGTTATGGAGGGAGTAACTTCACAAGTATTAAGAAAGTTAGTTATATTAGTTTAATTGTTTTGATTTGTATAAAAAATAAGTTATAGTTACTAAACTATCCTTTCTTGGGAATGTATAATGCTCTTGGAAGTTGTTTCTTGGAAGTGTATAATGCTCTTGAAAAAATAAAAAAATAATTAATCAAAGGGTATTTTTGAAATACTGACATTAAATAGAGTTGATTTGATTGACTTTTACTTATATTTAAATCTAAAAAATTTAGATACTTTTTTGTTTATATATAGGTAGGGAGGGAGTATATTGTTTGTCCAGATTAGTAGCTAACTGAATCAAGAATTTATTATAAAAGAGTTTTGTTATCTTCTTTTATAAAATTCTTCTACTAATTCTCTTGCTATTAAATAAAAAAATATTAAAAAGTAATATATTTAATATCTTAAAATATAAAATATATTTAATATTTTTTTTGCTACAAATATTTAATATTTTTATTTAATAAGTAGGAAAATTAATGGAAAATTTTGAAGTATGATAATTTAAAATTATTCATTGTAAAATACGAAATAAACAATAAATTTTAAGTAGTTGCCCAATCTAAAGTGGAAACAAAGTGGAAGTAGGGGTGGACAACAACCCGTTACCCGAAGAACCCGTTCACAGAAACAAGTGTGCGGGTGGGTCGTAACGGGTCGGAGGGTTACAGGAACGGTTTCACATGGGTGATAACGGTCGGGTTGGGTGAAATTTTTTTGACCTCGCTCGTACCCGACCGAATACGGATAATTGAACAAAATTTAAATTCGCTCTCATAGTCAATTACTTACTCGGTTACTCTCCCTAGACTCTTCGGTCACTCTTTCTTGGGAATGATTTAAAACAATGTATTATATTTATAATATTGGGAATCTGAACCACACCCTTTAGCCTCTCTCTTCCATATTTAAATAAATGCATTGGGAATCTTTAAAAAGTAATTAAAGCAGTAAATTAGGAAAATAATCGTTCAATCTAAATCGTTTGGTCAAAAAAATTCTAAATCTTAAAACTTTAATCCCCTTCACTAGTTCAGTACTTCAGTTGGCACCCTAGTCCTCTCTCTCATACTCTGAAACCAAAAGTCTGAAACCCTAGTCCTCTCTCTCATTTTCTTGTACCGGTCTCACTGCCTCTGGCCAGCACCGCCTCCTTCTGCTCCGACAGGTGCCGTTGAGCCGCTCTGCCATGCATGCCTCTTCGTCTTCCACTTCGTTGTCAGACTCATCGAAGGTCCTCCGCTGCGGTTGGAAGCCATTCTGCCATCCTCGGTTTTCTACTCCGCTGCATTGAAGTTCTTCCACACTGTCGTGAGACGCATCCAGCCATCCTCTATCGCAGAGTCGCAGCCATGGAGTGCACAAGACAAGCAACCCAAGAAGAAGCAGATCTAAGATCCGCGAACGAAGAAGATAAAATAAGAAAAATAGGTGCTTTTGTTGAAAGTTTTGATACTTCTTTTTGTTGAAAATTTGATAATTTTGTTAAAAGTTTGAAACTTTCTTGTTTAAGTTTGAATGTTTGATGTTTCTGGGTTTATGTTGAAACTTTTGAGTTTCTCTCCTCCTCTTAATGCTTCTTGATATATGTAATCAAGTTTTTCTTTTGTTTGGCCCTCAACCGCTTTAAACCGTCCGCTGACCCGCTGATCCGATGTATCCGCCAACCGGCCAATCCGAAGGCACCAATGGATGAGAGCGAGTGACATATTTTACTCGTCAATTTTCTTCGGATTGAGATTTTTTCACCTGAATCCGACCGTAACCGACCGATGTCCACCCCTAAATGGAAGTGATATATTCACCCAAAAAATATCCAACGGTGATGGTAATGGTGAAGTCAAAGCGTGTGCTGCCTTTATGTCAGTGTCTATGCTAAAATGTCAAGCGGTGTTTGATTAATTTTGAAAAATAAATTATTTTAATAATTTATTATATATATAATTTTTTATAATAATATTATATATATTATATATATAATTGATTATATTGAAATCAATTTTATAATTGGATATGTTTGGTGAAAAAATAATTTAAAATAATTTATTTCGATTAGGTTTTATAAAAAATCATTTGTATACATTGAATTACAAAAAGTATAAATTATGCATTTAATTAGTATGTAAGTTCAATCAATAATAATTGTCACATTATGAAAAAAATATTTGATTCTTGTCATAAGTATTTTAACAACTTGTTTGGTATAGGTGAATTAGAGAGGGAAGGAAGCGGGAAGAGAGAAATAAAAGAGAGATTATCATTTTCAATCATTTGGTTTAATTAGCAAAGAAAATAGAGGAGAGAAATAAAATGAGTGGGGCCACCCAACTTTTTTATCTGCACAACATGGAAGAAAGAAGAGAGAAACACTAATTCGTTTTGCCATTTCCCTGTTTGTTCTTCTCACCCCCTTTCTCTCAAACTCATTCATCTCCCTTTCTCTCAAACGTTGTTGTGGGCTGAGGTAGTGCTATTCATGGTGGGTGGTTGTCTCGGGCTTGTGACGGTGGCGCAACTGTGCGTGTTCTGGTTGGACGGCGATGCAGGGTTGCACAAATTGAAAACGACGTTCTGTGGTGGTAGTGTGACTACTCGTCTCGTCGGAGTTCATGACAAGGGCGTCAAAAACGAAGGATTTAGGAACGATCTGGTTCGCGGTGGTGGGAACTTAGGACTGTGGTGATACACTGTGATCTTGGAAGGTGGCCACGCGGCGGTGGTGCTCCAAGTTCGAACGGAGCTTGTGACACAGTGGAGGCAGATCTGCCGTTTATTTGAATTTGGAGAGAGATTTTAGAATAAGAAGGAGAAAATGAAGAAAGAAAGAGAAAAGGTAGGGGGTAAAGATGGTCACAAAGAAAGATATGACATTATTTTTGTTGTCAGTAAAAATATTGTTTGGATGATTTAGTAAAATAAATATATTTATTTATTGATTCTATAAATAAACTTGTTATTACAAATAATTCTTCATTTTTTAAATCAATATATAATTTAAATTTAAAATGAAACTATTATTAAATTTACCTAGGGTTTAATGGTCTATTCAACAAAAAGTCACTCTCTTTCTTTCTATTTTCTATCCAACCAAACAAAAGATGAGTGAAGACTTACACTCTCTCTTGTCTTTCTCGTCTCTTTCTTTCTTCTCACTTTCTTATCTCCAACCAAAGAGAGTGCAAAGTCATGTATAGGATGTTTCGTTATTGGTTGATAGTTTAAAAAACTTTACACCGAAAACGTATCAAATTTGAACTCGTAAATTAGTTGTACAATTTAATAACATTTGCAAAGTTTAATTTTGATAAATTCACTACAAAAAAGAAGTGTTTAACGATCACCAAATTCGGCCTCTAAATATGGAAATCCGGTCGCTAAACCATCTAGTGATTGATTTAGCGACCATCAATCGTGATAGCAGATGGCCTAGTCGCTAAACCGTTTAACAGCTAAATCGACCGCTAAACCATTTAGAGGACGAATTTTGATATTTAACCAACGAATTTTCATATTGAGCGATCGATTAAGTGTGGTAGCTAACTTTTTTTTGCAGTGGTTGTCTGTGTAAATTTTATAATATCAATATATCACAAATCATCTTATATGTGACTTTTAAGGTAGATATGATAAAAGTCAAACATTTTTAATAATATGATAATTTATGATTAGTTGACAATATAAAAAAAAATTTACACTATCACTACATATTAATTAAATCCAAATTTATATGCTAGTTAGTCTTATAAATATGAAATAAGAAAAATGTTAGTGATTCTAAGGATGCCACCTTAAGGCTTTCATATTTAAATTTTAATGTTAATATAGATTTAAGGGAAAGGTGTATAGTCACCTCCTATTTGTGGAGATTTAGTTGTGTCAACTATTTGCGTTCTTATGTTCCTACCATAAATTCCCCATCCACATCAAGATGAGAACCAGAAGAAAAGATGAAGAGAACCAGAAAAAAGGAAGGAACGGAAGAAGCCAAGGAGAGATACGTCCAATTCGGTCTCTGTTTTTTCCCCTCCTTTTTGTTTAAATTAAAAATTAAAATATAAATATAAATAAAATACAATCAACCATTTGATTAAAGCAAAATAAACGGGTTTGATTCGACTACTGGGAGTTATATAAATTTAAGTTAATAGGAAGACCAATTTTACTATTAGTTGAAGGTTGAGGATTAATTGGGAAGAATCAATAGTTGTAGATGTCTATTTATAAATGGATTAAAGTTTAGAAGGTGTGTATGCACTTTTCTCTAGATTTAATTGACATGCACTATTAATATATAGATTTTTTATACTGTCAATCAATCATAAATTGTCGTATCATTAAAAATTTTTGACTATTATTCTAACTAATTTAAAATTCACTCTTATTATAATTATGATTAATTGACAATATAAAAAAAATTTTATACCGACGATATATCAAAATTAAACTCTTTTATTATATAATTAGAATTTGGATTTAGTTGGTAAACACCATTAGTGTAAATATTTTTTATACTGTTAATTAGTCATACATTATCGCATCATTAAAAATGTTTGACTCTTATCATAAATACCTTAAAAGTCACTCATATCATGATTTTGTGATTGATTGAGAGTATAAAAAATTTTACATTATGAGTGTATATCAATTAAATTTTTATAAATTTAACTTTAATTTAATGGATTGAATTGGTATGCAATATTAACATTATATTTGTAAAGATAAAGTGGTTACTTGGAAAGATTTTTTTTAACTAATATCTTTAGAAGAAGCGTTAGCAAGATTCCGAACAATTTTAAATTTCAAACTATTACTCAGAAAATTCTTAAGGAGATACATGCAATAAAACATGACAACATGGTTGCAATATTTTGCTTCTCATTGATTAATTTCTTGTAAGTTTTAGACAGCAATTATGACTTATGAGGAACAAGGTTTGTATCACACCATCACGAGAGAAATTAAGACATTAAGAAAAGGATAACTGTGTTTAAAAAAAAAAAAGGATAACTGTGATGAGCTACGCCATCCGAGACCCAAACCACTCCCTTAAAAATATTTTCAATTTTTTTTTAAAATATCCATGTTTCACCCAACATGATGTTTTACGCTCTGTTTTTGTATCGACTCTTGATATTCAGAAGTTATGTTAGATCCGGACTGATTTGAGTTGAACTAAGTGAATTCATATAAAAGGACAAAACATGATCCTTTACTTTTGACCTAAAAAAACATGCATGATTTATAATTTTATATTGCAAGTGGACAAATCGTCTGTTACATGACATGAGATAAGGATAAAGAAACAATATCTGTTTCTTTTGATATTTATCTGTTCTTTTTGGATAACGCAGCTACCTCGATAGGTAAATTGAATTGGAGTAAATATTCAATTTAATTTTTGAAATTATAAGATCATATCAATTTAATCTCTTATATTATTAATATTTTAAAATGATCATTGGAATTTCAAAATGTAGCAAATAAATCCCTGACATTATTTACTTAGTTTCAAATACATTCCTGACATTACCAACTTAATGTCATTATGATCCATACAAATATCAACCGAGGGATGAATCTGATTAATTTTTTGTAATTTCAGGGATCATTTTGAAATATTGATAATATGGAGAACTAAGTTGATACGACCCTATAATTTCAGGGACCAAATTGAGTGTTTACTCAATTGAATTGGGAGTAAGACTCTCTTTCATTAAACACTTTATATAAACATTTTATATGAAAAACTTTATATTATAAATTCCTTTTAAATTAAAATATTTAATATTTGAGCAAACGTTTATAATTATGAGGGAGATACTAGGTCCAGAGAGTATTGAAGATGAGAGATGAAATATTGATTTTTATGAATTTAAATTACGATGAAGATATAATTATCTTGTAAATGTGTAAAAGAGCTTCTCAATCATGTTGAATATGAGTTTTCGCATAATTTTTTTTTATAAAAAATTAAAAAAATTAGCTTTATAAAATAACCTAAAAATAGTTTTTGGGGTTAATAAGTTACACATTTAAACTTACTCAAACACTAAGGGTCTGTTTGGGTAAACGCTTATGTAATAAGCGTTTATGTATAAACTATTTCTATAATCAAAGAGAAATATAGTCAAACTATTTTCATATAAGTTATAAATTGTTTTCATAAGCTATCCTGAAGAGCTTATCCAAATAAGCTGAAAACAGCTTATGGATATGTCATAAGCTGTTTCTATAAGCTCTCCCAAATACTCTGACAAGCGCTTATGCCAATAGAAAAGCTCAAATAAACTATTTATAAGTTCATCCAAACAAGAATTTTTTTACATACATAAAAACACTTATAAGTTATATAAATGAAAAACATAATAAATTGTAAGTTATGCTATCCAAACAAGCCCTACTCCTTTCTATCACCAATTTTGTTTGTATGTGCCAGCAACAATGGTGCCCGAGAGATCATGCCTGAGGTTTACGATCCCATTATTTCTATCTTCTAAAATTTTTACACAAGAAATAAAAGTAAAATTAAATGGCTTTAAATACAAATTAAAAATATTATTTAATAAATTCATATATTTAGTTCTCATTCCATTAATATTGTCTTCATCTTCATCACTATTATTATATATAGTTAGTGAATTTGGGTGAGATAAAAAATGACAAAGATAAAATGGAAAAAAATTAATTAATATTTTCTCAATATTCTAAAACATAGATAATTTGGGATAATACAACTTATTTTTAAAAATATAAAGGTACAAAAGGATGGAGACAATAAAATACAGATGTTTGAGAATATAACAAACAAGGTCTGACACAATTGATAGTTTAAGTATGTCGAACAAGTTTCGATTCCCGATCGTGTGTGAAAAAGATTTTGTTGGAAGAGTTATATCCATTTTGATGATTTCTCTGCCTCAAAAAGGAGTTAATGTCTTCGGTTGTCGGTCGGGAAACACCCTTAGTGCAAACAAAGAAGAAAGTTAGAGAATACACAAAAAAAAGTTAGAGGTGACTATCTTTAGTACACTATGATGACATTTAGTATCAAACATATTTTAAGATCTCCGGGAAAATGAGGTGGGAACAAAAGTTTTATATGTTTGGTACAAGAGATAAAAAATTACTCTCTCACGAAAACAATGTCCAAGAATAAAATTTGTTAATTAAACCTAAAAATTTCATTCTCGTATCAGTCATATCCGAGGGTGGGAAAGAAATATGCTAGAGGGAATGAAAATGTTTTTGGACATTAAATTACTCAATTACCACAATTTCTTCTTAAACAATATTTTAATTTAATTTTAATTTATATTGTGTTTTAATTTAACAAGAACATTTACAAAATTAAAACTATTAAACCTATTTCTTAATTAAACACATGAAAACTATATATTGCTATGCCATTAAGCTATTGTTTGAAAATAATTTTTATATGTAGTTAAATATTTGTTGAGGTAGGTAATAATTATAAGTCAAATATATTCAACTAATAAAATATCTACATATAACCAATATAAATTAAAAATGAGACTGCTAAGAAATTCAAGATTTCAAAAAATGGTTATTTATTAGTTGTTACTTGATTTAATTTGATAATTAATTAAGCGGGTTTTTATGGGTTTTTTATTATCATATATTTCAAAAGTATATATCACATTAATTTTATACAGGTATTTTTGGAAAATATTTAGTTATATTCTTTGGAATATTTCATATTAATCAAACATGATAATGAAATTTGTTAAGAATGCAACATATTATTTTCAGAAAAATAAAGTGACAATCAAATATATTTTATTAATTTTTTCATATGTCATATTTCTAAAAATCTCATTTTTAAAATTTAATTTATTTAGAAATAAAATATTTCATGATCAAAATCTTAATATTTACTAGCAGCTTGTGTCAGTAAAAAAACGGTTGTTAAGGTTGACGTAATTAACGTAAATGAATGTGCTCTCCTGAGGATCCTTTACTAATTAATGCCAAGTTGGAACTTCTTGACAAGCTCTCGATGAAGCGGCAGACTAATCAGAGCCAGAACATGTATCGAAAGGAAGCAGTAACTGAAACTTGATGCAACTGTTTCACTATTACTACAACTGATAATCCTTTATTATTATTATCTCTTATCCACATTATAAGAAATATAAGATTAAATCACACACATTAAAAAAATATTTTGAAATGTGATAATTTTAATTAATAATAAAAAATATTTAACTTATTTTCTAAAAGCACCCCCTTCATAAATAATAAGTTATAATTAATGATACTAATACAAATTTCACTAACATGAAAAATAGATATACCTCATAAATATGAATCATATTATAAATAAAAGTATAGTTAAAAATGAACATTTAATATATCTTAAATTTGATGAATGTTTCTTATATTTTGAATTAAAAAATGGAATCCTTTATTTCTTATAATATAAACGGTGGAAGTATAATATTATTATTTTCCATCCAAGAATGAGAACTTTCAAAAAAAAATTCAAAATTAAAAATTGGTAGTGATGATAAAGGTATAGATCTGGTTTGAGTCATGCTTAAAATAAACTAATGACAACATGGCCTAAATATCTCGTTAATGCTATTGATGAGTTGACTATCGAATAGAGCTTTGCTTAATCACTTTAACTGGTGTATAAACAACTAATTACTACAAGAATTGAAGACATATATTCTACCAAGTTGCAGATTCTGGTCTTCCTTGTTAGATTTGATGCCTTCACTATAATTTTTCTAAAAGATTCTAACAAGAAAATATCTAACGTTCTTATACTTTAAATAGCGAAATAGTTCTATCTTTCTCTTTCAGCTTTATGCTGCTTCACACATAAGGAACAAACATGTCAGTCCACAGTTTTGGTAATCAGATATGTAATCTTGATTATTTAACGATTAAATGGTAATGGGCCTGTCATACATTGCGTAACTCAACAATAAAGCGTGTCTATTAGGAGTTACGAATTTGTCAACAGATTCAATCTCCTAGAGAAATATTAATAACACACTCTTTAACATAATCTCTTTAACACATCATTTATTATTGAGTGAATTTTATATGAAATCCATTAAATCACACAAGTTCATTCTTTATTTAGTAGGTCCTGCATGAAATCCATAGATGGTGTATTGAGGAGAGCATGTTACAGAATGTATTATTAGCAGTGTTTTACAATTTATGTGCAAAACGACCAATGACATCGTATATCTAATTTGAAATTTAATATATCTTGACATACAAGATAGTTTAGAAATCATTAGAGTTGATTAAACGGCTTTTTTGTGTTTAGTGAAAAAAAGAAGAGAAAAATCGCTTCTTCATGTTTTAGTGTGGACAAAACACTACGCCAGATTATGTATCTGGAAGTACATCTTCAATATCGTTTTTCAGTGAAACTTTTTTGTTTAATGAGGCGGAGAATGTGCAATAGCGCTTCCTCAAGGAAGCACAGTCATAAGTATGGGAATAGATAGCGCTTTCTCAAGGAAGCGCTATTAAAAGGCTGAGAAGGGAATAAACAGTGCTTCCTTGAGAAAGCGTTGTCTAAGGTATAGGAATAGACAACGCTTCCTTGAGGAAGCGCTGTCTTAGGGTGACCTTAGACAGCGCTTGTCTATTCTCCTTTTCCCTAATTAATATTTTCATAACGTATACTTCCTCTCCTCGCGCTCACACAAAACACTCACCACAGTTCATTCCCTCCGCGGCCCAAGTTCAAGACCTCTCATCCTCCCCCAAACACTACTCTCACTCGCCGCTGCCACCGCAAGGACCATCGCGAGGACCACCGCAACCCTCTCAAACCCTAACCTCACCTGCATTATTCGTGCGGCCTTCTCTTCACCCAACGCGAGAACCACCACGAGGACTAATGCTCTCTGCCCCTGCAAGCTCTCCCCTTCACGGCAAGCTCCCAGGTAATGCCCCTCTCTTCCCCGCAACCCCCCTCATTCCCAGTATACTGTGTTGCTCTTTGGACTGGATTTCTGATTTCCCTCCAATTTCCCACAAAGACTTTCTATGTGCTCTGATTTAGTTTTGTTAGCAAATGATTTTGGTTCTTCATTCCCCGCAACAAACTCTTCACAAGCTCAACAGTAGTTTTGAATATGTCTTTGTTAGCAAATGGCACTGAGTTTTTCCTTGGAGATATGTTAGACAGAATTGTGGAATGAAATTAGTTTTGAATATATGTGTTTTTTAATTTTGAATAAGATCATCCTCATTCCCTGCAACCTTGTTTCAGTTTGGTTTTAATTGTGATATGGATTTTCCAGTGCAGAGAATTGAAATCTTTGGCAGTTTGGTTGCTTTCCAAACTACTTGCTTGGTGTGAACACCCAATTTTGTCCGGGTTAATTAATCTTTGATTAGGTGATCAGAAAAGGAAAGAAAAATTGAGTGGGCTTTGGCCCATAATCCCATTTTTGTTTAACCCACTTAAAAGCCCTTTTCCTGTTCAAAAAAAAAAAAAAAACGAAAATGATAAAAAAAATAGTAATAATAATAACATAAATTCAATTCAAAATGTGGGGGGCACGTAGGTTTTGTTTTTCCTTTTTTTGGAGGTCTTCTCCCCTTTCTTTCTCCCCTTTCTTTTGTTTTCTTTTGCTTTATTTCCTCTTCCCCCTAAGCAGCACCAGCAGTGGCCATGGTACACTGCTCTCCTCCCTGTAGCACCACCAAGCAGAGGGACAAAAGCTGATTTGCTCCCTCTTGAGGTACCCATTTCCTCAGCCAGCTAACAGAAAATTTTGGCATCATTCTCCTATGTTTTTTTGCCTATAAATTCAACCTCTCACAGGGAATAAAGGGAATTTTTTCGGTGGGGGCAACGGGGAGGGAACCTGAAAGAGAAACAAAGCAGAGACAAAAAAATACATAAAGCTCACATTCCTCCTCAACCACAGCTTCATCCCCTTAACTACATTAGCATAAACTCAGAACTCAGCTCTACCCATACTGAAAGAAGAAGAAGAGAGTGAACAGTAACAGAACCAGCACCCAGCTCCACAGAGCTCACGCCGCGCGCTCCCTCAACCACCGCGAACCAGCACTCAGCTCCGCCGAGCCCACACCGCGTGCTTCCTCAACCACCGCGGGCCACGCCGCCGCTCCACCGACCCGCGTCGTCGCTGGAACCTCCGCGAAGCAGAGTCGTCGCGCTCCTGCCGTCCCAGGCGAGCCAGCTACCGCCGCAAGCCGGAACCGGACACGCCAGATCCGTCGCACTCCTCCACGCCGGTCCACCGGAGCTCCGTCGAAGCCAGCTGCTCAGATCTCCTGCGCGTCCTCCCCAACGCCGCAAAGCCACGCAGCTCCGTTCAAACTTGCAGGCCGTCGCTCGCCAGTCAGCCCACCGCCGTCGTCCGGTCCAGCTCGCCGCCGCCGTGGTCTTCCCACTGCAAGCCTTCTCCTCCACTCTCTGAGTGGGTTGCGTGAAGGAGAGGGGCAAAGCCCTTTCCTTTGCTTCTCTCAGTACTGATCTCTTTTATTAATATAAGGTGTTAGTTTTTACTCGTTTATTTCTGTTAAGTAGGGAAATAGGGACTAACTATGATTGAGAGTGTTTAATATTGGGTTGGGCTTGATAAGAAGGATTAGTTTAGGTTTTTTTTTATTTCTTTTTTCCTTTTGGGGCAAGCTCATACTTTTGTGTGTGTCAGACTCTGGTTTTAAATTAAAAAAAAAAACAAAAGAGGGAAAAATCTTTATAAAAAAAAATATATATAATAATGGCTTTCAAAGAAATTCGCGCAACAATCTACGACGTTGATGTATGAATTTTTTCATCCTCAAGTGTCGCATGAATTGTAAGGGTTTATCGTATAGTTTTGCTATCTTTAACCCTGTGCAAGAGTGAACCCTTCTTTAAGTAAAATATTTTAAAACTCGCGCGACAATTTATGACGTTGATGTATGGTCTCCCATCCTCAAGTGTCGTAAGATTTGTAAAGGTTTATCGTATAGCACTGCTATCTTTAACCTTGTGCAAAAGCGAACCAGTTTTGAAATAAAATCCTTTTTCGAAATCAAATCTTTTCCCAAAAAATAAAATCAACCAACCAATCAAACTTTTTCTATTAAGAACTACGTGGCTTTGAGTTTCCTATCGCACCAGGGAATACGTAGGAGCAGAATAATCATTCTGTCAAGCCAAAATTTTATTTTTCTTCCTTTTGTGTTTATTTCCTTTTTTTTTTTAAAATGGGGTAAAATAATATTTTTAAAGGTTATTAAAAATTTTTTTGCACAATTAACTTGGGGTACCGTTCTTAGAACGGGTGACGTAGGGTGCTAACACCTTCCCTACTCATAACCGACTCTCGAACTCAAATCTCTGTCTTCTTTTTTTTAGGACCAGTTTTCCTTAAATAATTGGGTTTTCCAAAGTTTTCCCAAATAAAAATTTTGGTGGCGACTCCTCTGTTTTTTTTTTTTTTTTCTTTTAACCCCCTCTCCTTTTTTTTCGCGGCGCCCGGACGGGACGGTCGCGACAGCTGGCGACTCCACTGGGGATTTTGGAGAGTCAGGCCCATCATAGTTGATTGTGCAAATCTTTAATAACCTTTATTTATTTATTTTACCCTTTTTTTCTTTTTTTGTTACCTGGTACATTGTTTTGTTTTTTATTTTATTTATTTATTTATTTATTTATTATTTATTATTATTATTATTTTTTTATTTTTTTTCTCTAATGCTTTTTTGTATATATTCTTGCAACCTTCGGATAGAAAACCATTGTGCTGTGGGTTGATTCTTCTTGCAGGTTTGGGGAGTCTTTATTTATAGGATTTTGTACAGGTTTGTATGCTCTCAGCACACACCGCACTATCACTTGCTTCACACACTGTTGGGCTCTATACCCGAGTCCTGGAATGCCATAGGATTAGAAGGGGTTTCAGTGGTGTTATTGTGATGCTTTTGCATCCCTGACAGTCATTGATTCTCCCGCTCAGATTGCTACCGGTACATGGACTGTCATATTGTGACTTATTTGTCCCTGTGGTGAGGTTTATAGATCCGGATCCTTATCTTTTTAGATGAGGGTAATCTGGGGGCCTTTTAGGAGTTTAGATCTACGCCAAGAGTTCTGCACATAAGTTGCCAATAGAAGCCGTCCGAATTAGGGTTTTAACTTCAGAAATCCCAACCATAGGATGCAACCTGTGTAGGACAAAGAAGAGCACATTCCGCCTTTCTTTCTACTGCATACATATTCACACCTATCATGATTTCAAGCATCCTAGCATATTACTCATTTTCTTTTTCATGCATTGTTGCGCCTAAGGTTAGGCCTGGATGACCGATGTCGTCCTTGACTTGAGCATTATGCTACGTTTCCATTGCACTTTGAAACGCAGTCAATTGCAAGGACAGTCATGCGCTAGTAATACATAGCGCACCCTAAGGGGTTCACAACCCTTTTCATGTGTATCTGCACCCTCATTCATTCATAAAGTGCATTCATTTTTCAATTTTTGCTAATAAAAATTTCCCTTTCACAGATTAATTTGGTGAGAGCTAACCCTTTCTTTGATAAACAAGAGATGGAAAAAGCCAGGCACACTAGCAAGAGCTCCAAGGTGATAATGAACTCGCTGGAGAACCTGAGGGAGCTAAGTCGGGCATTACCTCAAGAGAATCGAAGAAGCTTTGTCAAGAAGTATGGAGGGATTCTGGACCTTATCTTTATACCAGTGGAAACTGCCGTTTTGAGCGCTCTGAGTCAGTATTGGAACCCGCAGCTCAGATGTTTTGAGTTGCCTCACATGGACATTACCCCTACCATCGAAGAATATGCTTGTCTGTTAAAGTCACCGATGCAGGCCGAACTTGTCATTTATTTCCATATGGGGCAATACCTGACCGTCACCAACATAGCAGGGTTGCTGGGGCTTCTTGAAAAAGACGTCCACTTGACCGGACACTCAAACTCGTGGGGATTGACTCGAACATTCCTTGAAAATCTCTTGAAAAGGTTGAAAGATCAACGAGATTGGGGGACTTTTGAAAGGGTATTGGCACTTGTCATCTATGGGTTGGTTTTGTTTCCATCAGCACTGGATATGATCGACCAAGCTGCACTGGACGTATTCTTCACAGTAGAGAGGAAAAGGAATCCAGTGCCCGCGATATTAGCTGAGACGTTTCTGACCTTAGATTTTTGCCAGCGCCATCAAAAGGGGAAGCTTCGATGTTGTGCACAACTATTGTATGTATGGGTCGTCACTCACATGTATGCAAAAGGCCATGTCAGCCGACATTCAGATCCACTGAGAGGTTTCCACAATATCCCAGTGAAACAGCAAAGTGAACAAGAGTGGAAAAACGAGTTTGACAAAGTGGATGGCAGCTCTTTCAAGTGGGTATGCCCATGGTACGAAGGTCAACAAGGGCAAGATATCATTTACAGTTGTGGCAAGTTCCCAAATGTGCCTTTAATGGGCCCGAGAGGATGCATATCTTACACGCCAACCATAGCCCTGCGACAGCTTTGCTGGACACAAACTGTACCGCGAGAAGAACAACTCGGTGGATGTTGTTTCCGATATGAAGACGGTGAAGATACCAAGTTGTCAGCAAAAAGGGTCAGAGATGCATGGAAAAATGTGAAGATGGCAGGGAGAGCCGAATTAGGCAGGCCGATCCTAATCATTGTCTCAGAGTATGAAACATGGAGAAGAGCAAGGAAGGTTCCCATCAGCACTCCGAAAGAGGATCAGAAAGACGAAGATCATTCCCTTTTGGTGACTCAGATGGCAGAAAAATTAAAGATCATGGAGGCACAAATGAAAGCGGTGGAACAAGAAAAACAAGATGCTGAGTTGAAAGCAGTCACCAATCAAAGGCGGTACGAGAAGTTGGCGAGAGAAAATGAGCACTTAAAAAACATGTGCGCCGACATCACCACAACCTCAGGTGTCAAAAGGATAACAGATAAGGTTCCAGCGAGCCTCATGGCCAGAATCCAGAAACTTGAGGGGAAAATGTTGACTTTGACAAAGGATAAGCTTCAACTAAAGGAGGAAGCACGCCAGTTGAGAGACGAAGTTAATCAGCGAGATGAGAGAGGAAAGGCATTAGAGGCGGAAATTAATCGGCAAAGGGAGGCCAATGACGATTTAAAAAACCAGATCTGTACACACAACAAGGTGGAGGCTGGATTGGCACAAAAGGTCGAGGACCTGAATGCCTTGCTTTTCGAAATCAAACAAAGTTGCGACCTAGGGTGGACGTCAGCCAAACATTATCATGACCAGGTGATGCGAGCGGTGAATGCCATGAAATGGTGGAGGGGAGAAGCCGAAGAGCGAGGATTGGATGTCGACATCTGGAGGAAGAGGTACATAAGTATGACTAATGAGCTAAGTCATTGCATCCCGACCTTTGTTCAACGCTTTGAGAAGGCTAACAAGCGGATTCGCGTGAACCCTATGCTACGTCTCCCTCCGGAGTTAGAAGATTTCATGCAGATGTGTGATGGGTTCACCCGAGGCCTAAAGAGGAAAAGATCAAAGTTGTTGACTTTAGGATAAAAGCGTTGTTGAGAATTTATGTTTTGATGTTATTTCAATCTATGTACTACCCTTGGAGGTTTCAATGAAATGAAATGCATTCTCTCGCTCTCCATCTCTTATACTTGGTTCGTGACAGCGCCTATCGTGGAGCGTAATCTCCCTTTAGTATGTTGCTAACTACGTCCTTGCCTTATAGGAGTTATCCTTCTGTGTAAAGTGTAGTTGTTACTTCCTCGACTCGGAATCAGCAATGCTAGTGTGCCTAAAGACGACATCTATTGTGGAAAGGATCCTCTCCCCTAGATTCGTTGTCAACCCCACGCTGTCTTATGGGCAAAATGCCCTCTGAATGGAGTGGAGGGACCATCTCTTGTCAATCATTGGGGCGTTAACTCTCTGAAAAATAAAATTGAATAATTTCGAACATCTCGAAAGGGTTAATACGTTTTCTGTGTTTTCTTATCCCTTTTTGTTTTTATTCATTTTCTTTTTCGTTGTTGTAATTAAACAGTGATCTTTTGAACCATTGCTCCGCGACACCCTTACCGCACTCGTTCACAAGCTAAAGTTATGGCTGACCTGGAACAAACCCAAGAGATGAGAGAAGAGGTAGACCAACTCAAGGAACAGATGGCAAAGATGTTGGAATTGCTGCAAGCGATGCAAAAGGAGAAAAGCACAGATGAGAACCCTTCGGCCTCGAATGAAGAGCATCCGGCTACGCCTCTTCTCCCACCTGGTTTCACTCAGGTTCCTGTGCAAATGCAAGGATTCAACCAACAAGGAGTCATGGTGCCTTTCGCTATTTATCCAAACCACCAGGCTCATTCCTCAGCTGCCAATCATCATGAGTCTACTGTAATGAACCATCCTCCATACGGTCTTCCTCCAGGTTATGTGCCGCCAACTGCTGCTGGTCCACAGGACAATAACCCTAACCACCAAGACACTGCCCAGGTCCCTCAAAATTCTGTCCTCACATTCCCAACACAGGGGGTCCCTCCGCCACAAAACCCTCCGGAAGGTAGTGCCCCGGCAGTGATACCTTCTCCTAATCCAAAGCTCCCACCGTACACCCTGCACTTTGAACCCAATGGGGCTCAAGCGGCACCAAACTTCACATCCGCCTACATGCCACAGTACCTTCCACAGAACATGTACGGTGAAGCTCATATGGATCGGTCCGGCGAGAACCCCCGATCTAGGGAAAAGTTGGAGACACTAGAGGAAAGATTAAGGGTTATTGAAGGAGCAAGTAGTTATGGCCTCAGAGATGCCTCAGAGCTTTGCCTTGTGCCCAATGTCGTAATCCCACCGAAGTTCAAGGTCCCGGATTTCGACAAATACAGGGGAACCACTTGTCCCAAGAACCACTTAACCATGTATGTCCGAAAGATGGCATCATACGCGCACGATGATAAGTTGCTGATTCACTTCTTTCAGGATAGTTTGTCTGGGGCAGCTTCGAGTTGGTACACGCACCTGGAGAGGGCACATATTCGATCTTTCAGGGATTTGGCCGATGCCTTCTTGAAGCAATACAAGTACAATGTTGACATGGCGCCTGATCGGATGCAGCTGCAAAATATGTCTAAAAGAGACACAGAAACTTTCAAGGAATATGCGCAGCGTTGGAGGGAAGTGGCAGCCCAGGTAGAGCCCCCGTTGGCAGAAAAAGAGATTGTTGCGATGTTTATTGACACACTTCAGTCGCCCTTTTATGATAGGATGATCGGTAGTGTATCATCAAATTTCTCAGATATGGTCGTTATCGGTGAGAGGATTGAAGGTGGAATGAGGAATGGCAAGATTGTCGAGACTTCAGTCGGGGCACCTGGCCCGAAGAAGCCCCCGTTCGTAAAGAAGAAGGAAGGAGAAGCACATGCTGTGACTTTTGACCAGAATAAGTCTGGCCAGTGGAGACCAAACTTGATGCCTGTCCACCCTCAGCAATATTTCCAAACCCAGTATTACCCGCAAACTCCGTACCACCAAACTAACCATCCATATATTGCCGCCACCTCACAATTTCCACACCCCCAACCTCAGCATCCAATGACACCTTACCGGCCATCATACCCTACCCATCACCAAACACTTCCCGCCATACCATCCCAAACAGTTCAACCACCACATCACAACCCAAACACAAACCAAAGAAGGCCACCTCATGACCTGGAAAGAAAACCTGTACATTTTGATCCGATACCCATGACCTACACCGAGCTGCTACGCCAACTCGTGAAAAGCTCTATGCTAGCTCCTATCCCAACAAAACCAATGGAACCCCCGTATCCAAAGTGGTTTGACCCAAATACTAAATGTGACTATCACTCAGGGGCATCAGGTCATTCCACCGAAAATTGTAGAGCTTTGAAGCTTAAGGTCCAAGAACTGATTAACGCCAAGTGGTTGAGCTTCGAGCAGCCTAATGTGGGGCAAGATCCTTTACCAAATCATGGGGGTCCTGGCGTCAACGCCATAGAAGACTTCATGGAGTATACTCTCATCAGTCAAGTCTCCAAGGTCAAGACCCCCATGAGAGTTATTTTCAGGGAGATGTGTAGGCATGGGATGATGCAAGCCCCGATTGAGGAGGAAAGTAACCTTGACAAAGGCGTAAGATGTGACTTTCATGGGGAGAAGGATCATGCAATTGAAGATTGTGCAGAGTTCAAACAGGTTGTACAACGGTTATTAGATATGAAGATGATCCTGATTGGTTGCCAGTTGGATGAGGGAGGCATAAATGTGGTTTCTGAGTCTACAGTCTCCCCGATGCGGGTCAATGTAACTCCTTTGACCATCCGGGTCGATCCTCGGCCAGTTGTTGAAACAATCGTTCCAAAGCCGCTGGTGATATACTATACCAAAGAGGTACCATCACCGACTCCAAGTGGGCCGAGGCCACTCGTCATCCAAGTTCCACGTCCTTTTCCTTACAAGGACACCAAAGCAGTACCGTGGAAATATGACGTACAGGTTCAACCACAACATTCTGAAGATACCACTGTAGTCACCAATGTCTCGGGAGTCGGCGGGATGACTCGAAGCGGTCGTGTTTATACCCCAGAGGCGTTGCGAAAAGAAGATACAGAAAAGGAAGGAGGAAGTTGCAAGGGAAAAGGAAAAGAAACTCTTGTTGAGGAAGGCGCAAGAGGGAATGGATACAAAAAAGAAGTATCCGATGAAGAAGTCTCCGAATTTTTGAAGTTCATCAAACAAAGTGAATATAGGGTGGTGGACCAGTTGAATCGAACTCCGGCCAAAATATCTCTTTTGTCTCTGCTCATGAACTCTGAACCACAAAGAAAGGTGTTGATGAAGGTTTTGAATCAAGCTCATGTTTCTCATGACATCACTGTTGATAAGTTTGATAACATTGTGGGCAACATCATCGCCGATAATTATGTAACCTTCACCGATGATGAAATACCTGTTGAGGGAATGGGGCATAACAAAGCGTTGCATATCTCCGTGAAGTGTCGGGATCATATTATGGCAAGAGTGCTCATTGACAATGGATCTTCTTTGAACGTGATGCCAAGGTCGACCTTGTCTAAGCTGCCTTTCGATGGGACCCACATGAGGCCGAGCTCAATGATAGTAAGAGCATTTGACGGTACGCGAAGAGAGGTCATTGGTGAGATCGAATTACCCATTCAGGTTGGTCCTTGTACCTTTGAGGTCCTTTTTCAAGTAATGGATATCACACCGACCTATAGCTGCCTCCTTGGGAGACCTTGGATCCATTCTTCTGGAGCTGTACCCTCCACACTGCACCAAAAGGTGAAGTTCATCATTGATAATAAATTGGTAATTATTTCTGGAGAAGAAGACATGCTGGTGAGCAAACCAACAACGACCCCATACATTGAGGCAGCAGAAGAAGCCCTTGAGACCGCTTTCCAATCACTGGAGATTGCCAATACTACTTACGTAAGAGAGGGGGCTTTGCTTTCAAAACCGCGGCCGTCAAAAGCATCTGTCATGATGGTGAGGGTTATGCTTAAAGGAGGACATCGACCTGGGAACGGATTGGGAAAAAGCAACCAAGGGGTTCCCGACATCATAACGCTTACTGAGAACAAGGATAGGTTTGGGTTAGGATACAAACCCACCAAGGCGGATAAGAGGAGAGTTCTCGAACAGAGGAAAGAGAAGAGGCTTGCTCGTTTGGAAAATCGTGAGTACGAGGCTGAAAGGGTTCCTATCTGTGACATACGACAAAGCTTCCGCAGTGCAGGGTTCGTGTTCCTTGACCAAGTAGCAGCCCTTGGAGATGATGATTCCGCCAATCACAGTGTTAATCTTGTTTATCCATGCTCTCCCGATACAGAGCTCAGCAATTGGGAGACCATTGAATTCCCGAGGACCATAGAATCTTTGTCAAAGTAATTCTGTAATGCTTATCCTTTAGCTCTGCCCAAGGCTTTAGGATGTCTTTTGTACCGGGCTTACTTGTTTCTATTTCAGTATTAACTTATCAATAAATGCATGTGTTCGGTCCCTTTTGTTCTTCCGCCCTTTGTTTTTTTTTGTTGTTTCCCTAATAATTGTCAATAATACGGTCTTCGCCTTTTCATCTTTATTTATTCACCTTTCCCTGATAATCATCAAAATGCAGATCTAAAAGTGACTCTCTTGAAAATGACAGTGTTAGTGTTCCCGCATACAATTTCGATTATCCCATTAATCATGCTGACGAGGATATTGATGACAGCGAAGAAATTCCCCCTGAGCTAATGAGATTAGTAGAACAGGAAACCAAAGAAATTCGACCCCATGAAGAGCCGACTGAGGTGATCAACTTGGGAACAGAAAACGATAAAAAAGGGGTCAAGATTGGTATTTCCCTGAAAGAAAGTGAGCGACACAGACTGGTCACGTTGCTACTTGATTTTAAAGATATTTTTGCATGGTCGTACCAAGACATGCCGGGGTTAGACCCTAGCATAGTAGAACACAAGTTACCTCTAAAGCCCGAATGTCCTCCGGTGAAGCAAAAGTTACGAAGGATGAAAGCAGAGATGTCGTTGAAGATCAAGGAAGAGGTCAAAAAGCAATTAGATGCAGGCTTCCTAGCAGTTGCGAAGTACCCTCAATGGGTTGCAAACGTTGTCCCAGTCCCAAAGAAGGATGGAAAAGTTCGGATGTGCGTCGATTACCGGGATCTGAACAGAGCTAGCCCGAAAGACGACTTCCCTCTCCCTCACATCGACGTTCTGGTGGATAATACCGCTCATCATGCTTTCTTCTCTTTCGTGGATGGATTTTCGGGATACAATCAGGTCAAAATGGCTCCGGAAGATATGGAAAAGACCACGTTTGTCACTCTGTGGGGTACCTTTTGCTACAAAGTTATGTCTTTTGGTTTGAAAAATGCAGGGGCGACATACCAGCGGGCCATGGTGACTCTATTCCATGACATGATGCATAAGGAGATAGAAGTTTATGTGGATGATATGATTGCAAAATCCAAGTCTGAAGATGACCATGTTGACGATTTGAAAAAGCTTTTTGAACGGTTGAGAAAGTTCCCGCTTCGATTGAATCCGGCCAAATGCACTTTTGGGGTGAAATCGGGCAAGCTTTTGGGATTCATAGTTAGCCAGAAAGGAATAGAGGTTGATCCTGATAAAGTGCGAGCGATCATCGATATGCCAGCACCTCGTACTGAGAAAGAAGTTCGTGGGTTTCTAGGGAGATTGAACTACATTGCCAGGTTCATCTCTCAGTTAACCGCGACATGTGAGCCAATCTTTAAGTTGCTGCGTAAAAATCAGGTGGTAAAATGGAATGAGGATTGCCAAAAGGCGTTTGAAAAGATCAAGCAGTACTTGCAAGAACCTCCGGTATTGGTACCTCCAGTCCCTGGAAGACCGCTCATCATGTATTTAACAGTGCTAGATGAATCTATGGGTTGTGTGCTGGGGCAGCATGATGAATCAGGAAGAAAGGAGCATGCCATTTATTATTTGAGTAAGAAGTTCACGAGTTGTGAGGCCAACTATTCATTGCTGGAACGCACATGTTGTGCTTTGGCATGGGCAGCTCGTCGTTTAAGGCATTATATGTTGAGTTATACTACCTGGTTGGTATCCAAAATGGACCCGATCAAGTACATCTTTAATAAGCCTGCTCTGACTGGAAGGATTGCCCGCTGGCAAGTCCTGCTATCCGAGTACGACATCGTCTATGTCACGCAGAAAGCAGTAAAAGGAAGCGCTCTCGCAGATTATCTAGCCAACCAGCCCGTAGAGGATTATGGGTCGATGCAATGTGACTTCCCAGATGAAGACATAATGGCTTTGCTTGAGCAGGGGCAGTCGTCAGAAGAAGAAAAGTGGACCCTGTTGTTTGATGGAGCTTCTAATGCACTGGGGCATGGGATCGGAGCCATCTTGATCTCACCGGAAGGTAATTTTTTCCCAATCACCGCAAGACTTTGCTTCGGTTGTACGAACAACATCGCCGAGTACGAGGCTTGCGCGCTAGGGATCCATGCAGCAATAGAATCAAAAGCAAAGGTGCTAGAGGTATATGGGGACTCTGCTTTGGTCATTCACCAATTAAGAGGGGATTGGGAGACTCGGGATGCCAAGTTAATCCCGTATCATGATTACATCAAGGGTTTGATTGAGAAGTTTGATGAAGTTACATTTCACCATATTCCCCGGGAGGATAATCAATTAGCCGATGCGCTATCTACCTTGTCCTCAATGTTCAAAGTAAGCGACGAGAGAGACTTACCACTCATCAAGATGGAAAGTCGTGATCATCCTGCGTATTGCCAAGTGGTAGAAGAAGAACCTGACGGGAAGCCTTGGTACCACGATATCAAAAGTTTTATCCGAAAAAGAGAATACCCCGCAGGTGCTTCAGAGAATGACAAAAGGACTCTAAGAAGACTTGCAATGAGTTTCTATTTAGACGGGGATGTCCTCTACAAGAGAAATCATGATATGGTGCTTTTAAGATGTGTCGATACAGAAGAAGCGAAATGGTTAATCAAGGATGTGCACGAAGGATCCTTTGGGACTCACGCGAGTGGACACGCCATGGCAAGAAAAATCTTGAGGGCTGGTTATTATTGGTTAACAATGGAGGGAGATTGTTTCTCTTATGCAAGGAAGTGCCACAAGTGTCAGACATACGCCGACCGGGCTCATGCGCCGCCAACATCCTTAAACGTCATAACGTCACCTTGGCCATTTTCGATGTGGGGAATGGATGTCATTGGACCGATAGAACCAAAAGCCTCGAACGGGCATCGCTTCATTCTGGTCGCGATTGATTACTTCACAAAATGGGTTGAAGCTGCATCTTATGCTAGTGTGACTAGGAATGTGGTGATTAGATTTGTCAAAAGAGAGTTGATTTGTCGTTATGGGTTGCCGAGTGAAATCATCACTGATAATGCGACCAATTTCAACAACAAGATGATGACAGAGGTATGTGAAAGTTTCAAAATAAAGCATCATAATTCCTCCCCATATCGTCCGAAGATGAATGGGGCAGTCGAAGCAGCTAATAAGAACATCAAGAAGATTGTTCAAAAGATGGTGGTGACGTATAAGGATTGGCATGAGATGTTGCCTTTTGCTTTGCACGGCTACCGCACTTCTATTCGTACTTCAACTGGGGCAACTCCATATTCCCTGGTTTATGGGATGGAAGCAGTACTCCCAATCGAGGTAGAGATCCCTTCACTAAGGGTGCTGATGGAAGCCGAGTTAGAGGAAGCTAAATGGGTACAAGCTCGACTCGACCAATTGAACCTCATTGAAGGGAAGAGATTAACCGCGTTGTGTCACGGCCAACTTTACCAAAAGAGGTTGATGAAAGCTTATGAGAAAAAGGTGCGCCCAAGACAGTTTCGGGAAGGGGACTTAGTGCTTAAAAAGATTCTACCCATCCAAAAGGATCACCGAGGGAAGTGGACTCCAAACTATGAGGGACCTTACGTTGTGAAAAAGGCCTTCTCCGGAGGAGCTTTAATCCTGGCAAGGATAGATGGTGAGGATCTGCCACTCCCTATAAACTCAGACGCGGTCAAAAGGTACTATGCTTGAGCACACTTCCAAAATGGCAAAAGAAAAGAAGAAAGAGAAAAAGAAAAAAGATGGCTCGCTAGGCTGAAAACCTGAAAAGGCGGTCTAGGCAAAAGTTAGAGCGACCCGCTAGGCTGAAAACCTGAGAAGGCAGTCTAGGCAAAAGTTAGAGTTAAAATACACCAATGCCAACGAAGGAAGTGTCATCAAGCTAGTAAGCTGGGGCAATGTTCAGTCTTGACTGGGGCAAATCATGTTCTTTGAAGTTGATTAATGGGTATTCGAGGTTAAAATGCGGGATACTAGCTCTGGTCATTGTAGAAAGTGTCATTAAAGAGATGTGATTCCACCCTACAATCTTGCTTGATTTTGAGTTTCTTTGTGATATTTACCTTGTACACCTTTCCATTTTCAATAAATGACATTTCCTTCCATTCCTGTTGTATACCTCTCACCTTTCATTATCAACTGTGTGCATTCATTATGATAAGCGTATACTGAACTAGAAACACGTAATCATAAAAGCATTTAGATTTCTTTGAAGGTTTTAAAGCTCGGGAAGAGCGTGGTAGTCTCTCAACCAGGGATGCTGTGGAAACAACAATTTCTCCATTCATCAGGGCAATCATCACGGATGAACCATGCCTTTAACAAACATGCCAGGAGTAATGGGCTTTATTCTAGTTCATCCTCAAGCCGCTGTGATCGAATCTTAAGGGTCGAGGATCAAGCAATGATTTGAAGAAACAAAATACCAAGAATAAAAAATTAAGAAAAAATCATCATGGTTTCATCAAAAGCATCTCTTGCATATCATACCATCTTTTTCAAAAGCAGCTTTTACATCACGCATCATAACATCATTTCTTAGGCCAATCATTGCATTGCATTCGTTAGCTTCAGCGGATACCCGACTCCGCAAGTTTTGGTGCCTTTCTTGTCGAGCTTCTAACGGACAATCCAACCCGTAGGCTCTTTGGTTTCTGTTCAAGCTTCTAATGGGAACTCCACCCCATAAGCTCTTCATCTTTTGTTCGAACTTCTAACGGGCAATCCACCCCGTAGGCTCTTTTTGTTTCTGTTCAAGCTTCTAACGGGCAATCCACCCCGTAGGCTTTTTTTGTTTCCGTTCGAGCTTCTAATGGGCTATCCACCCCATATGCTCCTTATCTTTTGTTCAAGCTTCTAACGGGCAATCCACCCCGTAGGCTCTTGTTGTTTCTGTTCGAGCTTCTAACGGGCAGTCCACCCCGTAGGCTTCTTTGGTTTCCGTTCGAGCTTCTCATGGGCAATCCACCCCATAGGCTCCTTATCTTTTGTTTGAGCTTCTAACGGGCAATCCACCCCGTAGGCTCTTTTTGTTTCTGTTCAAGCTTCTAATGAGCAGTCTATCCCACAAGTTTTTTAGTTTGAGCCTCGGTAGACAATCTGACCTTTGGGAATCTTGTTTTCCCGGACAAAATCAGTTCAAGTCTTTACTCGTTTCTTATGACGATAAAAGGTAAACTACGGTTACACCTATTATCTAACAAGAACCTAGTAAAGAGGGGCAGCTGTGAACACCCAATTTTGTCCGGGTTAATTAATCTTTGATTAGGTGATCAGAAAAGGAAAGAAAAATTGAGTGGGCTTTGGCCCATAATCCCATTTTTGTTTAACCCACTTAAAAGCCCTTTTCCTGTTCAAAAAAAAAAAAAGAAAACGAAAATGATAAAAAAAATAGTAATAATAATAACATAAATTCAATTCAAAATGTGGGGGGCACGTAGGTTTTGTTTTTCCTTTTTTTGGAGGTCTTCTCCCCTTTCTTTTGTTTTCTTTTGCTTTATTTCCTCTTCCCCCTAAGCAGCACCAGCAGTGGCCATGGTACACTGCTCTCCTCCCTGTAGCACCACCAAGCAGAGGGACAAAAGCTGATTTGCTCCCTCTTGAGGTACCCATTTCCTCAGCCAGCTAACAGAAAATTTTGGCATCATTCTCCTATGTTTTTTTGCCTATAAATTCAACCTCTCACAGGGAATAAAGGGAATTTTTTCGGTGGGGGCAACGGGGAGGGAACCTGAAAGAGAAACAAAGCAGAGACAAAAAAATACATAAAGCTCACATTCCTCCTCAACCACAGCTTCATCCCCTTAACTACATTAGCATAAACTCAGAACTCAGCTCTACCCATACTGAAAGAAGAAGAAGAGAGTGAACAGTAACAGAACCAGCACCCAGCTCCACAGAGCTCACGCCGCGCGCTCCCTCAACCACCGCGAACCAGCACTTAGCTCCGCCGAGCCCACACCGCGCGCTTCCTCAACCACCGCGGGCCACGCCGCCGCTCCACCGACCCGCGTCGTCGCTGGAACCTCCGCGAAGCAGAGTCGTCGCGCTCCTGCCGTCCCAGGCGAGCCAGCTACCGCCGCAAGCCGGAACCGGACACGCCAGATCCGTCGCACTCCTCCACGCCGGTCCACCGGAGCTCCGTCGAAGCCAGCTGCTCAGATCTCCTGCGCGTCCTCCCTAACGCCGCAAAGCCACGCAGCTCCGTTCAAACTTGCAGGCCGCCGCTCGCCAGTCAGCCCACCGCCGTCGTCCGGTCCAGCTCGCCGCCGCCGTGGTCTTCCCACTGCAAGCCTTTTCCTCCACTCTCTGAGTGGGTTGCGTGAAGGAGAGGGGCAAAGCCCTTTCCTTTGCTTCTCTCAGTACTGATCTCTTTTATTAATATAAGGTGTTAGTTTTTACTCGTTTATTTCTGTTAAGTAGGGAAATAGGGACTAACTATGATTGAGAGTGTTTAATATTGGGTTGGGCTTGATAAGAAGGATTAGTTTAGGTTTTTTTTTATTTCTTTTTTCCTTTTGGGGCAAGCTCATACTTTTGTGTGTGTCAGACTCTGGTTTTAAATAAAAAAAAAAAAAAGAGGGAAAAATCTTTATAAAAAAAAAAATATAATAATGGCTTTCAAAGAAATTCGCGCAACAATCTACGACGTTGATGTATGAATTTTTTCATCCTCAAGTGTCGCATGAATTGTAAGGGTTTATCGTATAGTTTTGCTATCTTTAACCCTGTGCAAGAGTGAACCCTTCTTTAAGTAAAATATTTTAAAACTCGCGCGACAATTTATGACGTTGATGTATGGTCTCCCATCCTCAAGTGTCGTAAGATTTGTAAAGGTTTATCGTATAGCACTGCTATCTTTAACCTTGTGCAAAAGCGAACCAGTTTTGAAATAAAATCCTTTTTCGAAATCAAATCTTTTCCCAAAAAATAAAATCAACCAACCAATCAAACTTTTTCTATTAAGAACTACGTGGCTTTGAGTTTCCTATCGCACCGGGGAATACGTAGGAGCAGAATAATCATTCTGTCAAGCCAAAATTTTATTTTTCTTCCTTTTGTGTTTATTTCCTTTTTTTTTTTTAAAATGGGGTAAAATAATATTTTTAAAGGTTATTAAAATTTTTTTTGCACAATTAACTTGGGGTACCGTTCTTAGAACGGGTGACGTAGGGTGCTAACACCTTCCCTACTCATAACCGACTCTCGAACTCAAATCTCTGTCTTGTTTTTTTTAGGACCAGTTTTCCTTAAATAATTGGGTTTTCCAAAGTTTTCCCAAATAAAAATTTTGGTGGCGACTCCTCTGTTTTTTTTTTTCTTTTAACCCCCTCTCCTTTTTTTTCGCGGCGCCCGGACGGGACGGTCGCGACACTTGGACCTCCTAAAGAGCATCTTGTTGAAAAGGTAAGTATGGTTTGATTTGCTCTATTTTGTTATACATTGATTCTTAGTTGATAGATTAGTGATCAATTATGAGTTCTGATATGTATGTGTGTGTGCGCTCGTGTTTGCTTGATTTCAGTTTTAGTTTCATTGTTGGTGTTTGCTCGATTGGAGCAAACTTGTTGGTGTGCTCGGTTGCCTCCTCTCTCGGGTAGCTTACTTGACTATCTCTTGGTACTTCCTTTTAAATTTGGTATTTGATTTAGGAAGAAATAAAGAAACTAACAATTTTGGATTCTCTCAGGCACCTCTGTCAATCAACTCTCTGTTGTTCAAGCTACTCGGCTTCACTCTGGTACTTGATATTCCCATGGCTTTGTTTTAATCACTTAGTTGTAACATTAGACATGTTTATTTTAGCATCGGTATTCACATGCATTAACCTTAGTTTCCTGTTCAAGAACGATTTGTATATTGTTTTAAGTTGTTGATGTATTGTAAATTTGTTGTAAATTTAAGTTGTGTATCTTGTGCAGGGGCAGCACCAAACTTGGATATGTGAAGTGCAGAACCTGTAGCTAACTAGTATAGTGTATAGTGTAGTGAAGCTATAGTATGTAGTGTAAGTGTTGTTAGTGAACTTGTTAGTGTACTGTTAGTAGTGTAGTAGAAATTTTAAGAGCATACTAACCTTAATTTTGTGTATACTGTTAGTAAGGTATAGAAATTGTACTTAAATGATTATTTTGGTATATATGTACTGGTTTTGATGAGAAACTGTAGCCGGTATGTGTATTGGTTTTGCTGAGTGTAGGGAGATAATTGAGAAAGCATGTAAACTTTTTTAAAAAAAAAAAATAAGGGCATAGACAGCGCTTCCTGAAGGAAGTGTTGTCTAAAGGTTACCAAACACAGCGCTTCCTCAAGGAAGCACTGTCTAAAAGGGCCTTAGACAGCGCTTCAGAAACGATGTCTTTGCCTTCCAACCTACCACAACAGTTGCATGGACAACGTCTATAAGCGCTATTGTAAGCAAAAAAACAAACGTTGTCTAATCTTTTTTTTCTGTTGTAGTAAAACGGGTTTGGATTGCTTCAAGTCAAAGTGTGTCCAACCTATTTCCATCCTCTCTATCTCTCTCCTCCTATCTCTCTATTCCCTCTCTATTTTGTCTCCCTTCTCTCTTTGTTCTTCGTGTTGCAGAGGCTGCAACGTAGGAAACAATCTAAATTCGAAAAAAACGCATGTAATGGTAAAAGAGTTGCATTTCTTTTGGATATTTCTGTTCGAATTTGTAAATGTTAGTTTGCAATGACAATTTTGTAAAAAAAAAAAAATGGATCCAACGTGAAAGAAGAAATTTGCTGCGTTGGGCAAACTTAAGTTTGCTAACGGAGAAACAAAGACAACTAAAAGAAAGAAGACACACTATATAGATGACCAAATTAATCACCTTTAAAAAAGACAATTATTATAAAAAGCTCTTAATCGCAGGACTATACCTATAAAGATGCTTGCTTAAATATCATAGGTGTGAAAAACACAAGTCATAGTGTTTGACTTGAGTTTAAAGTTTGATTAGTTCTGAAACACACTTTTCGCTCTTACTTAATGACATTGAAATACATATATAAAAAAAAGAATTTTACAATTAGTCATGACTGATGAGGTATGATATTTAAAAATAATAAATAGTTTAATACTATACACTCAGAAAAAAAAAGGAGTATATTAAAAAAGTTGACACACATTAACACCAAATAGTGTCATACTGTCATCTGCTTGAGCAGGCCACAACAGCTACTTGCCAGTCCAAATAATTCAAGTACCAAACCAAGACTTTAAATTGCTTAAGCAACTCCTCTTCCATAGAATTGTCCGGGGATCTCAATTTAACAGGGTGCATCTGCATCTACTGCAATGTCATATAATCAAGTGCGGAACGTGCAAAAAGATTGCATGATACGGTCTTTAGGTGCACACAGATGTTACTTCATATTCAGCGTAGACCTCATATTGGTCCAATGAAAGATGACCAACCATCGAAATCTTACAATCAATTAACAACACAAACCACACGGGGACGGGTAGCTGTGTGAGTAGTTGACAGCAGATTAATGCATTTAAGGATCATAATATCTCAACGCCCTACTATTAAAGCAATGGTTCTGTGATATGATGCGAACGTGCATGCTACTTGTTGCTGATAAATAATTAAGCGATACTGTAATATGGTCCACATGACTCAAACAGATGACTTTTGAAAGAAGTGCAATCATTTGATCATAGTTGATTTGCAGCACATGGAGACTTGATGCCGCTTCAAAGGATTATACTAATAGTTGCAAACAATTCACACCATCCATTTTTGTGTAGTGGCAGATTTTTATTTTGTATACCTGTGTGAAGCCATCTGCTAAAAAAGCAAATCTACGGCACAGCAATATGTGGCGTGCATGCGAGATCGGTGTGACTTCAAAACAGTTATTCATTAAGTAAACAAACTCGCAAGGGATTACATACTTTATAAATAACTAAACACACAATCCTCCCCTCCCCTGTAATAGAGAACTAAAGCTAACTAAGGTTTACTTAAACTTTTATTTAATCTAGTTAGACTAAAATTTATTATTTACTCATTTAATTGACAATGTTTTTTTTTTCACTGATATGACATTTTAATGAAAGCGAAATGATACTCTTTTTTTACACTAAACCGACACAATACCATCTAACAGAAGAAAAAAAATGAGTAGCTCTATTTCGTATGAGACGAATGCTGCACGAAATGATATGTCAGTTAAACAATGAGAAAAGATACAGAAAGCACCGAAAATGTTAGCACATGCAGATACTAATAGAACTTGGGAAGAAACTCTTAAAGCAAGGATTAAATCATACAATACAAACTTGTAAATTGTGGCAAACTTAGCAGCAGAATAACAAGGCATTTAGCAATGAATTCAGGTTTCGTGTTGGAGACTAGATAAAAAAAATTAGAATCCTTCAAAAAAGTTATATAATTAATGTCGCGACGGTCTCGTCCGGACGCCATCAGAAAAGATAGGATCAGATGAGTCGCCACCAACATTTTTAATTCGGGAAAATATTGGAAAACTCAGTAATCGAAGGAAAATTGGTCTAAAAAAATGAGTTTGAGTTCGGGAGTCGATTATGAGTAGGGAAGGTATTAGCACCCTACATCGCCCGTTTTAAGAACGTTACCTCAAGTTAATTGTGCAAATTTTTAATAATTTTAAAATATATTAATTTTACCCATTTTGAAAATAGAAAATAAATTAAATAAACACAAAAATTAAGAAAAAATAGTTTTAGCTTAACAAAATATTTAATTCTGCTCCTACGTATCCCTTGGTGTGATAGGGAATTCAAAGCTACGTCTCATAAAAACGTTTGATTGGTAGGTGGATTTTTATTTGAGGAATTCTGAGTTGTACAACTCATGCATCCTATTAAGTTATTATTATTTTTAGAACGGATTAAGGAATTATGAGTTGTACAACTCATGCATCCTATGAAATTAACATTAATTATTTTTATAAAAAAAAGTTTAAGGAATTCTGAGTTGTACAACTCATGCATCCTATGAAATTATTTTTAATTATTTTTTAGAACAGTTTAAGGTTTAAGGAATTCTGAGTTGTATAACTCATGCATCCTATGAAATTAATATTAATTATTTTTTTAAAAAAAGTTTAAGGAATTCTGAGTTGTACAACTCATGCATCCTAGAAAAAATATTATCATTTATTTTTCGAAATGTTTAAGGAATTCTGAGTTGTACAACTCATGCATCTAATTAAATGTTTATTATTTAATTTGTTTGAGAAAGTTTTAGGAATTCTGAGTTGTACAACTCATGCATTTTATGAAATTATTATTTATTTATTTATTTTAACAGTTTAAGGAATTCTGAGTTGTCACAACTCATGCATCCTAAAATCAGGGGTTAACAAGATGTCATATCTCAGTTTACCCTTTTAATTCAAAATTATTAGAAGAAATTTATTTATAAATGTTGTATGAATCTGATAAAACATATTCTAATTAACTTGGTATATTGTGAGGGAAGGGGAGTTGGAAAATAACCAGAAAAAAGGAGGAATAATTAAATTATTTGAATTTTGGTGGTGCATTTGTAAATATAGATTGTGTGTATCATGGGCTAGTATTTTATATGTATGTTTGGAGACCCATCAAGAAGTTGGAGCAAATACTTGTTGTAATACCCAATTCATCACAGGCCCAAATCAACAAACTGTAGAACCAATGTCCGGACTCTAAGGGCTTATTTGGATTGGCTTATAAACAGCTTATCTTGGCTTATTTGGATTGGCTTATAAACAGCTTATTTGAGCTTATCTACTGGCATAAGCGCTTGTCAGAATATTTGGGAGAGCTTATGGAAACAGCTTATGACATGTCCATAAGTTATTTTCAGCTTATTTTGATAAGCTCTCCGGGATAGCTTATGAAAATAACTTATAACTTATATCAAAACAGTTTGACTATATTTTCTCTTTGGTTATAGAAATAGCTTATACATAAGCACTTATCATATAAGCGGATAAACGATTAATTAAGCCGTTTATCCAAACAGACCCTTAATATGGAATTTGTATTTTGAGAATTTATTTTAGTTTCAAATTGTGGTATTTGATTAAAAAATAGAAAATATTAAGATGATAATTGTTCTCACCTTAACTTTGATGAAGGAGATCTGTAGATGGTCAGAAAGAATTAGTGTTCCCAGCACTTGGGTAGCACCTTACTAATGTCCCTAGTGGACCTAAATGTATAAAATAAATAGGCCTTTGCTAAGGGCACCCCAAAATTGCTAAGAACACTCTCATGAACAGTATATTTATCAAAATATCCCCTTAAAATTATTATTTTTTTTTATCATTTGACTCACTCGTAAATATGCTATTTGCGAGGGGGGAAAATGTTTGCACTCTCGTAAATATAATATTTGTGCAAATACTATATTTGTGAGTGAGTTATTTTTTGAGAATTACTCACTCGCAAATATCATATTTGCGAGTAAAGCAAGTACTCGCAAATTATACGTGACGCTCGCAAATTAGATATTCGCGAAAAAAGGTAAATTTTCACAAATTAGTTTTTTGCGAGAGTACAAATTTTTGCACACTCGCAAATATCTAATTTGTTGCACTTTCACAAATAACTAATTTGCGACTGATTTTTTTTTTTTACACTCGCAAATTAGGTATTTGTGAGTGTACAAATTTTTGTACTCTCGCAAATAGCTAAATTGCGAGTGATTTAAAAAAATTTAATCCCTCGCAAATTAGCTATTTGCGAGTGAAAAAGATATTTGCGAAAATGTTATACTTATTTGCGAGATAGTACTTAATGAAAATATTTTAATGAATACACTGTTCATGTGGGATGTTCATAGTAATTTGAGGGTGTCCATGACAAAATCCAAATAAATAAAGTCATGATGAACATGCCTAGTGAGATCGAGTTCCATCAGACCATTCGGACCTCTTAATGTTTAACGGTTTGTCGTTTAGATGAGAATCTTGGTATAAACTGAAGGTCATGTTAGTGTCAACGATCCACAATTACTAGTTTGAATTTGGAACTTTTTTTAAAACATTTGAAATGGACATCAGTATAGATATTTATCATGTAAGCTAGAACAGATATATCACCCAGTCAAAAAAACAAATATGAATTTGAGTATGACCTGAATGTCAATTTTATTTTATTAACTAATAGAGTTGATTCAACTATTCATATGGATTCCAAGCGGATGGACTTGGCAGTATTTGGTCCGTTTGTATTGGGCTTATTGGAATGATCTGGGTTTATGTAATTATGTTAGTACGATATTCCAACGATATCTTTTTGCTTTTTGGTTGTTGAAACCTGTAGGCTGTAAACATTTCTTGACAAAGATCAATGGAAAAAATTGGATGCATATAATATAAGCACAATTTCTGTATTCTGAGTGTATTTTATTTTTTAGCTTCTTATTCTCTAACTTCATGTCTTCTATTTTATTTAAACTCTCTTACCAAGTTTTCATGGTCAGTATTTGAATCTACATGCCATAAAAAAATAGATAAAATGTAAGAAATTCACTCCAATCATGAGTGGTGAAAAAGTTAAAAAAATTGTGAACGTATCCCTCCAATCAAAGCAGGTAGTATGCTTATTTTATTTATCCAACGACAAAAAAAGCATCTAGAAAACCAGGTCACAAAAGTGATATTAAGGAAAGATTTGATTCCTCTGAAATGAGTAAAATTTTAAAGTAAAAAAATAAAGGGTTATTCATTATTAATTTGATTAATTATATAAGGATCGCAATCCATTAAATGATTTAAGAATGAATAATTCCTTATTTTCTTATTTTAAAACTTCAGTCATTTTGAAGGAATCAAATTGATTAACAAAAATTCCCACGACATTGTTCTAATTTTTTTTAAATAGTTAAAAACAACTAAAGAGAAAGGATAAGAAATTAATAAAAAAGATATAATATATATAATTACTAAAATTTGTAAACATTCTCATTAGAACTTTTCCGCTCAAACTCACTTATATGTTTTTTTTCCCTTAATACCTTATGTCTTTTTTTTAAGGATTTAATTGGTATATACTGTCAGTGTAAAGATTTTTTACATAGACAACCAATCAAAATTTATCACATAAGCTAAAGTGTTTAACTCTTATCCTAACTATTTTAAAAGTCACACACATCATAATTTCTGATTGATTGTTAGTGTAAAAAAAATTTTATACTGATAGTATATAGCAATTAAACTCTTTTTTAATACAAAAACTCACATTTAATTAAGTATAAATAAAAGTTACAATACATGGGAAAAGGTATAAGTAAGATGAAGTATCTCTTAGCAGTTTGGCTAAGATCAGTTTATCTTTTCTTTTTGGAAATTGATTCGTGTAGAAACTCTCATGGCATCATTGATCAACAACGGAGAAACTTGCGGAAGAGGCTGCCAATGAGATACCAACTGAGGTTAATGAACGCAGCCAAGGTTGGCAAGAACATCATTACTATTAGGCATAATTACACTTATAGCCATCATATTATTGTTCATATGTGTGGGGCTTAGCCTAGATCCAGCTAAAGGAAAATGTGCACTTTTGGTGTATGATTTCAAACTTACAGATTGTCTTTCTGAAAGAAGCATTTGGTGCATTAAATTTGATAACAAAATTGTCAAAAGCAAGTGGTTGGCAAGCAGGGAGCCAACAAGTGAGGAAGCTCTATAAATAGAGCTTTCCCCTTCATGCATTGAGCATCATAAGGCATTAGATCCTCACATTCAAAGAGGAAGAGAGTGAGAGAAAAATATAAAGAACCTTAGACAGAGTTTTTAAGAGAGAAAAATAGTGAGTCAATTTATGAGTGTTATCCACAAATTGAAGATACAACATTATTGTATTTTTGTATTCCCATTATTTTATAGTGGAGGTTTAAGTGACCTACGGGTCCCGTGGTTTTTCCTTACTCACATTGAGGAGGTTTTTCACGCTAAAAATTCCTGGTGTTGTTGCTACACTTATTTTACGCTTCCGCATAGTACCTATTTTTGAGTTCATGGAGGAGGGAAATTATGCTGACATTTCCCAACAATATGCGATTTTGATACCTATAATTTTTTTAGGATATATGGTCCCTCTTTTTTTTTCTTTTCAATATTACAAATTTGGTCCTTTCGTCAAATATCAGTGAATTTGTTAACGAAAGTTGCATACGTGTCAGTTCACCTGAATTATAATTATAATATATTAATAATTAATAAGTTTTAATTTATTAAATTAAAAATTAAAAAACAAATTATTAATTATTTTGAATTAATTAGATAAAAATTTAAAAATTTAATTATCGTAGCCATGTTTCTCTCTCAAACCCACCACCCTCTCTCCCCTTTGACCCTGACCCTCTCCTCTCTCCGTCGCACCATCATTTCCCAAACCCTAACAACATTCCCTCTTACGTCAACCCTCCCTTCTACGGCGACGTCAGTTTCACTCCCAACGGCGCCCTCCATAGTCCCATCGCAACTTCCGAATCTTCTTAATCTCTTCCCATATTTCCCTCTTCAAGTTCTTAGTATATAAAGATAATCGTCCCAAATCCTCTCAAGGAGCAAGAAATCTCAAAATCAATTGTTCCTGGTAGCAATAGTTATGTTACACGTTTGATCAGGATGAGAATGAATATTCCGAACTTCAGAGGGTTCGAATTCAAAGGGTTGGAGAGGAGCTTGGTAGAGGTTATTGAGTTCAAGAAAATTTTTAAGAAATGGAAAGTAAATAACCAAGAAAATTAGCAAGAGGTATTGTGATTACTAGAAGGGAGAAATAGGGTGGAGAAGTATTTTTTGTTTGGATAAGACTAAAGTGAGTAAGTAAGGGTATTTTCACTCTTGATTTAGAGATTTTGACCCAATTTATTAAATCAAGGGTGAAAACACTCTTACTTACTCAATTTAAAGACAGATTCACTTTAAAGGAGTTTTTTTCCTTTTTGTTTGGGATGAATAGGATGGTTGAAGGAGAAAAACTTCAAGTAGTCATAGTGGCTTTGAGACTGGCTTTGAGTGGAGGGCGTTAAATAATTGGTATCATGGTGGGAAGCAAGACCCCAAATGATAGTTAGTAATCATTCATTCATTTTTTGGTGTTATATCTTTTTTTTGGTTTTAACTCATTCATTCATTTGAGAGTTGCATATTAAATTTGAATTTTAAAAAAAAATTAAAAAGGTATTCCAAAAAGAAATTCACACGTAATTGATGTTTTCAACAGTTTTATATTAAAATAGTTTTTTTAATGCCTAGTAATTATTTTTTCAAAATTAATGTTTTATAAATAATTTTTTTACTATTTTAAATATGAATGTTCAGGTGTAAACTAATTTTATTTTAAAAATCAGTTTTTTGATTAAAATTTAATGTGATTATTACGTAATAGATTATTTAAAAATTTCATTTTATTTTTAGCTATTTAATTAAGTATGGTATATTTTACTTTTATATTCTTATTTATTTAAAATATACCATACTTTATTAAAAAATAATGTTCAAAATTAAATTAAATAGTAATAATAATCAAGTCTCAACTATTCTCTTTCTTCATTAATTGAGGCTTTACTACCATTAGTCTTATCTTAAGAATGTTGGCATAAGAATAAAAGTTTCTCATGTTTGATATAAATATTAAAAACTTATTCTCAGGTATAAAAGATGTTTGGAAATAAAATTAGTGAATGATAGTTATAAATTCTATTTCCATGTGTGAAGGTGAGAAAGAAATATTCCTGAGATTCTGGAAAATGTAGTTTGTCTGAGAATAAAACATTTCATAAACCAAACGTCAGAAAACATTCTCTCTATTTCTCATGAGTAATGGAGAGGTACAATACTATGTTTTTGGGAAAATAAATAATACTCTCCACTATATATGTAATGAGTAAATACTCAATTTAATCCCTAAAATTGTAGGGTCGTATCAACTTAGTCCCCATATTATCAATATTCCAAAATGATCATTGAAATTGCAAAATGTTAATCAGGTTCGTCACTCCATTTGGATCCATTAGCAAATGCATCCTTGACATTATTCACTTAGTTTCAAATGCATCATTGACATTACCAACTTAATATCATTATAGTCCAGCAAATACCAACGAGGGACGAATCTGATTAACTTTCTGCAATTTCAGGAATCATTTTTGAATATCGATAATGTGGGGGACTAAATTGATACAACCCTACAATTTTAGAGACCAAATTAGATATTTATTCTATATGTAACATTTCCATTTCATTAATTTCCCTAAAACCTTAATCATAAACCAATACGTCCTTTTAATGAGAACCAATTTTTGTTATAGGTTGTCATACTTTGTTATATTTTTATTTATAAATATTTATAAATCAAAGTCATCTATGGATATATTCATTTTATGTCAAAAATATATCCCTTACTATTTTTTAACTTTCTAATTTAATTTTTTTTATCATACTATCTAAGTAAAATTAAGATTCTCTTTCGTATATTAATTTTACTATTTCTATTAATTCTATAACAATAAAATTAACAAAAAATATCATTTTTTCAAATAGAATTTGAATTTTGAATTATCAATATTTTCTATAATCAATTAAAAGTCTTAATTTTGAATTCAAGATTGGTACAAAAGCTTTACTAATACATCCTTTAAGTGTAGTTATTTCAACAAAATGAAATTGATTTATTGGTTCAAAAGAGTTGGTATATCTGGCTAATATACTCCTAAAAAACAAGTGAAAATATATTAACAGCTCCTATAATTAATACATAGAATAACAAGTTCCTTTTTTTATGAAATTTATGTAAAAGAAGTGATAGCATTATTTTTTTAAAATCCAAATAAACTTAACAAAAATATACTTACGTGTTGTACGCCTAACATCATCCAAGATGAGTGAACTTCAAAACAAAAGATATACAATTTGAAGCCGAAATATATAAAAAAGCATTCCCAAAGACATTGTCTTGCAGTTTCGATTTTGCAAACTTTATAGGATGACATAAATAACACATTTTTTATGACAAACAAGAGTGCTGTGACTAACTCGCTGGTCAACGAGTCAATACCCGAACCACCATGAGCAGAAAACTTGCACTCGCACTTGCACTCACTCAAGAGTGCATGCAGCAGCACAAGTTCCTCTTTCGCGGTTCGTTCTTGACTCGAAACCTTCTTTACGCGACCCTTTCTGTCAGTCTTTTCTACTACTCTATATAATCCTATACATATCCAATTATATAAACCCTTTGTTTTCATTTTCAAAAGAAAAAAAAATTCAAAGACACTGAATTGAGATAACTGCATTAACAAAATGGTTGTCATACAATTCTGAGGGCAGCTTTGATCTTCTGAATGGTGCATGAGATGAGGTTATTCACAGTATCAACCGACTCCACCGTGAGCTTAGCCGTTGGGAGATTATTCACCAGAATTTGGAACCCGACTGTGAGCAGGCTTCCACTGCCATCATCACCGGTGCCGCCACCGCCACCATTGCAGACGCCCTTGGGAATAGTCCCATTGCAGCTGCTGTTCGGCCCTCCATAGCCGGAGGAATGACCATCGGGAAGAATAGCAAACCCTGAAGGCAAGAGTGCAACATATGCAGAATCTCCCCCACTCATCACCACGTTCAAGGATTGCACATCAACTGGTGCATATACTACTACCGAGCACGAAGCATCCGTCCATGTTTCTTGCAAAATCAGCATGTTGCTATCATTGGGATTAACAGCCTGCAAAAATGACAGATAACCCAATGAAGGTTTTTTGTTTTGGTTGTGCCGCTTAAATGAAATCAATATATGCAAAAAACAGCATGAATAAATAGAGAAATTCTACAATACCCCCAAGTAATATCGATGTCCTAGTAGATGTGACATAAGCCATAAGGTATGATTAACTCAATTACATAATGGTTACACACTTGTCTAACCATTATATAACTAAGTTAACTATACTTTTATGTCACATCACTTGGAGGTATGGGTACCACTGTAGTGATACCTGGAGAGAAAAAAGAATGACTTACACTAACACGAAGGAGAGAAACACAATTTCCATGTCCTTGTCCTTTGGCAATGTGCACCATCTCCTGCATTGGCCCACCATTGGACAAAATGTCCCACTGGCTTCTGAACTGTTCATTGCGCAGAAAGTCGAACAGCCTTTGCCGTGACACTGGCATCCAAACAGAAGTTGCAGCACTGAGCACGATCCCAGGAGGCTCACCTGGGTCATCCACATTTTTCCTAGTCATCACTCTCATGTCATCACCCAAAGTCCCCATAGGAAGGCTGTCCCACTTGCGAGCCGATGAAGCACAAACCCCAGAATAGAAGTTACTGGTCATGCGTTGTGCCAGCTTCAACATGCTTCTCCGGCCAGCTTGGCTCAAGGCTGGAAAATAAATGTATATCCATCAGAATGGGAAGTTTACACGATTTATCAAAATGAACAAAGTGATGAGAGACAATAACAATGTGGAATACCTGTGTGATCCTCACTTGAGATGGAAGAGGACATGAGGATTGCCAAGCATTCACATTGTCTTTGGAGGGTGGCGATCCATCTATGAGCACCAAATCCAACACCGGAATTAAGCAATGGTTGATACAGTTGGTGGACAACACTCTCATCATGCTGCCAATGCTCAACCCAAGTAACCTACAACAGTGCAACACACATCAGTGCAACTTCCCTTCTCTCAACAGGCATAAAAACCCAATGCAATATAAACAAATTTAACTTTTTAAGATATGCTTAAGTTATGTTATCTCAACATAGAGTACTTCTGGTAAATAGTCCGTGAGAACTGGACCCTAATCTTTCAATCACAATGGAAGTAAAAATACCAAGTTACCTGAGATTAAATTGCAATACACAACGAAGGCATTCATGTCCCTTTTTTATCGAATAATGTAACAGTCCACATTTAACTACTTAGGAAATGTTGACATAAAACCTAGGATGATTATAAATTAATACCCCGACTAAAAAGTTTGTAGAGGATTGACTGAGAAATCAAAATTGAAGCAAATGTCAAAAGGATAGAGGTGAATCCCAACACAGTCAGTAGGTTATGGATATTTAATATTATAAAAACCTGTGTGATTATATTAAAGGGAACAGATTAACACATCACCTGCCTTCATATTATATTATGGCAGCAGAGAACTGGATCCAGGTCATAACAGTCTCGTACACAGTAAAAAAATGGCATACTTTGTACAAAAGGAGATAGGAATAGAAGCATCAATTGTATTTCTTATACAGCAAAGATTGAAGAGTCCAAGAATTAAAATTTCTATGCAATTTTATATAATAAAAGATGCGAAACAAATATGACATTTCAAACTATCACTAAACCATATAAGCCTTGATTCACAAATCTCTAGGAGTAGCAGTGCACAATTTACGTACAGACAATAAGCAACCCTTACTTTGAAGTTAGAAGATTATAATATAATTTAACTAGGGAGGCATCTTCTCCAATGAAAAAAAAGTAGAAAAACAAAAAGAATGACACTGTAAATTCTGGGTAGTATGGAGAAGGGATGACGGAAGTCATGTGAAAGCTCTTGCAAAACTATAAAATCAGCAAAACACCCCATTCATTACCAAAAGTAAAGATCCACAGATTAAAAAAACACATGAGTCTAAACAAACTTAGATCTGCACTACCTTGGAGTAACCATTGGGCATATCCTGTACAACACATCCAGAAGGAAGCCTCCTACAGGTCATGAATGGCTGTGCACTCGCAGCATCTCGACCAATCTCAACAGAAACATCAACCACAGCCCATACACCTTCTGCATGCTGCTTACAGAAACGGAGGAATCTCACTTGACGAACCGGGACTAGTGGTGAAAGCAATTGAACCTCAGAATGCATCTGAAACGCATAATCTGAATCAGTTCCGGTCATCTAAGGCAAACTGAAGAAAACATACAGCAGAGAAACAATGAAACATACCACTAGTAAAGCGCCATTTCTGGTTCCACCCACACCATTAGATATAACATCAAGGGGGACAGCTCTAGCAATCATTGATGGAAACATCTCCGCCCATCGATCCTATTCAAAGAAATAACCAATTAAACAAGATATTAAACAAACCAGCAAACATGTAGACTAAATGATATCACATCCCATCCGGAATAAAAGCACCAAATCAATATGTTCTACTTAAAAGAACATTGCTTTGATCCATATGACAACTTAAATGAAAATCTACAAGGTAAATATGGAATTCAGTGAAGATCAACAACAATGGCTTCAAAAACTAGAACTAGTAGTTTCATCACTCATTTGGCTAATTTAAACCACCTAAATCTAACAATAACAAGTTTTTTGAACTGATTCTTAATTTCCATTGGACAGTTCAAAATTTCCAATAAAATTGGTTAAACTTCACTGAAACCTAAGAAGTTGAGCATCATACCGCGTCCATCAATGTTTCCACAAGGGCTAAACTGTTAATGATTACTATCCCAGTTTCTCTTGTAGCTTCGGTAACATAACCAGCAGGTTTTGGACCAATACAAGGAGAAAACAACCTTGCATACTCCTCATGGTTCAGTACATCCTTCTCGCCATCCAAACTCTTAATCCAAAGAGGGCTATCTGCCTGAGCCATCTTAATTAATTCCTCCATAGCAGCCAATGCAAGGTCTATAAGCATCGATCTCTCAAGCTGAACATCATTTCCCAACAATCCCATTGGTGATCTAATCCCAGGCATTGCAGGTGGAGTGCCCAAGACTCCATCTCCCAAATCCAGTCCCATTGGCAAGGGTGTGCCAACAGTGTTTGAACCACCAATCCCATTCCTTCCAATGCCAAGTTCTAGACAAGAATTTGAGGCTGAGAGAGCCATGGGACTGGTAAATGATGAGATTGGCTTGCCAAGGAACTTGTTTGCTAAGGCAACTATACGGTTCAATTCATCCTTGAGTCGAGCATTTTCAATTCTAATTTGGTGCTCCTCAAATGAAATTTGGCCAGGAATGGCTGGACCACCACAGTTGTTACATACTGGGTTTGACATGGCTTCTTTTATCAAACTGTTCTCAGCTCTAAGCTTCTCATTTTCCTGTCTAAGCATTATGTTCTCATGGCGTTCCAACTGGGTCTGGTTCAAGAAAAGACAATTCAATTAGTACAATATCAAAATTGCATCAAACTACATGCAGGTGCAATAATACTTTGTATTCAAATTCACCTTCATTTGGGTTCTTCTATTCTGAAACCAGAACTTGACTTGCTTATTCTCCAGGCCCAGCCTCTTACTAAGATCCGCCCTTTGCTTCTCATCAGGATGAGGACACTCCTTGAAGAAACTAAAAACCCATAAGAGCAAAACCAAAACCAAAACATAAACCACCGTTACCACATAATTCAATCACATATAAGCAAATTAGAAAAAGGTTGCAAAATTTCATGAAGCCCTACGCCTCAAGCTCTTGAATTTGGTGAGGAGTGTGTCTATGGTATCTCTTCTTCCTCTTTGGCTGATCATCACCAGCATCCTGATCGTCACCAGATGCGCCTTCAAAATTATCACTTCCAGAAAGGCTTTCATATTCATCATCTCTCATCCTCCCCACCAAACCAGCATCAAAGTTTTCACCAATGAGACCCATCTCAGTATGGCCTTCCATTTTCCTTTGCTGCAGAATAGTCTCATTAGTAACAACAACAAGGATGAATAATAAGATGCACAAATCAATTTCATTATCAATAAAAAAAAAGTGAACGATAAAACAAAATGCTCAAAGATGGAGGCAAAAACCAAACAAGAGATTAGACATACAGTTGAGAAAGAGAAGGAAGAAGAATTTTGCATTGAACTGGAAATGGGTTGAGAAATATCAATCACAACTCTTGCACCCCCACTGCAACTGTTCCCACTGTTGCTACTAATCAAACCCTCAAACCTCATAAAAAGATTTTTTCTTAAAAAATATGGATGGACCCTTTCTCTCTTATCTACAAAGTTTTATCTGTAACGGGTACTATCCATTCCTTCCACCCTGGCTTATGTTCTCCGGTTTTTCTCCCTAAATTTGTCATTATCACTTTTGCCAAGGCACTTTTCAGTTTTTAATTCCTAACTCTTTATCTTTTTGACCTTTAAACAGGATTGAACTAAAAACTGACAAGATTGAAATTTTTTACAAGAAAAAGTAGACAATACCAAAAAGCTGTTTCCTTGTCAACACCCCATACAAGACTTTATACCCTCTTTCTCTTTCTAAGCCAATTCCAGAAAGAGATGGAAAGGGGAACAGGACAAGAAAGTCCCTTCCTTTATGATCCAAGGTTCACACCTGCTCCTCCTCATGTCTGCAACCCCAACAGCAGATAAACCACAAAACAGTGACAAATAAGAAGGTGAATCCCTAATTTTTCTATATTTCACACTTGACCGATTCGTTGTCAGGGTTGACTATTGAAAATTTTGAAAGAGACAGACCCAGAAAGGAGAAAATCCAAAGAGGTCTAAGCCAAAAACATTGCAGATGAAAAAAGAATATGAGAACACAAAGATTAAGAATTTTTAATATATATAAAAAAAAAACAATAAAAACAAAAACAAAAACCTTATCTCTCACGTATCTATAGTCAAATTCACACACCACCCTGACTTTTCAAATGCATCATACCAAATCTAAGCAAAAAGAGCCAGATGATACCACCCCGCCATTCTCTCTCCACCCACACTGATATATAAGTGAGAAACAGGGAAATGGAAAAAGTTAGATAGCATGTAAACCAAACCGGGTACGGAAGAAAATGATACCTTTTAATTTGACAGTGAGCAAAGTAAAAGGACCAAAACAAATAGGCCGAATGGGTTCCACAGCCAGAAAAAGATACAATTTTTTTCTTTCTTTCGTTCAGATTCTTCTACACTTTCTCTCTCTTCTTTCTTCCTGTGGGATCTGTGGAAGAGAAAAGGACACAGAAGATATTATATACAAATAATTAAATCATAAAAAAACAACAATAAAAATGGTGGAGCTGACTTACTGTGACTCTGAGGTAATCAGAAAGTCAATGGCTTTGTGTTTTCAAACACAAACCCTTCTACTTTGAATCCAACCCAAAACTCATTCCAATTGCTGAAATCTAAGCACCACCATTCACTTGCATGACCATTTTTCTTCTCTATGTGGTCTACATTATATAGACAGACTTTCTCTCTCTACATATTTTTTTTCTCGATCTCTATCTTCACTGAGAAGAAAAAAAAAAAAAATACTATATTATATCAGTGTGGAAGGAGTGTGGGGTCCACTAACACAACAGGGCTTCGTATTGTGATGTTCGCCCCCAACCCCAGTTTCACTTCGAGCGCGTCACGCACGCGCTATTATTAGTGTCAACTACAACAACATGCCTTGTCTTTTTTAAGGTTGTGATGATGTGTGTGCCGGACCATGCTAACACTCCAAGGTTGTCTGGAACTGACCAATGACGGCGTCAAATGATTGAGGACAATAAGGTCATTTCGGCGAAGTTAGGATTGAGTTGGATTAATGTTGTGACTTGGCTCATGTTGATTGCGACAGAGAGCGTCCCAATTTGTGAATGAGTGGCGTGACTGCAGGATTTAACGGATTCGATTGTGTGTGTCACAGATCCAACTTCTGCAATCCATTCTCGGATTTGCCCTATTTTTCTTTCCCTTTTCTATTACGTCTAAGGTGAGAAAGTGAGAGATTTTATAGCAAAAAAAAAATATATAAAATATATTAATTAGTTTTATATGTTTTTTTATTTTTTATATTGATTTTATAAGTTTTATTTTTTTTAAATTAATCCTATATATTATGTTTCGTTTTTAAGTTAGACTTTTCTTTCGATTTCGACCTAACGATGTCAATTTTGACCTGACGTGATTATCACGTTAATCCGACACGTGACTTTGGATGATATCATAAGGTCAAAATTAACGGAAAAAACTAACGTAAAAATTGAACATAACATGTAGGATCAATTTGAAAAAAAATAGAACTTATAACACCGATGTAAAAAATAAAAAAATGTATATTACCAATTAATCTATTTGATCAACTAAAAAAAAATATGCAACACATTTTCCATTGTGAATTTCAATCCTTTTCTTGTATTTAAGGTTGCGGGTGAAAAGGAAACAAAATCAATAACATAATCTTGGGTTTCCTTTTCAGTGGGAGCTTATTTTGCAAAATTTCAAAACACTTCTTGGAAAGCAAGACAAAAAAAAATTCTAATTCTAATTGACTTAACAATGTTAATCGTTAAACCAAGAAGACCCAGAAATCATGATCCTGTTTGCTTTCTTTTTGTTATTTTTATTTTTAATCGTTATGTTATTATTATTTTTTTAAACAAAAATGACATGTAAAAACATTACTATTTTGCTAGATATCCCAACTATAATGGCATCCCTAAAAAAATCAATCATTTGCAGCACATCATGAATTTATTAATAAAAGGAGAACAAAGAATACAAAAAATGGGAGGGCATGTACCTAACCCATATAATAGTCATCTAAATCTATACTTAGGAAAACTAATTCTATCTAAGAAAAAATCTTCCCTAATAAAATCTGGAATGGTATTCCACCAAACTAAACCATCAATATCTACCCCATAATTTGCTAATTTATCTGCACAAACATTTCCTTCCCTATATACATGTGAATAAACAAAATGCATATTTTTTGTCAAAAGAATCATTTCTGCCATCTGTTTCGAATACTCCAAGGAACAATCAATGGATTCTTGAATGCTTGAATTGCTAAAATTGAGTCACATTCTAGCCATAGATAATTCCAACTTGTTTGAACTGCTGTTTCAATGCCAAGAATTATTCCTAAGAACTCTGCTTGTAAAGCAAATGAGTTACCAAGTTCATAGCATAGCAACCTAAAGAAGCAACTTGTTTGTCTCAAAAAATACCCCCACATGTTGCTGGTCCAGGGGCACCTTTAGCTGACCCATCAGAATTTAGTTTTATCCAATTGAAGCTTGGGGCTTTCCAGAAGTCTTCCTTAATACTTGGAGCTTTTCCTACCTTGAGTTGAAATTTTAAATTTCTCAAGAATTAACTTCTCCATATTAGAAACTGATGCTATACTATTTGATATATTCCTTGAAAGAGAAATTTTTCCAAAAGCATGCTTGGTTGCAGCTTCAAAGGATATTATCTTATTATCAAACCTGATGGCATTCCTGCCAGACCAAATTGCAAATAAAGCATGAGCAATACCTGACAAGATAGTATCACGAACTTGAGGATTCCAATTTTTATTCAAGATGGAAAGAATAGTCATCATTGATGAATTGTCAATCTGAATATTGAACATTGAAGAAAGCCAGCACCAGATTCTGATTGCAAAAGAACAGTGAAGAAAAAGATGCTCGATAGTTTCATAGTGCATTCCGCAAAGACTGCACATAAAAACAATACAACAACCTCTACTCCATAGATTATCATCCGTTGGAACTTTCTGATGAATAATTCTCCACATTAAAAAAGACTTCGAAGGAGGGACTGATTTACTCCAAATTAGAGCTGGCCACTGCAAAGGATCATTACCACTATGCATTATAGCATAAGCATACTTCAAGGAAAGAAATCCACCATTATTACCATTCCAAATCAACTCATCTTTCGCTTGGAACCTAGGAATTACCATCTGTTGTAATTCTCTTTGAAGTGTTGCATTACCTTCAACCAACCATTGAGGAACCATCCATTCACCATTAACAATAAATTCCTTCACAGGAGCATGAAGCAAATGATGTAGATTTTGTGGAATTTGAAGAAAGTCCACAATTGTTTGAGATAACCATCTATCCTTCCAGAAATTGATTGAAGAACCATCTCCCATAAGCCATCTGATATTCGGTAAAACTATATCTATGAAAGACTTCATTCCCAACCAAATTGAAGAAGAAATATGATACTGAATTGGGGTTTGATTTTTAAAAACTCTCTCTCGAGTTATAACAGCCCACTGCTCCTGGGATGAAACCAAATCCCAACACAACTTCATCATTGCTACTCTATTTAAAGACTTGATGGACTTTAGGTTCAGGCCCCCTGCAGCTAAAGATTTACACATGGTTGACCAAGGTAATGTCACAATCTTCCTTGTACTAACATTACCCGACCATATGAAGTTCCTACACCATTTATCAATGCTATTTAATAAGGATATATGCCAAGAATATATATGAAAGGAGTACAAAAGCATGCTATGAATTATTGATTGAACCAGCTGAACCCTTCCCATTATTGATAACAAAACTCCCTTCCATGTTGCAAGTTTTAGCTTGAGCTTATCAGCTATAGGAAGAAGGAAAACTTTTCTTGGTTTCCCTTTAAAAAGAGGCACTCCAAGATACATGAAAGGCAGCTGACCAAAACCAAAACCAAGAGTATTTGCAATAGCCAACTTCCTGTTTTGTGAGAAGCCTGAATAGATTTTAGATTTTTCACAGCTGACAAATTGACCAGAGATTTCACTATACCTGTCCAAAAGCTTCTTTAATGACTGGATATTCTTTCTAATTCCTTTGCAAAAAAATTCAGATGTCATCTGCACAGAGAATATGGCTAGGAATTTTTTATCCTCTTGGACCATTCAATGGCTGTAACTGATTATTTTGCACAAGCTTAGTTATTCCCCTACTCAATACCTCTTCTGCCAAACAAAAAAGGAGTGGAGATAATGGATCACCTTGCCTCACTCCCCTCTTGCAAGAAAAGTATCCCACAGAATGACCATTTACTGTAATTGATAGTTTTGCTGACTTCAAAACAGCTTTAATCCAGGTACAGAAAATTGGATCAAAGCCAAAAGCTTTTAAGACTTTTAGCAAAAAAGTCCAATCAATAGTATCAAATGCCTTCTTAATGTCTATTTTAAGTGCCAAATTTCCACCAAAGCTCTTCTTATCTAACTGTTTTACAGCCTCTGATGCCAAACATATACAATCCGATATGCTTCTCCCATGTATAAACCCTCTCTGATTAACTGATATAAGCTTTGAGGTTATTTTAGCTAACCTTGTTGCAATCACTTTAGTAATTATCTTGAATTGATAGTTAGCTAACGATATTGGTCTAAATTGACCTATAACATCTGCATTTGCCACTTTTGGAATTAGCACCACATTATTTGCATTAACGTTGGGAAGAACCCATCCTTGTTTAAAGAAATGCATTACAGCATTATATACATCTTTTCCAATGATATCCCAGAATTTTTGGTAAAAGAACCCACCAAAACCATCTGGTCCTGGAGCCCCTTCTGCATTCATACCAAATACTGCATCTTTTACTTCAAACCATGATGGCAACTTAGTTAACATTTCATTATCTTCATTGCTGACCATTGGTTCAATAACTTCCTCTATCAATCCATTGTCTCTGCATTCATCATCAGTTGCAAACATTCCTTTATAGAAGTCTAAACATGATTTTATATATCAGCAGCTTGATTAAAAATTAAATTCCCACTTTTTAATACTGAAATTCTGTTTTTAGAATGCCTCATCTTTAAGAGTTTGTGAAAGAAAGACGTATTCCTGTCTCCATGGCAATGCCAATCAACTCTTGATTTTTCCTTCCAATAATCTTCTTGTAAGTGAAGAGCCCTGTTTAGTTCAATTTGTGCTAACTGCTCTTGAGCAGATAGTTCATCAGTAGGACCATTATCAGACATTTGAGTTTGCAATGACTCTAAATCCTTAACTGCTTTCTCCACATTCTTGTTCACATCACCAAATTTGTCTTTGTTCCAAGCTTTTAGAGTAGCTTTCAAGTTTTTCAACTTTTGAGAAAGAATGAACATAGGACAACCAATGACTGGAGAACTCCAAGATTCTGAGATAATTTTATTACAATCTTGGTGACTAGCCCACATCCTCATAAATTTAAAAGATGAGCTATAAATAACAGCCTCCTGCTGCATACTGAACATAATCGGATGATGGTCTGGCTTGCTTCTGACCAAGGTATAACATGCAGAACTTGACCAATATGAAAGCCAATCCTCATTACAAACAACTCGATCAAGCCTTCTTTCTTTGTGAGCTGTCCCTCTTCTACAATTACTCCATGTAAATTCTGCACCACTAGTATTTATGTGAGTTAAATTCCCAGCATCTGACCAGTTTTTGAACTCATCACATGCAATTCTTAAAGGCAATCTAGTTCCTCTTTGCTCATGAGCTCCAAGTATACAATTGAAGTCCCTAATACAGCACCAAGGACCTGCATTATTCTATTGAAATTGCAGCTATTCTTGCCAAATAACTCTTCTTGTCCTATATGATGTTGAAGCATAGATTGCAGAAACATTTATAATTTGATTATCCCATACAACAGAATAAGACACCTGTTGACTAGAAGATGTAATAACTACTGGACTTATAGTGTCAGAGCAAATACACCACAGATTAGGAATTAAATCCCCTCTATTATTAACTGCAAACACTTTCAAGTGCATTTCAGACCAAAATCTAGCAGGAAATTGATCTAACAAAATCATTGGTTCAGATATGAAAATAAAATCTGGCTTATTTGATAGGATTAGATTTTTTAAGACTAAGCTTGTATCTAGATTAGCCACCCCTCTAGCATTCCAAAAGAGGACCATCATTTATCAGAGAAATATAAGCCTGCTTTAGACTTCTGAGATCTAACCTTATCTTGGTTTTGTTGCTGCTCTTTGAAGCCTTTCTTTTTCAATTTCTTCTTTTGAGACCTTGATAGACCATCAGTAAAACCTTCATCTGAAAACTGAACCTTTTCCTTAGGCTCACTCTGCAAGGAAGTATCATCCTCATCTGCTTGATCACTCCAAAACTTCCCTATAACTGCTATCTCAGTTGCCGCTTGTTTAGATAACCTCTTATCACAAAATGCCTCTTGTGCAAACACTCCTGTTTCTGTATTGTTTTGTTGATTCACAGTACCAAAACCAATCTGGTTCCCTTGAGTGAGAAAATGATCCCCCACAGCCTGATGTACTGGAATATCAACTAGATTATCGATAGGCTCTAATAGCGTGGGACTCTCAACAAATTTTGAATTATGTTGATTATCCTGGTCACTTGAAATATGTAGCAAGTCCTGTTTTTCCTCAACTATTTGAGAGGTGCTACTAATGAAAACAAGACTTTTGGATGAAGAACCAAATTCATTGTCCTTACCATGATCATGCTTAAGAAATCCTAAAAGGGGTCTAGGATTAGCCAAATAATCATCAATTTGTTGCTGAGTAAAAATTCTTTCCTGTGGGACAAGAGTTTCTATCTCAATCACAGTGTTATCTTTGTGGATATTGGCATGATCATCATTATCATTATTCTCAGCAACATTCTGCTCCATCGCATTCTCCCTGACATTATCATTATTCATAAGGTCCTTTGAAGATACAGCCTCACCTGTCTGGGAATCAACCTTTTCCACATTATCCAAATTTTTTCCTATGTTATTGATTTCATTATCCAATATTGTCTTGGGATCTTCTAGATCAGGTTTCTTTAAATTTCCTGCTTCCGACGAGTTCTTTGGAACATACCTTAAATTTGTCTTTCTTGATTTTAGCACATCGACTTCTGGAGTCATTTTCCCATTTCTTTTGCAGTTGATTAAAGAATGACCTATGTTCTGACGAGATGAATAGAACTCTGGAAGTCTCTCATATTCTACACCAGCAAAGAAAGCAAAGTTTTCTCTTTCAACCAATATTTGGTTCCGAAGCTTTGAGTTTAAATCAATATCTACTAATACCCTTGCAAAATGACCAAAGGTTCTTTTACTTGTTGCTTCATCGAGACATATTGGTACACCAAGACTCCCTGCAATGGTAAAAAGAATTCTTGGGCGCCAGTATTCTTGTGGAAGGCCAAAGAATCTTACCCATACTTGAGCATTGGTCTGTTTTTGAGAATATGGATTGAAATCTTTAGGATTTAAACTCCATAGACCAATAGCAAGTACACTGCGCATGTCTTCCAAAGATGAGAAGGAGAATTCACAGAATCCCTTTCCCAAGGAAATTATCTCCCAATGCCCAATCTTATTCCATAGAGCCGATAGCTTGCTCTTCAAATCAGTGATCTTTAAAGGAGAATTTCCTTTAGACAACATCAATCTACCATGAAGATGATTCTTGCAGCCTTCCAGTCCCGCAAGATACTCATTCTCTGGAATCTTATTGGAGATTTCATCACCTTTTACACATGGTTTTGGTAATTGGCTTTGAGGAACCGTGCATAAATTGCTCAAAGCTTAAGCAAAAGTTTTGTTTTGGATCCCAGTTTTTGAAACAGAATTCAATTTTGGAGAAGGAATAGATGGTGGAGGACGAGCAAATTCAGGGAACAACACATCCGATGGGCAATCTGAGATGATTGCCATGGAAAAGAGAGAAACTTGCAACTCAAGAAAACATCAGACTTCAATTACGTCGTGAAAGTTGAAACCATATATTATAATTATATTCATATCCCAGCTATAGCTTCTTCTTCTACTCTGCACCAAATTTTAGCCGTTACGTTATTATTATAATCGTAAGAATTTAATTAATATATATTGTTAGTATAAAGAAATTTATCAAGTCAATCAATCACTAATTATGATATGAGTGACTTTGAATGTAGTTAGGATAAGAATCAACTTTTTTTAATGATGTGATAATTTATAATTAGTTGATTGTGTAAAATATTTATATGGACTATCGATGCATACTAATGAAATCCCAATTGTAGTTATAAAAAGTTTCATTTTAATTTTTTGTTTTGATTTTATTTTCAAAGTTTTATTAAGGAAATGGTTAAAACAACGTAAAAACAAACCAAACATAATATACAACATGTGATTGATTCGAGTAATAACGAGTTCAGACCCCTTAAGCAAGTGGTCAGGGGTTCGATCCCTGGCTCTTGCATATGGAGAAAATCTGGTTAGGAGAGGTCGGCCCTTAAATGTCGTCCAGTACCTTGAGGAATTAGTTTCTGCAGTTGTGCGTGAAAAATATATTGGGAAACAAAAAAAAAACCAAATATAATATAAATTTTAGGCTAAAATATCATTTTGACGATATAAATATTTTATTATTATTATTTAATTATTTATATTTTTGACCATGATGATAGCAGTATAAAAGGTCAAACTTTTTAATAATATATCAGCATATAATTAAATGGACTTAATTATTATATATTATCAATGTAAAAAATTTATATTTTTAATCAATTATAAATTGTCACATTATTAAAAATATTTGATTTTTATAATTATTAATTTAAAAAGTACGTATATATAGGATGATTGTGATTAATTGATAATGTAAAAAACTTTATCTGAATAATGTATCAAAATTAAATTTTAAAATTTTTTGACAAAAGAGTTAAATTTTAATTAAATAATAATATAACTAAATTCTATCCACATAATAAGAAAAGGTTTTTTTTTTTTTTATATATATAAAGCATTGTATACAAGTATTATGTAAATATCTACCTTTTTTTTTGGGATGTTCACCAAGGTATCCTCCATCGATATCCCAAGACTAATCTCTTTAAAAGTGTAAAGATCACTGAAATGAGTTTTGCCTCTCCTAACAAAATCTTTTCCACACACACGTCAGGAATCAAATCCTTGAGAACATGCTTAAGGAACTCAGTTGTTATTTAATATCTAATTAAATAATAATATAAAAAATTCTATCCATATAATAAAAAAAGGTATTTTGTATATGGATTTAATCGATATATACTGTCAGTGTAAAGATTTTTTATACTGTCAATTAATCATAACTTGTCATATCATCTAAAATGTTTAACTCTTATCCTAACTACCTTAAAAGTCATCCATATAATAATTTCTGATTGATTGACAATATAAAAAACTTTATATTAACAATACACAATAATTAAACTCTTCACATAACAGCATTGTATGCAAGCATTATGTAAATACCTACCAATTTTATGTTTGACACTTCATCATGAGGATTATTATACCATTTAAAAAACTAAAGCTTTCTTTTTTGAGCTCGAAACAAAAAGGTAAAGCTTTCAATGATATAATTGATAATTGAATTATAATTTATGTAGAACCATCGAGAAGAGGTACCATATTTAAGAAATACGGCTAACAAAGTATGTTATAATTTACGAAGAGACGCAACGTTTCATTTTTATTCCCTTTAACAAAGATAAAACAAAATAATACAACGATTCAATTGATATATACTATCAGTAATATAAAATTTTATTATATTATCAATCAATCATAACTTATTACTTCATCTAAAATATTTAATTTTTATCCTAATTATCTTAAAAGTCGTTCATATCATAATTTTTGATTGGTTGATAATGTAAAAAACTTTACAATAAGAATACATAACAATCAAACTCATAAAACAAACTAATGTACAATAGAATCTTTTGGTGGACAAAACATTGAATCCTTTTTTGTTGGATTAATTACAAAAAATTGATTAATTTAATAATTGATTATATATAATTGATTATTATTATAATTAATTGTAATAGATTTAATTTTATGTTTATGTGTGTTTGTTAAAAATGATTTTAAATTAATCTATATTATTTGAATATTATAACATAAATATTTTTATATAATAAATTATAAAACGATATATGAAATTATTTGTTTAAATTAATAATATTTATAAAGATAAAAACCAAAATAACCTATATTTTTAGAGATTTCAAACTTATTTAAGCCTCTTTAAATTAAATAATGTCATATATCATTAGTGATTTGACACACCTTTTGCTACAAAATCAGTTAACGTTAGTTGAATGATGATAGGGACATTCTCCAAATTTTTTTACTTTACAAAAATGAAAATCATCACAAAAAAAAAAGTGTTTTGACGGAATCTAAAACAACCCCAATTTAGAAGGATATCAAACTTCTTCAAGCTAAATTTGTTTGACTCAAGTTCAATTTATTAAGAAATGAATATATTTCAGTGGCTCCAGCTTAATTCATTATGATCTCATGAGCTGCTCTAACCCAATAAGCTAACTAGACGTGAAAATGGACAATTTTAGTCTAAATTTTGCCTAAATAGATAAATGTCTGTTTTAAAATGTGTGACTTGCCTTACTATTTGTCATATATTATAAAAAGGCATTTATATAAGTAAAAAAAAAAAAATGCTTTTTTAGTGTTTAAATAAATGTAACGTTTAACAAAATTATGATATCTGATATAAAATAAATAAAGTATATTAATATATAAGTATCAAATTATATAAGTATTATAATTTCTAATTTTATATATAAAATAAAGGATTTAATTGGTATGAATGTTAGTGTAAAGATTTTTTATATTGTTAACCAATCATAAATTATCACGTCATTATAAATGTTTGACTCTTATCCTAACTACCTTCGAAATTACTCATATCATGATTTGTAATTGATTGACAATATAAAAAAACTTTACATTGATAATATATATCAATTAAAATCTAAAATAAATATGCCAACTTATCAAGTTAAAGAAAAATTTCAAATAATCAATATTTAACTTGCTTGTTAATTATGTCAAATATGTGTAGGGCGGATATAGGTTATGCTATAGGGCCGAATTAATGTATCACTTAGCATATTTACCTTCACATAATGTTTAGTCGGATGAAATGGAGTGAAGGAAAAGGGGCGAGATTTTTTAAAACTTTTCTTGTTTCATTCAATTTTTTAGGGGAGTGGAGAGAAATAAAGGGGAGTAAACTCCATATTCGCTCAATTTTAGCTCCCCTCCAATATTAGAAGAATTTAGAGAGAAGGGGATATAAAACATTTTTAATACATTTATTTAAATATCCTTAATTATATTTTTGAAATATAAAAGTTGGAGGGTATTAAAGTAAATTAGTTTTAAAATTTCTCTTCTCTCACTGTGAACGAAACATGAAGAATGTTATTTTCCCTCTCATCCCCTCCCCACTATTAAAATCTCTCCCCTCCTTTCCTTTGAACCAAACATAGTTTTAAAGCCCATTAAGAATAAAAATATAATAATCTATTTTTCAAGTTAAAAGAAATAAAAATATAAGCAAATACTAACGAGTGCTTAAGGACATTGATTGATAAATCTAAAAAAAAAAAACAAGTTTTTATGGGAAGTGACATATTTAATACAATAAAAAGTAATATTCTTAATTTTTCAAAGAGTAATTACCTTTTTTTAATTTTCTTAATTAACACTCTTGAGACATTGGTTAACAAGACCTAAAAATATATACACTAATAGGAATTAGGACCATCTCCATTTTTCAAAAAAAATATTGGAGGCTCCATTTAGGAGAGAGATAGACATAAAAGAGAGATTTATATATCAAATTCTTTTTATCATTTAAAAAAATTAAATCAATGAAAATCTTTTGTGTCTATCTCTCCTAAATGGAGTCGTACAAATGGAGAGGATCTCACCCCACTAATAGATCAGTGAGTGATGAATATGTTTGAATTCTAGATGATTATACCTTTACTATAGTTTCCATTGTAATAAAAGGAGCCGGGGAGGGCAAAAGAAAAATATAAGCAACACATTTTTTAGTGTGAATTTCAATCATTTTACTATTTTTTTTTAGGTAACAATATTATTGATATGAAGTATTCATCGTAAAAAATAGTGATTAATCTCCGTCGAGGGATCTATACGATATTTAATGATTGTTCTTTTTCAATCAGATTTTTTCTATATACATGAGTCAAAAGTCAAATCTTTAACCAATTATTTAAGGCAGGGCCGGCCCAAGCATAAAGCGGTCCAAGCCATTATTTTAGGCTTCTTAAAAAAACAATTTTTTCTTTAGAAAAATGTCCACTTTGTATTTTTTTATATTATCTTTTTGATATGTTTCATACATCAACAAATAAAAGTTAGCCCATTTGGTATAAAAGCTTATCATTACTGTAAGCTTATCATTACTGGCTCTGATTTAAGGGTCTCGAGTTCGGTTATGAACCGGACCAAACACGTTGATACTTTTACTATATTTATATTAACCTTGGGATAAAAAGGAAACAAAATAATATTGGGTTTCCTATTTAGCATGAGCTTATTTTTCATGTTTCCAAAACACTTATTCGAGATATCAACTTACGAAAAAAAATATAATTGACTTAACAATGTTGATTACCAAAACAACAAGACCCAAAAATCATATCCGCGTTTGGTTTGGTTTGTTTTTGTTATTTTTTTATTTATAGTCGATATATTATTGTTGTTATTATAATTATAAAAATGTCATGTTATTTTTTGGTTTATTTCCTATTTTTAAAGTTTTATGAGTAAATCATCATTTTGATTTATGAAAGTGTAAAACGCTATCAGTTTAGTCCCTGAAAGTAATTAAATTACGAAAAAGTTCCTGAATATTAATTTCGTCAGTCAAGTCAGGACCAACTTGACTGACAAAATTAACATTAAGGGACTAACTTGGCTGACAAAATTAACATTGAAGGACTTTTTCATAATTTAACTGCTTCTAGGGACTGAACTGACAGCGGCTCATACTTCCAGGAACCAAAATGATGATTTACTCAAGTTTTATTGAAAAAATGGTTAAAATAAAGATAGAAACAAGCCAAACATAATATAAACTTATAGGAATTTTAATAATTTAATTTTGTTTTTCAGACAATATAAATATCTTTTATGTTATTTTTATTTAGTCATATATTATTAGACCATTAAAATGGTTCGACCATGGTTAAACTTTTTAATAATATATCAATATATAATTTTTTTTGGTGAATTATCAATATATAATTAAATAGTTATATTAATTAAATTCTATCCATACTAATAAGAAAAATATGTTTTTAATATAAAAAAGAGTTTAATTGCTATGCACTGTCAGTGTAAAGATTTTTACGTTGACAATCAATCAAAAATCATGGTGTGTGTGACTTTTAAGGTAGTTAGGATAAGAGTCAATCACTTTAGCTTATGTTGCAATTTCTAATTGGCTGTCTGTGTAAAAAATCTTTACACTGACAGTGTATACCAATTAAATCCTATAAAAAACGGCATATTGTAACTCTAGTATTATATGAATATCTCTCTTAAATTTCCATATGTAGTTTAATCATCTATTGATTTAATATAACTAACAAGTATCTTGTGCATTAGGTGAGTATATATTATAGTGTAAATTTTTTTTACATATCAATCAATCATAAATTATCACATCATTTAAAAATATTTGAATCTTATCATAACAATCTTAACAGTCACACATATGATAATTTGTGATTAACTGACCGTGTAAAAAACTTTATACCGATAGATATCAAAATTAAAAAAATTTAAAATTTAGAAAAATATAATATAATTTTTTATTTTATTTTAAATAATTAAAGTATCTATATTTATATCTATTCCTAATGTCTTAATCTCTTAATAATGTCTTAATTTTTTATTTTCTTAATAATGTCTTAACCTCTTAAGCTGCTCTCTCTGTTTAATTTCTTTCTCTTTTAAATTTCAGATTTGAATTACCTATTTAATTTATTAAGTCTCTTTTGGAATTTAATAAACTTAAATTTTTTATTCTTGTAATTCATATTTTTAAATTTTGTTCCGAATAAACTTAAATTTTGTATTCTTATATATATATATATATATATATATATATATATGTTTAAAATTTATTTTTTTCCTCTTTTTATTTTTTGGATAACCATGTTATAAATACAGAGTATCCACCATCGTAGCGGTGACTAATTTATGTTGGGGAACCTGTTGGGTACACAAGGTGGGTTCTCCCCTCCTAATCAGGTTTTCTCCATACGTAAGAGTCGGGATTCGAATCTCTGACCACTTGCTTAAGCTGTCCGAATTCTGTACCACTCGGACCAACAATATGTTAGTATTTTTCTCCCTTTTAGTCTATATTTATGCATATTCTATGCTATTTTATTTTGTCTTTTTAAAAAAATCTACTTACTAGTTACTTAAGAATTACCATGACCCTTATGATAGTTAATTAGTTATGTCTGAATCCCATGTGTGCGAAGTGCATACCGAGCAATATTCAGGCAATCAGGCCTGTGTGTTGGTCTCATTAATTTATACAGAGAGCTTGCTTGTAAGAAAAAGATCTTGCTAACCAGTATTCTGAGAAAGTGTTTGGTAGGGAGATTTTTCTTGTTCACATGATTCCTTGGAATGATGATTGTTGGAAATGATGAAAATATATTTGATGGGTCTTAAACATTTCTGAGAATTTTAGTTGAGAATATTTTATTCCATGTTTGGTTCAGATACAAGTTTCCTCGGAATATTAGTGTAATTCTCAAAAATACCCCAATGTCATTGAACAAGACAGAGAGAGAGAAAGCAAAGTCGAAGCATGAAAGATTGAAACCCAGTGAGTGATGTCCGAGATTTGTATGCAATTCCTGAACTTTCCGGAGTTCAATCATTATAAATTTCTTTCTTTTTTTTCCTTCCCTTATACACTTCCAAGCTTTAATCTTAATTTGTTCTTCATTCTACTTCAAAGCATTCCGAAATTTGCCATTCAATTTGGGGTGAATTTGGTGTGTTGTCGGGTGAATTTGGGGTTTTTTAGCATGTGTCAATTTGATACGTTCTAGTTTCGTGAAATAGCTAAAATTCGAATGATGGTGGTGAAGTGATGATATGTGGAGAGGCAAACATGAAAGTAGAGAGGCAGAAAGGAAAATAGTGAGATTAGGTTTTTGGGACATAATAATCTTTTTAAATAATTAAAACTTTTCTTGGTTATGGGAAATTAAGATTTCCACCTCTCCCCATGAGAATGTTTTGGAGGGGGGATAGCCAAAAAAACATTCATGGAAATGTTAGTTTCCCGGGAAGGTGTTTTCTTAAAAAGCATACTAAATGTGGGAAACTATGATTTCCAATTTATGATTTTTGGAAAACTAAAAATAATCTCCCTATCAAAAGCCTCCTAAGGGTATTGGTTAATGAATCAAAAAGTAGAAATTTTGTATTGAGAGAATTGTAAATTTTAACTTTAAAAAAATTGAATATATTATTTTTCAATATATAATTTTAATTTTTATTTCCTCAATCAATGTCCTTAGTACACTGATTAGCATTTCTCGTAGATTGCTTGCAATCCTCGATCAACATTAAGTTTTGTTAATTTTTCATCAAACAAGAATGTAAGGTTGGCTATATGAATTAAGTGATATGTCATTGGTAGATTGGAAAATAAATCAATATATTACTAAGACATTTCTTTGTGAAGTAAAAAGTAGAAAATCATAATAATGACGAGGCAATTTTTTTTGGAGCATCTATAATGAAAGCTGCTTAAGAAATAAGAATCAGTTGTTACATGATAGCATCGTTGAAACTTGAAATACCAATAATATGATATCCAGTTATAAGCATGGTTATTTATAGAAGCATCAAGTTCTTATAGAAAAATGGTGATGTGACTAGCCCATAAAAAGAAGGTTAAGTAACTTTAATGAGTTGTATCATTAAAAATGTTTTATAGTCTAATTTTGATACAATGTTTGTATATAAAGTTTTGTACTTTATCAATCATTCGCAAATCATCCTATGTGTGAATTTTAAGATTGTTATGATAAGAGTCAAATATTTTTTATTATGTAACAATTTATGGTTGATTGTCAGTATAAAAAACTTTATACTAACAATACATAACAATTAATTTTTTTTATTATGCAATTATTTTTAGAAGGAATATCTTTGAAAAATTATAGATTTGTAAGAAATATTATGATGGAAGCAGACGCGAGACTACAACATTTGTGAAGACTCAATTTTGTCCAGATTTTTTAAAAATAAAAATAAAAAATATATAAAAATGCATTTTAATTAAGAAAGAAATAATAACAATTTTTTTAGATTAATAGACATTCATGCTCTTGGCCCAATTACTTCTTATACTCTAGCCCATGTTTGTCATACGAGTTTTAAGCCCATATACATAGCTAAGCGAACAAAACAAGAAGACCGATTTTTTTTTCTTTCAAAAATATGATTTTTTAAAAATAAAAAGAGGTGTTTTGTCCTCTTGTTTTACTCCCACCACAACTCCATTGTTTTGGTGATGTTTGTTTCAAGCTATCTTTTTATATTTCTGGATATGTTAGAGTGGAAATATACCTTTTCATATTTGTTTCAAGTTTCTAAAAAATTATTTTCGGGAGTTAATTATTCCCAGAAATATAATATGTCTATGGTTACAACCTTTTTCATTCTCACCTCTAAGATTGGGTATTTTCTATTCCCATCAATATTTTTGTGAGAAAATACAAAACTCCTGTAATTATAATTGTTATGCTCCACCATAATCTATACAGAAAATAATTGATAAAAAAATTAACTATAAATATATAAAGAACCAGAATCTAATAATAAGAAAAAAAAATGTGATGTACCACCAAAAAAAAAAGAAAAAAGAAAAAAAATGTGATGTTAACTAATATTTTATTTTAATATATACATGCATTCTTAATTCATTTAAAGTTTCATTTAAAGATGGATGGCTTGCAGTTAGGGGTGGGAATAAGCCAGGTCGCTCATTGGGAACCTATGGCCTAGCCTATTTAAGGCCTAGACTGGCCTAGCCTATTTAACAAAAAAGGTAGGTTAAGGCTTTTTAAAAAGCCTATTAGGCCTATCAGGCCGGCCTATTTAACATACGTACACACACACACACACACACACACACACACATATATATATATATATATTATTTATAACATTTGAAAGTAAAGGCTTATTGACCCATTAAAATGTAGAGGTCTACTTGCATATTTATTTATGAAGGCCTAACGGCCTATTTATCAGTATAGGCCTACCAACTTCTTTATCATTAGAGGCTTACAAGCCTATTTACAAGTGAAGGCCTATGATCTATTTATAAGTGGAGGCATATTTAAAGGTATTGTTGAAAAACAAGCTTTTAAATAGGCTTCCAGGTCAGACCAAACTTTTAAATAGGTCAGGTCAGGCCTTAAAAATTGACCTATACCAGGCTAATAGGTCAGACTCAGGCCTTAAGATTGGAATACAGGCCAGATTTAGGCTTGTCAGGGTCTAGCTTGGCCTAACCTATTCCCACCGCTCGTTGCAGTTGGGAAGAATAGTTATATCAATATTGTGTTAATATCATAAATTATATGGTGAATATAATTTCCAACTTTATATATTTTCTAGTTTGATTAATTATTTAATCTAAAAATTAATAGTGTTAATATTATACAAGTAATTGTCATAATTATAACATATTATTTATAAAAAAATCATTGAAATATACAAAAAGCATTAAATATTTATTTTTATATTATAAATTATAAATATGATAATCATCTTAATTTTATATTTTTATTTCCTTTATTATACATTACATTCAAAATTTAATATTTAAATAATATTTTATATGACAAGGATATTTTGATAATTATAACATTTATTCTCAGTAATATACATCATGAATCAAACGAATTTTAAATTATTCCCAAAAATTTCCTAAATGATTTCAAGAAATTTTAATGGTTATCCAAACATATTTTATCAACCATGTGACGGAGGAGGGTCATTAATCTTTCGTTGGTTCTCTCCTCTGTGACGCTCAGCAAAAAACCACAGCGCTCTTCATTTCACAAACTCAACCGCTGGCAACGTCTCACAGCGGAGCATATGAACAACCACAAACCGCCGTGAGAACAGAACCTCTTTTCCCCCGTAAGCCGTTAACGTGGCTGGCAAAGCCACAAGCCTTTTCCCATTTTTTCTAAACTTTTTTTTTTTTGTACTTTTTTGTTGTGCATGATTCTGGTTATCTGGTATCCAATTTAACTCCGCAATTTACTCATAGGTATCTCACTAGTTTTAGGCTCCAAGAGTTTATTTAACTCATTATATTAGAAGGCTTTTATGTGAAAAAGTTTTTAATGTTTTTATGTATTAAGTTTATTTTAAATTAAATTATTTAGTATTTGGATAGATATTCGAACAAACGCTTTTAAAATATATAAACATTAGATAGAAAGATGAAGGGTTAGTTTTGATGTAATTTCAAATTATTACTAAAATATAATTGGCCTATAAAATATGAAAGTAATTTCTCATATAAGCTTTCATATAAGGTTTTTCAATAAGGTAAAAAAATTGACTTATTAAAATATGCTAAAAATAACTTCTGAGGGTTAATAATTTATTTATTTAAGCTTACACAAACACCGTTTTTTTACATAAAAATACTTATATCAGCGAAAAAGCTCTAATAAACTATAAGTTATGATATTCAAACGGGATCTTAGTTTTGTTAATGATTTCTCTACCGGTTGGTTGTGAAAAGCTACTCACAGTAGCATTAGCTTTTGACAAAAGCATAAGACCTACGATCAGAGTTTCCAAACACACTACTTAATTTGTGGATCATTCCATTTGTATGTATGATTTGCCTTTAATCGAAATAGATTGATTAAGAATTTAATTGGTATGTAATTTTAGTATAAAAAAATTTTATACCATCAATCAATTATGAATGACACATCATTAAAAATGTTTGATTCATATAAATATAGGATGATTTGTATTTGATGGACAACCTATTAAAATTAAATTATATTTTTTTTATGATCTAAAATTAAACTATATATATATATTCAAAATTTTATTTAAAACATGTATTATATTTTCCAAATATCAATTATGAATGAGTGATATTGTACATTTAAATATATAAGTATAAATAAATATATAATAACAAAGAACACATGTTCCCTATAAGTTCATAAATTAATCCAAGGTCTTATATTATTATTTTTTTTTGATGCTTTTTGTGGTATCCCTAATAATTTTGGGATAAAAATTATTTTATCCAATCAGAATACATCATCTCAATAAAATGGATCAAATTAAATAATTATCACCAATTAATTAAATTATCTAAATAGGATAAAATTATTTTTGAGATATAAGAAAATTTTCCTTTTTTTTTTTTTTTTTTTTCCTCTTTAACGATTACCTCGACGATATTTTCCATTCGGAAATGAGAATATCCAGGAAGAAAAGAGTAGAGACAGGTAGTCAATGATTGGAAGGAAATGGTGGGTGAACGCACTGACAGCTGAGGAGTTAGTGCCGTTGGATGCAAAATGGCATCAGATTATGAAATCCCATTACCATATATCAATGTCATGTCATAGGATACATATGCGTATACGCCAAACTCTTATCATCACCATTTGATGGATCCACGTGCACCGTGTTGGTTGGTTCTCACTATTAGCTGGCTTGCTTCTGTTGCTTACGGACCACCCTGTCATTGGGCCTCGTCACACTCTTTTTTTTTTTTTTTCTCAAACAAAATCATCATACCATATTCTTCTATATTCTTATCCGTTTTTTACCTATTATTATTATTGTTGTTGTTGTTGTTATAGAGTATTTGTATGACACCTTTCTCTCCCCTTCCTTTTTTTGTTTTTTTCTTCCTATTTTCACCTATATAATAATAGAATTTAATTTTTATACACTGACAATGTAAAATTTTTTTATACAGACATCCAATCATAAATTATCACGTCAGTATATTTATTTGGCTCTTATCTTAACTACCTTAAAAGTCATCCATATCATGATTGATGATTGATTGACAATATAAAAAACTTTACATTATCAGTGCATAGAACTTAAATTCATAATAATATAAAAAAGATAACATACAAAGTTTAGAGCCGCATCTCTCAGTCAACCTTTTCTTTACTCATCTCTTCTTTCTTCCTCATCCACCAGAGGATAGTGGTCTTGAGTCATTTTTTGGCCTGGAATCACCCCTCTACATCGTTTTTTCTCCTATTTTATCTAAATAAGTGATTTTTTCACATAGATCTGATTTTTCTTTTGTGTTTTTCTATGATTTTATCGTCTGAGTGCAGCGTTATTTTTTTCGTCGTCTTGGTATGGCGTTGTTTGGTTTTCTGTCTTGTTGCGGCTTTCGTTTGGTTCAGATTGACAGATCAGCTTCGATCCATTACATATGCAATCAAGACTTGGACATCAACGTTACAGATCCAGAGGCATGTGTATTTCGATCATTTTGATTTTGTCATATTTGTAGGTATTTTGCCGTTTTATGCTATTAACATGGGTGCCGTGAGTTTGTTCGCAGATTCATCCTTTTCGATTTTTAACGATGTTGAATTTGTGTTGTTTTTGATGTATTTTATCAATTTGAATGAATGAACATTTTTTTTAATAAAAAAAAATAATATAAGAAAGGATTAGTGTCTCTTGAGGTGGTTATCAACCTACTTCTATTAAATGAGTAGGATTAAGAGTATGTTTGTGAAAGATTAATTTTTTCATTTCAGTTATTTTTTTGGTTAAAAAATTGTTTCATATATAATCTATCATGTTTGACAATTAGCTTAAATTTATAAAAAAAACTTTTTTGGGGGAAAAAAATTATTTTATGTCATCTAATTTGTTTTAGCTTAAGATTGTTGTAATTTGATTATTTTTCATTCTCAAAACTCTCTTCCTTATTTATCCCTACAAAACTAAGTTCCAAACAAATATTATTAAATTATACAAATAACTTCATACCATTTTTCATAATTTACTATGTAAAAGTGATTTTTTTTGCACTATCCAAACGAAATAGATTATCTTAAAATCACTTTTCTGCAAACATATCCAAACAAAAATAAATTCTGATTATAATTGATTATCATAATAATTAATTATACATATAATTAATTATCAATATAATCTATTTTCTCCATCCTTTCAAAACACACTCTAAGTCACGGAAACAAGGGAGACCAGCATTGACGTCACAAATTTTGTGTTTAGATTTCATTAGAATGAAAATTGATTTAATTTAATTTAATTTTTTTTTGGTATACTGATTTTATTATTTTATATTTTGACCCTTATGAGAGGTAATTAGTGGCACTTAGATGTGGAATATTCTATTTATCTCAAATCAAATCAAATCATATAAGATTTGATACACTTTTTAAAATAAAAATAAATAGAATTTATGAAATTTAAAAATCAAATTATTTCATATTTTTAACATTCCAAATATAAGATTTCACAAGATTTGTTTTACACTGTTTCGAAAAAAAAAAGAAGATTTGTTTTACAAAATCATTTCCATTTTTTATTACTATAACATTTCCATGTATATATTACAGAAATATATATTGATGCCCTATAAATAGAGGTCTAGCCAAGCTTCCCAAATATAACACAATGTACTCATTTTTTTTTTTGGTTACAAAACACAATGTACTCTATTTGATGTTAGCATAGCATTAATTTTGTTTTCAAGCTTGTCATCAACTAGAAGCTTTTTTTGGGTACAAAACTAGAAGCTTTAATTGTGGCTACATTTGATTTTATAATTTAAGTTGATCTCTCAAACTCTCAAGCACTCCAAATATAATATAACAAACGTGGACAACCCTCATTCCTTCCTTCCTTTGTTCGCATCCCTAACTCCTAAACCTTATTTTGTTTTATTTGTTTTCTATTTTTGTTTCCGCTTGCGAATATCTTTTCTTAAAAATAGTAATAACAAAGTAGCTATTGAATCAAATTTTGTACTAATAGTTGGGTGAATGGAGTGAACCGACACAAGCCACAAGGCATATTCATATTTTAGTTTTTTTTTTTGGTGGTATATTTTAGATTTAGTTTAGCCGTGTTAAACACAAATGTTTAAAACTCGTGGAACGAATTACTCTTTCCGTCCCATTATATATGTCACATTTATAAAAAAAATTGTTTCAAAATATATATTATTTTTTATTTTTAATTTAATATTAAATGCTTTCTATCAATTGTATCCTTAAATACTTTATTTTATATTTATGATAATATTTAATATATCAATAATTAATAAAATTAATTTAATAAAATTATCAATTTTTTTTCATTTAATATTTTTTTTTTCCGGTGTGATTTTAATCAAATATGATATATATATTAAAACGGAAGTAGTATTTATTTAGTTTTTAAAGCACAAAACCGAAGTTTCTGGGTAAGTTGAGTAGTTAAGCTCATCCACCAAAGGGAAAGGGAAAGGGAAAGGGTAAGGGAAACACCGCGTACTTCGGCGACTGCACAATCCACTACTCCCGCCACTACAACCCTCAATCCCAACTACCCAATTAAAATCTATCCAAGTGATGCATCGGAGTAGTAAAATCCCTCTGATGACGTGGACTGTCACGTGACACGTACTAGGATTCATTGGTTTAGTTTGTTACTGCAGCAGTTAGAATTGTATTTCTATTTCTAGTTCTACCTGAACCTGAAATGGGTGATCTTTCTTCACCTCACCCCACTACTACCACCATTTAAACCCGTTCATCAACTCCGCCTCTTCCTTTGTTCCAAGGCAAATAAAGTTTGAGAGTTTGGTAGTTGTTTTGATTGAGAGAGAATATGTCTGGGAGAGACATTGAAAGCGGTGGTGGGGTAAATAAGAACACCAGAACTGAGAACAACAACAACTACTCTGCTCCTGCTTCTGCCTATACTTATGATTCAGATACACGTTGGACATCATGGCTTGTGCCTATGTTTGTGGTAGCCAATATTGCTGTTTTCATTGTGGCCATGTACATCAACAATTGTCCTAACAACAATCTCGCCTTCCAAGGTAACTGTGTTGCCAGGTTCCTTGGCAGGTTTTCCTTCCAGCCTCTTAGGGAGAATCCATTACTTGGACCTTCTTCCTCAACGTAAGACCTCAATTACTGCCTTTTCTTTTTTCTTCAATACCCATGATTTAATTTCTACTTTATTCATGTTTTTGTTTATCTTTTTTATTTATTTATTTATTTTGGTATTGCTTTTTTTGATGATCTTCGTTTTGGGCTTCCACCAAATGCAACTGCCTCTAATTTAGTATGTTTTTCAGGGTGTTTTTTTTATCTTCTTGGGTGCTGGCATGGAGATTGGTTACTTTAGTAAATTGAATTGCCACACTGATGCCTTTGTTTTTTATGTCACCTTTCTGATACATGTCTACGAGTTGAATTTCAAACCACTCTCTCTTCATAATTTGTTTCACTTATGTACCTTGGCACATGCTTACTAAATCAAATTCTTGCCTTATGTGATAAATACTCAATACTCCCCCTGTCTTGTCTTCTGATCTCATTGCTGTTTTGCTAACTCCTATGATATATTTTTGAAGGGCTGGTGCAAGTTTGTTGGTAAACAGATTATTAATTTTTTTTGGTGAATGGTCAAAAACATAATTTTATTTAGTTTACTTTTATGGTATAGAAAAAATAATGAAGGAAAGAAAAGAAAGCCAAGTGGTGTGATATGCGAAGGTTCTTTGCCTGATTAAATGCCTCAGCTGAACTGCGAAAGTTGGGTAAATCTTATGTCATCGACACTTATTTGACTTGGCTAGGAGCACTTCTTTTGGCTTTAAAAAATTTAGCTTCAAAGCAGAACATTATGAAATGGTATCCTTTAAATTACATCTTCATAATGGTGCCTTCTATCTTTGAAGTATTCTAGCCGACTTGTTTCATTTGGGTTCTTGAATGTGTCATTCTCTTCTACCATAAAGGAGAAGGCGAAGGCAAAATATTTATCTTTCCAGCCATGAGGGCGTGGGTTCTCCAGTTGTGTCAGGTTTAGCTTTTAGCTTAATTGTGCTCTTGACGAAAATATATTGATTTGAATTGTTTTTGTTGATTTTTGAAGATTAACCAAGATGGGAGCCCTTAAGTGGGATAATGTTGTGAATGGGCATCAAGGATGGAGACTTGTCACTTGCATTTGGTTACATGCTGGAATTATTCATTTGCTAATCAACATGTTGAGCCTTGTCTTCATTGGAATTCGCCTTGAGCAACAATTTGGTTTTGGTATTTTCTTTTTTTCCAGATTAATAATATCTTCTTGTTATTACATTAATGTCATGTAATAAATGTTACACAGAATCATGAAAATCAAACATTGGTCTTCTGAGTTTATTACAGGGCACCTTTTACTTAGGAGACTTAATTTTAGTTGTTCTGTTCTGTTGTTCAAGTTTTACCTTATAAATGGTTATGAGCTAACAATTTCTTTCCTCAAACCCTTGGCAGTGAGGATAGGAGTCACATACCTGTTGTCTGGATTTGGCGGCAGTGTACTATCAACTCTATTTATTAGAAACGGCATCTCTGTTGGTGCTTCAGGTTCTCTTTTTGGACTTCTTGGAGCAATGTTGTCAGAACTTATCACAAACTGGACTATATATTCCAATAAGGTGAGTGAGTGTAGCTAATTAATCGGTCGCTTTTCTGATGAGATAGACATATCAAATCTTGAAAGGTTTTCATATTTTCCATCAATAGGTTTCATACATTTAGGTTAGATTATGTATACTATATACATCTGAGTTAATTTCTGTTTCTATATAGTAGTATTATTAACTTTCATTCTTGCCACTACTTTTTGTGTTATTTGTAGGCAACGGCTCTGTCCACCCTTGTGGTTATCATTGTCATCAACCTTGCCATCGGCATTTTGCCACATGTTGATAATTTTGCTCACATCGGGGGATTCCTGACAGGGTTTCTCCTTGGTTTCATCTTGCTGCCACGTCCTCAGTTTGGATGGTTAGAGCAAAGACGTCTTCCTGCCGGTGTTCGTCTCAAGTCAAAGTACAAGGCTCACCAATATGTTCTATGGATTGTCTCTCTTATTCTGTTGATTGCTGGGTAAGTTCAATTCTTCAATCCTCACCAGCAAAATTGTTGGGCTAAAAAAAATAAAATTAGTAACTTATTTGGTATATCAACTGAGATATTTTTCCACTTATTATATGGGTTGTTCTTACTTAGCAAAAGGAAAGCTGGTTTTTTCTTTGTTGCTTATTGTGCTCCCTATCAACCTTAGTCTAGGGCCTCCTATGCTATTTTTCATTCACCTTATTATTAGTTTACAGTTTGTCTAGTTTGATAAAAAAATCGATCCTAAGAATTGAAATTCATTTGTTTAATGGCAGGTTATCAATTGCATCGGTGATGCTATTCCGAGGTGAAAACGGGCATGATCACTGCCATTGGTGTCACTACTTAACCTGTGTCCCAACTTCTAAATGGGATTGCAACAACAGTGCCAGATAAACTTGAGGGCTATCTGATTTTCCACTAGCAATTTCTTTTCCTATCTGTATAGTCATAGCTCTTAGAAACTGGATTGTTTTGTCTTATTTCGTTTGTTTTTTTTTTTTTTTTTTTTGGGAAATTGGTTTGTCTTTGTGGATTTATGCCTAATTTTTATTTTAAATATATAGTATATAGTATATATAACAAAATTTATTTGTATATGAATTCATTTTCCATCTAAATCGTCAGGGACTTCAAATTTATACTACAATGTTCATGAATTCTAAGTAATATCACGAATCTAGCCTCGTTTAATGATCCTAAAGTTTGAACTTGGTTTCTTCATTTAGAAGGAAGTCTCAAATATTCCTATCTGATTAGACAAGTTAGGTGAGAAGTCTGGACATCCAATACATGATGTTTTAAAAAAGAAGTAAATCAATTGGTTGGTTTGGACGCCTCACCAGATTCACTACTCATTCCTTACCCTGGGTTCATCTGCTTTCTCACTAATCAGAGTTATATTATGATTCGCAAAAGCTGAAGAAAAAATATTTCAAAATTGGCGTCGCCCGGACTCGAACCGGAGACCTTCAGTGTGTTAGACTGACGTGATAACCAACTACACCACGACACCGTTGTTGTTGGTTTTAATGACATATATAATAAATATATGATGTGGTATTAGTTGAGAGGAGAAAATCCATCCATAAAGAAAAGGATTGCAGTTTGTAATCTCCTTGTAAAATAGTTGCATCATGCATGCCTTAAAGTTCATTAAAAATTCATGTAAAATCACAAGCTCCACATTGCATACCCACCCAGCATTTTACTCATGAGCATGTTTATACAATTTTATAATGTATTGAAGGACATAAGTAAGGGGAGCCAAATAAAAGTGAAGGGAGAGGGGAAAAAAAAGGTATTCCTTAGAAGAAGCAGATTGTGATGGAAATTTGTACAATGGGAAGCTACAAGGCATTGAGAATAATTGGGCTGCTGATACTGCTATCCTCTGCCTCATTTGCATCTGCAGTTGTAGAATGCTCCACAGTGACTCAACTTTACTCTGCTTGCTCCACCTTCATCACCTATGGCTCCCCAGACCCCATTCCAGGTTCACCTTGTTGTGATGCCATGTCTGGCTTGAACATCATTGCTAACACTGGTGATAATAGGCAATCTGTTTGTAGATGCTTAATGGGCCTCATTAACATTTACAATCCAAATGCCACAGCTATAGGTACCTTGCCAGGTTTTTGTGGTATCTCTTTGGGCTTTACTATTGATCCCAATACAGACTGCAGTTTGTAAGTCTCTCCCTCCCTATATATCTCAAGGTCTTATGGGCTTGGCTTTATTAAGTAAATGTATGTAAATGCCAATAGTCCAGTTATATTTTTATTTGCCACTATATTTGACAGTGTTTTATGTGTCCATGCAGGATGACTTAGAAACAATTGTTCAAGAAATCTAGAAGAGGTCAAATAAGATAAGAGCATGTCTGCAGTTGTAGAGAAGGTGATTTTTAAGTTTCAGTCATGGAAATAGTAATAAAATGTTGGTTGTGGTTTGAGATTCGAGATTTTAACTGCAAATTTGTGTCATGCACCTACATAAATAGATACATCGAATTTTAATTCCTTAAAAAATAAAAACTCTTCATATTATCAACCCCAGTTTTTACATAAATTCATTTACAGGAATGGGATCATCAGTATTATGTAGGTTTGAGCTTCACAACTAGACCTCATTTTTCTCCTTGGTTTGGGGCTGGTGGAGGATATGCATTGCATAAATTGCCATAATTAATCACCTTACATATAGTATGTGACACATTGATGTTCTAACTTCAAAGCAGTAAGCAGCCATATTAAAACTGTTGAATTATACTTCTAAAATATTCCAAACCATTTCTCAGGACACTGCAAGTCCGCAACTTAAATTATGGAAAAAGCTCGTAAGAAAAAGTATAAAGTGAAAAAGTAAATGTGTATTCCCCTTGATTAGTTAAAGTACATTGAGATCTCAATCCACTTTAGCTAATCGAAGGTGGACGCACCCTTACTTTCTTACTTTTTTTTTATTCTGAACTCACCGTAATTAGGGTCATTGGGATCCATCGAGGTGTCCCCACAACTTCGGCCCTTTAGACCAGCTATATGACTAATTAATCCCCGGTTCGGCAGCGACAGACGTCCAATTTTTTACACAGGGGGTGGACAGCCTCCCAACTAGGCGACTCCAAGAATCGAACTTGCGTCCTTTTCTTTGGGAGAGAGTCACGTTACCAACTCTCACTTTAGAGAAGCATAATCCTTAAATTATTCTTTGTTTTCATACTAATTAGTTATGTTTGGTGATTGTTGATCTGGTAACTGCCTCCATTGTGCCTACCTCCGTTAATTAATGGAGAAAATTTAAGTGCAATTTCATAAGTGTTTTAGGTGTCATTTTCCAATAAAAACATGACATGTATAATAACCTATCAATGAAAATATAATATGTATAACAATTATTACATATGCCATGTTCGCATAGGAAAATGACACCTACAACACCTATAGAATTGCACATAAGCTGTCTCCTTAATTAAACTATCAATGATGAAAGCTTTCGAAGTTTGTAGCCGCTGCCATGAATATGTCACATTTTTATTCCAAGGACACTTATTAAGAATCAATAAAAAATATTTTTTTATTGGAAAATTAAACATAATTATCATTATTTTAATAATTTAATTGATATCTACTTTTAATATAAAGATTTTTTATATTATCAATCAATCATAATTATCATAACATTATAATTGTTTGACTCTTATCATAACTATCTTAAAACTCATACATAGGATGAATTTTGATTGTTGATAATATAAAAAACTTTAAATTAACAGGTATCAAAATTAAACTTTTATCTCAAATATACATTTCTCAATAAAAATTTACTTCTTTTGATTTTTTAACCAGTGTCTCAGTATTTGCCTCACCTTTAATAGTTTAATAATACTATTTTATGATTCACCATCTGTCCTCTTCTTTGGTATGCTCTTTCTGATGGTACTATATGTCCAGGTGAAAGCAATTCCACTGATTCATTATTACCAGTGCCCAACACGGATATAACATAAACTTTTGCGTTTCTTTTTCTTTGTAATGCAATAATTGAATTATGCAAAGCGGAAAGAAGTTCCTCACTCGTTTTGGTAGCTGAACTATTAGTTTAGTAGTTTCAATTCAAAGTGATTCAAATAAACTGCTTTTGATATTGGAACTGTTTATATGATTGATAAAAAGCTAATGATTTTGGCATAATGAAAGCCATCACACTTTACAAAAGCAGTAAAAGAAAAGTGCATTTGAAGTTGCCATTTGATGCAAAGGTACACATATAAAAAGAGAAGAGAAAAGAAGTGAGGTGTCTCAGTGGGAATGCTGTGGGCCAAAACCAGATCAGAAAGAGGCAGATGAAAGGAATTACTAACTTCTACATCATTCTCATAACCAGCTTCATATAATAAAAATCATATTATCTTGGACCGTGTATGGCCCGAGGTGAGGCATCCAAGGTCACAGTTCCCCCACGTAGTCTCAAGAAAAACACAAACTAGAACAGAACAACACAAGGGAGGGAAGGAGGCGAATAATGCTGTCATATGTCACTTCATTTTCTGAATTATTTTGTCCTTTTGTTTCATGTCCATTTCTGACGTAATGGACCACCGAAAGGCTAAACTAGAAAGAAAGCTAAGATCTAGTTTCCGTGAATTTACAGTGGATAAATCAAAATAGGAATACTACGCAAATTGAATAGTATATATATTAGAAACATATCTTCTCTAAATAATTACCACATCTCCATGTATAAGGATTTCTGCTGAATTTATTTTTTTATGTACTAAAGGGATTATCTCCATATATAAGGTTCTGCCAAAAAAATATTTTTATGTACTGATGGGATTATTTCAAATATCTGGTAACGGGTACATGTACATGTAATGGCAGCTGAAATTGGCTGCAGCTATGCAAATAAAATTACCTGAACCGGTTTTACTGGCTAGGTTATAGTAAATGAAGCCATGAAGACAAGGAAAAAAACATTTTACTGGATTTGAAGCCTCTAATAAGACTGGTGTTGTTGGAGACGAAAGATTTTTTAAAATATTTTTATCATTTTCCCTCTCCAATAACCCTGGTAATGTTACATAATAAGCCTTAACAGTAAAAGAAAGCTAAATGAATACATAACACCTACCAAAAGAATATGGAATTAAATGAATAGAGGCTAAATAGGATATAAATTGAGGTTTCATCAGTTCATATCAACCCTATAGTACAGTGAAAAGGCTCAAGAGTAAGGCTATTTAATTGTATGCTCATATCATGTAAATGACAGGTTCCTGTTGCAGAAGATTTCAACAACATAAAAAATAAAATCCTTCTCACTTGGCAAGCATTAACTACTGGTAATAAAAAAAAAAATTGAGATCGGCATGAATCTGCATGTTTATCTGGTCAACCGAGAGTCATATATTGAAATAAAGTTACAATCCCGTTTTGCTAGCAATAGTAGTTTTGAACTATTGTGCAATCTATGAAATTTCGTTACTAGCTAATTGAAATCTTTGTTATATATAATGGTATGTCAAGCATGGTCCCCTGCAAGCATCGATTACTTCGATCCATCATCATTAATATATTCCTATGAAGATTGAAGAGGCTAGTTCGATGTAAGTTATGATTCAAAACATGCATATTTTATTGAGGAAAACATTCAAACCCAGTCATGATATAGGAATCAATACATTTGTAACGTCAACGATGTGGATTTTGATTGTGTATGGACAAAGACTATACGAGTACAGGTACAAAATAATTACACTCTAAAACTGCTGCCACACACACAAAAGCAAATGACTTTTTTCATATATTTTTTTTTTGGTGAGAAAAGTGGGGACTGTCTTCATTCAGAAACACATGCAATGTCACCTTAAATTGGTACTCCCAATTCTGTTCAAACGGCTTGAGGCTACACTTGCTGTGTTCCTTAAATCAGAATCCCTGTCTGAATTAGGCCCTACATCCCAAAGACCCTGAATAGACCTCCTAGTGGAACCATATCTATCAAACTCCACCCTTTGCCTTGGTGCACTCTGTGATCTAACCTTAGCTCGAGAAGATTCAGTGTTTGCCATGTAATTGGGGTAACCCGCGTAGCCACTTAAGAAGCCCCACGAACACTCACTCCTTGTAGGCGTAAAGGGTCCTCTCCTTGCACCACTTCCAGGTCTAGACGAGGCAGAAAATGCTTGTGGACTATTATCAGTAGTTCTTGAAATTACTTCTTCTTTTCCTTTGTGAAACTTCAAAGAGCTTAACTGTGACACCTCCCTTGATGAGAGACTTTGATTTAGAGCTTTTGTTGAACGTTTTGATGGAGACTCATATGCCATAGAGTTCTTATTATTGTAATCCGAACTCAAGTAATAATGTGCTGTCTTAAAGGAGCTGCTACCATGGTGGGAGTTGAAGTGTGGCTTCCAAGTATCTACTTCAAGAATCTTGTCACTCTTATCATCATCAGGGTGTCCATTTTTCAATGAAGCATCTCCGGTTTGGCTACCCACATTTTCTTCCATCCAACGGTCTAACCAATTGGAACCAAACCGTGTTCTCTCTGAGTCAACGTTCCTAAAATTTGCATTGGAACTACATCTCTGCAAGTTGAAGAAGAAAAATGCAATTAAAGCAAGCAAAAATAAGAGAGGTACACAACCTACTAGACCTACAAATATGCAGAATAAAAAACTTCTGTTGTTTGGAAATCTGATGGTTGAAACCACCTTCAAATTTTAGTCAACTGATTCAAACGGGAATGATGTTCTCATGTGAGTTTTTCTTTTCACGTGACAGGGAATAAAAAGATTGACACAAAGGCATTAAATAGGGCTCCACCGGTGGTGCCTATTGAGGGCCTTGGTGTCCATCACTTTTCTTTTACATGACCTTGTCATCCAATAAATAAAAGGAATAAAAGTGAAAAACTTGCATGAAAAATGATGTATTTAATATATTGAAAATTGTTACACTTAGTTTTTCAATACAAAATTTGCTTTTGTTGTTGATTCCTTAAAATCGGATGAGAAGATACATTAACTAATATAGATGTGTTGCCGTTTAAGTAAAATCCCCTTCTTAATCTGAAATTGCTTTTAAGCAAAAGTATTTCCTTTAAATCATCTGTCAATCCCACAATCCTGTTCATATGAGGAAGAGTCGTGTACCTTCAGGATAGAAGATCCATCAAATTTTGTACTATAGGCACGAAGTGGGTGCTCATAGTCTTCAGGGACCTGCAATTAAGTATAGATTTAAAAAATAAATAAAAAGTTAGACAGGTTAATGGTTGATGAGTCATTCTTTGCAGAGAAATAACAATCACCAATCTCTTAAGCATGATATTTCACATTAATTTCAATGCTAACTTGAAACAGCATGCTCAAGCAAGCACAAACTAAATTTTCAATTTGCTATTGAGCTGGCTCAGCTTTTACAACAAGCTGTTTGTGACAGGGTGGGAAGTTATTTTCCAGCAGATAACGAATTGCAACAATTGGTGGGGTCATTGGGGTGAGAGGAAAAAAGTGAGAACATTTGAATAAGTTACATTTTTAAAGGTGGCCTCAGCTTACTAAGATAAGAACCAGGACAATTATTAATTAATTAAATACATAAAGATTAAGTTTGCTTACAGGGTAATGAGAAAGCGAAGACTTGAAAGAATGCATATTATCTGACGAGTGCGCACGAGTAGCACGTGCCTGGGCCTGCAGTCGCACCAATGTTTGCATGCGCTTGAGCATATCTGCAGTTTGCTTTCTCACAATGTGTCCCCTAACCAATGCTTGCAACTTCACCAATGCTTTAAGTGCTCTCAACGCCCTCCTTGCCTTCCAAAATCCATCCCAAAATGTTATTTACGTAACGGTTATTATCATACTGTAATAACAGTACCCAATAACAATCAAATTGTCCCATTAGATTTCTTAAGGAATGAAAAAGAACAATTAATATGAAGCATCAGTCAAATACCCAAGAAAGAAGAAATAAAGCAAAGAATAGCAGGTTTGCTACCCGTTGAAGTTAAGACCATGGACATAATAAAATGAAAATATTGAGAAATAGACAAGCAAGGAAAGCATGCAATACTAAAAAAAAATAAAAAAGGAGAAAAACCGACCCGCCTGCGCTCAAAATTTCTTGAATTATTACATTAAATAGGTTGAAATCATTGGAAGAATATCAAATGATTCATATTTTAAGTTCCGTAAATCAAATTTAAAAAATAAACTCGATTTGTGAGTCAAAGGATTTTGACCGGAATAGGAAATTTTGTGGGAGGAAATCCATTTCTGTGAGAGAGAGAGGGAGGCTGTGGGACGCAATCATTATTAAACACATAAACACACCGTGGAAAGGCATAATTCTCCTTTTTATTCGTTGAAGCTTCCAATGCTACATTTCCCACCTTCACGTGGCTTGCATAACCAGCATAAAGGCCAAAAAGGTATAAAAAAAAAATAAAAGATAAAAAGCGATAAGTTCATTAGTCCACTGATATTGTAATGTAACCTCACCATCTCTCTCTCTCTCTCATCTTTCCAAACAAAAGAGTACATTATAGTCTGTCAGTTACCTTAAACAGAGTTACTTCTTTCACGTGAAAGTAAAATATTTGTTTATCTTAAAGTAAAGTAAGGCGAAAAGCCTATTTTTTTTTTTTAATCTTTACAAACAAAGGAATACATTATAGTCCGTTTGTGACCTTAACCAGAGTTACTTTTTTCACGAGAAAGCAAGAATATTCGTTTTTCTTAAAGTAAAGTGAGGTGAAAAGCCCATTTTTCCTACAAAAGAATATGGTATTTCCTTTTGATTTAGGAAGGCCAAGAAAACGAGTTGACCACAAATACTCATTCATACCCAGCCAAAAACTAAATTAGTGGTTACCAACTAGCTCGTCACTTTCCTATTACATTCAGTAATGGCAACCCTACCAACCAGTAGTACCCAGGCCCATGACCTAATACGTGGTTGATGATGGGTTGGCACAGGGGCCCTAATCTTGTTTTGGGTAAAAATAAAGGGGGGCCATTCTGCTTTGCCTGCTGGAAAGGTAACTATCATAACTCACCAAATATGTGGGGCTACCTTACACTACTCACACTCACGTCTCACTTTCCTCTCTTGAATTTTCTAGGCCTGGAATTCCCACACACTCAGATCCCAAAAAAAGGCATAACTTTTAAGATGAATCATGTTACCCACAAGTAGTTTTTCTTTTCTTACAGACATCTCAAACATAATGAAAATATTTTTACCACTAAATACAAAATCTATTAAGGACACCATATGTCGATGTGAGTGAGAGTGATTATGGAGACATACGTATCCTGAAGTGGATGTAAGAAATGTGTCAACTCAATGTCGTATCATGGGTGCTCAAGTGAGGGGATTGCAAACATAATTACACTCTCCATAACAATGCAACATTTTCTGATGCAAATTACATTACAACCCATGTATAAAGCCAAAGTCCAAAAGAAAAAGCAGAACAGAACACAATCAAGACAGAATTGACCCAAAACAATCTAAAAATAAAAAGAAAAAGATTCTTTCAATCTAAAAAAATTCACAGCATTGATACACATATGTTAAAAATTGATTAACAACATGTTTCAATCGGTTAACGAACTAATAACATACTTAAAAAAAAATTATGTTAAAATATGAAGAAAACCTAATTGAAAGGGGACAACCTTTAAATGTAGTCTAGGTCTCTCAACAGAAATTAATCATTGTTTACGATGATGGATATTTCATATCCATAACATGATTATAAAATACTTTAAAAGAAATTAGCGACGGCTAAATCTATTATTAATCTATTTACCTTATTAACCCTTTTTTTCGTATTAGTCTTATTAACAAATTTTTAACCCATGGTTAACATTTATAACTTATAAGGATGGTATGCAAAAATACATGACTGTGAAAAAGAATGTAGCAGGTTATAAGGAAAGGTAGCAATAATTCCGAAAAATGAAAAGTTAAGGTGGGAAAAACTGAGGGAGGGAAATAAAAAGAATCTGAAGTTTGATTTTGATGACGAAATGAGACATAAAGCAAGTTGTCGGGATTCAGCAGGAGTAGGATCCAGAGCCAGAGAGAGAGTACAGACTTTCCACAATCTTACTATAAACCAAAACAAATGGTAAATTCAATGATTTTGTTTAAAATTAATTTAATATTTTGGAAGCAAGCAAGATGTGGTGTGGAGGGAACGAAGGGGACCAAAAACAATGTCCACGGAAGAGGTTGCTTTCAGTGGGTACAACAATCAAATATTTTAAAGAGTAAATGTTCAAATTCTTTTTTGATAAAAAAAAAAATATGATGATATTTTGAATGAAAAATATCAATTTGATCCTTTAGAATGTAAAATATGGATTAAATTGGATTTTTTTAAAATAATTTTTAGGAACATTTTAATATCTGATAGAGATTATTTTGACTTGTATTTTATATTCTTGAGGATCAAATTAATATTTTTCATTTCTAAAGGATCAAAATATCATCATAATTTTTTGTCGAGGATCAATTTTGATATTTACTCTACTTACAAATAATGAAATCTCACTGTTGAAAAATAAACAATATTATATCGACTAGTGTTTTTTTTCCGAGAAAAAACTGTAGGGAAAACTCCATTTCAACGAGAGAAAGAAAAAAAAAATTAAGTTGAGACTTGAGAGTCAACAAATTTGAAATTAGCTGACATGCTATGACCATGGAAGAACTCAAAAACCAAAAAAAAAAAAAGAGAATCAGTAACCACAGAGCGGACCAAAAACTCCGAACCTCGGAAACAAGCGTGACCATAATTCCAGGGACATCATCGTAAAATGCAAAAAGAAGAAAAAATGGAATTTTTTTGTTACAATTGTTACTCACCAAGTAACCACGGAACGCCGATTGTATTTTAATGGCGGCGGTTTCATCCGGCCACCGCCACTGGCTAACATGCACTGCCGCGGTGGCGGGCCTGCTGGTACTGGTACTGGTTCCGGCGCTTGTGAGTCTGACTACCTCGGCGGCAGCGTGAGCAGCGGCGAGAGCGGCTTCTGCGACGGCGGCGGTAGCGGCAGCAACAGCGATGGCATGCTTGCTGGCGTCCAAGGAGGAGGAGGGGTCAAGTTGGTTGAGGGCGGAGGAAGATGGCGGTGGTGGTAAGAGTGTGTTGTGTCTGTTGCTGTGTTTGGCGAAGCTCCATCTTCTCTTGTTTTCCTTACCCGGTTTGGAACCCGAACCGTCACTAGGTTTTTTGGCGCCGAAAAGTCGCCGGAGAAAGCCCATGTCTCAACTCATTGGTGGTAGGCTATGGATTTCGGTGAAGAAGTGAATAGTTTTGGATTTTGGCCACTTGGAGAGAGATGAAAATGCATTTAGTTAGGGTTAAGAAGTGACAGAAAGTGGATTTTGTAGTTAGAGAGTGTGTTGAAGATTTGGACATGGAACATGTTATGCTTCAACCTCACGCGCCTTTTATAACAGTCTTCTCCTCACTCGTCAGTCGTCACTCCCTATTTTACTCCTATTTTAACAGAGAAATGAAATGTTATTGTCAAAGCCCTCAACCCAACGGGGCAGTCCTTCAGTGCTGTTATAAACAAAATTTAAATGAATATGCATATTAAAAAAATTGATTAATTTTATTTAAAATTTTTAAAAAAATGAAATATATTATTTAAAATAACTTTTAAAGAAAATTTTAATTTTTATTAAATGCATCTTATATTAAATTATTGAAAAATAAAATTGATATTAAATAAAGGATATTTTAGGAACAATATCATTAAATAGGATGAAAGTAATTGAAATTTGTTTATATATTTAACAAAAATTTTGAGACTTTTTTACTTATAATAGAAATCAGAGGGAGTATATTATAAAGTAAAGATATTTGGACACAAAATTTGGATATCTTGTATAGACACCGTAGAGCTTATAAGTATCTTAGAAGTGATGAAATACATAATGAGAGAAAAAAATAATAAATAAATAAAAAAAAATACTTTTATACGATATTGGATACCATTTTCGTGTCCAAATATTATTATTCATATTATATGCATGCTTGTGCTTGTGTATGTTTTGGTATTTCATAAACAATTACATTATTTGGATACCGAATTTCAACGCTTAATATGGTATATTATATTTTTATATCGGATAAGGCGCGGCCAGCACCACATATATTGAAATCTAAAACCAACTTTACATTGAGACCTTTTTAAAGTAAATAAGAATAATTTATTAAAATTATTATATTTTTATTTAAAGTTTATCTTTTATACTTTTTGAGATATAAAATTAGGGATGGCAACGGGGCGGGGCAGGGCAGGCACGGATAGCACTCCCCCCGTCCCCGCACTCGCGGGGTGAAATCTGTACCCGTCCCCGTCCGTTACCCGCGCGGGTATCTTGCGGGCGGGTATCCAGCGGGTTTCGCGGATATTCACGGGTTTGCGGATATCCACGGATTATTTTTTTATAAAAAAAATTTATTATTTTTGCTTGAAAAATTGTTGAAATATGCGTAATTTCTATTAAAATAACTATGTTCATACAAATAGATGTTACGAAACTACGAAAACATTATCCAATTACAAAAGTTACTAACAAGAGTAATCAAATATATTTGTTTTCTCTAAAAATAAAAGTTACAAAAGCTAGGATCCACTTAAAACACCCTTGGATTATGTTTTCTCCTAACTTAATAATAGCTCAACTTAATATAATTAATAATAGTAGGTACTTATTTTCCCATTAGTATTAGCTTTAGTAAGGAAGGATGGAAAATTAGGTTTAGCAATTAGTAGATATATATAATAAAGAGTATTATAGTAATTTAAGTAACGGGTGCGGATATCCGCGGGCACGGGTAGCGTGATACCCGCCCCCGCCCCGTTTATAAGCGGGTATTGAAATTACCCGTTTATTTTACCCGCGGGCACCCGTTTAACTACCTGCCCCGTGCCCGTTGCGGATTTTATCCACGGGTATCCGCGGGTACGGGTAAAATTGCCATCCCTATATAAAATCATTCATTATATTATTATAATTGATTTCATTTAAAATTTCTTTATCAATCGATAATAAATTCAATTCATTTAGGATGTGTTTGAAAAAGCTTATGATAATAATTTATGGAATTAAACTTATATAAATAATTTATGAAAATAGTTTATGGACTTTTCATAAACTTTTTTAACTTATTTCCATAAGCTTATGAAAATAAGTTGTCTTTAACTTATTTGAAAAAGAGCTTATTGAATAAGCGCTTACTTAATCTTTGTTGAAACATTGTTGATCTTATATAATATTTTATTAATTTTAATTTTAAAAAACTTTTTTTTTAGCAAAACAACAGTTACGGGAATCGTTAACATTATTTTATAAGTAATATATGCATATGCATTTGAAAAAGAATCAAGTCTTTTTATATAATTAAGTATGTCTAATGGTGTATCATTTTCCACTTATATAATTTCTTTTAAAAATTTTAGTCCAGCAATTAAGTAGCTCCTCCAATTTTTTCTTTTTACGAATAATACGTTTATCACGAAACTCAGGTTCTATATCCACTTTTATAGCATGTGTAATCAATGTAATGGTTATGAATTTTGTTATCTTTAATTCGACGAGTGTGTTCTTACATTATAGGATCAAATTCTGCAATCACTTCAATTAGACTTAAAAAAATTCCATTAGTTTCCTAGTAAATATTTTTTTTTTCCCACAAAAGGGTAAGTTATTTTTTCCAAGAGTTTTAATGCATTTCTCCAATGTTATCTATCTCTAATTATTTGTTCTTAAACATGTTTGTCAATTGTTTTATTTTCTTACAATCTCATTTCTAAATCAATCCATAAATTGATGTTAGCAATGTGTTCATTACTTATCTCATGACTCTTCAACTTAGTACTAATATTTCTCCAATCCCTACTACCTTCTTTAGTTTTTTAGCTAAATTATTTGTACTAGGAAGAGCATTAAGCAATTTTTTAGGCCTAATCTTTTTGTTTGACATTTTTTTTTAAAAAAATAAGTAGTAAATATTTTTTTAGGCCTAAAACCATTTCTTTGGTGGCTTTAAGCTAGGGCCGGCCCTAGGATAAAACTCCTTTAAAGTGAGTTTGTTTTTAAAGTGAACAAGTAAGGGTGTTTCCATCATTGATTTAATAAAGTATATAAAGATCTTAACCCACTTTATTAAATCAATGGTCAAAACACCCTTGTTCACTCACTTTAGAGACAAATGGGTCCAATGTTTAATGATATAAAACGTGAGAAGAAACGTTACTCTTCAAACTCAATGATCTTGTTCTTGTTTTTTTTTGGACGAAGAGTTCTTATTCTATTTTAAATTAGCAAGTAATGAGAGGGATATGTTTGCTTCTATATATTTTAAGGGTTTTTCTATTATGTGTAAACTTGCACAGGTTAAAGATTTTAAAAGAGTAAATTCATATGGGAAGTTGTATATTTTATATTTTCAAAAATAAAATGGTTAGCTATTCAATAAATAGTTACTATTTTTAGGTTTCTTAACATGTGCAAGGTTGTATAGGATAGACAAACCCTTATTTTAAAAGCTTTTCATTTATCACTTATTTTATAAATTTAGTTACTTAAAAATTAACAATTTTCTTTCTCTCCTTAATCAATCAAAGATAACAGTAACTCATTTTTATTATATTTCATTCCAATATTTACATAAATTTCCATTATTTTCTTTATTTTTTTCCATATTGAGTAAGAGGAATTCGTTTGAATTACATTAATTCATAAATAAAATTTTAAATAAAGTTAAATTTTGATATAGTATCGGTGTAAAGTCTTTTACGCCGTCAGTTCATCACAAATTATCTTATGTATAAGTTTTATATAACTGTTTTAAAACTCAAACATTTTAGCGACGTGACAATTCATGATTGATTAAGAATGAAAAAAAATATTTACGTAATAATATAACAATTAAGGGTGTGTTTAAATTTACGTTTCAACGTAAAAACAAATTTTCCAATGCACAAAAAAGTATTTATTGTTTTCACTTCATTTCAAAGTAAATACAAACATGAATTAAATTCTTTTAAATAATAGTTACCAAAAGCTAAGATAATAACTAGAGAATGTCATATAAATAATATTATTGGTTAAACATACCAATAATAACATGCCAAAAACCTAGAGCCGCCTCTTTTTCTCAACCTTCTCTCTACTCCTTTTTTCCTTCTTCCTCGTCCACTGGAGGAGGTGGTTTTGGTCCATTTTTTGGCCTGGAATCACCCCTCTGAATTGTTTTTTCTTTCATTTTATCTAAATAAGTGTTTTTTCCACATAGATCTGGCTTTCATTTTATCTAAATAAGTGTTTCTTCCGTGATTTCGTCGTCAGAGTGCGGTGTTGTTTTGTTCGTCGTCTTGGTGCGGCGTTGTTTGGTTTCCCATCTTATTGCGATGTTCGTTTGGTTTAGATTGGCAGATCAGCTTCTATCCATTACAGATTCAATCAAGACTTGGGTGTCAACGTTACAGATCCGGAGACATAGGTATTCCGGTCACTTTGATTTTGTCATATATGTAGGCATTTTACCGTTTTATGTTATTAACTTGGATGCTGTGAGTTTGTTCGCAGATTCATCTTTTTCGATTTTTAACGATGTTGAATTTGTGTTGTTTTCAATGTATTTTTTCAATTTGAATGAATGAATATCTTTTTTTTAGTCCAAAAAAAAAACTAGGAGAATGTCAAATACATGTTTCCCATTGAAAGAAAGATTTCAACATTATTTATTTCATAGCACTGAGTTCTTCTTTTTTTTCTCTTCATACATTGCAAAGACATTCGAAACAAAGTCCCAAAACCAAAGAGGAGGGGCTTCAACATTTTATTCGCCGCACTACAGCATCAGTTATTCTGCTCCATCACCATCATGCTCTAATTTGCATCTGTAAATTATAGATAAGCATAACCATATTCAATAATAGAAAAAAGAAACTGAGAACAATGACACAAAGAAGCTATAATGTGAAGGTGTTTGAGAGGGTTTGTATCTAATCATTAAGTACCGCAACCGAGGGGTGGGAGTTGACACTGAGAAGGAAGTTGAGAAGCGATCCTGAGTGTGTTGCAGAGGCAGTCATGGTTCACAGCTTGAAGTGCACTGCAGCAGTCAGCACTTGGGTTTGTGTTGGCTGCACCAGGCACCACAAAGGGTGCACAAACGTTCAGGTTGCTCAGCTGGTTTGAGCAGGTGCTCTGTGCCTCAACCATCTCAGTCTTGGTCCATAGTACCACAACCAATAAGAGCAGCACTGCAACTTGAGACCTCACTGAACACTTTAGAGCCGCCATGACTTCAAAAACTTCCTGTTAATTTTTCTTAATTCACAGTGTGACTATATTGCTCTTTCTTGGATATTAATATGTAATATATGTCCGAATTTATAGTGAAGTTTGGAATGGAAAGACTAGGTCCTTTTCATGAGTGACCTACCAAGAGGTTTTAGCTCACAACATTTGTGTTGAATTGCAGATAGTGTGACACTGACATGACTTCATCAAAATAGTCTAACTACTAACTTATTTTTTTTCTTTTTGATAACTATGACTTAATTATGAACCACTCAATTTATTGTACGAACTACATTTTATTATACCTTGTATCTAGCGGTGTATCAATGAACCATATGAACTAAATCAAACCAGACTAATAAGATATCATTTGGTTGAAGTCTTGAATCTAACAAAAAAACGCCCAAAATAAGTTTACCTTTGTTAAAATTAAAATAGCAAACACAAATTATTGTATGAACTACATTTTATGTTTTGTATCTAACATTGTGTCAATGAATCATGTGAACTAAATCAAAACAGACTAGTAAGATATCATTTGGTTCGAGTCTCAAATTCAATAAAACATAGAAACACCCGAAAGTTATATTTGTTAACATTAAAATAGCAAAGTTATGAATGCTATAAGAAAGCTACTAAAACACATTTTTTTATGATTTTAATTTCTTTATTAAGAGATCTTGGGCATAAATTTGTACACCTTGCATAAGTTTTCTGTTTATTCATAATTATATATGATTTGCAGGCATGCAGTTGACTCCTCTCTAAGGTACAGTCCAAGTAATTAAATATTTAAAACAGTGCAATGAAAGCATTTGGGGTTAACCCTTTAATACTTGAGTAAAACACGAAGATGCTTAGCCCTGTACTCGGTCTTCAACACAACTACAGTAAATTTGCATTGGACAAAAAATTGCTTGCATATACCCCCCTCCAAAAAAATTAAGCTAAAAAAAGACAATAGAAAAACAAGAATATTTTAAAAAAACAAATGTAAAGCAGTAAAAGAGAAAAAAATAACAGAAAAAGGACTGTAAAAGTTGTTAAGTATTCTTGTCCGAAGGTGCAGGAGTTGTCCAATACTTCTTCACAGCAAATAGAAGTTTCTCCCTTTGCAGAGGCCCATCTTCATGGTCTACAATTAGACTATCCCACTCCAATCCATTGACGATGCTCTTTACTTTTAGCAATATATCAACATCATCACGGATGATAACACTTCCTTCAGGTCTAAGAATCCTATCCATTTCTAGCAGAATGTCTTCCAATTCACATCTACAACACAGAAGCACGTAAGATTTTTACAGGGTCTGACCCTTTCAAAACTATGTTACATTACAAATAATGAAATGCATTTCTAATATCAACAATAACAAGTGAGTTTTGAGTATTGAAGTCATATATAAATTCAACAGCTACGTGGATCTCATCATAGTTAGAAAAATCAAATGTATATGCACCTTCTGGCTTTAATAATCAATAGCTTATAAAACTTCCATTTATTGTAGCCAGTTTTACTCAAAACATTTGTCTTGTAAAATAAAACCAGTAAACCAATATATTACCTGTCACTGTAAAGGCTGAAGACTGAATCTGCATGAATTAGATCGTAAGTTCTAGGATAGGTAGACATTGCTTCACACCTGCAAGAGAATTAAACGATTCAAGCATTATTAGAAAAGAAACACATAGAAAGAGAGAGAACATCAACAAACACAGGACAAAGGATTATTGTGCTAACCAGTCATGATATGTTCCAATCAATCCCCGTTCATATATTGCTCCAAGTGTGTTAACCTTAGCCTGTACAGGAACCACATTCATGACCCAAACAGGATCCTCAATTAGTACAGCGGCAAATCCACCCAAGTAGGCATTCATGTCTAAAAGGTTACGGTATCTCCCAGCATTTCCTAGTTGATTGTTCACTGTCTTATAGTAAGATACCCTTTTCTTCCACAGCTCATAATCTTTTGAGAAAGTTTGAGGAGTAACCCCTTTTATGGTCCCCTTATAAATCCTTGGTGGGGTGGATTTTAGTCTCTCAGGCCAATTATCCAATATCCCACCTGCGGTTTCTTCTTTGTTAGACACTTCAGGCATAGGACTCAAACAAGTTTGCATATCTGTATACCTGAAATTAAGTGACCAAAATAAATATTTAAAACAAAATGCATCATAATATATAACTATATAGAAAAGAAAACACAATTAAGGAGATTGAAGAAATGAAGCATAAACCAGGCCATGTCAGGATTGTTGTGTGCCTTGCAGATAGGCCGGGCTTGGATGAGGTTATGATTGGCCTTGCAATCTAAATGATTTTTTGGTTTCTGCCAAATAGCAATATCATCTTTCTCCACTAGCTTGTTCCAGCAAAGGCTTTTAGCTACCTTCTCAATTTTCATTTGCTCTTCATCCAAATCCTTCTCTGTTCTTTGCCACCCTTTCCAGTATTTCTTCCAGTGGATAGGTGGCCCGGATAGAATCCAATACCCTCCGGGGCGCAGAACTCGATCAACTTCATTTAGAAAAATCCCATCTATTTCAACAAGTGGAAAGAATCAATACAAGTTAATGTTAATCCATCAAGCTTCTGGTTTTTCGTTATTTCTTTTTTTATTTATGACTTGAGAGCTTTTCTAATATTAATATTAAACATGTTAAGGTTATAGGGTCCATGTGAAGAACTAATGTGTTAATCTATAAAAAATAAAAAAAAACTTACATTTCAATTCCTTAATAAGGTGGCAAAAAAAGATGATGTGGTAGTGGCAAACTAAGAATTTTTCTCTGGGTCTATCCAGAATGCACATTTTCATAATTTCTCTTTTTTTATATTATGGGAGGCTTAAAAATACTTGTTGAGTGATGATTGAGAATACCATGTTCAGCCCATGGGATGAGGCAGCGAGAGCAATGGGACATGTCAAAAGCTCTGGAAGGGAAAGGCAACCTCTTGGAGGCTAGGACTCCAATCAATGCAGGAACTCCTCGTTCAAGAGCAAACTGAACTTGTGCTTCGTGGGTGTCCCTTGGTGCAAATGACATGGTTAAGATGTTACGGGATAGAAGATAGGCTCCCCAACTAGCAACCTGAATCACCAAAGTTTCAAAATATATATATATTGAAATTGGCTTATTATATAGTGCACCAGTTAAACTCAAATTTGTGTTCGTTGAAATTTTCTTGCTATATCAACCAAATTTTAAAGGGAAAAAAAGGCAAGGAACTCGAACACTGGGTAAAAGATTACAAATTTTAACATGTATTAATCATATGGATTTTCAATGGTTATTATTAATTTAATACATCATTAACTAACCAATAAACATTATTATCCACAAATTTATAAATCAAGGGGGTTTAAAAAATAATGTAAAAAAATAGTATGAAAAATTGGAACTCTATATAAATAGTGCTATATGACTATATGTGCTCATTTGCCCTGGCATTCAGAATATCAGATAACTTGCCCGGTTCATTCAAAGTCAAACTGTGGAAACACCACATTGATTTAACTTTTCATTACTGTTTTTTAGGTCATGCTAACGAGTGTCGGGGACACTCTTTAAAAAAATCAAAAAATATAATTTACATTAAAAAATTAAGTATTTCACTTCTTTAAATATTAAATACATCAATTTCTAATGAAAAATTTTTTTTCTTGCTTCTTTAACGAGTAAAAAGATGGTTTTCCTAGATCAATGGCAAACGGCATTTCGGTCACCGTTCCAAACTTCCAGAAATTATCATTTATGAATTGCGGATTCCTAGTAAATGCGTAAGGGCGTATTTAAAAGAGCTTAGCGTAGAAATCTTATGAAAATAATTTATGATAATAAATCTAAGTAAATGAGTAATTTATTAAAATAGTTTATGAATTTTTCATAAGCTCTTTTTAACTTATTTTCATAAATTTGACAGTAGGAGTGTAACGAGTTGGTTTGGTTCGATTTTAGGTAAGGAAAAAATCCAAACCGATAAAAAATGGTTGGTTCTGTTCGGACCCGAAAATTATTAAATATTAAATATCTAAAATATTAAAATATATATTTAAAAAATAAAATAAATATTAAATTATTAAAATATATACAACTATTAAATATAATAAGTATTAAATATTAAAATATATATATATATATATATATATATATATTAAAATATAGTAATTGGTTCGGTTTGGTTCGGTTCCAGAATCCTTGAACCCGAGAACCGAACCAATCACCATCGGTTTTGGTTTGGTTCGATTCGGACCCGAACACCAAAAAAATCCGAACCAATTTAATTGGTTCGGTTTGGATTTTCGGGTTCATCGAGTTATTGGTTCGGGTCTTAGAGTGCGTTTGTTTTAGATTATTTGACCATAAAAATCATTTTTTTAAATTAAAAATGATTTTTAGTGATTTTAATTGTGTTTGTTTAAGATTTTTTAGGAAATCATTTTTAAAAAAAATCATTTTTAGGGTCAAAATGAGAAGCTATTCCATTTAGCTTCTCACTAAAATCTGATTCTATAGAGGAGAGAGAAAATATGTTTGTTATAGATTATGAAAAAATGATTTTCATTTAATCTCTAAATTATTTTATATGGAAATCATTTTTTCATAATCTGTAACAAACTGACCCTTACACCCCTACTTGCTAGAGATGTTTATATAAATAAGTTATTTTTAGCTTATTTAAAAAAGAGCTTATTATATAAGTGTTTAAATAAGTCGTGTACCCAAACACATCTTAAATGAAATACAATATTAAATGTACCAAAAGAAAATTAGAATGTAAAGAAAAAATACAGTATTAAAGATTTGGATTCAAAATAACGTTTTTATTCATTTGAAAACATCAGAATGTCATTTTTTACATATATTTGAAGGTGCAAATACCAAGCTGGGATAGATTTGAATAATTTACTGGAACCTCAATGTCACGATTATAAAAGGAAAAATAAAAGATGCAAATACTTAATAAGGGAAGGAAATTAGTAGCAAGTGTACCATTGACAAGTTCATAGCACACTGTAATAATTTTTTCAAGGAAAAAAATTAGAGAATCCAATTTATTGTCCTAAATCTTCCTATTTTGTTTGTCTTTTAATTTCCAAAATTAATGAATGACCCACAAAGTATGTAAAAGGAGGCGAAAATATTAAAATAATGCAGAAAAAAATTATTGACAAAATTGATGTGATTTGAAGATTATATCCCAATGTTCGTTGTTTTTTATGTCATGGTGGGAAATTGGTTGTCATTGCACCCACTTCTTACAAGGCATTTGCACTTTTTCCTGTTGTTGAGAAGCGATTTCTTGCAAATCGACTTTTCTTAAACAAAAAGGGGACTGGTGGAAAACCAGAAGTTGGAAGAACCAACTTCTCAAAGGTTGGACAAAAATGGAGGATTTTGGAAAATAATCCACCAAGCGTTGTATTTTAGGTTAAAAAAAATTTATTTTTTCATTATTTTGGTATTTTTGCTGTGAAAGAAATCCAAAATTGTGTCATAAATCTATCCATTTTGTCTGTCATTTAATTTTCTAAGTTCATGAATGTCCCAAAGTAAGTAAAAGAAATCTAAATTTGTCAATCTACCAATTTTGTTCGTCCTCTAATTTTCTAAGTTCATCGGTGGCCCTAAGTAAGTAAGACGATAAAGGAAATGTATTTATATTATATGATTTCTTTTAATAAAAGTTTAGAAGAGATTATGAATGCGTTTGTTTAAAATTATTTAATGATAAAAATCATTTTTTTAAGTTAAAAATCATTTTTAATGATTTTAATTGTGTTTGTTTAAGATTTTTAAAAAAATCATTTTTATGGATAAAATGAGAAGTTATTCTCATCAGCTTCTCACTAAAATTTAATTCTATAGAGAAGAGAGAAGATATGTTTGTTACAGATTATAAAAAAATGATTTGTATATAATCTCTAAATTATTTTATATGAAAATCATTTTTTCATAACATGTAACAAATTGGCATGCTCATAAAAAAAGAGATTATTATATGAGATTATTTTTTACATTGTTTAAGTAAAAAAATTTACAATGTCAAATCAATAAAAATTATCTTACAAGTGACTTTTAATATTATAATAATAAGAATCAAATATTTTTAATTATGTAACAATTTATGATTATTCAATAGTTTAAAAAAATTTGACAATGTATACAAATGAAATCTTCATTAGATATATTTATTTATTTTGATGAAAGAAAACATTCTTATATTGTCATATTAGATAGAAAAAATTTACACATTTTGAGATGTGTACCAGATCATGGGCAGTGGAAATATCTTTGAAGTATACTGCTGTATGCATATTCGTAAACTGCGTGGGTTGTTTGATAGTACGAACTATGTAGCGTGGCTCTATTAATTATGTAAGTCATTATTATTTCAAATTCTAACTAATTTAATATTTTTTAAAAACTCAAAAATACTATTCAAAAATAGCATCTAAAAACAAATATTATTAAATATAGTCATTAAAATAAAAGATAATACTAACTTGCCTATTTAATGAATTAATGTGACACGGATTGAGTTATGGGATACAATATAATGTGCATCTAAAAATATATTTTAGATGCATTCCTAAAAAGAACGTCAATTAGGCGATATTTGCCTCTAGTTGGCGTGCTCTGCTTTGATATCATATCTAATTTTCCTTTACTTGGAAAATAAAAAAACAGTTCGTCTAATATTGGTCGGTCTAGAAAATTTGAATCATATTTTTTTTTTTTTTGTAATTAGGCAAAAACAACACAAAAGAAAACAAGAACAAAAGCAAGGCAACTCCGGCCAGATCAGCTAGCAACAGATTGCTAAGGTGTTGAGGTGGAGTCTTGAAAGTTTCCCCGGAAGGGAAAATTAATAGTACTTGATATGGAATATGCATGCAGTATTGACAGACAAGCAGTTGCACTTTGATTTTGACTCCTATTTGAAAATAACTGATAACGCTCACTAAAACAATATTCAATGTTTACCCCAGATAAAAACAAACGCCAACTCAGTTCCAATTCCCGGTACCTGTAGTATTTCATTTCTTTTTTTTGGAAAAAGAAAAAAGAAATCATGTTTGCTTCATTACTTATTACTTATAAACTAAATTGTAAAGTTAAAACTACAACTATTTACAACAATCCACGAGAAAACTTTGATCTAAAACAAGGCTTGCCTTTGGTGAGGAAGCTCGAGATAAATCACGGAAATGAATTTTATCATATGATATGAGAGTTTAATTAAATATTAACTATTAATTATAAAGAAAAAAAAGAAAAACTTCAAAATACAATAAAGAAATAGACAAATGTTTTAAGAACCATGATTTCAATACGAGAGAATACAAATAAAAATTCAACCTACGAGAAATCATTTTCCAAAAATTATTTTAAAAACAAAGTTTCACTCACATTAACAAGTACAAGCTAGCAGATACTAACTTCTTTACACAAATTATGATGAGTACTTTTCATAATTTGAAACAAATTAATGATTTATTAATTACCTATTGATGTGGCGGAAAATAATGTGTCCAAGAAATATCATTGTTATCAAAAGATGAGTGTTAGCAACACATTCTTTTTCCAACACACACTTACCTATGGATTGAAATTAATGCGAGTCTCACTTGAATTTTGTAGGACCAACATGGATTTCAACCAATAGAAATAAGTGTGTTGAAAAAAGAGTGTTAGATAATATATTGATAGCATTTCTTCATCCAAAAAGGTTAAAAAGAAAAAAAACAAATAAAGACAATGCCGTCCAAAATTAAGAAAGAATTGTGATTTTATTGTCATATATAAAAAAGAGAAAGTAAATTACTAAAGAGAGAGAGAGAGAGAGAGAGAGAGAGTTACCCCACAGCCAGTATCAAGGGCAGTCCTAATGGACCCGTCTTTGAGATTGATCAACTTTCCGATATCATCAATGTACGCGTCAGCACCGTTGGGGAACATGGTTCCGCCGCCAGGGAACCTGAACTGATCACCGTCGAACCGTATCCAGTTTTGAACCGCCTTCTCCACCGTGAGCTCGCGGTGGGGCACATTTGCATACCACGCTACGTCCCTGCTGGCCGGCCAAGGGAAGGGGTTACGGTAACCGTAGGGTGGGGGTACCCTGCACCTTAGGGCCTCCCATTCCTCCTTGGGGCAGTGCCTCTCCCTGTATATCATCCTGCTTCGCTTGTACCTCATCGATCTTATGGGGTCCTCACACGGCGTGTACTCGCTGTAGTTGGCACTACACCTAGGGAAGGTTCTTCGTGTGGTGGAGGTGTCGGAGGAGGCGTTGTGGTGGGAGTGAAAGTCGAGAGTGGTTGTTGTAGAAGGGTTTTGGGTGCATAGGGTTGTGGTGGTGGTGGTTTTAAGTTTGGAGAGGGTGGTGAAGCGAGCACCTTGTTGGTAAGCGCCGAGGAGATAGGAAGAGATGCAGAGGAAGAGGAGGAAGGGGAAGAGGAAAGTAGTTTTTCTGAGGTTGAGAAAAGATATTGGTGATGAGGTGGGTTTGGAGGGCTTGGAGGTGGGATGGTAGGGTGGTGGTGTTGAATCACCACCGGCCATGACTGGTGGGGTGTAGGACGATGGAAGGATATTCTGGGACAATTGGTGCAATGGTGATTGATGGTTGTATCAGTATGTATATATAATAAGGCTCAATTTGGGGACCACAAAATTAACAAGAACAATGTGTTTGGATGAAATTCCCATGTCACTTTTCATTCCATTGGGTGTTACTTTTGTAAGACCAACATTTCTTCTTTTGCTATGTAAAATAATAATTTTAAGAAAATATCACACCTGCATTCCTTTAACATCCGTTTTCACACTGTGCTAAAACGTAAATTATGCGGCATATCAAGAGTAACTTTGTTCATATTATTAGGTGATTCAATAAGATGATGAGAATTACTTGACTTGACTTACTAACAAGACCCATTTAATTGAGGTGTCACATTCTTATTGAACATGATAACTTTTATCCCAAAATTATTGAGGATACCAGAAAAGATACCATGCTACAATACTTTGCAATACATTTTTTTTCTCTAGTGACTAATCCGAGTTAATGCCGGGTAGATTTATACAAAGGGACAAAACTCTCTCGACGCCTATTCTTTTCATTCACAAAATTTAAAGCCCAAACCTTGCTCAAAAGGAACCAAATTTCAATCACTTAAACCAACTGGCCTTAGTAATTTGCATTGCATTTTGATTCATCAACAAAGTCATTTTTCACAATTTTTAATTATTAATTATTAAATATTTAAAACAATTGACCAATCAAACTTTATAAGATAAAATTGGGAGATACTTTATGGAACAACACATGTTGACCCATTGATTGCACATGATGATCTTGATCTTCTCATTTCAACAAATTTATTAATCCTTTTGAATTGTTACAATTTCTCCAATATTAACTAACTATAAAATATAAAGATATTGAGTGTAATGTCATAGAATCATACAGAAAATCAATGAAAAAACTCAAGTATTACTATCAACTCTCTACCAAGAACCACCACATATAGGGATGGGAATGGGTTGTGATAGGGTTGATTTGCCTAAATAGTCCTAGATTTTTTTTTTGTAAGATTTTAGCTTTAATCTGGTCCATTACCTACACTACAAAAATTTGTTGATTTATCGACGGCTTATGTCCAAAGGCTTTAAAGCGATCGGAAATTCTACCGTTACCAACGGGCCAGGCTGATGGTAATGTAAAATTTAAGTATCGTCGGCTAGGCCGCCGATAATTCATCAATTACTTTGGCGTGAAAGCATGCGAAATATATCACGTGAAATTTTCGTCGGTAAAGCAGTTGGTAATGGAAAAAATGACTACCGATGGGCGTAGCAGTCATTAATTGCCTCTTGGAACTACGAGATCTAACGTCTCTTTATGTATTACCGACGACAACGTCTGTCGGTATATGTGAACTGTGTTACAGATCACAAATCCTGTCGATAAATGACGGTTCGCCTTACGAGACACAACGTCTCTTTTGGGCGTTACTGATGGATTACTAACGGTCGTAGTCGTCATTAATATATTAGCTTACCTTCTGACGGCTATAACCGTCGGTATGCTTAACAAATACGCAACCACGAACCCTTCCCTCAAATTTCATTGACCCCCTCCCATCTCTCTTCCTTTTATCATAGACATTTTTTTGGGTCTCGGTCTGGCATGTTTATGAAAATATAAAAGTCTAACTTAGTCCAAAAGCTATGTAAAATATATACCTTGCAAGAAGATCTTCATATAGACTAAGAAAACTTTCATTTATTTGTTTTTTAATTAGGTATCACTTTTAATAAAATTATTAATTTTGTATAAATTAATATGTTATAAATAATTAAGCCAACCTGGCAGGCTAAATATGAGTATTTTTAAAAGCTCAAATCTTAACACACATATTTAAATATGTCTTTTAAAAAATCTAATCTTGATTTATTTACTAAATAGGTCAGGCCTATCTAGGCCAAAAAAATCTAGGTCATAATCCCTCAATGGGTCGCACAACCTATTCCTATCCCTTGTTGCAAATTATTACCAACTCAATTCACCATTATCCTCAACTTACCACCTAGGATCAATGCAAATTGACACTAGAATCACTAAACACAAAACTCAACAAATAATTTGAAACTCATCACCCATAGTTGTGACGTGGTTGATGAGTTAATCACAAGTTTAGTGTATAATAAATAGCAGAAGATAAGAGATTTTTTTTTATAATCATGTTATAAGTGCGAAGTATCTACCATCGTTAGTAGAGACTAATTTCCGTCGGGGAACCTATTGGACGCACGAGTTAGGTTCTCCCTTCCCAACCAGGTTTTCTCTATACACAAGAGTAATGATTCGAACTCTTGATCATTTATTTAAGGCGCTCGAGTCCCTTACCACTTGGACCAACCACATGTTGGTAGGAGAATAAGAGATTTGTCACTATATATTTATAGACATTTTTTCAAAATAATGTTTGCATTTTATAAAGATCGAATAATAAGTAATTAATAAATATTTAAATAAGTACTAATTATAATTTTGCATATAAAAGGCAAATATCCATAAATTATTTAGGAAAAGTTGAGGGAATAGGAGAATAAAAAGCAATAAACTTGTATAAAATCTATCCGCAAAACACTTCCACACACTTAAACTGAAAAAGTTTCGTGTAATAAGGTGTTACTTTCTCCATTTACTTTTATAGGTTGTTTTTAAAAAAACAGTTGTTTGTTCATTTTTACTTATCCATTTAAAAAATTGATGAATCATTAATTATTTTTTGTCTAACTTTATCATTTATATCAATAAGGAGGAGAGAATATTAGTAAAGTGATAACAAAATTGTGAGAATATCAATATATAAAAGGTAATTCTTTCAATAAAATTATTTTTTATCTTTTTTGTTTGTTAAAAAAAAAGATTGAATTGTATTAGTTTTTAGTTTTGATTTTTAAAAGCAATCCAAATTAATTTAAACTGGTTAATATCTTATAATATATTTGTTTGTTATTAAATTTATATTTATATTTATCTTTATAGCAATTTTAATTTTATATACACTTCTACCATTTTAAACGATTAAATACTATTTTAAATATGTAAAATAAGCTATTTTTATTTTTTATGTCCTTGTATTTTTTTTATTGAGCTAAATTGTTTTCAGGTCACTAAATTATAGGCTTAAAAAACTTTTGATAAAATACTAACCACGTCTAAAATAGTTTGGATTAGTTTGATTTTAGAATGTAACCAAATCAATGTGAATTCTTTAATACCTCAAAAATAACTTTATCAGATAATGAAAATTATTTAACTTGACCCACTAATATAATCCATTTATTAAGATGACGCATTCTGATTGGGTAGGATAATTTTTACCCCAAAATTATTGGAGTGCAGAAAGAAATCACCCCAAATCAATTGGATTCGAATTGATATTAAAAAAAGTTATTTGCACTGATTGACTTTTCAACTCAAAATTGGATTAAATCAAATATCAAATCGTTAAATTAAAATGGAATGTAAGTTTGTCTTTTCAAATGAGCAAAAAATACAAGTTAATCGACTTCACCACTTGACTCTTTAATTATGACTTGCGATGAGATTCAGACAAGCAAGTGTGGATCTTAAGAATTTTTACTTTGACTTATATCATTTTTGTCCCTCAATTTTTTTTAGTAAAGCTCTATCGTTAGAGATAAGTGATTCCATTATAACATGAAAAATGCTAAATGGTACGGAAGTATTTTCATGAAACAACATACAAAAGTTTAAAAAATATTGAAAGCAATGGATTTTGTGAGAAACGATTGCTTGGGTCACATTAACATTGACATTTGGAAGTCACATGAATAAGTGACAATAACATGACCTACTCTCACCACCCATTGCCCCAACATTAGGAGATGAAAGACTATCAAGAGATAGGAGAAGAGAGACCGTCAGACGATAAGAGAGACTATTAGGCGACTGACCTACCAGGTCATAAGATAGTAAATGAAAGATCATAAGATGATAAAAGCAAAGACCATCAGACAATAGGAGAGATCATATCGGAAGACCAACCTTATAGATCAGACAAGACCGTCAGATGATAAGAGAGGGTCATGCGATTGTCACTTACCCACGTGCCATCCAAGTGTCAGTGTTGACGTGACCTTCTGTGTTGTGTTGTCAAATTTTAGAATGATGACAAACTTTAATTGAATGTGCCCAATACATCGTATAAAGGCCACATCATTCGTTGAATTTGTACTATCTGCTTTTGTACTAAATAGCCAAATATTTTAACAAATTTAATATAATGGTTGTGGAATAATTAGATTTAAAGGTAAAAATGAATGATATAAATTAAAAAAACATTTTATATTTACTTAATATAAAAATAATAAAATGTTATCGGTTTGATTATCAGCCGTAAACTTCATTAAAAATAATTTTCAATCCATTTCCTATTTTTGAAATACTTACTTTCTACTTTAATAAGGGGACTGCTATAGTACCCTTACTAATTCACGGGTTTTGGTACCTTGGAGTTGGGTACCAATATTCAAAAGTGTTAATTGTTCCAAATATTCTACCATCTTGTTTCTTATATCGAGAAATGCAAGCCAATCTTCTTTTAGCCTTAGTAAGAATATCTTGTTCTATTTCTTTAAGGGCCATATTTTTTTCACGTAATATTATTCCTTCAAAATGTTTTATCTTTTTTCTAAGATAATTCATAGCTTCTTTATCTTCATACATAAGGATAACATCAAATCCTTCTATAAGCGTTATTATTTTTCTTGCCATATGTAATCCTAGCTCTTCTATATATTCTATCATAGGATTATGTTGATCTTCTTCTTAATTGATTTTCTAATAAAATTAGTCGATTTTCTCTCCAAAGTATGCCTCTTTCAATTAATTTCCTAACTTCTTCGTCTATATAATCTTCCACTTTATGCTTTAACAGGTTAGATAAGTATGCATATTCATCTTTCAGTTGTAATTTCAGTATTTGTATTTTTTCTTTTATAGTTGTAAGTGGTTCACTTTGACTCATGCTGCATAATTTTCTAATTCATCTTTTATCCATTTTAGCATTTTTAGGTTATATTCTATTATATCTTCTATTACGCATTCATTAATGAAACCTCCAGTTTCTTGCTGTTTCCAGAATTCTATTTCCTTTCTAATCTTTTTTAACCATTGTTTTAACATGGTAATGGTCATCATGCTATTATTCTTTCGAGTCTCTTTTTGATCCATTTTTCTAATTTTAAGTGGTGTTCTAGCATACTTTCCTTTAATGTTTTGCAATAATTTCTTAACATGTTTATAGTTTTCTTTATGTTGCTAGCTGCTTTCATTATCTAGCTCTGATACCAATTTCGTGGCCTGGGTTATTTCTTGATGTTGTTTGGCTGATTTTTATCATATTTTATATGTTTATCATATTTTATTTTATTATATACAACGTTAAGTCATTAACTTGACTTACTAGTTTATTAATATTATCCTCCTTACTTCTATCAGGTTCTATAAAAGTAATGAGCCTAGGTATGTAAGGTATTTTTAAAGATTCAGATTTCTTTAAGAATGTTCCTAATTCAGTTATTTCATTTCTTCGTGGATAATAAATTTTGCCAATGTCTTCAAATAATTGTGAAACATCTATTCGTTCATTATTTCTAAAAGTAATGCTATGGTGTGAATTTGTTAAAGCATAATTAACACAATATGTTATCGAAAATATTTTGTCTCCTGGTCTTATTAAATTTTTTCTTAAAAATTTGTGTTCTAATGTTAATGATTGGTCTAATCTTTGTGTATTTAAATGGATACCGATATTTGGATGAATTTCAAATTTTAATTTTACATAAGCTAGGTTTCCTTCTATAACTCCTAATATTTTATCTCGTGCATCAGTTATTCTTTCGTCTTTTAATATTAACTCTATCGGAGAATCTATTCCTTCTTGGAAAGTTGCTTTAATTAAGATTTGAACTGCTCCTATATGTATATATCCTATTTTTCGTCTATGTGCTTCTATTTTTAAATTTTGCCTTAGTTTTGAAATCTTTTTTCGGTTTAATAGTTGTATGCTTGTGAGGCCTTGAGCTTCTGTTATATCTATGGGAGTTTTTGTGATTATTTTATATAGTAAATAATATTTTCTTTCTGAATAAACCTTTTTATTATTCCTCCTAATTTTTCTTTTCCTTTCATATTTGCAGTTTTTGAAAGATCTAATTCTTCTATTTGTATTTTTTGAAATAAACGAGGATTAATAAGGATACTTCCTTAATAATTTCCATCTTCTTCAATAATTTGAAGATGTTCTACACCATTATTTTCTATTATCTCAGGTTCGATGATGCTTATAAATGATATACTAAAGATTGTAAGAGTATAACCATACCTGATTGAGATTAACAAACGAACTGTGCTTTCTGGTCCACTGCTGCTTCCGCTTCGCTGCTTCTAAGTGAGTGAATGAATGATCCTTGAGTATTGAATAAGTAAATGGAAGATTTATAAATAAGAAGAGTAATTTATTTCATGGAAGTGGTTACAGGGAGTGGTATAAGCAGATACCTAGTTTCCTCTAAAAGGAGACTAACAGCTTTCCTTAACTTGAAAAAGCTCGGGTGAGAGTTTTTCTCCAGATGATTTACTCTCTTTGCTTTCTTAACATTTCTGTCGTTCCTCGCTCCATTCCCTGGATAAAATATCTGCAAGGACATTCTTTTCACTTTTAATATGAGATATTGAATAATTGTATTCAGATAATTTCATTTGCCATCTAATCAATCTTCCTTGCTTATAAGTGCCTTTATGATTGATATTTTTAAATCCTGCAATGTAGGTGGAATCGGTTCTGACAAAAAATTCTTTGTCAAGCACATAGATTCGATGTTTTTTCAACATACGAATAAGTGCAAGTATTTCTTTTTCATGAGTGGGGTAATTAATTTCACTGTCAGAAAATGTTCCAGACATATATCGACATAGTAATTCTGTCTTTTGTCCAGGGGGTTTTGCTTTCATAACACCTCCCCAACATTTGAGTTGAGATCCTCTCCATTTCACAAAAGAAATGGAGAATTCCATTATTATAGTTTTGGATGTATAAAGATAAACATTTTTAAAATAAGTGACATTCATTAGGCTTTTATGTGTCTTATACACCCAAAACTATAGTAATGGAGCCTTCCATTTCTTTTGAGAAATTGAGAGAATCTTTACTACCAATATTCATTCGAGGCATCTGTTTCAATAATAATTAAGTCATCATCTGATGGATGATATAATTCGGGAAGATTTTGACATAAGTTCTTTAATTTAGTAATAATTGCTTCATCCTCTTCTGTCCATGATCGGAGGGTGTCTTTCTTTAGCTTTTGTTGAAGGATTTTCCTTTCTGCTGCAAGATCTTTAAAAAATCCTTCATTGGAAATATACGTTAGTAATCCAAGATCCTTGTAGAGTCTTGTTGGAAAATTATGAAGAAGTTTTTGATTTTGTGCTTGCTGAAGACTACTTCATGCTCTAAACATTTATTAAGAACTAAAGCAACCTTATTAAAATGGTCTTCTAATTGTTTATTTGTAAAGACTAGTATATCGTCAATATAAATTCATTATAGTCTTTGAGTATTGAATCCATGGAAAGATTCCTGGTGATTGCTTCATTCCCATAGTATTGACCTTGAGGACCTGTTAAATTCTTCTGTTAATCTTATCCTTCTGTCCATGAGATAGCTTTTGTTGAAGGATTTTCCTTTCTGCTGCAAGATCTTTAAAAAATCCTTCATTGGAAATATACGTTAGTAATCCAAGATCCTTGTAGATCTTTTTTGTCTTTTAATTTTGTTGGAAAATTATGAAGTTTTTCTAAAACTTGTTTTTGCATTATTATTTTCCCCTTTTCAATCTCTAACCCTAAATAATTAATTTTATTTTGTGCTAAAACAACTTTTTTCTTGCTGAAGACTACTTCATGCTCTAAACATTTATTAAGAACTAAAGCAACCTTATTAAAATGGTCTTCTAATTGTTTATTTGTAAAGACTAGTATATCGTCAATATAAATAAGACAAAAATCATTATAGTCTTTGAGTATTGAATCCATTCGTCTTGGAAAGATTCCTGGTGATTGCTTCATTCCCATAGGAAGTACATTCCATTCATATTGACCTTGAGGACAAATGGATGCTGTTAATGCCTTGGATTCTTCTGTTAATCTTATCCGATAAAAGCCTGATTTACAATCAAAAGTACTAAACCAGTGCATATTTCTAATTCGTTCGATAATTAAATCCTTCCGGGGAAGAAAATATGGATCTTCTTCCATTGCTTCGTTTATCTGCTTGTAATTTATTACCATTCTTCTTTTGTCACGCTTGATTTCATTATGGTTTTCTACGTAAAAGGCTGGGGCAGAGTGTTTGCTTTTGGATGGTCTAATTAATCCTTTTTCAGTCATTTGCTTAATGTCTTCTGCAAATTCAACTCTATCTTGTTTAGTGTAAATCATAGGTTTGCATTTTACTTCTTTGGTTTGATCTTTCAATTTTAATGTAATTAGTTCAGTATTTTTATTATTTATATTTGGATCTAAAAGATTTTTGCTACATACTTTATTCAGCAGTTCGTCAATATGGGCTGGGATTCTTCTATTTGGCTCTAGATTAATTAGGGCATAGCGAATTTTTTGACAAATGATAGTAAATACTTCCCCACGGTTCAGCTTGCTAAACTCTGATTGTTTGGTCGAATAGGTGCATTGAGAGGAATGGAGAATTGTGATGGAAAGTATCTCGCGGGATTGTATATTTCGTATGTAGAGTGTTCTAAGAGGGATATACTATAAGTATTGACAAAAAGGTACATAAAGACGTAAGTTATTTCCGAGAATTACATCAATTCCAGTTTCTTGCTGATAGAATGTTGGTACAATAAATTGTTTATTTTGTATTTGAAGTGTTATTCGTTTGGTTACCCAAAATAAAGGATGGATGGACTCATCAGCTATTTGCATTTTTAATGGTTTGTCTAGTTGTTCCCATTTATCAAATAATGTTTTTGTTGCTAAGTAAATGCTTGCTCCTCTATCAATATAAGCTTTGGTTTCTTTATTACCTTTTTCAACTATAATTTTAATATAAGTACTATTCAGATTCTATTTCTTTTGGAGATAATTCATCATGTTCAGAATATTCATAAACAATATCATCAGTGTCACTTAATTCTTCTTCTAATGGTTCAAGGTTATATATTTTATATACCCGTTTTACTATTTTAGCTTTTTCTTTAAATTCTTTTTCGTTTTTCTATGGACATTCATTTGCATAGTGTCCTTCTACATTGCATATCCAACATCTACACTTCTTTTTTTCCCCGTGGACAATATTTTTTAGGTGTTTGTCGTTTCCTAAATATTTTTTCTTTGTATTTTTATATGCTTTTTTCTTAGGATAAATTTTTCTTAATTTCGGTTTATTTTTATTGTATTTCAGCCTTTTTATAGGTTTATTACAATCGTATTTTCCGGGTAATTCTATTTCGGGCATGCCACAATAGATCACATTTTTTTTCTCTATTTAAATGTCCTATGGTTTCTCGAGTTATACATTGTTCTCCTAACTCCTTATATAAGAATTGGATAATTCCTCCTAAGGTGTTTGCAATCTCATTCGGATTTAATTTCCATAATAATTTGATTTTAGTATTGAGAGGAAAATGTAGTTTGTCTATAAATACTTCTTTATATGTTTCTTTTGTTGCGGTATTTAGTTGATAGTAATATTTTTGATATTCACATATAAAACTTTCTATTTCACACATGTCACATAATTGCATTTGATTCAGGTGTGTTTTAGCTTTTTCATGTAAAAATTTACTTACTTCTGCATTATGTTCTATACTAGCGTATCCTATAAATTCCTGATAAATAAGACTCATAATAAGTTTAACAAAATCTTGGTTATTTGTTGTTAGGGTTGAGTATTGTTGCCATTGTTCTTCTGATATACCATCTAAGTATTTTTGTACATTTCATGTTGTTTTATAAAGAATATAATTTTTTATTGATAACATGTTCAGATTATTAAATTTTTCATCGATGGTGATTAAAAGAGTTATTTCATTAGTCCATTGTAGAAGTAGTTCTTCTTTATTTTTTACACAGTCAAGATTTAATATGTTTCCGGCTGACCTTTGTATTTCTTATCTTGGTTTGAATTCGTCTTGAACCTTGAACCTTTGACCATTTATTATTTCTTTTAACATATCCTTTATTATGCATTGTTTCTTTCTCCATATTTTTTCATATTTTAAATATTTCTTTTCTTTTTCTTTTGGGTATCAGACTACTACTTGATTCTCCTTGTTGCATATGTATTTCATTAAAGTCTGTTTCATCTGAAGAGAAACTATAGTTTAATACTACTTCTTCAATTTCATTAATGGGATTAATTGGTTCTGCAGTTTGTATTTGATTATATTCTTCTTCAATTATTTTTAATTGTTCAAGAAATTGTTGAATTTCTTTTAAGTCGTTTGACCTTTTTATTGTTTCAAAATATTCGTTTTTTAACCCCTCCATTTTGTTATTGGATATAGTAATTTAGACGGTTCAGGATTTAGTTTTTTAGTTTGTTTGTCTAGTAACTCCGTTAAGTCTCTCTTGGTTATGCATTTACTATTTTCGTCTTCTTCGAGCAGTTTTTCTGATTGGTTAAGTATTTTTCTGATTCTAAAATCTTCTTCTTCATTTTCTATCTCCTTTCCTTTGTTTATATTAATTAAAGTCTCATGTATGCCTGCTATTTCGGTTTGTCTTTTTTGTGTCTTTTTATATGTATACTCAGTAATTTTGGTAGAAGTTTCTATTAATTGAGTTATATTTTTATTCATTTCTTCTAATATTTTTTTCTAATTCTTTATATTTTTTTATCAATTCCTTCTAATAGGCTTATAATTTTCCTTTATTCCTGAGGGTACCGATACCCTCAAATCTTCAAAGGTATCATAGAAAGTGCAAATCACATTTTTATTCCAAGGGGTGGAACTAATATATAATGAGATGTAATTCCTGTCATAAATATGTATCATATCCTGCTGTAGTTTGGTGAACTAGCAGGATAGGACAAGCTTATCATTTTAGCTTATCATATCCTGCTACTTAACTATAATTCTATTCTGAGAAGGAGCTGAGTTAGAACCAACAAGATAGGATAAAAAAGTATTTTCTGTTTTATCTCTTACCATTATATTGTTATTATTTAATAATAATTTCAGACCTAATTAGTCAACCTTATTACCAATTAAAATATATGATTTAATTAGCAATTTTTATAAAAAGTGAAAAATATCACAAGTTAATTTTTTATAATTTAAAAAATGCACTAATATATAATAGTCAAAAATATATATTATTAAATATTTTTTATATTTTTTTAATTTAAATGTATAAAAAACCAAATAATATTAAAATTATTTTTGAAAAATATATAATTTTGATATAAGGGTAATTTTATCATTTGTGGATATTTTATATCATATCCTATTATTATCTGATGCGCATCAAACATCAGATAGTATAAGAGTTTATCATGTTCATATCATATTTTATCCTTATCCAGCTCTCATATCCTATCCTGACCACCAAATGAGCCCTAAGTGGATTGATTTTATAAATGTATTAAGCTAAACAGGCGATGTATTTGTTAGATTATTTAGAAAAGAAAAGTTAATCTCGGTTGAGGTGAATATTAACAAAAGAAAAAAAAACTCTTAGCACATAACTATAAATATTGTAGTCAATAAGAAAACTGTCTTGAAAAAAAAACTGCTCATACAAACTTACAGCACAAGAAATTATGCGATTGTTACTACAAATTTGATAGCTAATTCGTAGTTAATTTCTAGCAAATAAATTTAACTATAGATTAACTATCAAATAGCTATAAAATTAGTCGTAGCGTAAATTGAGTGACAAATTAGCTAGAAAATTTTTTCCTAGCTTATTCATAGCTAATCTTAAAAAAGTTATAGTTATTTTGTAGTTAATCCCTAGTAATATGTTGTTTAGAATGTTTTTTTCTAGCTAAATAACAACAATATTATCGTAGCAATTTTATAGTTAATCAATAGCTAAAATTTCGTAGCGATTTTATAGTTATTTCCTAGCTAATTCAAAAAAAATAAAAATAAAAACCAGTCGCTAAATTTGTCCTAAACACTTATTCTGGGGACCAATTTAGCGATTGATATTAGTCAACTTTATTATTCGGTTGTAACTATAAAACAACATATCAAAATAGAAGCAACAAAACTTATAAATAATAATAAAATAATTTATAATAATTCATAAGAAAGGCAAACCGACAATAATAGAATTGAATAACAGCTATATTTGTGTTAACAATGAAAAGTAAAGAATTTTATGCAAGACTTAAATATATAACAGTTTAAATTCTATTTTTGACATAAATTCATTCAATTCACTTAAAAAAATCAGACACCACAATAACGACATGCCTATGATAGACTCTCTCAGCATCCACCAGCCAAAATAAAGTCAAAGCAAATAAACTGGGTCTGCTTATTTCTAATCAATCAAAAAGAACTAATACCTGATATTTGGGATTAAGATAGAACTTTCCCAAAATATTACCTGATGACCTAAGATCCCAAGCAAAGTCCCCTCTCATTTTCCAATATCACATACGAGTTACTAGATGAACAGAAGTCCTTGCAAGGGAGAAACTGCTACCTTGATTAGGGATGGCAAAAAAATCCGTACCCGCGGATATCCGCGGGTAAAATCCGTCGCGGATCGGATTTGGATAGTTTAGCGGATATCCGCGGGTAAGGTTTAACGGATTTTTTCACCATCCGTTAGTTAACGGGGCGGGTACGGATTTAGTACTATCCGTACCCGCGGATACCCGCATATACTAAAATAAATATTTTTTCCCTAATAATATAATCCTAATTTAACTCTCACTCTCTCATTCACGGATTTTTGTAACTTGTTTAATGTAACTTTGAACTTGGATTGGAATTTGGATTTTTGTTGTAGTAATTAATTTTAGAATTTTATTGTGTTTCAATAGGAATATATGTTTTTTATTTTTTTTATTTTTTTAGTAAATATCCATGGATATCCGCGGATTTTTGAAAAATCCGCGGATATCTCCTTAACGGATATCCGCGCGGGTAGCGGGCGGGCACGGGACGGATTTTCTTCTCGCGGGGCGGGTAGCGGGTAGCTACTATCCGTGCCCGCTCCGTCCCGTTGCCATCCCTAACCTTGATTCTTAGTCTCATACTTACAGCAGTCTTTAGCCAATTTCCTTACTGCACATATATAATAAAATTTCAGTAATCCTCCTTGAGGTAGAAACCAAATTAAGAGAGGAAAAAGAAAAGCAAAGTTACATATCTCCATCTCCTTGGAACTAACAGAGATGAAACCTTCAATACCACGAACAATATGCCACTGAAAATGTTGTAAGTATCATGTTGATTAAATATTTGACCAAACAAAAAGCATCCTAAACAAAATCCTCTTCATCAATTTTGACTCTACTGTGATGTTGGGGGATTTGGAGGGATGAATTTCAAACATTTTAAATATATCGACTAAAATAACTTTTCTTATATTTTGAAATCCAATATTATAATAGTATAAAAGTAAATTAGTTTTAAAAACTCTTCTCTCTCGCGGTGAACCAAATAAAGAGAAGTTTAATTCCTCTTCTCTCCATTAAAATCTCTTTCATTTCCCTCTTAACCGAACATAATATCTAATTAAATTATCTCTTTTCCATATCTTAATCAAATATAATATCTAATTAAAATCCCTCTACCTCTTGAACTAAACATAGCCTTAAGTTATGTTTGGTTTAAAGGAAGGGAGAGAAGAGAAGAGATTTTAATTAGATATTCTATTTGGTTAAGAGGAGATAGTGAAAGAATTTTAATGGAAGGGAGAAATAACACTCTTCATGTTGGATTTATAAGGGAAGGAGAGAGATTTTAAAACTAATTTACCCTTAAACTCTTATAATTTTGGATTTCGAAATACATAACAAGAATATTTTAGTCAATATATTCAAAATATTCTAACTTCCTCCCCTTTCCTCCAAAAAATTGAACCAACGGATTTTTTTTTTATAAAAATCCCTCGCGTCCTCTCAATTTCCCCAAACCAAACACTATTAAAGCACTCAACAAGTTATATGTATTAGAAGTTTCTGGCACGTCAACGTATTTATGAGTGTATGTATGTTTGTGAGAGTTTAGGGCACTCATCGCAAGCTTATGTTCGGGTACAACTCTTTATCAATGTTATAAAAATCGGATCGATCATCAACTTGATCAAGATATTAAGTTAATAGATCACTAATCGAATCTATTGACTCGATATATATTAATTTTTTTAAAAAACTTCTTAACATAAGCTAACATAATTAAATAAATTATTATACTCATACTATGCAAAAAAATTGAATTCATATATTATTTCTGCATTAGTTTTGATTATTATCAAAATAATAAAACTTATACATTTTGATTATTTGTAGAATAACTTTAGCTATTGAAAAACTGCACAAAAACAAAAGAAGCAATTGATCTCCAACAAAAAAAACACATAATAAGTTATTATTATCCTTTCTAAACCTAAAGGCTATAATTACTGCCGAGTGGTGAGCTTCCGCCGCCGTTTCTTGTCATATTAATTCATATACACACACAGTCTCTAAAACAAAAGGTTGAAGCTTTACTCACTCATTTACCAGATCTGTGATTCGTTCCGGGTTAGCAGAAGCACCGGTTTTTACAACTCTGCTCCCCGATTCACAATGGCAGACGACGACTACGATGACGTCGATATGGGGTTCTCTCTCTATCACACACACAGAAATTAGGGTTTCCCCTCCCCCAATTCTATTCACATATTTAAAACCATTTGCTCCAAAAGCTTTGTTTATTTTGCTGAATATAAACCCTAATCATAAATTATTTTTGGTGAAGATTAAAGCAAACTACTCTTCTTTTGTTTTTTTGTCAGGGTTCTGGCTTGGCTAAATAAACTATCATGCTTCATGCTTCTGCAATTGCTACTTTAAAAGGCTTTGTTTTTTGTAGTCTGTTTGTTATTATTCTAAGATTTCTGATTCAAAAAAAAAATGGGGATGCAGGTATGAAGAAGAGCCACCGGAGCCTGAGATTGAAGTAGGGAATACATTTTCTATTGTCCTTTTTTTTGTTTGACAAATTAATCGTATGGAAATTAGCAATTATCATTGAATGAATTAATGGTGGTTTGATTGATTGGCAGGAAGGTGCAGAGGAGGATGTGGATAACAACAAAACCGAAGAGATAACCGGAGAACCTCTTGAGACTGAGGAAAAGGAAGAGGAACAACCCGTGGAACGGCCTCGAAAGACATCAAAATTTATGACCAAATATGAGCGTGCTAGGATTTTGGGTACTCGCGCTCTCCAAATCAGGTTTTCTTCTGAGCTTTGTCAGCCTAAGATTCTGGTTGTTGATTCTTTGTGATTGTGATGCCATAATAACATGTTGCTTCCTGGCTTACCAGTATGAATGCACCTGTCATGGTCGAGTTGGAGGGGGAGACTGACCCACTCGAGGTAATATAAACTTTTGTTCTGTTTATAGTTCGATACTTTCTTTCTTGAAATGGTTACTGGGTTGAGCACATCATTGATATTTCATTGTCAAACTTATTATGCCAGTGTCAAATTTCCAAGTATATATCAGTGTGGCCATATGCCCTTCAGCCTTCATATCAAATGAAGAAAATATTCACAAAGAAGTTTTCTAAATATAACCATTTTAGTGATTTCCTGTTCTCCTCCATTGATTGTTAAGGCCTTGATGTGCATACTGCAGTTGTGGGCTTGTATGTATTGATATTCCTGTTACCTATAAAATACCTGTACAATTGTATGACTATGCAGCATAGTACCTGCCCTGGGTTGCTCATATAGAATTTCACTTGTCAATTAATAGAAAATTCTGATATGGGAGCTCAATTTTCATCAGACATAGGCTTATCTTTCAGTTACGTCTAATAATTTTCTCTTATAATTTGTATGTTCAACTTGTAGATAAGTTTCACCACCATAGCTTCCCTTCCCCTTCCCCTGGCCCTCTAAAGACTAAAGAGAAAGTTATGGGCTTTGGACATTAAAACCTAAACTTGTTTGTAATACAGTTTGAAAATGACATGCTCTCTTTAATATGGTTGTCAAGATTATGGATCTCAAGTGATAAGTTCTATGTGGTCTTGTACATTTAAATTTTGATCACATGTTTATTTAGGATTTAATTTTTTTCTGTTAAATCAATAGTGGTTTGTTATCGTGTCATGTTATTTAAGTCCCTAGTTCTTTGGCTTGGCGAAGAATATGTTGTGCAATCTATACTAGGAACGAAAAATTGATTATGAACTATGTAGGTCTCTGTCTCTGATTTTTATAAGTTGATGAGAACCTTGTCCAATATTATGTCTGTGTTAAAGTTCGTCTCTCAAGCATGCACACTTGCCTTCTATTTGTCTTGCTGAACTGTTGCTGTTATTCTTCCAATTATCCCTGATTGTTTCATTTTCCGCCTGTAATTTTGATTATTTTTATTTTTGACATTTTTTTCTGTGTTGCCGTTCAGGATTCATCTTTTGTTTGTTAGCGCTGCTATGGATTCTTTATTTTTAATTTCAATCAATTGTGTGATAGCAATAGCTTTCCATTTATTTGAAATTCTGCCTAGATCAAATGATATTTGATATCTTCTTCTAACCCAACGATCAGATTGCTATGAAGGAGCTTCGAGAGAGGAAGATACCCTTTACCATTCGTCGCTACTTGCCTGATGGAAGGTAAATACTGCTCGTTATACATATTATGGACTTCTTTTTCTTGGCTGGGGGGGGTTAAGGCTGATCCTATCCGTTGTCATACTCACTTTTATCATTTTTGGTAAAATTGTCCAGCTATGAAGATTGGGGAGTTGATGAACTGATTGTGGAAGACTCCTGGAAGAGGCAAGTGGGTGGTGATTGATGGCTTGAACTGACAGAGGTGGAGAGGAATTGAGGACTTCTCAGACCATCTATCTTTGATTTGTCCGATGTTGATACTGATCTATGGTCCTACCATAAACTTTGCTTATGGCGTGGTATTAATTTTCGGGTGTCTACATATCTCTATTGCATGTGCTTTAGCTTGGTATAATTTCTGTTTCTGCTTGTCTATATAATATGTATCTCCAGTCTTTCAATAGAACGTGCATCTATTGTCTTATAAGTTATCAGCTATCAGAACACACTAAGCTTTAGTAACATTGGAGTCCTACTTTTTTATACTGGTTTTCTAGTCAACTTGTGTTGGGTCTTATCTTTTTTCTAGGTTTTACCGGAAATATCAGTAGTTCCATTTTTAAAAGAGATTATGGCATAACAATAAGCGAAATTAAATCAAGCGGGCCTATTTGCCTTCAACTACCATCTCTTAAGGGCTGATGTAAAACATGGGCATTGATAAGGACTTGAATGCATGTACGATGTTGTTCGATGTATGTTAGTTTGTATGATTGATTTTATAAATTGCCTTTACTTAGGTGATTTACTTAGGTGAGGAATAAAGATGTCACCAAATTAAGTTATTACTTGTAAGTAAGAATGTTGATTCGAATCTCCTTTAATGCGAAGGGTTTATAGAAGAGAACAGAATTGATTGCTATCATATAAACAAGTCAGTGAATTAAAACTTGTTTGAGCCTAAGTTGAAGATGTGCAATTTCCCCAAAGATTGTGTGTAGTATATGAGCGTTTAATTGTGCTAAACATCTGTAGAATATTTATGAGACATTTTTTCCCTTCAAAATCTTGTTTATATCGAGGTGGCATACAATTTCAGTTAGTCCTAAAGGTGTCGTATATGTTGGCTCTTGATTCATAAAGTATTCCTCTGCAACTCTAATCAAAAGCAGGAAATAAAATGGTTAAAATATCATTTTGGTCTCTTAACTTTTAAGGTTTCAATTTGGTCACTTAACTTGTCTCTATTAACACAAGCTAGTCTTTTCATCAATGACATAAGCAAATGAATTTCAAATTGATCGTTTAAATTGTGAACAAGTTTCAAATTGGTCCTTTTAAATTTTACATGAGTTTTAAATTGGTTCCTTAAATTTTAAATGAGTTTCATGTCCTTTAAATTGTTAACTTGTATGGCACTTTCATCACTTTTGTTTATGTCATTGACGGAGGGGATTAACTTATGTTCATAAAGACAAGTTAAGGGATCAAATTGAAACTAAAAAATAAGTTGAGGGATCAAAATGATATTTTAGCCAAATAAAATCCCTCAAATTTTGTCCAACATTTCCAGCAATAGTTGTTAGGCTATATATAAACCTTTGGTTCTAGCAGTTTTCCTACCCATATCATAATTCCCTAGCGTTTATACACTACTAGTTTTCTGAGACGTCCTTCAGTCGATGATTAAAAAGCAGGTGTCAAAGGACTGATAGATGCAAGCGTTACAAAGATCCCCCGCATCTTGGGTTATGTGCAGTTGAACTTCATTGAAAGGTCAGATAGATCCAAACTCAATGCACCCCTCGTAGACCTTGAAGGAATTCATGATAATCCCATTCTACATTATGAGGTTGTGGACAAAGCTCTAGATGCATGCCAGAAATGGGATATCTTCTCTGTTATCAATCATGGAATTCCATGGGATAGTTTGAAAGAGATGATCCATGGGGTTCGGAGGTTCCATGAACTGGAAGCTGAGATCAAGAGTTTTATAATCGTGATCCAGACCAAGCTACATATTGAATGGATACATTTGGATGTTTTATGTCTCCTCATCCACCCAAGCCTGAAGCATTGCCAGCAGTCTTTTTACCACATAATCAGTGATCTCTCGGCTTAAATAATATCTTAAATTTGCAGAGAGATTATTTTTGGGGTACACAAAGCAAGTGATCAAGTTTGGAATTTGGATGCACTCTGCTGCATGAGAGACTCTATCAGGGGCCCTTGGGCGTAGTCCCAATTACTTGAAGGGAATGGGTTATTTAACAATGGGCATAATAAGTGATGCTAGACATGCAGAATATAGATTTATCCTATGCCACATCGATATTTCAAGAAATCTTCTACACGTCCCTCATCAATGAGCATTAAGCAAGTACACTGATGGTAGTTTCCTCTGCCTTTAAGATAAGTTCCGCATAAGGCCCGGCTTAAGCACCTTTTCTATAGCCCGAAGTGAAACCAGATTTTTCTGGCTCAACCTGATAAAGTCCGAACTTGTATGGGGCTGCCCCATGGCAGTCTGCGTAGCCCGCATTGCTACCTCCACCAATGGTGCTCTGATAGTAAACATTGGTGATCTCCTACTAGTAAGTGCATAATTATAGTGTCATTACTTTCATTTGAATACAAACAAGCATGTGACAAATGCAATGTACATACACAACATTACAGTAAAAATTGTGCCCAGCTACATCTGAGTTTAAGGGGTTTCTTATAATTTTTTTATATTCAAGTAGAACATTTTGTTGCAGTTCATCACCAATGACAAATTCTTCAACATATATCAGAGTTATAACAAAGGATGTAGGCCCAAGAATTTCAGTAGCATGTCTATTTGGAAAGAGAGATCCCACAGATGATACTAATCCTAAAGTTTATAAGCCTATAAACGAATTGCTATCCAAGGAAAACCCTCCAATCTATAAGAAGGTCTATTTGAAGGAGTACCTAGCCCATAACTTTAGCAAATGGCTAAAATACCATTTTGGTCCCTTAACTTATTTTTTAGTTTCAATTTGATCTCTTAACTTTTAAAAGTTTCAATTTGGTCCCTTAACTTGTCTCAGTTAACACAAGTTAGTCCTCTCCGTCAATGACATAAACAAATGAATTTCAAATTGGTCCTTTAAATTATTAACAAGTTTCAAATTGATCCCTTAACTTTTAAATGAGTTTCAAATTGGTCCCTTAACTTTTAAATGAGTTTCAAATTGGTTCCTTAAATTGTTAATATGTATGACACTTTCGTCACTTTTGTTTATGTCATTGACTGAGGGGACTAATTTGGGTTCATAAAGACAAGTTAAGGGACCAAATTGAAACTTTTAAAAGTTAAGGAACTAAATTGAAACTAAAAAATAAGTTAAAGGACACGATAGGAGTTATTCACTAGAATTTTTTAAACTATTAACGTCCCAAAACACGATCTCTTCGGTAGGCTGCACAGCACGAATGCAGCATACAAAGTAATTGGACGGACAGTGAATAGTGTTATGGGCCATGAACCTCTTGACCCACAAGAATTGCCTGCAGATTGGGAAGCTATATATGAATATTGAAAACTTTAACGGTTAAATATATTTTTAGTTCCTAAAAAATGAGCGAATTTTCTTTTATCCCTATAAAATTTTTCTTTTGGTTTTTATCTATCTAAAATATGAAATTATTAATTTTGGTCCTTATAAAATAAGCGAAGTCTGGTTTTGATCACTGTAAATTATTTTTCTTTGGTTTTCATCCCTATAAAACTTAATATTGCTGTTTCTAGTCCCTAACATTTATTTTAGGGTAGATAAATATAATTCATTTTAGGGTTTAAGAAAATTTTAGGGGAATCATATGTTAACATGACATCACAAAGGTCATTGGTTGTCACTTGGGATGACCGTATGACTTTTTATTAGACACATAAGTAGTTAATGGATGTCACATGACAATAGTGACCAAAAATTATGATTTTAGATTTTAAAGGGACAAAAACCAAAGAAATTTTTTTTACAGGAACCAAAATCAAAATTCGCTTATTTTACGGGACCAAAAACATATTTAACCCAAACTTTAATATAATATTTGAAGTTTTATGAGCATGGCATTGAGATAACTACAATATCAAATATGGGTGCATGTAATAATAATGCTGTTCTTAGTGACAGAAGTGTAGATTATATGGTTGGTGGGACAACATAGGCCACAAATGTAGGCATCGTGCATCTAAGTGAGAAGAACACATGTCATAGTTAGTATTTTGAAAGCTACAGTCATGTCATAGGCTTTTGAGTGTAATGTTGCTTCTGATATTTGAGGTAAATATAGTTAGCAAGATGCTAAAGGGTTGCTTCGTTCTGTTGTTTTTTACCCTCCAAAACAGTTTTGTAAAATTGTTATGGAAGCAATTCTACAAAACGGATTGAAGATTTATATATGTTCATGATAAATTCGGATGTGTATATGTTTCGTAAAAGGAAATACATCTAATAAAGTATTAGCACCAAAAGACTAACAATTGAAGCAGTAGCAACAAACAAGGTATGAAGATTTATATCACTTGGCATTTTAAATTTCTTGAGCCTTTTTTTTTAATTTGTTGTATTCGAATTGATGTGAATATATCTATGTTCTTAGAGAAACGCAATATCATACACAAAAGCCACACGCCATTTGAGATGCATGTTTCAATTTTGTTGTAAAAAGATGCTCTTCAAATTTGAATTTGCTTAAATTTAGTATTATCAAACCATCGAGGTTTTGTTGAAGTTTTGGTTATTGCTTGAGTAGACAACTAACCTCAAGAAAAAGAATGAGGAGTAGAGATAGGCTATTGATATGTGCTAGCAACACACTCTCTAACATTCTTTCCAAAACACTTTCTCCTAGTGGTTGAAATTCATATATGGGTTTCACTTGAATTTTGTAGGACCCACATAAATTTCAACCAATAAGAGACAGTGTGTTGGAAAGAGAGTGTTGGAGAATGCTTTACTAGCATTTTTCTAAGCAATATATGTTGCCGTGTTTATATTGTTTAGGGATGTAAATGGGGCAGGGTAGTAGCCCCCCACTACCCACCATGTTGGATGAATTTCATATCCGTCACCACCTCATATCCGTGCGGGTATCTATCATGAGGGTTTTAAACAAATTTATCAATATTTGTGGTTATCCATAAATATTTATCCCCTCACAAAATTTTTTATTCACATATGAAATTCAAATTAATTCTGTATTTGAGTTCCTTACTGGTACGAGAAGTTCTTGTGCTTGAAAAGTATTATAGTAAATATACTAAATAATATGATATGTAAACAGTATAATCATACATGTCATTAAACTAAAATTTAAAATATTAAATAGTAAAAATAATTCATAAGTGTGTCCAAATTAATCCATTCACGCATTAGTATCATTTCAATCCATTGGCCTAATATTTTTAAATGTAAATATTCTAACCCCCTTAGCGGGTATCCGCGGGTATGGATACTATACTACCTACCCCCGCTCCATTAATAAACACGTAGAGAAAATACCCATTTAATTTACCTACGGGTAGTCAGGTATTCATTTTCTATCCGTTGAAGATATTATCCGCGGATACGAATAAAATTTACATCCCTAATATTATTGTTCAGTATGTCATCAAGCGATGATAACACTATTTATTACTTCCTTTGAAATTATTCAAGCCAATATTTGACAAAAACTGAATTGTATGTGAATAGTTGATAGTCCTGTTATGTATCGTCTCATGTTTAAAATGGTTTGTGGCTGTTTGTTTGATTTATTTAAACAATGAATATAAGCCAAAATGGTTCAGACTTCAGAGCAATAGTTCTTTTGCTTTAAGAATACCTAAGAATTTCGTCTCACACATCGTAGAAGCGTGACGCGGTGACCGCTCTTCACGAAAAGAATTTTTGACGAACAAGTTCATCAAAACCAGACCAGGGTGGGTAACAACTATTCCTAGATTAATATATAGCTGTTCTTGTTGAAGTCAACATAAATTACCACAACCTGATTTTGTTCCTTGTGCGCCATTTTATTTTATTTTTCTTTCATAATATATTGAGAAAAATCTAAGTCCCACATTGATTAGAGATAGAACCTCATAAGAGCTTATAAAGTTTGAACAATCTTCACCTCTTGAGCTAACTTTTGGGGTTGAGTTAGGCCCAAATCTAATATGGTATCAAAATCTATCTTAGATCCATTAAATGGTCGCCCACTATATTAATCATGCACCAAACTCAATAGTGTTGGACGTGAGGGGATGTATTGAAAAAAAATCAAGTTTCATATTGATTAGAGATAGAATCCCATGAGAGCTTATAAAGCTAGGACAAATAGAAAAATAAATAGAATGACATAATATTTCCCAATTACTTAAAAATCCGTTTTAATTAGTAAGACTTTAACTTTACAAAACAACATTTCTTTCCCCACATGAATTTGAGGCAAATAGAAATTTTCCTGATAACATTTAATAGTTGATGAAATCCATCAAAACTTTGAAGTTCTTCCAATGAGAAAGTTACTTGTTGAACGATATTTATGTGTGAATGTGAGTGGGTAGGTGAGTAGTTTTAAGGCACTGCCATGTTTTGTTCTAATGACACGATTATGCCAATTTTATACTTCCGAAACTGCTAGCCAGGCATGAAAGTGAAAGTGAAAGTGAAAGTGAAAGTGACATGAAGCGACAGTTCAGTCATTTTGGATTTCACAAGTTACACGCACTAGTTGAATGATTTCGCCCCATGTTTATGCCATTTCCAATTGAACTAGTAAGAGACGGTCCAACATTCGCTAATTAAGGAGATGTTATCATTGGAGAAGACAAATTACATCCTCGTTGTCGTTTGTTGAAAATGTTTGCTGGACACAACTCTTCTACTTTGTAAAATTATAATCAATGTTAAAGATTCCCACTGTTCTTTTTCTTTCTTTTTATTGTTAGTGGCAACAAAACACTGTACAGCAACAAAAGAGCCCTTTGACATAAAGGGGCATAATTGCTGATGTTTTAGTTCAATGCTCTTGCTAATTAGAAGTGTGAAGAGGAAGCTATTAGTTGTATGAACAGGATCCCAAATCCCAAGGGAAATCAACTCCTTCCCGTTTCTTCCGCCAACACATTATCACCATGCGATTCTTTTTGATGAGATTCATTTTCATCGTGAGAGAGTCATTTTTTGAAATTTAAAATTCATTTTTCAATCCCTAAAAGTTAGTTTGATAATGTTGGCAATTTTTGTCATGGCCTCCTCCACCACAACAACCTTGTCCTCATCGAATCCCTTGGCGGCATCGTCTCCGCCGTCCTAGACGGCCTCTACGTCTCCTTCCACCTCGTCTCCAAGGTCGGCCGCGACTTCGCCTACCCTACCAATCACCCCCATTTGTGGTCCCCACCTCCCCAACTGCCTTCTTCCACACGCACTTTGACTCCGGGTACCACGACCAAGTGAGTGGGTGATGGTGGGAGGAGTGGGAAGGGAGGTTGAGGCGATAGGCGCAGGGGTTGGGGAGTGGGAGGGGTGGCGAAGTAACTCCCGCCATCGTCGCTGTAGCCTCCTTTGTCGATTTTGGAAACCTAATTCAATCTAACTCTTTTAGTGATGGTGGCGGCAGAACCCCTCTTCTTGGAATCCTTCATTTTCCAGTTACCAATCATGATGTTTTCCACGTTGGCATATCTGTCGTTGTGGCCCTCTAGGGTTTCGCCGAACTCGGTGGAACTCAAATTGGTCAAAGGTCGAGTCTTTGAGGGTTTACTTGAGGTGTTGGAGTCTTTGCAGTGGGGTCGAAGTCGAACTTCCATGGATTTGTGGTCCGACAAGGTTGGGAATCGTAGGGGTGGCCTCCTCCTACATCACCTAATCGGACGTTGGGCTTACATTGAATTTTCGATCCGATGGGTTCGAAAGGGTTGAGAGTGAGGTGAGAGGGTGGTGGTGGTGGTGGTGGTGGTGGTGGTGGGGTGGGTGGGAAGGGAGGTCGAGGCGACTGAGATGAGGGTGGGTTAAAGGAGTGGAGGGGTGGCCGAGGAGGGGGGAGTGAGAGAGAAGGGGAATGGATGAAAAATAACTTTTTTTTTTTTTTGCAAATGAGAGTTCTCTCCTAGTCTCTCACAATGAGACTTGTCAATTAATGTCGCTCACCCTAGAATTTACCCAGCTTTCATATCATATTAATTAGCATTTTTGTTCCTTTTATATATATCCCATTTTTGAATAAAGGCAAGTGTTATATTTAAAAAAAATTGTTTCTACTTACTAATCAAAACTTATTTCTGATTCTGCATGTTTTATAACAAAAATGAATTATTGTTGTTCAAAACTTTTTAGAAAATCATTGTTAATTTATTTATTTGTTCACTTCTTGATGCGAGGTTTATTTTTTCTCCTTATTTTTAATTAAATATTTAATGTTTTTATGGAAGTTTCTAAGTCAATTGGAAAAAATTTATGTAACTTGAACACATTTTTCTTTAAAAATTAAATAAGTTTCCAAGTCATTTGGAAATTATTTATATAACTTGAACACATTTTTCATGAAAAATTAAATTGATAAAAATCACAACGTAGTTATATAATAATAAGAATAAGAATAAAAACTATTTAAACAAGTAATTATTCTGATGGGAATACAGTCATACACTGTATCTTTTTTTTTTTTAGAGTAAATATTCAATTTAGTCGTTGAAATTATAGGGTTATATCAATTTAGTCCCTCATATTATCAATATTTTAAAATGATTTCTGGAATTATAGAAAGTTAATCAGATTCGTCCCTCCATTGATATTTGCATAGACTATAATGACATTAAGTTGGTAATGTCAGAGATGCATTTGAAATTAAGTGAATAATGTCAGGGATATATTTGCTACATTTTACAATTTCAAGGATCATTTTAAAATATTAATAATATAAAAGATTAAATTAATACGATTCTATAATTTCAGGAATCAAATTAAATATTTCCTCTAATGTTATATTTCTCTCGTATAACAAGACAATGCCCACTCTTTATTCTAAGTCTGACATTGGTCCCGTAGTGTGATTCAGCAATGAATGCGATCAATTGACCTTGTCTGTTAATTTTAATGTGATTGTTAATAATTTGACAACAACTAATTACAAATAAAATATATTCTCGAGTTTAGAGAAGAAGCTACATAAAACACGTGGTAATGAAACTTAATTAAATATTCAGTATTTTTATTTTGATCTTACTAATCAGTATCCTAACAATATTGATTAAGAAATCAATAAAAGAAAATATTTTATTGAAAAACTAAATATTATATTTTTAAAATATTAAATACATATCTTTCAATACAAAATTTTCTTTCTTAATTTCTTAATCAATATCTCAATGATACTTATTAGCATTCTTTTTTTATTTTTTAAGTAACCATGTGATTCTCGATTTGTCAGTTACTCTCAAGGTCACTTATTCACCAAAAATATCAAAGTCACTTCATTAATTAGATTTAAGCTTCAACTCGTGATTCATTAATTAACGATAAAAATGACAATAAACCAAAAGTTTTGTATAAGTTTTATGGTAGACTTTCAAGTGAAGTGGAGCTAGCACTTGTTCCGACTAGCGAAATCGATACAAATGTAAGGAATAGAAGGTCCTAATGCTATTGCGAGTTAATTGAGCGAATATGAAGAGTTGCCTTTCTTCCATAGTTAGAGCTCTTCTTAAATAGTAGTCGGGAGTACGGGTGGTACAAAAATTCAATTGTCATTATTCATCCTGTTCATTCAAATAAAAATTCATTTAATATATCCATTACAAAAAAATAATGAATTAAATGGATTAGATTATTTTATTTTATGAATGGTTATGATTTATCCACAATTATTTTAAAATCTATTGGATCATTTCATAAAAAAAACCATTGGATAAAAATAAAAAAATAAATAAATGATAAAAAATCATAATTTCAACATTGGTGACTTACATTTGAAGCAACTGGGGTGGTGAGGTGAGATACAGGGGATTGATATATTAAACTAGTGTGTGAGGTGGAATTGATATATCATCTATTTCACTTCCTGTCCATTAATTATTATACGAGTATCAAAATTATCGAAATAGCAAAAACGTTCCTGAAATTACAAAATATTAATCAACCCCTGTTAGCTGACGCCGTTAACGTCGTTGATGTGACATGTTAAATGCTCTATTGGCACTAGTTGCCTGGTTAGGTGGTGTCCACGTAGTCAGAGACCAATTTAAAACTCTGAACAGGGACCAATTTGATACTCGTATAGAACTTTTTCCAAATTCAATTTTTTAATTAGTTTCAATTTTAACTTCACCTTTTCAACACCACCCCCATTTTTCACTGTTACCCTCCATCCCATTCTTCCCACTCTTCTCCTCTTCCCTCCTCCATACTTCATTGTCCTTTTCAACCGAAAATGGTGGCTCAGCAACGAGTGGACCTCTCCAGAGCTCATCATCGGAGGTATGTATTTCGTTTTCCCATTGTTTCATTGTTTGCTCAATTGTTTATTTCGTCTTCTTCCCTTCCATTTGCAGGCTCTTGGAATATCGAAGGTTAGGGTTGGGTTTTAGAGAGAGAGAGCGAGACAGAGGAAGCAGAGAGAGAGAGAGAAAGCAGAGAGAGAGTGGGGAAATAGAAAGAAGAAGACCATTGGGTAATTTATTTAGAACCAGTATCATTTTAGTCCCTATATCAAATTGATCCCTGGTTCAGAGTTTCAAATTGGTCCCTGATTACGTGGAGACCACCTAACCAGGCAAACGGTGCCAATAAGGCACTTAATGTGTCACATCAGCATTGTTAATGGCGTCAGCTAACAGGGATTGACGGAAGGACCAAGTTGATTGACGTTTTGCAATTTCAGGGACGTTTTTACTATTTTGATAGTTTCAGGGACTGAGTTGATACAGTCCTACAGTTTCAGGGACCAAATTGACTATCTACTCATTATTATACACAACAACTTAGAGTTCTTTTGACAGGTTTCTCATTTCAATATATTTGTTATGCTATGTTTGCTTAAATCGCTAGGGATGTTATACTTTTCCGTAAAAAGTAATTTAATATAAACTCCTTTTAATGATATTTTTGCCTTTTTTAAAAAAAAATTTAATTTATCTGTGGGACTTCAGTTATTTTTTTAATGTTGTAACTTCAACTCAAATATGTCCCTCTATCTATTTTCGTTTGCAACAAATATGCCCTTCAAATTCTTAAAAGGAAGCAACAAAGTTCAATTTGAATTTATGATGAATTATTAATTATTAATTATAAAATAAATAAGAAAAAAAATTTGGAAAATTTTTTGTGGGTATGAGAGAGATATTATTTGAAAATAGTCATAAAAATTATTTAATTTTTTAACATATTTTTTATGGATGGATTGGATATCGATCCGTAAAAAAATTGTTAACGGACGGATGGATTGAATGAATTTTTTTAAATAGATCATGGATGGATTGGATTTTTTTAATGAGTTTTTAATGGATCATAATGGATTATTGAATTATTTTTAATCTATCTATTATAATTTGAATAAAAATTTATTCAATCCCTCCGTCTGAGGGTGATGTGCCAAGATGGATTTAGAGCCGGGTTTAGTCCAAATCTTTAAGAAATTGGACCCCCGCCCCAATCCGGATAGGAACAACACTTCAGTTTTGGTCCAAGATCAATTAAAAGTTAAAAGTTAAAACCACTCGATGAGAGCAAATATTTTTGTTGGTGTTTTGTATCAACATCCCAGATTTTAATCCAGTCGAGAGCGCCCAAAATGACAGATTAAGTTGGAGATGACATAAGCTCGGAGGAACGAGCTGAAGCATATCAATTATTGAATATTTTGCAATCTTTGGAATTTATTTTTAACATGCATTTGATGAAAAATATATTGAGAATTATTAATGAGTTATCTCAAGTATTGTAAAGAAGTGATTAAGATATTGTAAATGTTATAACATTAGTTAAAGTCTCAAAGGAAAGATTGTAAAACATGAAAGAATATCATTGGCATAATTTACTCAATGAAGTATTATTGTTTTGTGAGAAACAAAATATTGACATTCCAACTATGGATGATCCATCCATGACACAAGGAAGACCAAGGTGTAAACTTGAAAAAGTTTCAAACTTGCATCACTTTCAAGTTGAGATATTTTATCTGGTGATTGATAGACAACTTTAAGAGCTTAATAATATATTTATAGAGGTGAGCATTGATTTGCTTATTTGAAAACATATAGAGAACAATTATAACTTCTAGAAGTTGAGATGTCTTCAATTTTTTGGATATACAGTGTTATGTTTTTTGTAATCTTCAATTGTTGGTTTTACGATGATGTTATTATTTTATCGTTTATGTATTTATATTATTTTATAAAATTATTTATATTATATGAGCTTGTCTGAGTAACTAAAATTTTTGGATCCTTCTGTGTATCTATCAATTGTTGTTTCCAAAACAAAGTGATTTAATCAATAATTATAAAGTAATTGTAAAAAATGATATAAAAAAATGGTTCGAGAATATGATAAATGAGTTTATTAAATGACAAACATTATTATAAAGAACACGTGGTGATTTACATGAGCTAGCCATGTGTTCCTTATAAGTGCGGTGTGAACTGTTTATTTGTCTGCCTTATATTTAATCTGCTATATTATATTCAATTTCAAGTCGATTAGGTGAGATCGGATTTAAAAGACTACAATAAAATAGTTAACTATATCAAGGCTCCTTTTCACTAATTTGTTTCCTTTGATGTGAATTTGTCTCGTTGTTACTGCCCTGCGAAACAGCTCAAACAAGCCTCCACCATGCTTTTATCCCACCCCTTTGTTACGGCGGGTGTTATCTCAAGTTTTGGGTTAAATACGTTTTTAATTTTTAGAAAATAATAGGATTTTGATTTTAAATCTTGTAAATTTTTTGTTTGTTTTTATTTTTATAAAATATAAAATTATTAATTTTAGTTTTTAGAAAATGAGCAAATTTTGATTTTGATCCCCATAAATTATTTTTCTTTTCATCCCTCTAAAATTTATTATCCCCGTTTTTAGTTCGTAACATTTATTTTAGGATAGATAAATATAATTCATTTTAGGTTTCAATAAAAATTTAGAAGAATCACATACTAACATGAAATCACAGAGGTTATTGAATGTCACTTGGGATGATTTGTTAGACACATAAGTAGTTAATGGATGCCACATGACAATAAGGACCAAAAATAGTGATTTTATATATTAAAGAGATAAAAATCAAAGAATTTTTTTTACAGAATCCAAAATCAAAATTCGCTCGTCTTATGAGAACAAAACAACATATTTAACCCATGCATTTTTGTGTCTTCTTTAATTAATATTATTGGGCTGCTGGTAGTTTTGTTTCTTTTGATAAATATATGATTTATTCAACCATTATTAATACGATGATTTGACATAATACCAAATTTTATGTGTTTCTTAACTTTTGTCATGGTTCAGCAAAAAAAAACTTTTGTCATGTTAATGCAATTATTTACTTGTGTGCAAATCTTTCATAATTAATTCTACATTTAAGTGCAATAAAAAATTAAGCCATTCAGATTAAAATAGACGAATTTAAAAGAAAATTTATCACAACTGTTTTTTTTGGGTTTCCTGAGGTATCTCACATGCAACCACGGAGATTAATTCTCCGAGTCAGTTACGATTACAACTCTTTTCTAATTACTCTGCTTCAATTCTGTATATGTTGTTTATTTGATAATTATATTTTAATAATTTTTATTTTATAATTATATTTGTTGTTTGTGATCAGATATAAAAATACGGTTTAATTAACTTGTTGGTCCCCACAACGTGTAAGAGTTTTGATTTTGGTACCTACACTTGTTTTTGTTGATTTTTATGTCTACTAGTTCAAAATAATTGGTTGTAATCCTTGCTATTAGTGTTTAAGACAATCCCTTCCTAGGAGGTCCCATTGTTGATCCCACTTATATTTATTAGCGTTACAGCGTAGCGTAGTAGTATAAAATTTGTGAAAATATTAAGACATTAAACACATACTGATATCATATTAATTTATACAAACATAGAGTATTGGTTCCATCAGTAGAGCCTACAATAACTGATACCAAATATAAAATACTTCTGAGTACGCGATAAATAATAACTAAAAACATAACAAAGGGGATAAAGATGCATCAGACTTCCTCTCCTGGGGCTCAAGGGCCCCCAGCATTGGGATCCGAGGCTTTCCCGCCGGCATCAGGCTCAACAGCTATGCCATCAATCTCCTCTGGAAATTCCTCATCAGGGTCTTCTCGTACAGTCGAGAATAAAGACAAAATACGACATAGAAAAGTACAGGGAATAAGAAACAGTAATATGGCATACATGGGAAAAACAACGATATAAATAATGTATATAGATAGCAACACACCAAATCACAACAGTGATAACTAAACAACTTCAGGATAATTTTTCCCTTAACTACTGTCTCTCACACTCATGCAACTAACGACTATATGGACGCGATCACGACGCGACATCCCCAACAGATCAAGGTGTCCCAATCATCACTATGCCACCCCCATAAAGTAGGGTTCGGTCTAAAGCCCGCAGGCCCAAATCGTCTCATGGATACGCTATATTCCCCCGCCCGCAGGCCAGGTCGGAATATTCGCCCGTCAACAACATAACTTACGGTAACGACATGTTCCCCCTCCCACAGATTAGGTCGGAGCATTCGCCCGTCCGTTAACAACTCAACTTTCGGTAACGACATATCCCCCCACCCGCAGGCTAGGTGGAGATATTCGCCCATCTGTCTACAATTCGACTAATGGGTACGACCACCTCCTCGCAGGTAAGATCGAAATCGCCCCTACGCCAAACTAATCGGTACGATCATCTCCCCGCAGGTAAGATCGAAATCGCCCGTATGCCAACACAGTAATGAATAACAACTATGCAACATGAATCTCACTGACTTATCTCAGGATTAACACTTAGTGCCTCAACCACGACATCTATACAACCACGACTAACTTTCATCCGGATTAACCGGGTATCAACTCAAATCACAACAACAACAGATCAACTATATCACTAGGTTGAGCACTACGACATATATGTATAACCTCGACTTTCTCACCACACATTCATCACCCGATTTATCAGAAATCACTGCCTAGTTCTACTCAGACATCAGCAGTCACATCAGACATCAACAACAGCCAGAATATATATTCAACAGTAAAATCAACTTACAAATGAATAACATTTAATCAATTATAGCATATAATAGACATCATACACATACCACATATAACAAATCAAATATCCAATCACAGCACAGACAACCTCAATATGCAGTAAAATCAACCTAACAGTCAAACGACCTCTAGTAGGGTTTGGGTCGCCCTACGCATATCAATATATATAATTTAAAGCTTACCTCCCCGACGATATTGTGGTTCTTTCCCCCCACCTTAGCAAAGTTCCCGTGAGATTCCGGATGTGGCTCCGCAACAGTCAATTGAGTGCGCGATCGAGCGTTCGAGTCCTATCAAATTCTATACAGTAAAACACAACTAGAAGTTAGAATAATTAAATCATAACCTCCCTAATTCTTTAGGATTAGCTACTGCCCCTATTTAATTAATTAGGCTTGAGATGTTGAAATTCTACCTACTCTTGGATCAATGACTCTTAAACATACCTAATACATAATCAATGATCAATTATCAAAGATTTGGACCAAAACCCCTTAAACCCACAAAGTAGGGTTTCGGCCATCACCATGAAATTAGGTGTGAGTTTGATTTGGATTCCTAATCCCTTGGATTACATGATTAAGGGATGAAATAAGTGATAGAGGAGGATGAGAGGAGCAACTTTGCTTCACAAACTTTCTTGAAAAAGCTTGAGGAAGCTTGAGAAAAATGAAGTTGAAAATGGAGGAAGAAAATGCAAATGGAGGACGAAGAAGGAAGAAGAAGAAAGTGTGGGGAGAGAGAGAGGGTGAAGATATTTTCTTGAGTTTTCTTAAGTTTTAAGAAAGGTAAAAAGGGTAAAAAGGTAATTTAGTAAAAAGACCAAGGACAATTTGGTCATGTCGCATCCCGATATTTTGAAAATCCTCACGACACTGATAGGAGTCCCCAAATAATTTATCATAGCCCTAGTATGAAAATTATTGGCTTAAGGTTCTCGAAAAACCCTAAGATAGCTCAAATCATCTCCTAAAACGATTATCGGCTCGAATATAATATATTATTTTCATTTTCGAACGTTAGGATGAACTTTTTCAAAAAGATAGAAAACGTGATTCTAAGACTAACTGTCTCGTTCACGGGTCCAAATTGGGTCTCGATATTAGTAAAGCACTACTGTTAGCGAAAAACGCAGACCGGGCTCTGTCTGAGTTTTTAGCCCAAAACTTAACCATAGCTTCCTACGATAGCGTAGAGCGTGACCATGGCCTCGGAATAATTTATTTAATTTTCTAGATTGTCTAAAAAAATACAATCACTTAAATACTGGTTAAATAAAAAGATTAACAAAATCGAGGTGTTACAGTGTTCCACTGTTAAGTGTTGACGTAGTTATCAAGTACCAACTCACCATGTCAGAACTGTCGCGTAGGACGAAATATTATTATTTAATGTTGCATGACATTATATAATATATTTTATATTTTTATAAAACAATAATTATGAATATTAATATTTATTTTATTTAACTATTATAATATTTTAAATTTTAGGCAAAATTACTCTTTTGGTCCCTTTTCTTAATTGTTTTTTTTATTTTGGTCACTTAACTTATTTTTGTGACAAATAAATCCCTTATATTTACAAATATTAACAATGTTGGCCTAAACATTAGTAAACACTGCCTCAAACGATCCTACGTGTCCGTTAAGTATCCAACATGACGTTGGCTTGATGGCTTGGCCAAAACGACGTTGTTTTGACGACTTCAGATCGATGTTTGAGTAAAGTAGATGTAAACCAAGTTTTGTAGCCATGGTTGTAGGGAAGAAGATTGAAAACCATGAACTCGAGGTCACCATTTAATGAGGAGGAAGATAACCCATACACCCCCAATGACAACAACTAATCACCAACCACTTAATACGTCCGGTTGTGGAGTTAACAGACACGATTAACAAAGTTGAATGGAGAGTAACACATAGATCAATATTGTTAACGTTGGTAAACATAATGGATTAGTTTGTTTCAAAAAAAAAGTAAGGGATCAAATTGAACAAAATAATTAACTGAAGGGGTCAAAAATATAATTTTGCCCAAATTTTATTACAATCTTACTATGCCCTTTTAATTTTATTATATTTAACAATTCTGTTATGATATTTAGATGAATCATTACCATCACCCCATATGTTTGCCAACAAGAGCCATTAATAGCGACCATCGTCCCATACTGCGGCACGACCTCCGTCTACCACCTGCATCGTCCGTTTCTCCTCTGCACGCGCCACTGTGTCACAGCAGCCCTTAGACGCGAGCGTAGCACCTACCTCCAACCACCCTGAACACAGTCACGTCGTTCATCTCTGCTCTAGACCATACTCACACTAGAACCGCCGCACAGCAAAGCCCACAACCACTGTGCCTCTTCTGAACCCCCTTCCGTGAATGCTAGTAGCTCCAACTCATGGGCACCACGCAACACCACTGTAGACCAGCCGCGAGCCCAACCAGATCGCTCCTCCGTCGTCGCAGCTACTTCCTGCTCATGACCATCGCGCACCACATCCAGCAGCCACAATTCCAGCCCTGTGAGCGACCACCGTCCAACCATCGTGTCCTCCATCCGAACACCGCCACGAAATCCTCTCAGCCTCGGTCCCCGTTCTCCTCGTGGTATAGTTGTTGCTGAGATTTTCATTCCCTTTGTAGTGGCTTTTATTTAGTTTATTCTTAAGTTTCTTTTTAATTAGTTTTGTTTTTATTTTGTTTCAACGAGCTCGGACTCCTTAAGTAAATTAATGGTCAGAGGTTCGATCCCTGATTCTAGTATATGAAAAAAATCTTATTGGAAGATGCAAGCCCTTCAATATCGTACAGTATCTCGTGGAATTAGTATCCGCAGTTACATGCGGATTTCCTTATGAAACTAAAAAAAAAAAAAAAATAACTACTTTGAGATGAGGTGGAAGATAGCTCAACCCGGCCAAGTATTCCTTGTCCTTGTCATCATCATCTTCAATTCGATTATCCATGGTTTTGCATAACAAGTTGTTGGAAGTTAAAAGAAGGAAGGAGATTTGGTATTGGTAAGCAAAGCAGGATTAAGAGAGAGATATTGAAAAGGAAAATGGAATTTGCGCAGTAGAGAGCGAAAATGAAAAGAACGATGTTAAGTGTAATAATTTTAAAAAAAGAATAATAATATTATAATAAAAATTAAAATATTATAATAATTAAATATAATAAATATTAATATTAATAATTATTTTTTGGTGGTTGCTAAGAGGGAGCATCATGTACTGTTGGATATAGTAATTAAATAAAGCGACTGAGATCATTCCAGGTGACCTGATGGTTTGGTTACCTATAATTTTGAACTTCAAAAAGACCCTAACATTTACCGAAGAATTTCACATATATAACGACTAAGAAGCCCGAGTCATCTGCACCTCCATTCCTGCAACGCCCCTCTTTCTCGTTTTTTTTTTGTTTGAACTCACACGAGGTACTTCACCCATCTTCTCATATATTGTTTGTTCCTTTTGATGGGTATTGAAGAGTGTGCTTAAGTTTTGCTCTGATTTTGGAAAATTGATATCTAATCTGGAAGGTTAGGGCTAGGTACTCAAATCTTGGTAAGTTAAGGGAAAACACTTGTTTGAGTTCTGCTGCTTCATCATACTTCATAGCGATGGATGACGAAGGTGGACAAAGTTTTGGTCATATTATTGATGTTGAATAATTCCATTAATGATTTTTTTTGAACGAATGGTTAAAAAAACAAGATTGAGATGAAAACTTCGATATATGTGCAAGCAAGCGCACTCCTTGAAAATGGATTGAGTATCAGGAAGGAGCTGAAAACTTAAAAAATTTCATATTCATTGCTCTTGTGAATGGGTCCTTCATCGTCGTCCTTTTTTCCGGTGCAGAGTAGATCGGAATGGCAGACCGTAACAATTGACTCTATTCTATTCCAGGGTCTAAATTGCAAAAAAGTTATTTACAAGTGTTTACTATTAAGGTTTTAAATTTATGTATAGTACACTATGTCCACTTGCTGTAACCTGCCATTTGACTCCCTCACGGTGAGTGGCTTATTTGCTCCCTCACTCTAGAAATCATCTTATTCTTTTTATAAAATATAAAATATATTATACAATGCCACATGACTTTAAATAACATTATTTTGGCCTATAAGGCAGTGCTGACGTGACGAGCTATTAGTCACATCAACACTTAGCGACAAAGATTAAAACCAAAACTCGCACACTTTACATGGACTAAAAAATTCATTAAACCTAAAAACATTGAAAGAGAGAGAAAGGCTAAGGTGTGTGTGTGTATATATATATATATATATATATATATATATATATATATATATATATATATATGAGAGAGAGAGAGAATCCGTTTATATTACTGTAAGTCATTTTTTACTTACACTCCCAGTACCACCCGTTGATTTTATTTTCATCTAACGGTGCAAAAATATTAATAAAGTTAAAATCACAATCTAACGATATGTGCGTATCCGTGTGTTTGTGTGTGAGGGTATTTGCTCCTACAATGTCATTTTTTTGAAAATTAATATTTATACTAATATTACTTTTTCCCCATAAAAATTTAGATGTTGCCCCCACTAGTTAATTCATCACTCATCATTTGGTGAGAGCAAAAATTACTTTTTTAATTTCTCATCTTTTGCTTCGTAAATTACTTCTCATTTCTCATTTGTGGACGTAAGTTGTATAATGAAGTGGTGCAACTCAATGTTCAAAAAGCCAGATTAGCTAGATTAATGGACCATATATTAAGTAAATCTACAATTTGATCTTTGGAATTATAAAATCGTATTAATTTCGTCTCTGAAATTAACGAAATTCCAAAAACGTCACCAAATGATAAATTAGTATCAATTTAGTCCCTCATTTTACTCACTTACAATCAACTAAATATCTGACACTACTAACTTAAAATCAACTTTGCCCATGCGATCACTAAAATGAGACTAAATTGATTAATGTTTGACAGTTTCAAGGCCATTTTTGAATTTCCGTTAATGTCAATGATGAAGTTGATATGACTTTATAATTTTATAGACTAAATTGATTTACTCGTCAAATATTTGATTTCTAACGGAGTTGAAAAAATATTGCCTTAAGGATATTGGGCCTAAAGTCTTGAACTGTCGGCATTCTAGTTATGAATGAGTGACTTAATTATGATGCTAGATCCTACAATTCACAACCCATCTCAGATCTATCTTGAGAACCTTTATCAAGATGCATTAACTCTTACCACATACTCTCGAGTAAATACTCAGTCTGATTCCTAAAATTGTAGGGTCGTATCAATTTAATCCCCCACATTATCAATAATCCAAAATAATCATTGGAATTGCAAAATATTAATCAGGTTCGTCCCTCCATTTCGATCCGTTTGCAAATGCATCACTGACATTATTCATTTAATTTCAAATGCATCCCTGACATTACCCACTTAATGTCATTATAGTACAGTAAATACCAACGGAGGGAGAATCTGATTAACTTTCTGCAATTCCAAGGATCATTTTGGAATATTGATAATGTGGGGGACTAAGTTGATACAACTCTACAATTTTAGGGACCAGATTGGGTATTTACTCATATACTCCCTCTGGACTCAATTTTAAGCAAAAAAATGACCAAATGTGGTGGACTTAAATATAAGCACATGTTAACTAATCTACCCATATTTAATGTTGTTTTTTCAAAAACACCCTTAAGTTATTAATTCATTAATGTTGTGAGCACTATTATGATTAAGGGTAGTTTAGTAAATGTATTTACTTTTTTTACATGAAACCAAGAAAATTAAATGCACTTAACTACCATTCTTAATCAGTGTGCAAGTAGGTATTTTTGCTTATAATTGAGTCTGGAGGGAGCAATATTAATGGTGGCAATATCCCAGGACTAATTAGATCTTAACGAGAATCAAATTAAATAAAGAAGAAATCGTGTTAAGCATATTGGTTTCCCCATTGATACGAGGCCTTTTGGGTAATATCCAAAAGCAAATCCATGAGGGTATAAGCCCAAAGTGGACAATATCATACCAATGTGAAGACATGTGGGATCCCTCGGTGTCCTACAAGTGGTATCAGAGCTGATGGTGTCGGCTTGGGCAAGTATTAGAATAGTTGTTGGGGGTCTGAGTCAAAGATCTTTGTGTCGAAAGTCTTCCCGCTGTTGTGTTGATCTGGCAGCATGTCCCATTAGTCGGCGTGACAAATATAAACAATGCTAAATACTCAGAAGCTGATGGTGTCGGCTTGGGCAAGTATTAGAATAGTTGTTGGGGGTCTGGGTCAAAGATCTTTGTGTCGAAAGTCTTCCCGCTGTTGTGTTGATCTGGTAGCATGTCCCATTAGTCGGCGTGACAAATATAAACAATGCTAAATACTCAGAAGCTTCTGCTGAAGAGAGGATGGATCCTGATCCTTTGTTTGAGGGGAGGATTATTAAGGTGCAAACCAAGTTCCACGTTACCTAAACAAGGGGAGGAATATAAATTTATAAGCACGAAAAATGTCCCCATTGATATGAGACATTTTGGGTAATATCCAAAAGTAAATTCATGAGGGTATAAATCCAAAGTGGACCATATCATTCCAATGTAGAGATACGTGAGATCCCTTGGTGCCCTACATAAAGCATATTGGTTTCTTGTTTTTTAGTTTTTTGCTGACATCCACATAGATATTTTATATCTTGAATTTGTTTAGGTTTAAGATGTTTCATAAAATATGAGTAAAATAAGATTTTTGATAGGAACAATGCTTATCCCTTATATAGCTTCCATAAGACCTATATATTTAAACAAATATGTTATTTGTACAACAAAATGGAATAAATTTGGGACAACAATTCGACAGTGGTTAATGCAGTTCAAAGTTGTAGTTAATGATATGTTGAACTTGATTAATGGATACACATGTAGTAAATATTTAACTCATTAACCATTCACTGATATATTCATTAATGGTTAATGCAGTTCAGTGGATGATTAATGAGTTATCCATTTATCACATGTGTACTCATTAACCAAGTTCAATATATCATTAATCAAAATTTTGAAAAGCATTAATCATTGAAGAATTGTTATCCAAATTTATTATACAAATAACACATCTGATATTTAAAATAGTAAATACATGCATTTATGACCATGAAAAGTAAGTAGGCGCGCAATTTCCACGCATGACAAAAGTAGGCGAGGATACAAATAAGCTAGCTATCCCCAACAAATATTACATTTGTTTTTTGAGTAAAGATCAAATTGGTGCTTAGACAAAAAAATACAGCCACATTTTAGTCCATAAAAATATTAATTTGATTTTTAAAAATATAAAATATGGGTAAAATTAATCCTTTTTCAGATAATTTTTAGGGATATTTTAGTTCATATCAAGGATTATTTTGATCCGCATTTTATATTCTTGAGGATCAAATTGGTATTTTTCATTTCTCAAAAACCAAAATATCATCGTAATTTTTTGTCTAGAATCAATTTGGATCTTTACTCTATTTTTTTTTTTTTGGGGTACATGAAGACTACATAATACATATTATTCCATGCACACCCATGTACACGTCCCATTCAATAAAAATTCTTTTCTTGGTTAGAACTTTGCATAAAAGAATATCACTTTAAGCCTTTTCCCTCTCTCTCACACACATACTCCTACCTGTTTATTTATTTTTAAAAGGCAAAACCAATGGTGCCTTTACCACTATTGCCGTCTTCTTAATCCATACCACAAACCAGGGAAAAAGAAAATGGAAGCACTTTCTTCATCATCAGTTTCTTCTTCAATCTCCCACCTACTTTACCTTCTTCTTCTTTACCTTTGAACCAAACCCTTTTGACCACAGCCTCTGCTGATTCCATCTCTTCAACTTAATTATTTTTCAGTGGTTTACTTTTATGGGGGCTAGTATTTCTTCAATTGAAGGTACAGAAAAAATTGATCATGGAGGGTCTCTTTCTTCATCATCATCAAAGCCTGGTCTTGGTGATATCCCAGAGAGCTGCATCTCCTCCTTTTTCATAAATCTTGATCCACCGGATATATGCAAATTGGCAAGAGTGAACCGGGCCTTTCACCGGGCTTCCTCAGCTGACTTTGTATGGGAATCAAAGTTGCCACCAAGCTACAAGTTTATTGCCAACAAAGTTATTGGTGAAGAAAATCTTGCTGCTATGACTAAGAAAGAGATTTATGCAAAACTGTGTCTACCCAATCGTTTTGATAGTGGTACCAAGGTAAGTTACTCGACCTTAATCTTATGCTATATATGGATCTGTCATTCATTAGCTTCGCTAATTAATTAGCCACTTCATGAATATTTAATTTGAGTTTTCCTTTCATTTTTTGATTTTTGTTTCCCTTCATGAGTTAGTAACAATTTTTCTATTTGTGCCTTTCTGGTGATTATTATAGGAAGTTTGGCTGGACAAATGCAGTGGGGAAATTTATTTGTTCATGTCATCAAAGTCTTTGAAGATAACGGGAATAGAGGATAGAAGATACTGGAACTATATTCCAACTGAAGAATCCAGGTGAGAGATGTACACATATTTTCATGTTTCTTAAACTTATATATGTGGAAACTTTTTTCCCTCTATTAGATCTTGTTTTTATGTTGAACCTGGAATCAAGGTTAAGGTTTTGAAATGTTTAATTCTGGTCAAAGCACGTGTCCTTACTCCTGGACCATTTAAATTAAAAACATTATATTATGTCTACCTTTTCCTAAACTTGTCTGTGTTCATAAAAAATTAGGGTTGGACAATGGTTGATTTCGAACCCAAAAATCCAAATCTGACCAAAATCGAGGAGATTAATAATCAATTATATGTATATTAATTTTTTATCAATGATTTTGATCAAAATGATTTTAAATTTTAGTTGAAATGATTTTAAGATAATTTTTTTGGTTTGAACTATATAAAAAACAACTTTAAGATATTAAATTATCAAAAGAGAAGTGAATTCAAATAATTGAAAGTACTGAGTCAAAAAAATAAATAATCGAAAGTATTATTTGGTTGAGACAAAATAAAATATATAGATATATATCTATATATATATATATATATATATATATATATATATATATATATATCTTATGCATGTGAAATAATTAAATGTGTAAAAAAAGTTTTTCGGAAATAATGAAAATTCAACTTACCGAAAGAAAAACCTTTTTTTTTTTTTTTAACTTTTAACCAAACATCACAGTCTCATCCCAAAAAATATTTTATCCAAAAATTGTAAAAAGATTTGATGATGTCCAAACATGATACAATTATGATGTCTCCATCGGGAAAGTCTAATAATTAACTTATGGAAAATGCTACCTAGTACCCGTAGTTCATTAATTAGTTAAGGAATTGAAAATATAAGGTTTTGATGGAAAAAAAATGTGTAATTAATATATTGAAAAGTGAAGTTTGTAGTTTTTTAATAAAATATTATTATTTATTGATTCCTTAATTAATGTCTTAAGGATTCGAGTTAGCAAGACCTGTATTTTTTCACTTATTAAGTAGTACTCTCTGACTTAAATATAAACATAAAAATGCACAAGTTTGGTGGAGTTGTAAGCAAATTTTAACTAATTCAACCCTATTTAATGTCATCATTCCAAAAATATCCTTAAGTTAATTCAACTTTTATTTTCCAAGAGAATGACACGGTCCCCATGATTAATGGTAGTTTAGGAAATGTAGTTCATTTTTTATATGAACTCAAGAAAATTAAATGAACTTAAGTAACATTCTTAATAAGCATAAATTTAGGTATTTTGCTTATATTTGAGTTTGGAGGGAGCACGTCACAAATTCTAGAAGATACTCCATTTGGACTCGATTATAAGTAAAATTAACTAACTCCACACTTATTAAGGAAGTAAGTTAATTGTCTTGATTTATGTAAAAATTGAATTACAATACCTAAACTACCCTGACATTAATTGTCTTGGAAAAGTAAAAGAAGAATTAATCAAGGGTATTTTTGGAATATTGACATTAAATATAATTAACTTCATTAGATTTTGCTTATATTTGAGTCCACAAAATATAGGTACTTATTTTTTTTTATAATTGAGTCCGGAAGGAATATATTTTAGGTGATGAAGTTTTGTACTCGGTTTTTGTGTTAAATTTAATAAATGATTTGAGTTTGTTACGCATATCTATTTACTGAAATTTAAATCCAATAGTGTTCTATTATACTAAAATATCATTCACATTATTTCCATTGATGAAAATAATGGTCTCAAAATTAGTAATTAATGACAAACTTATTTGAGGTACTTAACCAAAATAAAAATGAGTTTAATTTAGATATATCGTTTTTATAAAAAAAAATTATATTGTTAACAACCACATATAAAAAATCTCTTATGTTATTTTAAAGATAATTATCAGAAGAGTAAAATATTTTTAATGATATAAAATATAAGAGTGGTTGATGGTATGAAAAAATTACATCAACAATAGATTATAATTAAGTCCAATTACAAGAAACTTTAATGCTTGTTGAGTTGAACTATTTCCGATGGCACTAGCTCTAGTTAGTTATCTATATTGAAAAACTTCTATTATTAGTTATAGAACATGTAATATTTTTAGAAAATACGATGGAAGCTTGCACCTAATATTTAAGTCCTTTAAGATAGGAATTTCTTAACGAGTGGCCATTGATTTAAAAGCCTACGGGCAATGCCATCAACTTCGCCAAATTAATGCTTATTTAAAGTGTCTTTCAACTTAATTAAGCGTTTATAAATATATATTTTTTTAAATAAGTTAAAAACATCTGATAAATTTATTGAAATAAATTGAAAAAAGTTTATAAAAATTTCATAAACTATTTTCTTAAATTATTTATATAAGTTTATTTTTATAAACTATTCTCATAAATCTTCTAAATTCTTCCGAATTCTTCCAAATGTATACTTAATGTATACTTAATCAACTGTTAATATCTCATAGGTAATTGAAAAAAAATAAAGAAGAGTGCAAGCAATCTGCACTTAGAATTAATATAAGATAGAAATAGCGGAAAAGGACTTTCATGCAAGGGAGAGTAATATTAACTAATAGATTTCGTATAATCCGATATATCTAAAGCAGAGAAGCAATGTCATATCATAATTGTGGGTGTGATTCAGTCGTATTGAATGTATTAAATACTCCCCAGGCCCATTATATATCTTATATTAATAAATAAAAAAATTGTCCTCTCTCATTTTCTATTTTTAATAGAATATTAAATATTTTTTATCAATTATATCCTTAAATATTTTAATTTGTATTTATGATAATAGTCAATACATCAATGATTAATCAGGTTAATTTATTAAAATTATCACTTTTTTTCTTTTATTTATTTTTTTTCTTAAACTGTGTGATTTAGATAAATATGACATATATATTGGGATGGAGAGAATAGATTGCAACAAAAACGTCTTTGGTCAATTATCTATTTTTAGTAAAGTGCCTCGGTCATAAATTAATTACAAAAAACTTGAGAAACATGCCTTTACCACATTATGCCCATTTTACTTGGCGTAACCGCATAAGAACCTCCCATCAAAGTTAAAATATGCCATTCTCAAGAAGATTATTGTTGCTTTTATTGGAATATATGCAATTAGTTTATAGAAAGTTAGAACTTTCCGACTAATAAAACAAAAAAGAATTCTTATTGTTTGTGTGCTTAGCTTGTCACCCTATTCAAAAAATATCTGTATAAAGACCTCAATCTAACAAGCTCAAGGGTATTTTCTCCTATTAAATAAGGATGCGTCTAACTCCTAATTTCCACGACTTCTACAGATTAGTTTGAATTTCTTTATGCAATAGACAAATAATTAAAGACTAGCCTGTGTAACATTTAGGAAAATGAACTTGTGGAAAAGTATAAAGCAACGAAAAAATATTACTTACAATTTTTTTTTGTTCATAAATTATGCACAAATAGTGACTGCATCTGACTTTAAGAACTAATAAACAATCTTATCAAATATAAGTCATTAAATCGTTAAAAAAACGTTAATTGATGCTCAACTAACATTTATCTGTTAGTAGCATAATATCATTATTGTTGAAATTGAATTCAAACTATAGAATGGGAAAAGAGTTAATTAAATATAGCAACAATTTTGTGCCTGCAGGTTCAAGAATGTTGCATATCTTCAACAAATGTGGTGGGTTGAAGTGGTAGGGGAGCTAGAGTTTGAATTCCCTGTGGGGAGTTACAGCATAGTTTTCAGACTCCAATTGGGCAAAGCCTACAAAAGATTGGGCCGGCGCGTGTGCAACGTTGATCAAGTGCATGGCTGGGACATCAAACCCGTCCGATTTCAACTCTCCACATCGGACGGCCAGCGTTCACTCTCAGAGTATTACCTTCGTGGGCCAGAGGAGTGGGTTCACTATCATGTTGGAGATTTCGTGGTCGAAAAGCCCCATGAGCCAACAAAAGTCAAGTTTTCCTTGGCCCAAATTGATTGCACTCACACCAAAGGTGGCCTCTGCGTAGATGGTGCCATCATTTGCCCAACTAAGTTTAGAGAAAGACTCACAGACAATTTTAACTAATCATTATACTTTACACACAGTTTAATTATGCACTTGTGTAAAAGAATTGGTATTGGTGGGAAGTACTCAAGTAGCCCTGGTTTTCATGGGGGTGTGTGATTGTTCTTTCGTAACTGATTACATTACATGTATTGGAACTGCAAATGTGAAAGAGTAGTGCTAAGTGCTAACACTTGATGTAGTTATAGAGGGTAAATTGTTGAAATATTATTTTATTTATTACATTTTTGAGGAATAAAATTCTGCTGTCCCAAAAAATGGTGTCTCGATGTTATTGATGGGGACATGAAATATAATAGAAAAATGAGACATAAAATTTTCATCCATTATTTTTGAGATGGAAACTCATACCACGCCATATCCCTGAAACCGTGATTATCCCAGGTTTCCTCGTCGAAGCAGCAACATGTCCTCATTGAATTGTTCTTTACCCTCTGTAGAAAAAGCAGCCACAAAGTAAAATAAGAAGCAATAGCCTTTTTTTTTTTTTTCATTGCCTTGCAAGTGTTGCAGACTTGCAGTGTTCACCGCAAAATAAATTTTCAATCACTCTGGAAATCATGTGAAAAATTATAGTGTTACCGACAGACATATATTAATTAACTTGGCAAAATCATCTATTTAGTTACAGGTAACGCTATATATGGTAAATTGGCAAATTATAAGGTAACGCCAAGTTACAAGTATTGACAAAAATCCAATGGTATTAGCCATCATGATATATAGGAAGAAGTAGGAGAATTGATTAGAAGAAAACGAGTTCTATCGATACCAAATTAAATAAGAAGCACCAGCTTGAAGGATGTTAGGCCAAACTAGTAATTTTATAATTTTATAAAAGCATTATATTTTGGTTCCATTCCATTCCTTCCAAATTGGAGGGGAAGAAAAATATGCGTAAAACAATGAGCAGTATAATTTATTCCTCAATATTAGTTGTATCGTTTATTGATTGATTAGTAGGTTTGTGCCTATACAAGGGTGCAAGGTTTGTACTTGCTCATAGTGGCGTTATTATCTGTGAGATATGTTACAGGTCATGCATAGTACTATATCTTCTTTGCCAGATGTATTTGTGTTCTTCTGTAAGGTATGTATTGGCAGATACCTTCCGAGTGTATCATGATTAACCTTGGATCATACAGAATAACAATATGGGTGCATGATGCATCTCTTTTCTAAAACATTCCGTTTGTCAAATATAGCGTACTTTTTTTTTTTTTTTTTTGCCTTGGTCTTAAATCTGATATTGTATTTGGCTTTAAAATAATTCGGATATGCAATCTTCTCAGTCCTATTCTGCTTTCCTTTCCCTTATTTTACTTTATTTCTCTCTTATGTTAATGTCAATCACCGCATTTAAACAAAAAGGCCTTGATGAGGTCTGAATTCTAATTAGATATACAAAATAGTCTTTAAATCATCGAATCACAGTTCAGATGTTAAATGATATGATTGAATAACTGGGCCGCTAGAAACCAATTTGTGAGGTTCTATTTCCCTTCTCTTCTCTTATATAATTTTCAAACCACCTCTATGATGTTATTTGTGGACAGTCCTTAGAGGTAAAGTTTTTGACAAGGGTATTGAAGAGTAAAGTATTTTTAGAGAAACTTCTCCAAGCCATATACCAAATTCTGCAAGGATAATAAAAGAATGAATTAGTCAAAGCAGAATGATATAGAGAAACCAAAATTGGAGACTTGATATGGCAGGCTATACCTTGAGGCGCACAACTTTTCTAATGGCCATTAGCAATCCTGGCATGAGACACTGCACATCTGTGATGTCATGCTTGATAGAGTAAACCTGGTGCAATTAACCTGATGATGAAAAGATATACACATTTCCTAGCAAATGTAGAATCAAATTAATTAGTTGACACATAACATACCTCTCCTGGACCAGAGAAGTGAACTGTTGTACTGGAGGGAAGCCCTGGAAGGACTAAGCTGTGCACACGAATTCCATCTCCCACAACTTGACCCCTTGCCTTGTGTGACAAAATGTATGTAAGTTATTGTATTAGACTTTATATGATGATTATTATTATTATTATTATTATTATTATTATTATGTACTATAAACTGAAGGTGCAGTTATGCTTACCAAGACATCTGTTGAAGGATCTTCTCTGTTATAGATTTGGCCGAGGTTAGAGAGATTTTGGGCAATTTGGTTTGCATCTGCTGATGGAAGATCCTGTTCACCAAGGACAATTCAGGATATTGATTTTACACTCGACCTCTTTCAAGTATTTGTAACTTTCTCTTCAAATTGTTGGACTTTTGCTTGCAAATATTCATTATTTTATGCTTAAAAGTGGATGGAGATTTTCACCTTGTTATTGTTATCTTATGTCTTTCCCTTTTAACTGGGTAATGAATGATGAAGGCAGCGAGAATGGAAGACAAGACTCAATTCAGATATAATATATCAATTCGGTTGCTTAAATTTCTTTTATATCTTAATGATAAATATATTGATCATGTCAATTAGGTTGCTTAAATTTTCTGACTGTTTCTAATATTTTATCTTCACTTCATTACCTATATGCTTCATTCCCCTCACATATAGAAAACAAAATGCAAAAACCTTGATACAATCATACAACTATAATTGGGCCTTGGCCCCATTGAACACAAAAAAAAAAAATCATACAACTATAACAAAATATAAATTCTTACATTTGCATCAGCCTTGGATTCCACAATTTCGACGTTGCTATAATGGAAAGAAGCTGAAATCGCAGCTTGTTGCAGCAATATTGATCCAATGGAAAGGGTTGGTGCAACCAAGACACCCTGACATTAAAGTTAATCAAATGCCGAAAAAAAGCAAAAGGCTTAGTAGAGAGTTTAGTCCAAAGTTGCAACCCATGCTATTCAATACGGAGTATCAAGTAGAAAATAACTAAATAGACAACACAACAGCAAAAGAGAGCAGAAATAAGTTCAAATAGACACTGTAATGTTCTTATATGTCTCAACCCTTGCTCACCATGCTGGCCTTCTCGCAGAATGCAGATAATGCTGCTACCGTATCTAATTCGATTCGTGGCACGTAAACTACACTTTTCATGCCAAATGCTGTTGCCTAGTGAAGAATGAATCAATATTTAACAAATTAGCAGAAGTGGTACTAGTATCATAATACAAAGTCATAGCTATAACTATAATTTCAGAGGTTCTTGAGATTCCTTCTAGTCTTCAAATCTACTCCTGGCACTAAGTTCTTTTCTTGCTACCAAATATCGCTTTAAAAATACTAATGTACAGGTAATTTGTTATATAGGTAAAATATAATACTACTTGCACAATTGTCTACTACATCAGAGTAATGCAACCTATTTAAGAATCCCTCATTAACTTCTTTTTTCAAATAAAAGAATTGAGCTGAAATAGACTGCGGTGACTAGCATTTCTCTTAATCTTAGCCAAGTTTTTTCCTTTTGGTTTCCACGTTACAAAAATAGTGCAAGTAAATTAGCCAAATAATTTAGTTGCTAGCCAGAAGTCAAACCTGTTTTACATTGTCATATACTGAGGAAGGGTCAGTGAAATCAACCACAACTCCTGTTGCCTTGGACTGCAAATTGCCATTCCAAACGTCATTCAAGGCACAAAAGATTGAGGACCAAATTGAATACTAAGTTTGTTTTTTATTCACATTACCTGAGATATAGAACCCAAAACCATAGTGAGGTCATTTATTATAGGTATTTCTAGGGGCTCTTTCGTGCCACATACCTAACATAAAACAATATTCTGAAGATTAAATTACAAGTTTACAACTCCTGAAGAAGTATGTTTGGCATTAATGCAGCTACAAAGACACCAAAGGCAAAAACCTGTCCAATATCTTCCCCAACATGATAAGTATCCACCGCTCCAGCCACCTCCATTCCTCTGGCCTTAGTCACAGCTACTACTGCTGCCCTTCCTATTTCCTTGGCTGCCCCATTTATCACAACCTGTTCTCCAAAAGGGTGTTGAAAGCCAGCACTACATAATTTTGTGTGCGCTGAATCAAAGTTCTGCAGTTTGAAAATGCAATTCATGTTAATTGGTACCTTTATATTGATTTGTGTAGGCTGCGCTGAGCAAGAAATGAAATGTTTGCTTCTGCTTTTGACATTTTGAGAATTCAAGAAGTTGGTGGAATGAAACTGACAGCTTAAGGCTGCCATGGCTGCTCAAGCCTCTATGCCCTGAAGAAGATAAGTTTATATACATATATTTTGTAACCATATAGCTAGCATAAGGTGGATAATATTTTGATAGATAAGGTGTTTGGATTTTTTATAGCCCTTAATTGGAGGAGATATTGTGATAGTGAAGCCAGACAACAATGCCAAGTGGCCCGCGCATGTATAACGAAGGATTTGGTTCCTCTAAAGTGGGTGAAGCTCTAAAATGAGAAAGTAAGGGACTATCTACCATTGATTTGATTAATTACGTAGAGATCTCAACCCACTAAATTATCTAAGTGTGAATAGCCACTTACTGAGTCAAATTCATAACCAAACGGGCAATAAACCAATGAGGCAGCCATGTGCGTATGCCCCTGCGAGCTACTGCTAGGGGAAAAACCTGGAGTGAGTAATCAAACGTCATACTAGACTTAACATGTGTTTGGCACAGCTTTTTGACGTGATTTTTCACGTCGAAACCCTCTCACCGTTGAAGTTCCAATTTGGAGCTTCTCCATTTGCTTCTCTAAAAATTGCTAAAATGCCAATGTTATCGTGATTTTCACCTAAACTTGATTTTGAGAAGCTGTACCAAACATATACTTAACTATAAAAAACAAGCAGACAAATCTTCTGTCTCATTTTATTGTTAACAATTCAATCTTCTAATAAAATATTATAAGTAAGCAAAAAAAAAATACTATGCCTCTCTTGAATTATGTTTCCTCTCTTAATACTTAATAGTTAATACTACTTAATAGTGCATTTTTATTACTTGTTTATATTTCACTCTTCAGTTCCATTCATTTAAGTTTTTTGCCTTTTATGTTTTTTGGATTCAAATATCCTCCCTCCTAATTGTTATGTACGCTAAAGTTAATAGCGTTACTAACAGAAATGACGGAAAGAATAAGATTGTTTAACGTTTGAGACTTAGATGATTAAAATGGATTTTTTTAAAGATAGATGATCAAATTGAATCCAAAAAATAAAAGAAATGATCATAAATATATTTTAGCCTATTTAAATTCAAACATATTCTAGAACATAATAAATGAGTGCTTTTGGATGAATTTTTCAGTATGAATTTTGACTAATAGTTTTAAACCAACTTATATTATTTTTTAAGCTATTAATTTAAATGAATAGCACATATTTATACTAGAGCAAGCATATATTTTTTTGATCATGAGAGCAAGCATATATATTAGGTTCTAGGAACATATAATAATTTATCTTTCTTGTTATCGTCAAAAAGATGGGTTAACCATATATAGTTAGATTGAATGACATCAATAAAATTAAAAAAACATCCAATGTCCTAATTAGTTATCACAATTAAATTAAGATCCTTTCTACAACTTTTTTTTCTTCTAAATTTTCTATTTAAAAAATCAACAGAATTCTTTGCTTTTAATTTCAAATGAGCTGGCTGGCAAAATGTTTAACGTCCTTAGCGTGGGCGATACCGACAATAAGTTAAGAAGGTCAACCCTCTTGCAGTGCATAATCCTTAGAAAATGAAGAACTAATCGTAAAGTGACGCACACCAAACCAACCCCCAATCATAATGTCACTTCCCGCATTACATTGCATTATCAACAAGACTCACTTACAATTGAAAGGTATATTAGGTGTTATTTTTCAATAAGAATATGACATATGTAACAACTCATCAATAAAAATATAACATATGTAATAAGTATTACACATGTTTTATTCTTTTTGAAATACAATATCTGATATACATATAAAATTGTAATTAAGTTTTGCACTTACATTATACCAACATGATTGAACTTTTTGTATTTACATGTAAGGCACAAAGTAATCACTAGGGATGAGAATAGGTTAGGTTGAGCAAGGCCTGAGCCTGATCTATATTCCAATCTCAAGGTCTGAGCTTGACCTGACATACTTCAAAGTCTAACCTGACTTAGAAGCCTATTTAAAAGTCTCTGTTCAATAAGACCTTTAAATATGTTTCCACCAATAAATAGGTCATAGGCCTTCATTTGTAAATAGGCTTGTAAATCTGTAATGATAAAAAGGTTGGTAGGCCTATACTGATAAATAGATCGTTAGGTCTTTACAAATAAATATGCAAGTAGATCTTTACATTTAAATGGGCCAATAGGCCTTTACTTTCAAATGTTATAAATATTATAAATAATATATTATAGTATTATATATTATATATGTGTATGTTAAATAGGTCAGCCTGATAAGCCTAATAAGTTTTTTTTAAAGCCTTAGTCCGACCCTTTTAGCTATATAGACTTTTTAAAAAGCTTTGACATGATCTTTTTGTTAAATAGGTTAAGCCAGACAAGATCTTAAATAAGCTAGGTCATAGGTCCCTGACGAGCGACCTGACCTATTCTTACTCCTAATAACCGCACATATATAAAAATTAAAAGTGTTTTTCAAGAATAAAAACTATTAAATTTTATTATTAAATATACTGTTTTTTAAATAATAAAATATTGTCATTTTTTTTTTGTGAACTATAAGTTTTTTGGTGAACAATAAATTATTGTCATTTAAACTGATTGAAGTATGACTCGAAAATTACATCAATTCAATTTCCGATTCGATTTTAAAAACATTATTTAACTCCTTTACTTACAAATAAAAAAAAAGGTGAACCCTCTATTAACGATAAATATACATGAACGGCAAATATACAGTTTAGGTTGAATTTCAAAGTGTTGTTTGACATATGAATTTAGGTTTAGAATTGAGTCTTCAAATCCCAACTTAGGGTTTGTCGAGTGATAATTATCTCAACCCCATAAGAAGGAGAATCCGAGTTCGAATCTTGGAGACAGACACTATAATTGAAAGGTTGCGAAAATCAAAGGTTAATTTCTTGTTCTAAACAATCGATCGATGATTAGTCTCATAGCCGATCCAAAGAGTCGAAGTTTTAGAAAGCCAAAGGCTCTAATTACAATGGTTTATCAACAACAAAAAATTGAACCTTCAAATTAGGAATGGATCTTGCAGTTTTAATGTTTAGTGTGCCAAGTAAAATTGGCATTCTAGTTATGAGCCCGATTCTATAGAATTGAAAAATAATTATGAATTATTTTCAATTTTTAGTCTAGTACCTAAGAATTACTGGTTCTAAATAATATGTTTTAATTGTTTTTTTTGTTACAAAAATGATAGGAAGTGAGCTACCACTCTGGAGCCTGAAACAACATAGGTGGGGGCATGGTAGCCATGGTAGTTTGTTGAGGCATGGAAAGGTAGCACACAGAGAAAATAATACTATCTCTGGTCCTCAATATAAAAGACAAAACCCTAATTCATCAAAACCGAGGAAAATTACTGAAATCAATTCATTTTAAATTTTATTCCTCAAATGTCCATATTTAATTACTTCTAATTCAACTAACTTATTTATTCCTAAATCCAAGCACTATGCTATTTGACCAATGAGTAAAGCAAAACCAAAGCACTTGCATAGAGAATTATTGAGTCTCTTTAATATAAATTTTACAATAAATAAGGGTATAAATAGAATTTAGCATAAAAATTGATCACTTTTACTTATATATTGGACCAAAAAAAGATATTTCTGTCTCTTGTATTAAAGATCGGAGGGAGTATCATTCATTCAATGATCTCATGGGGAAGTGCACTTAGTATTATTACTATTCAATTAATATAACTTTTTTTAGGGAAATTTATATGGATGAGAGAGTGAGGCCCGAGACGTCACGTGACGCGCTTTATGCAAAATGCTGCTCTGATTAGCCTTTTTCAAAGACTTTAGTTAAAATAGCGTCGTTCACGTAACCCAAAAAAATATTAAAAGATATTACATTGGGAAAAAATGAATTATTTTAATAAATAATTTCAAAACAAGTTTATTTTGACAAATAAATTTTAAAAGAGAGACAGTTTGATCAAAAACTTCTTTGCTCATGGGTGACAAACTTTGACCACCTTTGACGGTAGCAACTTTCTACCACATTTGCTAGTGGCACCCTTCCACCAGTATCATTGGGTCCGATGCAAAGATAAAACAAGTGAAATTTTTATTTTTGATCTCTCAAAAAAATAATTTTTTTATAAAGAAATTGTTTATTTTTTATCTTTTTATATTATATTTTTTATATGTTTAATACATCATTAAATATAAATTAGTCCATTTAATATAAAAATTTATCATTAATTATAAGATGATGGGATTAATTCATCATTATATGCTAAAAAATTAATTAATTTTATATAAAAATTATTGAATTAATTTTTTAAAAAATCATCCTCACAAACTTCATTGACTTTACTTCAGGCGAGTCTGACTATCATCGGTGGGATCCACCAACCATTGTCACTGAAATAATTCTATCACTAAAAGTGTCTTCTGACCACCATTATCCATGGCTCCTCTAGGCTCTAGCCAGTAGCCACCATCACCCACAGTATCCACCAAGCACAAACACCGGTGTCCATCAACCAATTCATTGCCAGATTTGAATTTAAAAATTTATGTTTCAATTCCAAGTTTCCAACGTCCAAAGGAACCCGTAAGAGTTTTTGTTTGTGGTTGTCAATAAGTTATCTATAAATGTTTTTTTTATAATAAAAAAAAATATATTAATAAAGAGTAGAAACTGTAACCCATATATAAAGAATAAAAAATACAAGGCCAAATATAAATAAAAAATTAGAGCTATTCAACATAAAACTAGTTTTATTTTTAGAACAGTCAAGACCCCAAAAAACCAAACACTATCAATCGGTATTGCTCAACTACTTCTTAACATTAAGGATAGGTTTTTGTTTGGTTACTCGATTAGAGAAATTGATGTGGATGTTATATGTAAGGACAATTGCTTTTATAAGTAATTATTTTTTATATAAGAACCATGGATAAAAAAAAAATTATAGAGATTTCCTTTGAAAATTAAAAAAGAAAAATAAATGTAAATAAAGATGTAGGGTAACTTGTGTGACTCTTTTGGAGGCTTTTAAGAGTTGCATAATTGAAATGTAGAGTTGCTTAAATTACTGTAAAATAAAGGATCTTGCTAACAAATGTCATAAGAACATTGTTTAATAAATCCAAAGTAAGAAAAGTTTTATTGGAAAATGCAACTTTTGAATGTTAAATGTATTGAATACACCTCTTTTAATACAAAGTTTCTATCTTTGAATCCATAACCAATGCCATTGGGACACTGGTTAGCATTTGCCTAAAATAAAAAGTGATGAGATGACATGATAGAATCCATAAAAATAGAAGTTAAGTAATTCTAATGAGTTGCACCATTGGAGATACTCTTAAATTTATTGAAATAAATGGGTCTAACTCCACCTGCTGAAGTTAGCTTATTGATGCTGCCCATGCTGGTTGCCAAAGCCATTATAAATAACTATTTATTCATATACTTAATCAATGTGGGACTTAACTCTTAACACACTCCTCGTACCCAAGGCTGGATATATATCTAGAGCGTGAGGTTTGTAAGATTAGACATGTGTAGGCGACCCAAGGTCAAGATAGGCTTAGATACCAAATAATAATAAGTAGGTCTAACTCTACTTTCAAAATCTAATAAAATGATTATTGCTCTGTTTAGCAAGACCAAACCGCTAGCTATAGCGGATAGTTTGTATCGGATGAATTTGTAACTCAGTTTGGTAAACGTTTTTCTAACTAGCTTATAGCGTTTTTTTTTTCAGATGTTACTTGAAGTAGCGTTTGGATTTATAGCTTATAGCATTTTATTTTTTCTAATTTCTGCCCTTACTAATTTAAATAAATTTCACATTTATCTTCCGTTAAATAAAATAAAATATCCTAATACTAAAATATCTCAGGTCTCATTTTATTTAATAAAAATAATTAAAAACAAAAAAATTAATATTTTAATTTTTGAGATAATAAATACTTTAAAATAAATCAAAGTATTAAAAATAATAATTATTTGAAAATAAATAACATATAAATGTGTCTATTTATGCTCATAATAACATATATATATATATATATATATATATATATAAAGCGTATAAACGTGCTTATTTATGTCATTTTATATTATCAGATAGTTCAATCGTTAATTTTGTCGAACATTTCAAATCCAATAAGCTAGATTATTCGCTATCCGCTATCAGCTAGCTCATTCACTATCAACTAGCTTATCCGTTAATTTTTATCAACCAAACGTATGTCTAACTTCATCCTGCAAGCTAGCCTAGGTCAATGAATAAGGTGAATTTAGGGATGGGATGACTACCTGTATTGTGTAACTTTTAACTTTTAAGTGAGTGAGGGGGAAGGGGGGAAACTGTATATGAAGCAAAAGATGGGTGCATATGTACTTTTCGTAATTTGTTTATGGACAAAACACACCTACAGTATCATATGTCCTTGTGGTACTGTTCTCCAATCATAGATGGACACATGACATTTTTTGTCCAGCTCAGCAATCAATCCATTAACACCGTTAACAGTTTTGGTTTTCACTCTCGTGACTCTTCCACGTTCCATCCCCTATATCTTTCTCTTTCTCACCAACCCCCATCATCATTGTAGTTCAACCCCTGTATCGTCATTGAAGTTCATCCCCCTGTATCTTGGATTGTGATTTCCTGCATTTGCTTGTTTCACTCTCTCCATTTACATTTTTTTTTCTATGTTTTTATTTGAAAAAAATCAATGATCATGATTTCAAGATAAGAAATCCAATGGTTATAATATCTATTGAATGCAGTCATTGCAGTCATAATTGACTGCAGTGAATCGTGATCCCTGTATCTTCTTCTTTCTCACAACCATTTAGTTCAACCCCATCGGAATTTTGGTCAGAATATTTCTCTACCCTAACTTCATTAAATTTCCCAAATTTCTTCAAAGTCTCAAGAAGGGTTTTCTATTGTCTTTGATAATCGCCGATTAAAAGTTTCTCAACAAAAAAAATCACTTCCATTTTTAATGCTAACAATTTACTCTTCCTTTCATTTTAGCAAGAATCTTTTCGCTTTGTTAGCCCCATCGTCATTTTTCATTCCTTCTCCCAACAATTTTCTCAAAGCCCCACCTCTTCCTTTTCCTCTTTCTCTCCTCATCACAATTCTTGAAGTGGATGTGTTCTAGACAACAAGGGACAAATTATCAAAGAAGATCCTAAATTGATTGTCTCAAATCTTGAAGCAAGCCATGGTTCTGAAAGAGAATGACCATCTTGAAGCATGGAGCAGAAATTGGAGAAGGAGGGTTTAGATATGGAGATTGATGATTGTAAATGAGTGAATCATGTTTGTACAAAATTATGTCAACCTCTAGATAGGATTAAGAAGTTCATTATTTCAGGATTGTAAGTGATATAGATCATTTTATTGGTTTGTACAATATATTAGGAGTATGCCCCCTTTGATCAGGTGTTTTTGCACTTTAGTACTATGGAAGGTGCATTTCAATTAATCTTGTTTATGGAGTTTGTTCTCTAACTCTTTCAGATTGCAACTAACTGCAGCTAATGACTTGTTTCCATATATTAGAATATCAATTGATAAAATATAGAGGGAATTGATGGGTCTGTTTGATTACTGCAGATAACTCTTTCAGATTGCAATTGACTCATTTTTTACCCTTGATGCTCCATTACAAAACAAAACATCAAATTATCAAGTGGTAAAATTGAAGGACAAAAAGCGTAACATGGATGCAGTCATGGCATGGCAAGTGGTATAACTTTAGTGCAGTAACTTTAGTGCAGTAAACAGCCCAACACTAAGTGCAGTACGAGACAAAAGGAAGCAAGAAATAAGTTACTACTGCCCAACTAGTTAATCAACATTCTATAATCAACTATCGGTACTCACTACCCACTGTAATATTATGCAGATCACAATAAGACAAAAGGATCAATTCAAAATTAAATGGTAGAATACAAAGACTTCAATCTGGCACTTCAAACTTCAATCTGCCCCAAATGGTAGTTAGAAAGCAAGAGAGAGAAAAATCAGTATGTAAGCAAAAGCAAACTTCAATTCTGCACTTCATATCTTGAGAAAATTTTCACTTCAATCTTGAGATAAATTATTTGCCTGTGTTTTCAAGAAAGAAAGCAAAAGAGAGAAAAATCAGTATGTAAGTAAAAAAATATAATAACAAAATAAAATGCATAATAAATAATCTAACCTGAGCCATATCAATGTCAATTGTTGTTGGAACCTGACATCCCAAAAAAAATGGCATATTCTGCACATAAAAATAAAATTAAATTCATATAAGGTTGAACAAGATCATTTAAACTTCAAAAAAAAGTTAAAAATAAAAGTTTCTATCCTATTATACCTGTATAGTTGAAATTGGTACATCGGGAATAATGTTTTGTCTAAATTGACTATACCTGTGAGTGTCTTTGCATCTTTTTTTCTTCTCCACAAAGCTTTTTGGTCTACCTTTTACATTAGAGGCACCTTCCTTCTCTTTTATACCCTTGGCTTGAGAGGCACCATTCTCCACAATTGTTGTATCATTTGTTCTAACATGATCAGTTTGAAAATTTACATCACCAAGATTTGTACTTGGACGGAAGATCTCTTATTTAAGATCTTATCAACTTCCACGCCAACTTCCACCAATTTTCTTGCAAAAAATGTTGAAGCATCTTCACATTCACCAACCTTGCTTGATATTTCTACTGCACTGCGACACAAATCCTTAAAGCGATTTGAGACAACCAATTTAGGATCTTCTTTGATAATTTGTCACTTGTTGTCTAGAACACATCCACTTCAAGAATGGTGATGAGGAGAGAGAGGAAAAGGAAGAGGTGGGGCTTTGAGAAAGTTGTTGGGAGAAGGAATGAAAAATGACGATGGGGCTAACAAAGCAAAAAGATTCTTGCTCAAATGAAAGGAAGAGTAAGTTGTTAGCATTAAAAATGGAAGTGATTTTTTTTGTTGAGAAACTTTTAATCAGCGATTATCAAAGACAATAGAAAACCCTTCTTGAGACTTTGAAGAAATTTGGGAAATTTAATGAAGTTAGGATAGAGAAATATTCTTACCAAAATTCCAATGGGGTTGAACTAAATGGTTGTGAGAAAGAAGAAGATATAGTGGGATGAACTTCAATGACGATACAGGGGTTGAACTACAATGAAGATGGGGGTTGGTGAGAAAGAGAAAGATACAGGTGATGGAACGTGGAAGATTTACGAGAGTTAAAACCAAAACTGTTAATGTTGTTAATGGATTGATTGCTGAGCTGGATAAAAAATGCCATGTGTTCATCTATGATTGGAGAACAGTATCGTAAGCACATATGATACTGTAGTTAAATTTTGTACTTTGTTTATATGTTATTGGCGTCAATAGAGGCAATTTTTTCAATATATCACTCTTTTAATATTTATTTTCCAAAATACCACCCTTTTCAAATTATGTACCAAACTACCACTGTTTTGAAATTAGTTTAGAAGTCGGTTTTGAAATTAACGACTTCTCAACATCATCTATCTGATTTTGTTTTTTAACCCCTTGAGAAGTCGGTTTTGATAAACACGACTTCTCAAGGGGTTTTTTTTTTTTTTTGAATGTTCTATATTTATATTACTTTATATTAATTTATATTAATTTATATTAATTATGATAATTAGCTAAATTAATTATATTAATTTTAAATTATTATTTTCAATATTAATTTTATTAATACAATAAAAAAATAAATAATACACTTATAGAAAATATTTAACATCGATTAAATATAGAAACGGTACAACGATACAAATTTTCTATTGTTGCGTAGAAGGTCCGGCACGGTTCGGACATTTATTCCTGCTATGACCCTCATTCCGACACAGACCACATCTCTTACGGCGACTCCCCCCTCCCTCAGATCCATCTCCGTGCGAATGCGGGTAGATTGTGGACGACCCCGTGGATTTCTTCGCATGTCTTGATTGTGGCACACCTCTACTCCAGTATACGTTGGCCAATATGCTTCGTTTGGCACCACGCTGAACTCTTCGCGGTAAACATTGAAGACATATTCCAACTTGTAGACAGCAGGCACATACTTCCAATAGTCGTGATTTTCGCTTGAACATCCCGCGATGACATGTGAGCATGGAATGTGTATGGCCTGAAACTTTCCACAGTCACACCACCTCGCGTTCAAGTCTACCTTGAATCGCCCCGCAGGCCGCCCTTCTCGTGGGTTGATCAACTCCTCGACCGTGAAAATGCTGTGTTCCCGGTTATAATGTTGGACACGGTGAGAGTTGGACTTTGCCCGTTCCTCCTCAATGGCCTTGGTGACAATTTCAGACCAGACATGATCGGAATGGATCATTGCGCTTAGTTGCCTCCCACTGTCGGCGAAAGTTTGAGATAACCTATAAGGGCTCGTTTGGTGGTCAGGATAGGATAAGGATGGATAGGATATGAGCGCTGGATAAGGATAGGATAGGATATGAGCATGATAAGCTCTTATCCTGTCCAATGTTTGATGTGCATCAGATAATGACAGGATATGATATAAAATATCCACAAATGATAAAATTATCCTTATATCAAAATTACATTTTTTTTTCAAAAATAAATTTTAATATTACGTGATTGTTTTATACATTTAAATTAAAAAATATTTAATAATATATATTTTTGGCTTTTTAATTATAAATTAGTCCATTTTTTAAAATTATAAAAAATTAACTTTTTTTTCACTTTTTATAAAAATTGTTAATCAAACCACATATTTTAATTAGTATTAAGGTTGACTAATTAGGTTTGAAACCGTAATTAAATAATAACAATATTAAAGGTAAGAGATAAAAGAAAGCATTTTCTTATCCTATCCTGTTGGTTCTAACCCAGCTCCACCCTCAGGATAGAATTATAACTAAGTAACAGGATAGGATAAGCTAACAGGATAAGCTTATCCTATCCTGCTGGTTCACCAAACTACAGATTAAAACAGGATAGGATAGCTTATCCTATCCTGCCTCCCTTATCCTGACCACCAAACGGGCCCTAATAGGTTGCCTGGACCACAGCAGTGATTGGAAGATGCCGCGTTCCCTTAAGTACCCTGTTAATGCACTCGGAAACGTTCGTTGTCATGTGTCCCCAACGTCGCCCTTCATCATACGCTTGAGTCCATTTTTCCTTGGGGATCTCGTCAACCCATGCCGCGGCCTCTTCGTTCCAGTCGAGGAGCAAACCCCGGTAATAACGCATGCTTGGCTGGTTCAGGGCGTATCCTGAATGGTTGGAATGTTAGAAATGTCTAAATTGACATGAATAGAATAGAAACAATAAATAATTGCAATTTGTATGACTGCGGTACTAACCCATATTGACGACCTTCTTTCTCATATCTGCATTCTTGAATCTCCGCATGAAGTTTTGTGCGATGTGTCGAACGCAATACACATGCATTGAAGGAGGATTGTGCCATCCACTGTCAGCTCGCCGGTATGCAGCTTTTATTGACTCGTGCCTGTCCGAGACCAATGTTATGTTGGCTTGGGGTGTGACGTGCCTCCTCAAGTTTTGGAGGAAGAAAAACCATGCCTCTGCCGTCTCACCCTCGACAAGAGCGAAGGCTATGGGAATTGGTTGGTTGGCTCCATCTTGAGCTGTTGCAATCAATAGCGTCCCCTTGTACTTTCCATACAGCCATGTTCCATCCACCATAACAATTGGCTTGCAAAATGCAAATCCACTAATGCAAGGCTTGAAAGTCCATAAAAGACGGTGGAAGATTCTCTTATCGGGAACTAGATAGGCCCCGTCGTAAGCTGGCAGCGTCTGCAGTTCAGTGATTGTGCCCGGAACATAAGTATGTAAGGCCATGAGCCATGTTGGAAGGTAATTGTAAGATAGCTCCCAGTTCCCGTATATTTGTTCGATAGCCTTTTGCTTGGCTATCCATACCTTCCTATACGTTGTGGTATAGTTGTATTTTTCTCGTATGTGGGCAATCAACACCGAGATAGACAACGCCGGATCCTCCTTCACCATTTGCTTGATACTTTCACAAATAATGTTCGAGTCAAGCTTCCGATGATCTTGTGAGAGAGTTGCTGATACACATGTATGTGGTCCGTCCAGCTTACGGATCTCCCAATAGCCTTTTGTTGTGCGATTCTTCACTCTACACCTCCACCGGCATGCAGGGTTGTTGCACTTAATCATCCATCTGTCGTTATCGGAGTGCTCTACCTTGAAATCCAGGGAGTTCTTGATATGGTATCCCTTGATAGCAAACTGGGCCATTTCTTTTGTAGCAAACCTCATGTTTGTTTGTAGGCTATCTGGGACATCAATTTGATCCAAAGACACTCGCGATAGGACGTGGCTGAAATCGTCTGATGGAGCAACCCCATCTAAGTTCACATTACGAAAGTGTGGTGGTGGTTCGTATGGAGGCGCGGTTGAGGAGGGACCCACACCAGCTTCTTCTTCTTCGTCGTCGTCGTCATCATTGACTAACAGTGCAAGAATCTCGGCTTCATCCTCACTGAAGTCACCAACTTCTTCGTGGTGGAACCCAGCCACGACGCTGACGGGAATTGCATGAGTTTGTACATCAACATGGGATGGGTGGTTGTCCTCGGCATCAAGGAATGATGGGTTGCACTCTTCGGCCGGAGGAAAGGAGGGGCGATAGTCATAGGAGGAAGGAAAAGATGGGTTGTAGTCAGAGGAGGAAGGAAAAGATGGGCGGTAGTCATAGGAGGAAGGAAAAGATGGGTTGTAGTCATAGTCAGAGGAGGAAGGAAAAGATGGGCGGTAGTCAGAGGAGGAAGGGAAAGATGGGTGGTAGTCAGAGGAGGAAGGGAAAGATGGGTGGTAGTCTTCAGTCACTGGAAAAGATGTGTGGTAGGGTTCTGATTCAGGGAAAGATGTGTGGAATGTTTGCGTTGGTGCATTAAGGTCAAAGATGTAGGACGGTTCGGCTTGGGGGTTATCGATGGAAACATCCTCGAGATGTGCGTATAGCTCAATGGTGGTAACGCCGAGGTTGAGGCTTTTGCAATTGTCGAACATGTCGAACATCAGTTCTACATCCTCATCTCCTTGAAGATAGTGTGGCTGGTATCGAACATATCCCGTTGCAATGGACATAGGATATCGATAAACAATATTGCCCACCCTCTTGTCGTTGCCGGCTTTTATCTTCGTATGGATAGTTGTTCTCAGTTGTTGAAGGTTGATGGTTTTCCTCACCTTCAGCAAGATTGGGTGGTCGCACTGAAACAACACCCCGTATGGAGAGTCCATTTCAATTTGGCAGTTGTGATAGAGTGTAACAAAGACTGATGTAGGTGCCATGACTTGGTGAAGAAATGTGGTTGGGTGACTTAGTGAAGAAATGTGGCTGAGTGAAGGATGAGGTTGAGTGAAGAAATGAAGCTTAGTGAAGAAATGAGGCAGATTGAAGTTCAATTTATAGTGGTGAGTGGTGACATTATTGTGACCCGTCTGCCCCATCACCCGTCTGCTTCACCCGTCTGCTGCTTCACCATTTACTGTGCGCATGTGAGCGCATCAGTGACATTATTTGCTGCTGGGACCCGTCTGCTGTGACCATGTGAGCATGGCAGTGTGTCAGTTTCACTTGTCTGCTGGTCATGTGGGTGTGTCAGTGCATTGGGCAGTATACTGTGCACATGTGAGCTCGTCTACTATTTCACTTGTCTGCTTAGACAAGTGATGGGCAGACGAGTGAAACATCAGCTGATCACTTGTCTGAGGTTTCACTCGTCTAAGCAGACAAGTGAAACAACAGAGCTTAGACAAGTGAAGCCTCAGACAAGTGATCAGCTGATGTTTCACCTGTCTGCTTAGACAAGTGATGGGCAGACGAGTGAAACATCAGCTGATCACTTGTCTGAGGCTTCACTCGTCTAAGCTCTGATGTGTTTCTGTTTCACTTGTCTAAGCAGACAAGTGAAACATCAGCTGATCACTTGTCTGAGGTTTCACTTGTCTAAGCTCTGATGTTTCACTTGTCTGCCCATCACTTGTCTAAGCACACAAGTGATTCACTAGTCTGCTGTTTCACTTGTCTAAGCTCTGATGTTTCACTTGTCTGCCCATCACTTGTCTAAGCAGACAAGTGATTCACTTGTCTGAGGTTTCACTTGTCTAAGCTCTGATGTTTCACTTGTCTGCCCATCACTTGTCTAAGCAGACAAGTGATTCACTTGTCTGAGGTTTCACTTGTCTAAGCTCTGATGTTTCACTTGTCTGCCCATCACTTGTCTAAGCACACAAGTGATTCACTAGTCTGCTGTTTCACTTGTCTAAGCTCTGATGTTTCACTTGTCTGCCCATCACTTGTCTAAGCACACAAGTGATTCACTAGTCTGCTGTTTCACTTGTCTAAGCTCTGATGTTTCACTTGTCTGCCCATCACTTGTCTAAGCACACAAGTGATTCACTAGTCTGAGGTTTCACTTGTCTAAGCTCTGATGTTTCACTTGTCTGCCCATCACTTGTCTAAGCAGACAAGTGATTCACTTGTCTGAGGTTTCACTTGTCTAAGCTCTGATGTTTCACTTGTCTGCCCATCACTTGTCTAAGCAGACAAGTGATTCACTTGTCTGAGCTCTGATGTTTCACTTGTCTGCCCATCACTTGTCTAAGCACACAAGTGATTCACTAGTCTGCTGTTTCACTTGTCTAAGCTCTGATGTTTCACTTGTCTGCCCATCACTTGTCTAAGCACACAAGTGATTCACTAGTCTGCTGTTTCACTTGTCTAAGCAGACAAGTGATTCACTAGTGTGCTGTTTCACTTGTCTAAGCAGACAGGTGAAACATCAGCTGATCACTTGTCTGAGGTTTCACTTGTCTAAGCTCTGATGTTTCACTTGTCTGCCCATCACTTGTCTAAGCAGACAAGTGATTCACTAGTCTGCTGTTTCACTTGTCTGCTTAGACAAGTGAAACCTCAGACAAGTGAATCACTTGTGTGCTTAGACAAGTGATGGGCAGACAAGTGAAACATCAGAGCTTAGACAAGTGAAACCTCAGACAAGTGAATCACTTGTCTGCTTAGACAAGTGATGGGTAGACAAGTGAAACATCAGAGCTTAGACAAGTGAAGCCTCAGACAAGTGATCAGCTGATGTTTCACTCGTCTGCCCATCACTTGTCTAAGCAGACAGGTGAAACATCAGCTGATCACTTGTCTGAGGCTTCACTTGTCTAAGCTCTGTTGTTTCACTTGTCTGCTTAGACGAGTGAAACCTCAGACAAGTGATCAGCTGATGTTTCACTCGTCTGCCCATCACTTGTCTAAGCAGACAAGTGAAACAGTAGACCAGCTCACATGTGCACAGTATACTGCCCAATGCACTGACACACCCACATGACCAGCAGACGGGTCATTCTGACACACTGCCATGCTCACATGGTCACAGCAGACGGGTCCCAGCAGCAAATAATGTCACTGATGCGCTCACATGCGCACAGTAAATGGTGAAGCAGCAGACGGGTGAAGCAGACGGGTGATGGGGCAGACGGGTCACAATAATGTCACCACTCACCACTATAAATTGAACTTCAATTTGCCTCATTTCTTCACTAAGCCTCATTTCTTCAGTCAACCTCATTCTTCACTCAGCCTGCAACAGGTAACACCATACAAACTTCACTTCAATGGATTTGCTAAGACTGCAACACGTTCATAGGTCATCGCAAGTGGGTGATATGGTAAGTGTCTGCAAATGATATTTACATTAAATGGTCCTTACTATTTCTATACTTACAACTCTACTTTTTGGTTGCAGGACCACATTGATTGTCACCTACATACCATAGAGGCTCCAAGTCCACTGATTGTACCATACTTGGAGCAAGCTGGGTTTTCTATCGCTGCAACAGTGGGACACACGAAGATTGACAAATCGTTGGTTCTTGCAATGGTAGAAAGGTGGAGGCCAGAAACACACACGTTCCATCTTCCCGTCGGAGAATGCATAATAACCATGGAAGATGTTGCTCTTCAGCTAAGATTGCGTGTGAACGGACTGCCCGTTACTGGACCTAGCTTCCTTGCCTGGCAAGAAGAATGCCATCGACTTTTAGGTGTGGTTCCTCCGTCTAATCAGATGAAGGGACAACAAATAAAACTCAAGTGGTTGCAACAGACGTTTGCCACTCCCCCTCATGATGCAACAGTCCAACAGGTACAAGCCTATTGTAGAGCGTACATTTTACGCTTGATCGGGGGGCTCTTGATGCCTGACAAATCTGGTAACAGAGTTCACTTGATGTATCTTCCACTGTTGGAAGATTTTCACCGTGCTGGAAGATACAGCTGGGGCACGGCATGTCTAGCAAATCTGTACAGGGAAATGTGTCGTGCATCTGCACCGGCCGCTGCCTGTATGGGTGGATGCGTATTGTTGCTACAGTCTTGGGTATAGTATCGCATGCCGTTCCTTGCACCACGGTGCAACCGCGAACCATCGTTTCCACTAGCACGACGGTAAAGATTCTATTCATAGTTAAATTACCTTACATCCTCTACTTATTATACTGACCTTGCGATGTATTTTACTAGATGGAGTGGCGGGGGACTACAGTATAGCGGAACTCCGCGGGGTGACATTACGGGGTACAGATCGAGGGTCGATCATATGGAAAGTAACCAGTTTTTGTGGTTGCCTTACAGAGATCTTCAGAGCGTTATACCACGAGAAGCATATAGAGAATCCAGATTGTGGACTTCCAGTACCGTACTCATATGTTTCCAGAATGTAGAATGGCATCAAACAGATAGGGTGAAGCTCCAATTTGGTCTTTCGCAGGAAATACCGGGAGAACCTGCAAATATGGATGCCTTGCATGACTTGGACATGCGAGGTAATCACGCTGAAAACTGGAGAATAAAGCATGCAGAATGGATCCAGTGTTGGCAAGAACGCCGAAATGGCATCATATCGGGACAACCGATTCCGGGTTATGTGTGTCACACTGCTGAGTATATGATGTGGTTTAGGCAGAACTCGAGACCGTACCTGTCTATTCCGCAACAGTTGCAAGACCCGCGGGGTGATGCTCAACACGTTCCGGATGTTGGACCAAGTATGCCCACCCAACAGCGTCCACGGCGTCATGTACGTCGCCAATCCAGCCCCCCGGTTCCCATGACTTATGATGACCCCCAACCGCCTCGCCATTCATTTGCCTACACCCCTATGCAGCGAGACGCTTCCCCACCGCTTGACCAAGGTCGACACTCTATCGCTTCCAGTGATGGAGAATTTTATAGCAATCTGTTTGGCACAGACCTCGGAACGCCACAGTCGGCAGCCGCATACATGCAAAGAATGTACTCGTTTGGCGCTCCATCATTCCCCTTCCCAGTCGACGCTAGTTCTTCAATGCCTCCCACAAATCTTAATCTCAACGAGGGTGTGCAACAAGCAGAGCAACCCGCTGCAGCGGATGAGGAACAACCACATCAAAGCCGTCCACGCCGTAACCGACGACCTCCACGATGTGGAACTGGACATCATTTAGGAGATTAATTTTTGTGCACTTATCATTATTGTATTTTTTGTTTACTTAATTATATCTAAAATATTTGGGTACTTGTCATTATTTTCCCTTTTAGTTTTAATAAATAAATTTTTTATTAATCTTAATTAATAAAATTAATTGCGTTAACATTTATAGTATAACCTTAATTAAAATTAATTTCAATAATAATATAAAGTAATATAAATATAGAACATTCAAAAAAAAAAAAAAAACCCTTGAGAAGTCGTGTTTATCAAAACCGACTTCTCAAGGGGTTAAAAAACAAAATCAGATAGATGATGTTGAGAAGTCGTTAATTCCAAAACCGACTTCTAAACTAATTTCAAAACAGTGGTAGTTTGGTACATAATTTGAAAATGGTGGTATTTTAGAAAATAAATATTAAAAGAGTGATATATTGAAAAAATTGCCGTCAATAGAGCCGAAAATGACATTTTTTTTCTGCAAATTGGAAGGAAGTATTAAATTGGGTGGGTGTTGGACTTCTGGAGTAATATACGATGATGCCAATTGCGTACTCACAATGGCATGCTGTAATGTGTAGACCCTTTGTGCCTTTTATGTGAAGCATCTCAGCCGTGCAATTGCACGAACACGAATACTCCTTCCCGAACTATATATAAATAAAAAAATCTAACTTCACATATATAAAAAAAGTTAGTTATATTAATTTAATTGTCTTGATTTGTGTAAAAAAATAAGCTATAATTACTAAACTATTCTTTCTTGAAAGTGTATAATGCTCTTGAAAGATGTGTCTTGAGAGTATATAATGTTCTTGAAAAAATAAAAAAATAATTAAATTTTTGACATAATGACATTAAATATGATTGATTTGATTGACTTTTACTTATATTTAAATCAAAAAATTTAGATATTTTTTTATTTATATATAAATCGGGAGAGAATATGATGCCCTATCCTTTTCAATGCAGCTGGGTTTTGGTAACGTTCCGACAAGTTGAGAAATTTGAATCTAGCAACTAATTCTGCTGAAAAACACAAATTCCCAAGTTCAACAGAAACGGGCTTATAACTGATAAATATTGTCAATTCTGTAGCATCTGAAAAGAATGACCGAAGAGGAGATGCTGCTGTTGAACGTTTTGTAGATTATACATACATCGATTTTCAGCCGGCATCACGGAGGAAGGAATTTCTACTGCTTGAAATACCTTTTTTTTCGCATTTTCCTAGTAACAATTTACATTTTGATCAAAATTTCATAAGGTACACCAGAAAGATAAAAATATGTGGGTAATTAGAGATAGTAAAATGGGTCAATCCGTCCAGTCCCTTCATTAACCCATCCAAAATGGGATTGGACCGAGCAACCCGTTTTAGTAATATGGGTTGAACCCCCCAATCCATCCTTCCTAATGGTGGGTCGGGGATTGGCCCGCAAAACACATAAAAACATAAATTGGGTTAGTGAGTTGGTGGGTTGACCCGCTATAAAAATAAAAAAATTAAAAAAAAAATCATATAACATTTCTTTTTTTTGGACAATTTTCATAGCCTTTCTTAAATTATTATTAAAAAATTGAAACAATCTTATTTTATAACATGCAATTTGTATTATAAAAATAAAGACATTATTTTTTATACTATGAAATAATTACAAGTAACAATCAAATTAAATTAAATAATATTAAATAATTAATAAAAAATTTATTTTTTAATCTGACCGATTGGCGGGCCAACCCACCACCAACCAGTTTCGCATGAGTTAAGCAGGGCGGGTCAAAACCCACTTTGCCACCCCTATCTATAACACTGATATTTTTTTAACAAAAAAAAATTACGCTCTTTTCTCCTTTTTTATTTATATATATATATATATATATCTTCTTTTAATTTTTTTGTCAAATTCTTGTTTTAAAATGAATTATTAGTGCTTGCAAGTACAAGGACAGATCATCTGCTTTTGAATGCTTTAATTTGACCCATTAAAAGCATACATTTAAATTTTTCTTTTTTTTTCAGAGTATCATCCACCTGATAGATGAAAGACTAATCTTCCAGGATATGATCAGACATTTAAGCGGAGACCCCTCCCAATAAATTTGACTCCTCTAAAGTGAGAAAATAAATATGTATCTACCCTTTGGATCATTTTTAATGGGTTAAGATCTCTATGCATTTATTAAATCAAGGATAGATACACCTTTATTTTCTAATTTTAGAGGAGTCAAATCCCCTCCAATAGTATTTTTTTCATACACACGAATCCAGAGATCGAATCGAATACCATATGCTTAAGAGACTCAAGCCCCTTTCACTTGGACCAACACTTATTGGTAAGCATGAATGACTCTTTTTACTTATGTAGTTGCACTTTCAATGTATAAAAATATGAGTTTAATTTTGATATATTGTTAGTATAATTTTTTTTTTACATTAACAATCAATAATGGATCATCTAATATGTGACTTTTAAAGAAATTACTATTAAAGTTAAGTAATGATAATGATTTGATAATTAATAATTGATTAACATATATATATATTTTTTTTTGGAGGATAGAGAACCACAAAACGAATTATTTAGGATTTATACTCTATTAGTATGTTTTTTTAGAAATTCAAATTAATTATTTATTATTATATTATTAAAAATATTTGTCTCTTAATACTAAAAAAAAATATTTGTCTCCAATGATAATATATATTTAATTAATAATAGAAAATAATTAAACCTAGTCATGTACTAAAATTAAACTCAAATACACAATATGCATGTGATATGTTATATGACATACTATTAAATTTTTATATTTACATTTATCATAAAGATTCAAAGCATGGATCACTGTTGCTAGGGTGGCTACATCTTTAGCTAGCTCCCATCTTTTTTATTATATTCCTCTTTGTATTGCGGAAACCATTGATTTTGAAATGAAATAAGCTTCTTTTAGTCATAAAGCATGGATCATTGTTGAGATTTATTATTATTATTATTATTATTGTTATTATTGTTGTTGTTGTTGTTGTTGTTGTTGTTTTGGGCTGAATCCATATAAGAAGGCCCAATAAGACCCAACCCGAACTGCTAGATGGACTGCTGCCCATAGTCGACCTCGTCAAACGGCCAAGGTCAAAAGCCGGCCTATCAAGGGCTAAGAGGACAGGGCGGGCCTACATCGCATAGGGAGATGGTCGCCATCACCCATGCGGCGTCCCAATAAGGCTCGACCCTAAATCGCGCTAGTCACCTACCCCGCTGCCATAATTCCAGCTGACTCACCTCGCAATAAAAGAGAAGCTCATAAAGCCAGCACAACTAAAGAAGGCCTTACTCTCCCTTCAAAAGTGGCTTCGTGAGTACGATAAGGGGCACCATACCCAGGATTAGAGGCGGGAAATTGGGTTGGCCCATGATGGGTCGGGTAGCCCGTTTTGTCACCTCTGCCCAGGATGGTGTAATCTTACTCTTTCCATATTCCAAGCACTGCTATAAAGGGGCATGACCCTGAAGAGTCAAGTAAGTTCTCAATCTATCCAACTCATATAACCTGCAATTCTCTTTGCTGACTTAGGCATCAGAGTGTCCTCGCAGGTACCTCCCATTTGATCCAACCAGAGGAGCAATCTAGATTGTCCAAGAAGGAAGATTCATACATCAAGGCTCGAAGAATCAACTTGGGCCTACACACACAGGGCCCTGAAGATATCATTTTGGGTTATGCCAGAACAATTACTATTATAACTACATTCCAAACTTAACAAAATATTACGGGTCTTAGCAAGGACACTTGTTAAAAAATTAAAAAGAGGTAAGCAATTATGAGAAATTAAATATATCATTTCCTAATGTATTAAATACATTATTTCTCAATAAAAACTTATGACCAATTAGCTTTAATAAAACATTTTCATTTTTATTAATAATTATAAAAAGAGTTTATTTGTTATGCACTTTTAACGTAAAGTTTTTTACATTTTCAACCAATCAGAAATCATGGTATGGGCGACTTTTAAAGTAGTTAGGATAATAGTCAAACATTTTAGCTTATGTGATAATTTCTGATAGTTTAACTGTATAAAACAAATCTTTACATAAAAAATTAACAATGTATACTAATTAAATCCTTATAAAAATGTTACCTTATTTTAATTTTGTTTCATGTTCTAAAAATATTGTACAAGAAATGATAGAAACAAATTTCTTTTGTCTAAGAGGAGGCTCATAAAAGGTCATAGAGGAAGAAATGGTAGGTGGGAAAAGAGAAGAAGAAAGGGACGAACCGATGAAACACATTGCGGAGATTTGAACTCGCGTACTCAAAATTCATGTCTCGCAACGTAACCAAGTGAGTTGACTAGGATGAAAAAACAATACTGTTTCTAAAAAATATATATTTTATTTTCACTATTTTCTTAATAATTTTTTTAAAAATAGAAAATAAAAAAAAATCTCACTTTTATAATTATTGATAATAAAAAAAGGCTAAATACTACTTTTGCTCCCTTATCTTTATTTTATTTTTCGTTTTGGTCCCTTATTTATTATTTTTTATTTGGTCCCTTATTTTTTATTTTTTTATTTGGTCCCTTATTTTGTAAAATCATACCAATGTGATCCCTCTTTTATTTTTTGTTTCGAAATGGTCCCCTATTTTGCAAAAATTAAACCTATATGGTCCTTTTTTTGTTTTAATATGGTCCCTCTACTTTTTTTTCTTCAAAATAGTTCCTTATTTTATAAAAGTTATATCAATGTGATCCTCTCCATATCGCAATTTAAAGGGGAAAGACCATATTAAAACAAAAAATAAAAATAAGGGACAAAATCAAAAAAATAATGAAAAAGGGATAAAAACAAAAATTTTAAAACAAAAAAGGGTTCAAAAGCGATACTTAGCCTTAAAAAAAAAACGTTTTCTCAAACCAAATACACCATTATTTTGCCAAACATCTTTATAACTTAATAAGGCTGAGTAGCCTATTTCCTGTAGATGAATAGTAAACGGTGAGGTGTCCTTGTGTGGTTAAGTTTGGACATTAAAATATTCGTATCTCACTTCTCCATAAGGGAAAACCCACCTAAACCCGAAAAAAGTGGAAAACCCATCCCGTCCCTGACTTCTTTTTCCTCTCTGGTACTTTTTTTTTCTCACTCATTCACTCCATTTACACTTTCATTTCTCTTTCTATCATCCCATCCTCAGCTTCCCTTTGCTTCTCCGTTTCGTTATCGATGTCTGTGGCTGATGGTATGGGTGGTGGGCTGCAATGTGGCTGGACGCAGGTGGGTGGCAACATATCGCGTTTGGGTCGCATTTCGTGGCCATCCAAGTCATCGCCGTCGCCGTCTTCAGCTTCATCTTCCTATCTGACTCAACCGAGTGGTCGATGGCATCAGTTACTGGGGTCTTTCGTCGGTCACGTTAGGATGAGGAGCTGACCTTGACAGCATTCTGGTCACAATTCGGTTTCCACCATTGAGGTAATGCTAGGATCTAGGGTTATGATCCTCTATTTTCTCTACCCTTTTTCTTCTTCTTTTGTCCTCTCCATTTACTGTGAAATCTCTTTGGTTACAATGTTCCCTTTATCTGAAAATGTAAGGGGCTGCAAAATTGAATCTTCCAAATCGATCGTTGTAGTGTTCCCATTTGGATTAATTTGTGTTTTTATTGACCTGTTGAAAATTATTTTGTATGTTGAGAAGGACGTCTTGCTAAAGCTTCCCTGTCATCTGGATTCGGGGAAGTTGTAGGTGAAACTGATAAAAGGAGAAAACCGAGATTGGGACATCGTCAGAGAACACGAGCGAGTGGTATGCATTATCATATTCTCAGTTTTCCTATTTTCTATTAATAAGGAAAGGGGGCTCATCAATGCAACTGAAATGTCATGTTTTATATCTTAAAATTTTCAAAATTTATTTTACCGACAAATTGTTTTGTTTACAGAAACTCAGCATAAGATATTTTTGTTAATTCATCTTTAATCTTGCACTCAAAGCACATATGATATCTTGATAGTTCATTCTGGGATCTGACCTTACATGCTTATATTGACAGTATTTCTCATGGAACAATTTTACTCTTTTGACTGTCATGTTTTCAGTTGAAAGTAGTGGCTGATATGGACCATCTTTACCTTCAATCTAAGATGTAGCAAGAAGAGAGTTGCATAACCTAATAACTGAAAATAAAGGTTCAGTGTGTGGAGGAAAGGATACCCTATTAATCAATAAGTACTTTGTCATTTTTTCACCTCTGTAAAAAATTTGAGCCATTCTGAATGCTGCATTTATTTTTATCAGTAAAATAAATCAAGGTATAGAAAACTTAGTCTTTCACTGCCCATTTATAAATTTCACGTTTTATATATTTTATTTTATTTATTTGTAATCCTTATGAGCTTTATATGTTTCTATGTTGATTTGATTTATGTTTCTATGTTAATTTAATTTATGTTTCTATGTTGATTTGAGTTCATTTATATTCTATGTTGATTTGAGTTCATTTATATTTGATCTTGGTTTGCCGCGGAAGGACTTGGGGAGGCATATGACGGCCTAGAAACTTCTGGTGTTGGGCATAATGACTCCATCAGTGCTACTTTTGGAGGTATGCCTTTTTTTATCATCATTCTTAATGATTTCAGTTCTCATTATACAAATCAAAGCTCTTTTTTAACAGTTTCTTCATTTTTTAATACTTGAACTGTATGTTCTCATTTTTCTACAAGAAACTTTTAGTATCAGTCATTGAACTGATTTAGGATCAATCATTTCAATTTTCTAACACTGGAATATGGAGATATAATATGACCTTCTTAAGGTCAAGTAAATTCACTAATGGATTTGAAATCTGTGTTATATTACCAGTTTAGGAGCTATAATGAATTACCAGTTTAGGAGCTACAATGAATTACCAATTTAATTTTCAAAATTAGTCATGGGTGTGGTGGAATTGTTTCTTCGTTTTTTATGTAGCTTAGTAGTCCCAAATCTAGGCACTGTAGATTCATGAAGAAAATTTGGAGAAAATTTGTAGCTGAGTATTACTCTCCTCTTATAAAGAAAATAACTAACAAGCACTTTCCTCTTTCTCAGAACAACAAGCTCTAAAAAAGTGAGTTTCTTGCTTCATCAAAGGTCAGCTTCAAAGATTGCTTCTTTCTCTCATTTTTTCAAAGTGGGTGTTTGTTCTTGGGGTCATACTTCTCCTGCATTGATATCATTTGTTATGATATGAAAATGGGGTTTGCTTGTGAGTTGTTTGTGGTTGAAGCGGGGGAGGGAGGGATGTGTGGACTGGGGAGAGTAGCTGTGAGTGGTTAGATAGATCCATTTGAGTTGGAGATTATCATCTCGGGTTTCAAGAGATAGGTGTTTGACACAGATTGGGATGAAGTAGCTTTTGGTTTTGTTTTTGGAATAATAACCGTTCAAAGGAAGGTGTCAAATTTGAGGTAGTTATTTTGAGGTAGAGTAGCTTCACATTCTTCAAACTGAGTGGTAACAATTTTTCTTCTAATTTAATTTAGTGGTTGAATTTATACTTTATTCTTTTTAAGTTCCTTGGTCATTATTCTTTTTAATCTCATGATAATGATGTTGCGATCTTGTGATCCTTGGTTTCAGCCCTATAACTCAAATAAAAAAGGAAAAAGAAGAAAAAGGTATCAAGTGAATAAAATCATAAGAACAAAAGAGGAAAGGATTCTTTGTACACCAGGCACCAGCTAAAGTTGAAAGAGGAATAAATAGGTGGACAACAAATAAAAATTTTAGAATTTCAATTTATGTTAATTACTAACAGGTAATAAATTTTGTTCCAGACAGTATGCTTTTAGGTTGTCTAATGCGTGGTTAGCTAGGAAGGAAGAGCCTCTGCCTTGGAGGATTGCGAGAAGCACAAGGCCCTACCATGGTGGAATCCTTTCTTTATGAGTTTGAAATCCAATAAAGGGTATGAACTTCTTTGACTAATTTTTTCTCAAGTAACTATTATATTCCTTTTCTGAAGGTGCTTTCATCATTTATAATTGGTGGAAAATCATTCAAACTGTATATGCCATCATTTCAGTTCTTCATTTGTTTTTCCTTCGAGAAAATCGTACAAATTGCTTCTTGGTGGTGGTGACCGATTGAATTCATATATGGGTTTATTCTTTCTTATATTTGTGTGCAGATATAAACCCTTAACCTCTTATTCAGTAGGTTTTGCTAGGCTGTTGAGACCACCAACTTTGTAGATCACACTGTTTCTAAGTGAGGATCCTACAAACTCTTGGAAGAGGAAACAACTATAGTTGGAGAGATCCTTGGTATAATTTATGATGAGAGAGCGATGGGCGAACACCAATGGGATACGTCCAATCAACTCAAGATGCAGCCTATTACCTAGAGCTCATGGAAGTGTTTTTTTTACAAGAGGCGAGGCCAAAATTATGTTCTGATGATATGTAGTGATGTCTTCAATTCTTCATATGCTTGTGCAGCCACATAAAAGTGCACCTTTTCTTCTTTTGTTAGTTTTATTAGAAGGGAAAAAGAATGATTACAAATACAAAGGTGGATAAAAGATCCTCTTTACTCCTGAATGTTAAAGAAAAAAATCTTATAATAGAAAAACTATTTGGCCCATTAACACTCTTCTTTTCACCTTCAAAGATCTAACCATTCCTCTTTAGTCATTGTCCACCTTTCTTATCATACTAAACTGTCTAGCATGTTCAGTAATTGGTAGTCAAGCTCTTGAATACACTTGAATCTTATAAAGTTTTGGAATGCCAATGAAATTCGAACTATGAAACTATGTAACAAATTGGTATATAGACATATTCCATAACATAAAATTTTCTATTGGAATCGAATCAAAAGTCAATTTTCTACTCTACATCATTTCCTCACCCTTTCTCATTTTTTTCATTGCAGGTTTGGAGGTGCATTTCACCTACGGTTTGTCTTATCTTAGGTGAGCTCCTTACCAAGATTAATTTTTTATTTTTCCTCGGTTGTCTGCTTCTGCATTTCAGTTTCCTTACTTTTCTTTTTTAATTGCTTTTTAATGTCCTTCGTTGTCTGCTTTATTTACTGATAAATAGACCCATAGTTAAATGGAAATGAGGAGCATGCATCAATTTGAAAGTTTTGTTGAGATAAAAGCCATGTCTATAATTTTGATGTCTATAATTTCTAGCAGTTTTTTTTTGTGGATATTGCTTCTGAAATGTGAGCTTCACTTTGGGCTAGAAAGTGAGTGCACTACCTGTCTATCATAAATGTCAATGTGATGAAAACTGCTTTATAGGTTGAACCAAATTGATCCGCTTTTCGAAAAAGGAGATAGCACATTGTTGAAATCAACTAGACTAGGAGTATAAAAGCCTTTGGTCCATACACCTCTTAAAAACATGAAAGCAAACTACAATTTATTTAAAACCCCATTTGATTACCAGTAGGAAAACATATGAAGTGAATGAAAATAAAGAGGGGGTATTGTATCTTACTGCTGCACCTGAGAGATTATTCTCAAGGAAGAGAAGAGGTGCAACTCATATATCCATTTTGTTGTTTTCATTACTTTATTTTGTTTAGTTCTCTACTTCTCATCTGAAGCTTATATCACCCTTCCTCATTTTTTTGTTGCAGGTTTGGAGGTGCGTTTCATCCACGGTCTGTCTTTTCTTAGGTGAGCTCCCGACCAAGATTAAATTTTTTTCATTGGTTGTCTGCTTTTGCATCTCAGATTCCTTGGTTTTTTTAGTGCACACTCAGTGGTGCTTAAAATGAGCCTATTTTATTTACTTTTATTTTTATCTTTTTATGCACGGTTCAGTTTGCTTCAAATGAGTCTATTTTATTTACAGATAAATGGACCCGTAGTTAAATGGAAATGAGGAGCATGCATGTCGAAAAATATTTGTGGATTAAGATGAGAAGGCATTACAATGTATGTAACTGATGCTGAAATTTTCTTAACTATGGAAAGGTCCATGTCCTAGAACATGAATGTCCAAAAATCATTGCAGATTGGAATCCACAAATTGTGAAGCATAAAAAATGTGAGAAGATAAAATAGCTGACTTACATGTATAACTTTGGTGTTGAACCTATAAAGGTGTACTTGATCTAATTACTGTACTTGGTCTGGTGTCAGATGTGATGCCTTGCCTCCAAGGGTGGTTCACTTGGAACTTGGAAGCAGAAAACTTACAGGAAAAATATGTGAATGCTTACAACATTCAAATCAACTAAGAGTCTTAAACCTTTTTCAGAATTTCTTGAGTGGGACAAGCAGTCACCTTTGTCAGACTTAAACCTTTGTCCTGTTTTACTTTTTGATTATAGTTAATTGAATTTTGGTTACTGAATAATATCATGCTCTATTTTAAGTTATTTCAATTTTCACCCAACTAAAAATTAAATTTGTAGGCAATAGCTGGAGGTTTTTATTCAGATTATATTTGTAATCATAGGATGCAACAAGATTAAACCATCTATGTTAGGAACGTTTCACTTGCATCTGTACTAACATCTTCTACTGAAACACTATCTCATCTAGATTTCCAGTTGCTCAATGGCTACATCCTGCTGTTAGTTTATCTTTGAGTATGAAAGTCGACTAATAAGTGAGCGGATGCAACACCTTCTCTATGAGGTACATTGCATTTTTAGCATTGGTAATTGGTATAGTCTTAATAATATAATCATTTGGTGATCTAAAATTGGATCTAAGGTTGCTAAAATGCATTTACATGCACCATATATAGAACATGATTCAATATGGGGCTGTGTATATTCAAGATCATTCAAAATGAGAATGTCAGTGAAATATTCGTAAGTACCCAGATGCATTTTGGGACTGGAATTCTCTGTGTTGTGTTTTATCATATATCACTGCTTATTTTGAAAATGACAGCTAATTGAAAAACCAAAAGGCATTTACCAATTTGAAATTACAAATACTGAGAGTATTGTATTCTAAATTCATAGTATTGATCTTATTGAGATTGAGTTAATTAGGATATTTTGAATTTTGAAATGTTTTTTCTTCATATATTTTTTTGCAATGTAAAATAAATGATAATACCATGGAGAGATGAGCTCAATATGTTGTAGGTATTGATTGTGATGTTTTTTTTATTCAGTAGGATTTGATTGTTCTGAACATGTTTTACTGTTAGCTCTTGGAGTTTGATTGAAATGAGTTATCTGCTGCCCATCAGTGTGCTTTCAGTTAAAATCCATGTGGAGCAGACAAGAGATTTTGATGCACTATGTTTCTATTCCTGTCGACTTATGTGTATTAGTTAAAATTTAAAACGCTTGTCAATCCTTTGATTTTTTTTTTTTTTTTGGATAGAAAAAGAAAATGGGAAAAGAATTTTGGAAATACTTTTAAATTAGATTTAGCTACATATATTCTCATTTCTTACAGAATGTCCACCTGCAAATTCTTTGAAGGAACTACAGCGGATTATACTTCTCTTTCCTACGTTTGCTGATATGGTAGCCTTTGAATTTTTAGTTTTTCTTCCCTGCTGGAGTGGATTTGTTTTTTTTCCTACTCTGTTGTCATCTTAGTTATTTTTGTTTCTACATTATTGCAAATTTTTTTTATTTTAATATTTAGACAAACTTTCGATAATCATTAATACATGCATCATTTCTCTGGTAAGTCCAGTGTCTAATTGAGGTATGTTAATCTACCCTCCCAACAGCATAAGTCCAGCGCGTCTAATAATTACGATGAAAATAAATTTTAAAATAGTAAGGTACTTAATTATGTCGATTTGTTTTGCTAAACAAGATTGAAGGTGAATCTAATAGATCTTCAGTGGTGTTGTAATGAAGCTAAAAGGACAATCTTCAGAATAGTCTTGGTCCCTTGGAGCAAACTTTCTACTTTATGAATTTTTTAAGGGTGTGTTAAAATTAAATTTAACCCTCACACCTCAGTGTGGAAACTTTTTATGCTGAAAACTTAAGCACTAAATTTTAATGTTTAGAAACTCTTTCGTAAGTGTTTAATGAAACAATTTATGCTTAATGTAGTCAGTGTCCTCTTGCATCATAAATTGTATTCCCATTTGACATAGAGATGGACACATCATTAAGTGTAGCAACTGAAATGGTTGCAGAAGTCGACATTACTGATTAGGATGTTACCTGAATAGCAGATATGATAGATGGTGAAATTGTTTCCTTGGTACCTGAATGGAGGCCAGGTCCAGGAATTGAGGAAACTCCCCATTTTGCATATCAAAGTTTCTGTTAGAATTGTCTATCTAATCATACTTCCAGTGGCTCTCTTGTGGATTTTATTTCACAAAATCAAGGTCGAAAGAACTTGCATCTTCTTCAATGCTGTAGGCATGGATGTGCTTCAATGCATGGGTGGTTTGAGGAGATCACCTTCCAATCTGAGGAGTATGACAATCATGCCAGAGAGGATGCACCCAACGTGTCAAGCTAATCAGTAGTTACCTAATTTTAATAGCAAGAGTAGTAAAATACAATCGAAGGTGTCTTAAGAATCCATCTTTGAAATTTCTCCATACACTTACCTTAAATGCTACATGGCCGTTAGTCAGGAGGTAACCATTGCCACTAATGTATGGTTGACATTATAAGTCTATATCTTAAGTCTATATCTTGCAAAGTTCTCAGGTTTCTGGCCTTGAATCATGAATAAGTCTTATGTACAATCATCTGTACCAGAAGTTTTCACTTTGGAATGTGAAATCTGTTTCTTAATTAACATGAATGACTTCAACATATGGTACATACAACTATAGTGTTGTTCTCCCTATGTCTGTCCCGGGAACACTTCTAAATTGGTAAGCTGGATTTTAGGGAATATCTTCTGATACCACATTCAAATTATTTCCAACGATTAGATTCATTGGTAATTGCTGCATTCTTCAATTGATGTGACCATGTGATTCTGTACTCCTTCTTGGTAGTGTTTTTTTCCTCTTGCTCTATTGTTGAAATATTATCCATGTAGCCGATCGACCTAATGGGAAAAGGCTTGGTTGTTGTTGTTGTTTTGTTGAACTATGAATTTTCTGGCATATTAATTACAAAAATACAGTGTTACCCTTTGTTTTGTACTTATTTTATTCTCCTCTGTTAATTATTGTTTAAAAGTGCAAATAATAAATTACCTATAAAATATCTGGATGAATGTGTTGTTATGTATCTGTCAACCTTAGTAAGGCAACTTATCACTCCCTATAAAACAGTTTTTAGTTGCAGTGTTATATTGGTCCATTGAAAGGTTACAAATTCCACTCCAAACTAGAGGTATTGCGATATCTTGAAACTATAAAGGACAACAACTGCACTCCCAAGAAGGAGAAAAAATGCATTAACATGCATTCTGTAAGCAATGTTTGTAGCTATATTTGTCTAATTTTCTTTTCCTTTTTGTTGTTATTTATGAACTTTATCATTTTGGCAGATTTTTTTTCTTATCATCATCCCTTTAGCAGGATAATATACAAGCATTAAGAGTAGGTGCTGTTGCCTGAATTTGTACAGTTCCTTAATTTGTGGTTTTCTTAAGGTGTTATTTTGTTAAAGAATGTATCAACTCTATTAACTTGCTTCCTTCATGAATGAAGATCAGTGTTATGGCCTGAATGTGGTTGGCAGCCAGTTTCTTTGACTAATTTAATTACAGCTGCTGCTGTTAAAAAAGCTTATAGGAAAACTACATTGTGTATTCATCCTGATAAAGTGCAGCAGAAGGGTGCACTCTTCAGCAGAAATATATTGCAAAGGTGTTTGATCTACTCAAGGTATTTCTGGCCATTTATATAACTTCTGAATGCTCTCTCATTAATGCCTTATAAAGAAAGAAGAAATTGTTTTAGTAGTCTGACAATGAATGGATTCCTGAATGCAAATTATGCTATTATTATTATTATTATTATTATTATTATTATTATTATTATTATTATTCTAAGCAGTTTCTAAAAGTGGGTTAATACATAGCATTTGTGGTCAAACTCTATGCATGGCAACACGGCATTTCCCAACACAGGGTTTCCAATATCTATATTTTTAATTATCCAGTTGTATAACAAAATAAGAAGTAGCTGGGTGGGTACTTCTATGATGTCTCTTAGCTTGCTCTTTTTGATTTTGTAGGTCCCGCTGATTCTTTTGAGGCAATTCATTAATAAGAGCATGCATAGAAATAGCAAATGAGTAGCCAAGAAATTTGCTCTCTTACGATTAAAGTAACTTTATTCTGAACTTCATCTATATTGAACAATTTTTACCTGACTTGAAGTTTGTGTTTTGTGCAGCAATTGGTGTCTAAGATCATGCACAAAACCTGTTGTTACATTAGGAAGCTGCAGAAAGATGTGGAAGACCCGAGTGAAAAGCTTACAAAGCGGATGGATTCTATGGAGATTAGTGATAGCAGAAGAGCTTTAAAAGAATTTATGTAACAGTAGCAAATGAGTCATTTCTCTGTCGTATAGCCTCCTCCTGTTACCTCCCTATTGCTTTTCTGGTTTGGTCTTTTGATGTTGTATTGTATGCATTGCAATATTCACTTCTTATTAAATGTTATATGAACTTTAAGCATTACCATCTCAGAAAAGCATATTGATAAAGTCTGGATCTACTTCATAGCCTTTTTATTTTTCTTCTCCTTGGCACGACTTGCAATTATTTTTTAGTTAAATTAAAAATTACATTCATTTAATTTTGCAAGAAATATTTACCCGGGTGTTAACGTGGCTGAGGAGGAATTGAGGATTTTCTAATTGGGAGTATTATTTGAGGATTAAAATTTTTGATATATATGTAATAGTAAATAATAATGATTTAATTGGTGTACACTGTCAGTGTAAAGATTTTTTATACAGATAATCAATTAGAAATTGTCACATAAGATAAAGTAATTGACTCTTATCCTAACTTAAAAATCATACACATCATGATTTTTGATTAGTTGTCAGTGTAAAAATCTTTACACTGACAGTGCATAGCAATTAAACTCAAATAATAAATAGAAATAATTAGCATAATCTGAATTATTCTTTTCATAATTTTGTATGGGTTTTATAAAATTGTGATTCATAACAAAATTTTGTTTCTCTATTCATAATATAATATTTAAGTACATTTAATCTAATTTGTAGTATATTTTGTATCAATAAAAAATTAAGGTTTAGGGTTAATATTGCTAAAGTTTTTTTCTTGCACTTAATTACATATGACTAATTTTATATTATGTAAATTAAAGATAATATTCTTTAATGCTTTTGGATACCTATTTTACAATATATTTAGAATTATTTGAGCTATATTAGTATTTTGGTAATATTTCATGTACAAATATTTTTATTGTTGGTTGTGTAATTTAAATATTTAATAGTGAATCTATTTAATTAAATTTTATACTCTCTAAGCGAGAAATATCCATCAACCAGTTCTTTTATAGTATAAAGGATAAGTTGAAAGAAATATTGAATCAAACTATCATTTATTTACCGTGTTTCTTCAATTCGTCACTTACTCAGATAAAACTTTCTTATTAGTTTTATCATTTCATCTCATTATGATGTTACGTGCAGGTTGAGAGTCACTTGCTATTTATATCTTAATTAGCATAGTATAATTATGGTATCATTAATTTCTGTATATATGTTTCAGTCAATAAAATATAATGTAAATATATTTCAAAATATAAGTAATAATTATAATTAGAAGTTTAATTAGATATTATAATAATATATTTTAAAGGAAAATCTACCTGTGTTAATTAAAAATTATTCGTAATAAGTATTAAATTATTTTTGGTATTATTAATTTTAAACGTATGTATAAAAAAATCAAACTTTCCTGCATATTTAAACCTCAATTATGTGTCATTTATTATGATATAATTTTTTTAAACTATAGTACATTTAATGTGTATAATTGTGCTTTTACTTTTTAATTAATAATATATTATTATTTTCTTTTTTTAATCAAAATTGTTATCATAACTATTAATATTATTCAATTTTTAATATTTTTCTTTTAAATGAAATCTTTTCCGTGCATCGCACGGGTAACAAATACTAGTTATATTCATTCCTGAGGTCACGTTTCACGATTTCAATGTTGTTGATTCGGTTAAAACTTAAAACCCTATTAAATAAGTGGAATGAAATTTATACTCAAAATAGACTATTACATTTTATGACTTAATTAAAGAGATAAATAAACATCACATATACTATATATTGAAACCGATATGATAACTAACAAAATACTTTATAGTCTTACATAAATAATAAAAAAAGACTTTCCAATTTTTTTTAATCTGAAAAAGACTTTCTAATTAATCTTAATTATAACCATCTAGAAAACCAATTAAACTGTTACACACGATTCCAAAATCACCAAATACTTAAGTAGTGGTGTTTTGGGATTGATCTGATGAGCCCGATAATGCAAATCAAACTAATTAAATTGATTCAGATTGGTTTGATTAATCAGTCCATTTCACTTCAAATCCGAATCAAACCAATTATAGTCAGTTCAGTTTTCGGGTTTATGTTTTTTTAATTCAAGTCAACCCAATCACCTAATAAATGATTTTTTTTATTTTAAATTTATACATTTTAGATTTTAATACTTAAAATTTTCTTCTAGCTTTGTCTTTTCTTTTTCTATTCATTTTGACTTTCTTATAAGCTTATTTAGTATTACCAAATGTCTTTGATCATGTTTACTGTCAAACTTCATTATCATATTTTAAATAAAAAAATTAAGATATTTAAAGTTATAACTATTGAACAAGATAAATATTAATTAAAAGTAATATCAAATTTTGAAATTAATTTAATTATTATGTAAAGTCATTGAAGAATAGGGAACCTTTTTACATTGTAATATAAAATTCAAAATTTTATATAAAAAATAATATGTGAGGATAAAAATTTGAAAAGGTATTATAATTTATATTCTAACTTAACCTAATAACTTAAACCAAACCGATCCAAACTTAATCGGATTGACTAAAAAAATTTTTAAAATACAAATCAAATCAAACCAATTAAAATGATTGATTCACATTTTATTTTATCATAAAATCCAATGATTATCATAAACCTGAACAAAATCAATCAGTAAACACCCCTAACTTTAAGGGGGCATAATGGTCAAAGCCTACTCAAAACTCAAGATCTCGGTATGTATGTTGTGATGCTGCAGTAGCCAGTAGACATCGATAATGGCCGAGAAACACTGCGGGGGAACAAACTTCCAAGCTATAATATACTGTTGTGAATCAGAATACAATGAGATTGAGCCACCAACACTAAAAAGGAACACCTTCCAACATGCATTAGCTGAACCATTGCAGAGTGCAAAGTTTATGTAATTCCCTTAATTATATGATCGGATGGTTTTCTCTTTGAATCCACCCCACCCCATAAGTGGTGTGCTGCCTACACATTCATATGGCTTGTACATTATTGCCTGCTTCTTCTATTACATTATAGTTGTCATTTTTTAAGTTTGTTTTTTTAAGCTATCAGTTATTTAGGAATATTAAAAATATTAATTATTTTTTCTATTTTTTATTTTTATTATTTATTATCTCAACTAATTTAGTAGTTATACATAATTTCTAATTAATTAACTTATAATTTTTAAGAAATAATAATTTAGTCATACTGAACTATATTTTTTTAATATTTTAGACTACTTAATAGTATTTTTAATATTTTTATGAAAATCTTTAGAAGACATATATATATATATATATATATATATATATATATATATATATATATATATATATATATATATGAGTGAGGATCAAGTTACTGAAAGAGTAACGTTAAAAGAGTTAGTCCAAATCCTAATCCTTCATTTTATTTTAATCAAATGACCTACATCAATTCATTAAAGAAGTCATTTAACTTCCATTGGATTACAAATAAAATGAAGGGTGGAGATTTAGAGTAACACTTTTAAAGTTACTATTGGAGTAACTTGATCCCCTCTCTCTCTCTCTCTCTCTCTCTCTCTCTCTCTCTCTCTCTATATATATATATATATATATATATATATATATATATATATATATATGGATTTAATTGGTATACACTGTCAGTGTAAATATTTTTTACACAGACAATCAATCAGAATTTGTCACATAAGCTAAAGTGTTTGACTCTTATCCTAACTACCTTAAAAGTCACATACACCATACTTTCTGATTGGTTGTCAGTGTAAAAAAACTTTACACTGACAGTGTATAGCAATTAATCTATATATATATATATATATATATATATATATATATATATATATAATACTTTTGAGTTTAATTATCATGTACTGTTAGTGTAAAAATTTTTACATTGTAAACAAAATAAATCATGATATGAGTGATTTTTAAGGAAGTTAGGACAAGAGTCAAATATTTTAATGATATGATAATTTATGATTGGTTAACAATATAAAAAAAATTTAAACTGAAAATGCATACAAGTTAAATCCAATATTCTATCCGTTAGACACAATCCTTTCTTTTCCACCCAAAATGTAATTTCAAAACAAAAAATTAAAATGGATCGAATGGAGTGTGTAAATCAAATGAAAAAAGGACTTCCAATAGAAGTTTTATTGGTGATAATATATTGATTGTCTTGCACTTCTTCAATGTTATCTGTTGGAGAATAAAGTTTCATATTGGATAAAATAAAAAAATCGAAGTCCCACATTGATTAGAGACAGAGCCTCATAAAAACTTATAAAGTTTGGACAATCCTCACCTCTTGAACTAATTTTTGGGATTGAGTTAGGCCCAAAATCTAATATTTTCTGAACTCGTAAACTGCTTTTTTTCATTGAAAGATGATTGGGCAAGAAATATTAAAAAGGCTTAATTACACTTTTGGACCTCCAGGTATCACGATTGTGCAATTTTGGTCCCCCGGGTTTTAATTGCGCCAATTGGATCCTCCAAGTATCATGATTGTACAATTTTAGTCCCCCAATTATCACGATTGTGCAATTTTTAACGTCAATAGCCTACATATGACACGTGAGACTAATTTGACACTTAGTGAAGTCAACTTGACAGTTTACAGGACATTCTTATAAGACATCATTGTTATATCACACAATTTAATGGTCAAATGCACGTCATTAAGTGTCACATACGAATGACACGTAAGCTGCCAAACTAGTATCATTAAGTGCCAAATCAGTCGTATATGTGCTTCGTAGGCTATTGATGTTAAAAGTTGCACAATCGTGATACTTGGAGCACCAAAATTGTACAATCGTGGTACTTGGGGATCAAAATTGCACAATCATGATACCTGAGGGACCAAAAGTGCAATTAGTTCACCTGAAACTTGACTAAGTTATTGTTGATTTGTGTCATGGTAGACTGGTAGTTACTATGGTTTACTCGGCAGAAAGGGTTGCCTTAGACCTTACTTATTTATAATTCCACATCAACTTAGCATGTCTTCTATTCAAATTTGCTTCCCTTTCTCTAGTTGTTTGTTGCGTCATTGCCTAGCTGGGTCCTCCGTGAATAAACACCTCAATGGAGCGAGAGGTGAAGAAGTAGGGATGGCTGAGAATCTTGACTTTAAATTCAAACTGGATGCACTGTTTCACCTATAATTAAATTGTATAATTATTCATACCGAAAGTCAGTTTAGTATCATCTTGATCTTCAATTAATTACTTGATTCTTCAAAATATTTATGATCTCTCACCAGAGGTTTGTAAATACTGCATAGGAAACAAGAAGCTGACAAACTTGAGAATAATAATAAAATAAAAATATTCACCGCCATGGTAAGAGTATCAAACAACAAACAAGTACAAATTAAGATTTGGTTTTGTAATAAAAAGTTACATATGCATGGACAAATGGATCAAATATTGTTTAATTGAAATCCCAATTGGTCGGTACCTTTTCTCTAATCAAATATGCCTCAATCCCTCAAAAAAGCAATTTTATATTTTAAAGCTAATTCAGATGGCAGCTTAATAAAACTATATTTAATCCCCAAGTTAATTGTTTATCGCCTCCATAGCAACGCGTCAGCACTGGATCCCACCCCAAGACGCAGTTTCTCACGTGGGACGACTTAGGAGTGTCGTGTGCGGCGAAACTCGGGCGTGCCAAAGTGTCGGTGGAGAGCGTAATGGAGTCAGACTTCGAAAACTGAGTAAAAAGGAGAAAACTAGAAAAGGTTGCCTGTCTGAGTGTCAGTGCTTCTGGGTTAGATTTTAGTACGGTAGCGATGGGAATGTATACTCTCAATTTAAAAAAAAAATGGGATGATCAATTTGAATGATTTTATCATTCATTGTGTTAAATCTTTTTTTTAAAATAAAAATATATTATATAATAAATGATGAGATCATATAAATTAATCATCTCAAGTTTTTTTAAAATTAAGAGGATTTATTTTCATATTCGATTCATCCGATGCATGCCACGTGTTCATTTACCTCATGATGTAGTCAGAAATTTTCATCTTTTCGCCTTGCTCGAGATGATTTTGGGAGGAGAGAGAACCACAGAAGATAGAAGTATGAGAGAAAATCGTAAGTTTCATTTTTGGTATGGGAGAGAAAACAGAGGGAGAGAAAATTTTGCCTGTGGGACTCACACTAAACAAATTTCTCCCCTAACTGGCTAATGTTTTGTTTGGGTAACAATAGAAGTAAGGAAGAGAGAATGAATAAATTTTTGAATTGTTTTGATAGAAAGAAATAGGAAAAAATTAGAAGAGAAAGAAAAGTTAGTTTTTTTGTAAGAACATATTTATCTCTAATAATATATTTGCATAGTCTAAAATAAAAAGAGTAGAGTTGTCAACTCATTTTTTTCCCTCCTTTTTCACTCATTCTCTCGACTAAGGGGGATTAGATTTTTTTGCTATGAGTTCCACACCTTATTTTCTCTCCTTCCTATTTCTCCTCATTTGCCAAACAAGGGAGAACTTTCATCTCCACCTCTCCCTTTTACACTTCTCTTTTTCCAAAATCTACTCAACCAAACAATAGATAAGAGAATAAGAGAGAAAGCGGAAAAATAATGAAGTGACAACTCTACCTTTTTGTTGCTAATTGTGAAAATATATTATTAGGGACAAATATATTTTTATAAGAAAATTCAATATTTTTTTCTCTTCTACTTTTTTCCCACATCCTTCAATTCAAACAACCTAAAAATCTACTTAATATCCTTCTCCATTACTTTTTTTTCTTTCTGCTTCTTTTCTTATCTAAACAAAGTGATCGTTTTGGCCAAAATTCAGCTATGTACTTCGGTATATTTATTCAATTAAATAAATACATATTTGCACCATTTAGTAACGTTATAAATCATTAGTAAATACATATTTGCACCATTGAGGAAGAAGTCATAATTCGACTATTTTATTATCTAATAGCTTGGATTAGCGATATTGATTGGTTCAGATCGATACGATAAATTCGAAGATTCGAATCGAACCAATTGAATTGGTTCAAATTTTTTTTTTGTGTTCGGTTTCGAACCAAACCAAATCAAATCAAATCCGATGATAATTGATTTAGTTCTCGGATTCAAGAATTTTGGAACCAAATCGATCAGATTATTATATTTTAATATTTTATATATTTTTTTATATTTTAATATTATAATATTTACATGTATTTTACTATTTATTTTTTATTTTTACTATAATTTTATATTTATATATATATATATATGTGTGTATATTTTAATTTTTAATATATTTAAATATTTTTATATATATTTAATATTTTTCAGATCCGAACCAAACCGAATCGAAACAACCCATTCTTGAACAGATTGGTTTGGTTCGGATTTCCTAAAAAAAAAAAAATATATAAATTCGAACCAAACCGAACCAATTGATTTTGATTGATTCGAATTTTTTTCATGCAAATCCGAATCAAACTGATCCCTGAACACTCTTAACTTGGATATATAAAAGATATATACACGGAATATCAACGATTTGTGTTAGATATATAAAAGTCTGGAATAGTTTTATTTAACAATATGATATTATCATGTTACAAGAGAAAAATAATTAAATTTTATGCACAAAACGATCTACCATTTCTTACACAAGAGTTTACTACTCATATTAAGTATAATTTGTATTTTTCTTTTTTCTAATTTGACATTATCATTTTCTTAAAAACATATATGCATGAGATTATTTAAATTCTTATACTAAACAAAACTTCAATATTGAATACATTAACCTAACTAATGAGTCGAGGTTTAGTCTCTATTAAGCATCACAAACCTTTTTCTTACATACTCGTAAGTGTACATTTAAGAAATGAAAAAAAAAAATGTTAAAATTTTTAGTGCGAGTTGAAGTTACACATATTAGTAAGGAATATATTAAATGATATCATATAAGTGATAAGTAAGATCTATAAACTCATTATTTTAAGATATTGAATCAAGATGTGATGACAAACGTATAATTGTATTTCAGATCACTTCGTGTTCTATTAATAAGGATTTTTTTGGTTTTTGGATCCCATATGACCGAAAAAGTGATATAAGAGCAGATGGTTAGACTGGATGATCAGTTACATCGTAAGAGTAAATAGCCAATTTGGTCCCTGAAAGTGTAAGACGGTATCAACTTAGTCCCTGAATTTAACGAAATAGCAAAAACGTCCCTGAAGTTGTAAAATGTTAATCATCTTGGTCCCTTCGTCAACCCCAGTTAGCTGACGCCATTAACGGCGCTGATGTGGCACGTTAAGTGCCTTGTTGGCACTGTTGTCACTGGTTAGTGGTGTCCACGTGGTCAGGGACCAATTTGAAACTCTGAACCAGGAACTAAATTGATACTCGCATAGATTCAACTCCCAACGGTCTTCTTCTTCTTCTCCTTCTCCTTCTTTAAATTTCCCCTTTCTCTCTCTCGTCTCTCTCTGTCTCTCTCTTTGCTTCCTCTCTCTCTCTCTCTCTCTCTCTCTCTCTCCCCCCAACCCTAACTTTCATTCTTCCAACGTGATGATGATGGGTGGTGGTTCGCCATTTCTACAGTGAAGACAAGCTAAGAAAGCCACAAGTTCCTCTTGGTCTGGTAGCTCTAGGGTTAATGGAGCAGAAATCAACAACCCATTTGCTTTGGTTTGTAATTGTGAGAGGAGAGCTGTGTTACGAGTTTCTAGGACTCTTAGAAACCCGGGTAAGGCCTTCTATGGATGTCCTTTGCCAAAGGTACCACTAAATCCCAAATGCCATTCTCTTTACATTTTTTATTTCATTTACAGGGACATTCAACATTTTGCCCCTTACTATGTTTGTCAAATTGTTGTTGCAGGATGAGGGAAATTGTGGCTATTTATTCTGGGTTGATGAGCTTCCTGAAATATGTGCAACTAATGTCAATGATAGTGAAGAAATATTGAAGGCAGAGCTGATGGAGCTAATGGGCAAGGTTGATACTTTGGTGACAGATGTTAGAATGCTAAAATTTGGGGTTGCAGTAATGTGTGTATTGCTAAGTTTTTGTTTTGTATTATGGATTGGTAGGCAGAGTGCATAGGTCTTAGTTGGTCCCTGTTTGTTCTGTTGTGCTTGTGAAAATATGGTTTAAGTTAATGTAATGTAATGTGCTATCATTCAAGTAATTAAATGAGAAGTTTCAGTTTCAGTTAACTATATTGATTCTAGACGGGTTATTATAGACGGGTGGTTATAGACGAGTTCCTTCAATTTGTTGTGATGAACTTAAGTGAAAACTGAACTTAAATTAAGCATATGTAACTTAAGAGAAAATTGGACTTGAATTAAGCACCAAAAAGGTGTCAAAGCATGTCTTACACAAAAGAAGCACATGTAACTTAATGTGCAATTACATCCACAAAAGAAGCAAATGTAAAACCATAGTGCATGTACATCATTTACAGCCAAAGGTACCACTAAATCCCAAATGCCATTCTCTTCGCATTGGAGGTTGGTAGGCAGAGTGCATAGGTCTTAGTTGGTCTCTGTTTATTCTGTTGTGGTTGTGAAAATATGGTTTTAAATTAATGTAATGTAATATGCTATCATTCAAGTAATTAAATGAGAAGTTTCAGTTTCAGTTAACTATATGGGTTCTAGACGGGTGATTCTAGACGGGTTATTATAGAATGGTGGTTATAGACGAGTTCCTTCAAATTGCTGTTGCAGGATGAGGGAAATTGTGGCTATTTATTCTGTGTTGATGAGCTTCCTCAAATATGTGCAACTAATGTCAATGATAGTGAAGAAATATTGAAAGCAGAGCTGATGGAGCTAATGGGCAAGATTGATACTTCGGTTATAGATTGGTGGTTATAGACGAGTTATAATAACTGGTGGTTATAGAAGGATTATTATAGACGGGTTATTTATATATGGGTGGTTATAGACGAGTTATTATAGATTGGTGGTTATAGACGGGTTATAATAACTGGTGGTTATAGATGGGTGATTATAGAAGGGTTATTATAGACGGGTTATAGTCTATAATAGCCCGTCTATAACCACATTCTATTATTGGTGGTTGGTGGAAGATCTTGGGTATTTTGGGGGTGTCAAATACGAATCGCGATGATTCCATAATCGAAGCTCGAAGCGTGGAAGATGCCATCGCTCAGATGACAGTGGCTGATAACTTGCCCCCGACAAGCATCCTGAGAGGCGCCTCAAGGCCTCCTTCAAGGTCGATTATATTCATTCATTCATTCATTCATTCTTCTCTTCTCTTGTCAATAAGTCATAAGTCAATAACAACAACAACAACAACTCAATACATTCATTGCTGCTGCTGCAGGCCTTTGAAGAAGCTGAGCTCCCAAAGTTGAAGGAAGAAAAACCAGGGCTTACTCACACTCAGTACAAGGACATGATATGGAAGCTCTGGAAGAAATCTCCCGACAACCCTCTTAATCAAGTCTTCTTCCTCTTTTCCCCTCCTAATCTCCATTTTGCTCTCTTTCTACTAAATAAATAAATAAATACACTAGTTGCTTTTCTTCTTTTCATCAGTTGATTTCATTTATGTCTCTCTCTCTTTCTCTCTGTGTGTGTGTGTGTGTGTGTGTGTTGCAAAATCACTTACCTTACTCTGTTGTCTCCATGGGCAGATTGCGGACTGAATCATCAACTCAACAGCAGCAGCAGGCCTGTAACTGAAACCACCAATAATAGAACAAACATTCTATTATTGGTGGTTATAGACGGGTTATAATAACTGGTGGTTATAGATGGGTGGTTATAGAAGGGTTATTATAGACGGGTTATAGTCTATAATAAACCGTCTATAACCACATTCTATTATAGACGGATTATTTATATATGGGTGGTTATAGAAGGGTTATTATAGAATGTGGTTATAGACGGGTTATTATAGACTATAACCCGTCTATAATAACCCTTCTATAACCACCCATATATAAATAACCCGTCTATAATAGAATGTGGTTATAGACGGGTTATTATAGACTATAACCCGTCTATAATAACCCTTCTATAACCACCCATCTATAACCACCAGTTATTATAACCCGTCTATAACCACCAATCTATAATAACTCGTCTATAACCACCCATATATAAATAACCCGTCTATAATAACCCTTATATAACCACCAGTTATTATAACCCGTCTATAACCACCCATCTATAACCAAAGTATCAATCTTTTCCATTAGCTCCATCAGCTCTGCCTTCAATATTTCTTCACTATCATTGACATTAGTTGCACATATTTGCGGAAGCTCATCAACACAGAATAAATAGCTACAATTTCCCTCATCCTGCAACAGCAATTTGAAGGAACTCGTCTGTAACCACCATTCTATAATAACCCGTCTAGAATCACCCGTCTAGAACCCATATAGTTAACTCAAACTGAAACTGAAACTTCTCATTTAATTACTTGAATGATAGCACATTACATCACATTAACTTAAACTATATTTTCACAACCACAACAGAACAAACATGGACCAACTAAGACCTAGGCACTCTGCCTACCAATCCATAATACAAAACAAAAACTTAGCAATACACACATTACTGCAACCCCAAATTTTAGCATTCTAACATCTGTCACCAAAGTATCAGCCTTGCCTATTAGCTCCATCAGCTCTGCCTTCAATATTTCTTCACTATCATTGACAGTAGTTGCACATATTTCAGGAAGCTCATCAACCCAGAATAAATAGCCACAATTTCTCTCATCCTGCAACAGCAATTTGACAAACATAGTAAGGGGCAAAATGTTGAATGTCCCTGTAAATGAAATAAAAAATGTAAAGAGAATGACATTTGGGATTTAGTGGTACCTTTGGCAAAAGACATCCATAGAAGGCCCTACCTGGGTTCTAAGAGTCCTAGAAACTCGTAACACAGCTCTCCTCTCACAATTACAAACCAAAGCAAATGGGTTGTTGATTTCTGCTCCATTAACCCTAGAGCTACCAGACCAAGAGGAACTTGTGGCTTTCTTAGCTTGTCTTCACTGCAGAAATGGCGAACCACCACCCATCATCATCACGTTGGAAGAATGAAAGTTAGGGTTAGAGAGAGAGCGCGAGACAGAGGAAGCGAAGAGAGAGAGAGCAGATAAGGCGCGAGAGAGAGGAAGCAGAGAAAGAGAGACAGAGAGAGACGAGAGAGAGAAAGGGGAAATTTAAAGAAGAAGAAGAAGAAGAAGAAGAAGAAGAAGAAGAAGACCGTTGGGAGTTGAATCTATGCCAATATCAATTTAGTCCCTGGTTCAGAGTTTCAAATTGGTCCCTGACGACGTGGACACCACTAACCAGAGCCAACAGGACACTTAACGTGTCACATCAGCGCCGTTAACGGCGTCAACTAACTGGGGTTGACGGAGGGACCAAGTTGATTAACGTTTTATAACTTCAGGGACGTTTTTGCTATTTAGTTAAATTCAGGGACTAAGTTAATACCGCCTTACACTTTTAGGGACCAAATTGACTATTTATGATAGTTGATGCATCGATTTGTGTCTAACCCATATTGAAGGTTGGTTAGTTTTCGTATGTAACTAGTAAATACTTGAATGGCTTGACCTGAGGTGGAATATATTAATGATAGAGCTCACCTTTTAGAGCAAATAATGTTTGAAAATTTAAGGGGAGCGTTAAAGTTTTATTAGTAAAAAACGAGTTAAGTGATAACATAGTAGGAATTGATATAAATGTTTTCTTGACTTTTAAATTCGGATTTGGATTTTCTATTTTTAAGGCAGGAAAGTTATAATGACTTTGTGTTTATAGTGAAAAGAAAAAAGTGATTAAAATAAAAAGATAAGGACGAAAAAAAAAATGAATAAAAAAAATAAAAAAAAACATTAAATAACTTCTCATTTTAAAATTTGAGGATCCAAATCTTTTAAAATCTCTTTGGGCAAACAGAAAACACAGAGTACTTGTCTAATCCTAATCAGGGCACTGTCCTTATGATTTTAGTTTTGAAACGAACAATTGGCGAGCACTATACGTAATACTTGCCGAAGTCTTGAGTCCCTAGCTAGCTTCACCAGAAAGCAATAAAGAGTGCAGAGTCTCTTTCCCATAATTTCAAGTGGTCACGGACAAGGAGGTCCCTTTCTTGTTTCCATTCTATGGTCAAATTCTCATGCTTATAATCACCTAAAGCATGATGAGGTTCAAGCGTTGGACTTAACGACAAACTTAGTCCAAAGATAAATTTTATAATATAAACTGGAAGACAAAACAAAAAAGAAACACTCCTACAATTAGCACCTTAGTTAAAAGAATTCTAAAAATATTAAAGTGGCAAAACGGACAGATATCTTACTTGCCTGTTTAATAGAGGAAAGCACAAGCTACCAAAGTACTTACATTAAATGAAACTATTAACATGTAATGTCATTAAAAATGAAATTTTACCTGAAGTAAAAGGGACCAGAATAACCCAGCCCTATTTGACTTATTTCTTTTAGCCTAGTACCAATAATATTAAAAAAAGATACATGGACAGTAATTTTTATTAGTATAATAATTATATTCATACTTGTACGGTTGCATTTCTTTTATCATTTAGATTTTTAACATTTTGATCAAATAATTTTTTAGTGTATTACTTTATTAGTATAATATATATATATATATATATATATATATATATATATAATTTCACATAATTTCGAAATTATTTAGTACTTTATACATATACATTAAAATTAACATAATATATAATTTAAAATATATAAAAATAAGAGTCATTTGATTATATTTTTATTGATGTTTAAATCATGGTCGTGTCGAGAAATTTTGGAACCTTAGGCAAAATATTATTAGAAAGATTTAATATAATGTAAATTATTAATCATTATATTATCTTTCTAGGTTTTTGAACTACGAAATCATTTATCAAAGTTTTATAGTCAAATAATTTTAACATTTCACTATCATTAATAGATAATATGGTTAATCAATTCAATCTATCTTATAACACTGTTGATCTCATATAAGATTTAAAAAATTTTAATTTTGAAAAACTTCTTTCGACAGTAACAACCATTACAGGTATTGTCAATAATATTCTATAAGCAAAGCATACATTTGGAAAAGAATATACTCTTTTAATATAGTTTAATATATACTTTTATTGGAGTATTAATTAATTTCTCTTATTAACACTTTTCTCAATACTTTTAATTCTAAAAATAAATCAAGACCATCTATCAGTTATCCCCTTTTTTTAGTAGATAGACGACAAGAAACACAAAAACAAAAGAAAAAGAAAATTACACCCTTAAGAAAGCAACTCCCGTAATATTAGTTATCCCCTTTGAAAACTCACTTCAAAATAATATGAAGATATTGAGGCCGGGAGAGCTAAGATAATTTGAAGAAAAAATATTGAAATTTAATGAAGTATATAGATAACAAAATAATCATTAATTTACTTTGGAAATGGTCAATAGTAAGTAGCAAGAATGGGGATAATAATGAGTAAGAACAATAACGGTTTATTAACTTTGAAAATGGTTAATAATAATTAAGAGAATGGGAAATTGATAACAATAACAATTAGCTAACTTTGGAAATTATTAAAACTAACTGACAATAATGTGTAATAATAATGGGTGAGAATTTGGGGCCTAAGGCAAGTGTCTCACGGATGTGGATCTTCTGTCCCATTTTTGTGTATCACATCATGTCTTAATCAATAATATTTTGTCATGTAAATAATAAATAATAAATAATTCTCCAAAATTTGAGACAAATCACCTAAATAATAAATAATTATAATTAACAGTTGGATCGATAATAATTATACCGTATAAAAATTGGATAAACTATATTTTACCCTTATAATTTGGACTAAAAACATTTTGTCTTCCCATGTAATTTGCCTCTAAAAAACATTTATTTAATTTTTAGAAATAAATAAATTATACTTTTTAATTTAATTTTTTAATCTAATTTATAAGAACTATTTTTTTATTTTAAATTTATTCACATTAAGAAAATTTTAAATTATAAAAAAATAGAAAACGATTATAATTTCGATCTCTAAAGGTTAAACACCCTTTGTGATCGAAAACCCCTTTTTCAAAGGACGTTAATTTTTCTATCTCTAAATTTGTTTCTACTTTCATTAAAAAATGGATAGAAAATAGGTGAAGGGGTTGTGAGATGATGTTGGAAAGTGTATATGGGCAAACTATCAAAACTTCATTGTTCAAGAGATAAATGCTAAGTTTGTTTAAGATTTTATGAAACGTAAAAAGAAAAACACGAAAAATTAATGCACTTTTTTTCAAAGCTTTTCTCCCTGGCTTTTAACAAACATTTGTTTAAACCGTGTGTAAAGCTAAAACAAACAGGCTAAAAGTGTTTTTGGACCATTCCATATGAGGTATAATGTAATTTACACAAAAAATTATTGAGTGGTATACAAATTTTACATTTGTGTTCTTTGAACATTAAAATTTAGATATCATATGTAATATCATATATATTTATCTTCATCTCTCACTTATTTTATATATATATCTCAAAAATATACCCAAAAATTAAAAGACACCATATCATATGCCCTTTCCTGAATTACACAAAACTTTTCTCCAAATTTTAAGTCTTTTTCCAGTATAAGCTAATCGCTCCTCTATACGTGTAGACACGCGAATAGGTATTAATAAAAACAACCATACAAAATCAAACATAAAAGCCTTTCAATCATTGTATTTGATTTCACTGAGTGGACTAATTAAAACTTTTTTTTTTTTGTTGATAAAGACTAATTAAAACATTTGAATGTATATCATATCATTCATAAATATTTTGACTAAACCAATTGTTTTACTCAAATGCAACATATTAATTAATGACGAAAACAATAATTTCTGAAGGAGCTCTTACTAGCTCTCGCTGGCTATCACACACCAATTCTAACAAGGAGAAAAAGAACAACAAATATAGAGAAAAAAAATTGCTTGATTATTTTTTTCTCTCAAAATCATACCATTTAAATCACCTCTTTTACTAAGTTGTAACAAACTTGAATAAGAGAAAAAATTGTGACTCCTAGTGAGTATTTAAATGGATCAAAAGCAAAGTGAAGAGTTAAGACATTCCCTAACTAAATTATCATCATAATAAAAAAAAAATTAATAAAGGGTAAAACTAAGTGCACGTGTGAGCAATAAGGTGAGCTCAACAGAAGCATTGGCGGGATAAAACTTTCAGCGTTCGAGTGCTGCCTCCTCAAAATTAACTGCCACTAACACACTATGATTAGCCAACAACAACACCATTCGCCTATCACTCGATTCCCAAATTACCCCTACACAGACACGTGTCTTCCATAAAACGTCAGACTCAGCATCTTCAACTAAAGCATCACGCACCGGAACACTTCCTCATAATTATCGGACCCACCCAAATTTCCAGTTCCAGTTTTTTAACCATTTTGGAAAAGAATACTTTGCCTTTGGCGGCTTTCATTGCTTCCTTCCCTCTCTCCCTTTCTTACACAACCTTTTCTCTTTTCTTGTTTTTTTTTAAATAAATAAATAAAATTGATTGTTAATTAAAAGCATAAATAAAGATTAATAATTTATCTTGCATTATATGATGATATTTTATCGAACAATCATTAAAAATGGTTCATGAAATTAATAATAATAATAATAATAATAATATAGTATATATGAAAGTCACACGCTGCCAGCATAGTTAGCTGGCCACTCGTTTTTATATTCATTTTGATTTGATTTTTATTTCCTTGTACTTTCTTTTCCTTCTTCACCGATTCCTCCAGAACTGCAAGAGATAGAAAGAGAAAATCAAATCCTCATAATTGGAATTGTTTTCTCTCTGGATTTTGTTTGACTTCACATTGATTTACCCGTTCCCCTCTTCAGGCTTCAGATTCTCCTTCTTCATTTGTTCCTTTGCACAAATTACGCGAAAAAAATTATCACACTCACATATTCATCCACATTTTGCTGCAAAGATCACTGCTTTGAGCTCTAGCAGGTTAATCTTCTTCATTTTTTTTCCTTTTGAAATTTCCCCCATTCATCTCTGTGTGTCTCTTTTGCTTTGAAAAGTGGAAAAAAATTCCGGCTACGGTGACCGGCCGGCGAACTTTTCTTGGGTTTCCGTGAAGGCTAAGATTTAAAGGGTTGATGTGTCGGTGTTTTTCTTCAGCCAAACGACACTGATTGTTGTAAAAAAGTTGAAGTTTCTCTCTCTTGAAACTTAAAGCTTTGTTTTTTCCTTTGTTTCTTTCTCTCTGTTTAATTCCCTACGCGTGGCTGTGGGGATTGGATTCGTGGAATGCCGAGGTCAGAGGTTTCCATAACATGTTGTAATAGCCTTTGGGTCAACTGGGTCGCTCAGATTTCTGTCACAGAATCCAAGTTCTCAGAGATCTAAGCCTCTGTTTGAGGTTTAAAGGTTCACACTTCACACAACACAGCTTTTTTGTGAAAGAGAAAGACAGAGAAACATTGAAGATGATGAGGATGAGGAACATGACAAATAGGGATAGGGATAGGGATAGGGATAGGGGTTCCCCAATAAATGGAAGTTCAGGAACTGAGCAAAGGGCTATGGAATGGGAGATGAGACCAGGAGGAATGCTGGTTCAGCGCCGAACCGCTGACTCGGATCGGAACTCAGTGTCGGCACCCACTATTAGAGTTAGGGTCAAATATGACTCAACCTACCATGAAGTCAACATTAGTTCTCAAGCTACATTTGGTAACACCCTATTTTTCTTTTTCTCTTTTTTTTTTTTTAATTCTGTTTTTCACTTTGTGCTTGGGGATTATAGGGGAATTGAAGAAAATGCTGTCTGGGCCAACTGGGTTGCACCACCAAGACCAAAAGCTATATTATAAAGACAAGGAGAGAGATTCAAAGGTGTTCCTTGACATGGTAGGGGTCAAAGACAAATCAAAGATAGTGCTGATTGAGGACCCTATTAGTAAAGAGAAGAGGTACTTGGAAATGAGAAAGAATGCTATGATGGAGAAAGCTGCTAAATCTATCTCAGAAATCAGCTTGGAAGTAGATAGGCTTGCAGGACGGGTATGTTTTTTATTTTCCTTTCTTTTTTTTTTTTTACACTTGATTTAGAATAAGGTGGGATATTGTATTAAATGCTTGGAATAGTTGGGTGCTGATTACTGATCAGTGATTTGGAATTGGTTAGGTGTCTGCTCTTGAATCAATAATTAGTAAAGGTGGGAAGGTTGCAGAAACAGATGTGCTTGGTCTGATTGAGCTATTGATGAATCAACTGCTTAAATTGGATGGTATAATGGTTGATGGGGATGTTAAATTGCAGAGGAAAATGCAGGTGAGATTTTACACATTTGCTTTTTTGTGTTACTAATTTTTAAATTTCACCTTAGATTTCTCTCAATTTCATTTCATTGGGTATACTTATTATACAATCTGGGTTCTGATGGTAATGAATAATTTTGAAGGTAAAAAGAGTTCAAAAGTATGTTGAAACTCTTGATATGCTTAAAATTAAGAATTCTATGTCCAATACCAATGGAGGTCATGCCCCAACAAAGCCTCAACAAAAGCATTCAAATGGGCATCATAAATTACCACCAATTCAGGAGCAGCAAGAACAACAACAAGGAAGGAACTCAAATGGGCATTCTCTATTACTTCAGCAGCAGCAGCAGCAACACCAACACCAACCTTCAAGGCATTCTACCTCAGAAGTAGTAGCTACCACAAAATGGGAGACATTTGATAATCTACCACCATTAATTCCAGTCACATCCACATCCACAGCCAGCTCAGGGACCAATAATTCAACAGTTCATCCCAAATTCAACTGGGAATTCTTCGACTAAATAAAAAGTAGCATACCACGTGTTTGTAATTGTGTGGATGTGATTTGGGTTTGTCTTCCACTTGGAGTGTTATATGTTATACATTCTTTTCTGTATTAAGATTTGTTTAGCATCCCCTTTAGTCTGTCATTTACTTCACCGGAAATAAACAGGGTTGCTATGATAGTGAGATTATCATAAAGCAGTTCCCCCTTTTTTTGTGATTTTTGTGTCCTACAAATTCATTTATCGAATATATGGTCTTATTTTTATTTTATATATAGTATTAAAAATTTAATCATCTGACCTTTAGGGGAGGTGTACTTGGGAATCCATAATTCCATTTAAAGAATTGCTTTTTTGCTATCTCGATCTCCTAATATTGTTACAGGCTTGTTCTAATTGTAGGTGAAGCAGGAGTGGTTGATGGAATATTAAATTTTTTGTACCTTGCTTCTCGTGGGGGCTACAAACTGACAAAAAGAGTGGCATCTATTAAATTGTTTTGCTATATCTTATGGTGAAATAACTAATCCGTCTACTGATAAGACGACAAATGTGAAAATGAAATGAAAAGTGTATAAAGATGAAATGATAATTGTGGATTGGTTTAACTAATTATGAAGGTTTGGTAATTAATTCACTGTCTTTCCACAAGTTATTCCGGATTGAGTAACCTTCCTTCCCCCGTCAAAATAAAAATAGAAACCTCGGTTTCGGGGGACGATTGAAGCTACGAGGCTATGATACCTATTACCTTCTGCTAAGATTGCAGGCTCTTTATTGCAAACGCGTTATAATAATGCTTGTAATGATTTGGTAGTAGCAGATACTCGTAGTAAAATATGTCCCTCCAATCATAACGAATCAACTATGTTTCTAGAGAGATTAATGGTAATGAAATTATGAAATTGCGGAAGAAAACAACACTCCGTGAAGAATGCCAATTATTTTGCCCAAATAAATATGTATAACTTGCAACAAATTAAGTACAACTTCTTAACCCTTACAACTTTCTGAGAACATCAATGTACCTTACCAATGAGGATGGTTACTATTGTTTTACCTTTGGGCTTTCTAGTTAGGTTAGTCCTGTGATTGCATGAAGTTAGCGCATGCTAATTCATGCAATAAAATAAAGTCTTCTAATTATAGTTGAGTCAGTGCAGTGATTATAGGACCAACCTTTCTCCAGATTACAACTCAATTATGTACAGAAAGACAAGAGAAGTCCTCGAGTTCGATCTAGGTTACACGTTTTCGCTTCTTCTTATGACAAAATATTAAATCAAAATAGACTACGAAGTAGGAAATGGCACCTGCACACACCTTGAAAGAGTTGACGAAGTATATCGTACATAAGCAGTGAGGAATTTAGAAATTTTGATTGGTGGAGTATGGAAATAGTCTATAATTTTTTTAAAAAAAAATTATAAATATGCATGAATAAGTGAGGAATAAGTGATTCGATTTCAATGTGAAACCTCCGTCAACAAGTGAAAAATGAGAATCAATTCGCTAAACAATTCACTAAGAAATGAGAAACAATTACACCCGACGTCTCTCATACAAAATACATAATCCCGGCCATGACAAAAAAATACAAGATATATATATATACCTAAATTTTTACAAATTAAAATTGTCTTCAACGCAATTTTTTTTTTTTTTTTTTGTGTTTAAAACATATTCAAAAAGATTAAAATTAGCATACCAAAGGGCTATAATAGATATATACCATGACAAAGTCAATAAGTTTATAGTGTTATCTTATAGCGAATAAGTTTATTTGATCAAAGTAAAGGTATTTGGTAAATGACCTTATGTCACTAGCTTATAACGTCTTTTCACTAGTTTAAAGTGTTTTTTCAGACGCTACTTGAAGTAGCGTTTGAGTTTATATCTTATAGCTTATTATTTTTTCTCTCATTTTTATCCTTACGATTTGATTAAATTCTTCCTTTATCATCTCGTAATAAAATAAAAAATCTTAATCCCTAATACCTCACACATCTCACGCAACTTCTCATTTTAATTAATAAAAATAATTAAAAAAATTTACAAATTTAGTACTTTAATTGTTTAGATGATAACTAATTTAATATATATATATATATATATATATATATATATATATATATATAGAGAGAGAGAGAGAGAGAGAGAGAGAGAGAGAGAGAGAGGGTTTATATAAAAAAAAATCATATAAACAACTTTTATGTCATTTTATATTTATCGGTTTCTTAAACTGCTAATTTTGCCAAGCATTTCAAATCCAATTAGCTAGCTTATCAACTATAATTTCATCCACTATTAGCTGCTTTATCTCATTATCTGCTCCGAAAGCAAAAGACCAAAGACTGGATAAAGTATTGAAACAATATGTGAGACTTATATGAATTTTAACCAATAGAAGGATGTGTGTTGAAAAGAGAGTGTGTTGCTAGCACTTCTCTTTACTTCGAAAACCCAACCTTTGCAATTTCATCTTCTTTGCCTTCTAACTTTCTCTTCAATCTCAACAACAAAAGAAAGGGAAAACGAAAATCCAGAGAGCTACCTATTTATAGAGGGGAAAAAAAAAATAAACACAGAATAAGAGAGAAATAACATACTTGATAGAGGAAGAAGAAAAGTTCACAAGCAACAATGAAGGCGTCGCAAACGGTTTGTATGAGAGCAAAATATATCAAATAAAAATCAGCAATACTAAATTTTTTTGGTAAATTCTCCTGTACTCCAAGGGTAACTTTATTCTGTCTAGGTAGTCCAATCGGATGGTGAGAATCATTTGACTTGACTCACTAACATGACTTATTTAATTGAGGTGGTGTTTTCTGGTTGGACAAGATAAGTTTTATCCCAAAATTATTGAGGGTACCGGAAAAGACACCAAATTTTTATCCGTCAAAAGAGTAGGAAGGATTTTAAAAAAAAGAATATCAATTTATTCTCTCTTTTATCTCTTTTAACTTTCTTTCTTTCTTTCTTTCTTTTTTTTTTTTAACTTCTAGTATTCCTTTTCAAATTATATATGAAGTAAAGTAATTCCTAAATGCAACTAAAAATAACGTAGAAGGGGTGAAGTACAACTAAGAAGATGAGTGGTGATGATTTAACATATGAAGTACTATTTCGGACCTATATATAAGCAAAAAAAACTAATTTCACACGTATTAAGAAAGTTAGTTATATTAGTTTAATTATCTTGATTTGTGTAAAAAATAAGTTATAGTTACTAAACTACCCTTTCTTGGAAATATGTAGTGCTCTTGAAAATTGTGTCTTGAGAGTGTATAATGCTCTTGAAAAAATAAAAAATAAACAATTAACCAAAGGGTATTTTTGAAACACTAACATTAAACAAGATTGAGTTAATTGACTTTTGCTTATATTTGAATCCAAAAAATTTAGATACTTTTTTATTTATATATAGGTGTGAAAGTAATTACATGTAACTTTTTATGGGAGCAAAAAAATATTAATGTAAAAAAATTGTTTTGTGGGAGCAATTGCCCCCAAACCTTTTTACGTATATCCGTACATGTTTATCATCTAAAGAGGTTGACAGTCTTGTGCGACACCGTATGAACGAAATTTTATGGTAGAATTCTTGAAAACAGTGACCCCGGACCTTGAGCCAACGAGGGTAAGTTATTTTCAAAAGAATAATAGTAACAATTATCATATGAAGATAACGACATATAATTGATGAATTTTATTCTCCAAAAGATTGTGTAGTGATAATCGCTGGCTTATCATGTTTTATCTATTGTTTCAGAATGGATTTTAATAATTAAGTTGAGTTGAATGTCTGATTTTGTCCAAATTTGACTTTATTAATCTATTTTAGTGTTTAGATTAAATTTTTCTATTTTATCACTTTTATTTTGATTCTTATCGGTGTTTCCTTATATTTTGTATTTTGCGTTATTTTTAGGAAATTGTCAAGGAGAAGAAGAAAAGATTAAAATTGAAAAGAAGATAAGTAGTTAGAATTCAATTTGTAATTGAATTGAAATTGAAATTGAAAAGAAGATAAGCAGGTTGAATTAGAGATTGAAGGAGATAATGTGACTTCAATTGGTTTCAATCAGATAAGGCAAATTCAATTAGAGATAGAGAAGAGAAACAGATTAGTTCAGCGAGAAAGAGTTACGCACACTTCCTATAAGAAGTTCCACGGTGCCGCACAAGATGATATTCATAATTTTGAGCAGACTTCAAATTTATTTTATTTTTCTTCTTCTTCTTCTTCTTCTTCATCATTCTTTTCTTTTAGTTATGAACTAAACCCTTTTTCTAGGATGACGATATAACCGCACCATGACGAATTGATAATTTTATTTCAATTTTTCTTAATTTCTTCTTCTATTCTATTTGTATTTTATTTCCGTTCTTAATGCTTCTAATTGTTTGATCACCAATTAGATGATAGGCTAATCATAATGAGACCGAGAGGAGATTTATGTGTTAAGGGTATTGAGATAAAACCATAGGGTTAATGCGGATAGGAATATACCATAGGAATTTTATGCGACTTCCATAGAGAGTCGTAGAACTTAATGAATGGTCTAATAATTGGCCATCATAGGAATATAGTTGGTTAGTAATTAGGTGGTATTTCTTAGGATACTCGGAAGGGGCACTAGAATATTAAAGGACTCTTGGTCGAGAAAAGAAGTTGATTAAGAGATTAGGAAGAATTGATATAATTGAACCAAACTAAGTGGGATTAGGATTCCTTATCTATGAAGAATATATATTCATAGCGTTAGTAAAATTGGATCCCTAGAGTTTTCTTTATTTGATTTGGTCATCATTTTATTTTATTTTTCTAATTAATTAATTCAAAAACTCAAAAAAAATTGTTTTCTTTTAGTGTTTCTTTATTTTCCTTTCAAACCAATTTATTGAAGTTTAAATAGTTGTTGATTTTGCAAAGTGGTACTTGGTCTCCCAATCCTTGTATTTGATACTCGATTTCTTATCGTTTTATTATTACTTGCTTCGATCCGATATACTTACCGGAGCCCATCATGTAGATGCAAAATTATAGCATATTGATATAGAGAATTAAGTAATAGAATTTGTGCACCTGATATAACGGATTCAGGATTCATCCTTCTTGTGTTCTTCTTGAGATTCGGGTGAATCATCTGGTTGAGCACTAGAACCCGCAATCACGATTGGTTCATCTGGTTGTGTATTAACCGTCTAATGGGATAACGATTAAGTAACCTATCGTATGAGGGCAGGGACCTCATTATGTCAAAAAAAAAAATGTTAATATCATAAAATTTTAATATATCTAATCAAATAAATTACATAACTCATAATCATCTTTTACATGATTTCATGTTTTGAAATCGTTGAATGATCAACTTATTGTTAATGTTATTAATTATAGCTCTCTCAATATAAGTCACTAAACAATTATTCATCCATTCTGTTACAGACTTGATTCACAAGATTTCAATGAAGGTTGTTGCTCATTTGATGGTAATTTCCTCTTCAAAAATCTTCCATTATCTTCTGCAATTAAAAAACAAAGTTAATACATTTAATTTCACATCTAACCAATCAATTTGGTGAAATAACACAATTATCACAAAATCCCCAATTTTGAGCATATCAAAACCCTAACCTGTCAATATTTGCAATTAACCATTATCAAGAGCAAATTTCATAAAATTGACTTCGCAAATATGTTACTCATCATCCTAATTGTATAATCAATCGACAAATTTGATAGAATTAGACTTACATAAAAAAAACCTAAATTTCAAGCTTTTACAAACCCTAACAATGGAGGTCCCTAATAACAATGGAATGAGAAAGAGGGAAGGCTGGACTGGTACAGTTGGTGCGCTGCTAGAGGTTGCCCGCGGTGGTGGTCGACTGGCGGACGACGGGCAAACAAGTGAGAGAGAGAGTTAATGTGAGAGATGAAAGAGAGAGGCGATGAGTGAGGTGCTGTTGGAATGCTGCATAAAAACCAGGGAGAGTTGATGGGGGAGGTGCTGCTGCGTTGGTTGAGAGCGAGAGTTGATGGGAGAGACGAGGGAGAGTTGATGGGGGCGGTGTTGTTGCGTTACCTACGTAAGAAAGAAAGAAAGAAAGAAGGCAAATATATCAACAATGGGGACAAAATAAAAAATAAAAAAAGGTATTCATAATCTTTTTAAGAAGTTGAGTCGATGCATCTACACACCCTCACCATCAAATGGGTACGCCACTGCTTGAAAAAGTTTAGTCAAACTAACTTGTAGGACTCAATGAAACTAACTAGTTTAGTTATTTTTCATTCACCAAAATCCTTAATTTCTAAGTTTAACATGTTGGCTCTCGTGTGGCAATTATTGGATGTGTTTGAATTTTCGTTGGGAAGGTCTCAAACATGTGTTTGGACAAAAGCTACTCTCTAATAAAATTCGTCCAAACATTCGCTTGAACCTTCCAGCGATAATGCAAACACACAAGTTGTTCAATTTGATTTGCCACGGTAGCATATATCCACCAGAGATTAGTTTTGATACATTTTAAGTGTAAAATATTTTACACTACCAAATTACCAATCATCGTACATTATCATATGTGTGATTTTTAAAATAATTATTATAAGAGACAAACATTTTTAATAATGAGAAGATGTGTATATCTATATTTTATGTATTAGAGATATATTTTATATTGATTAATTAATAGTATAAATATCACAATTAAATCTATCATAATTGTCTCATCTTTAAAAAATATGACTTTTGATATAATTGTTATGAAAAAACTTTTTTTTATGATGTAATAACATATAATTAAGTGATAATGTACAAAATCTATTACACTAACAATGCAAATATTGCAAAAACATTGAGTGAAATAATTCTTTCCCACAACTTTTCCATTAAATATTCAAATTGGAGATAGAATAGCAAAATATTTACATCCTTTAAACAGTTATATTAATCAGAAATTCTTATACTCATGCACATGGTGAATACAAAGTTTTATTATCCATATGCATTCAACTCACATTGAAATCATTACTCCATACTGTACCGATCGTGCAAAGCAGAGAGGAGGTTCAATAGTATCTTGGCAATTCTTATTTTATACACTCCATAATTATATTGCTATATATGCTATGGAGTGCATATTTGCTTTTATGGAACACTTCACGTTGCCAATAACATAGTTGTTTCACGCGGTACTCAACATATGGGACATGGCCGAGTGGATTATAGATCAAGACATACAAAAAATTAAAAGCAAGACAATTATGTATCATTTAAGTGGATGAATAAGAATTTGGTAAGAATCGTTCGAATTAAATTCAGGTACTTGCCATGTAAAGCACAATTGCGCACCTAAAGTGATATATTAGTGAAACAATGGTGCAAGAGCTCCACCGTTCCAATATAAAATCCTTTAATTGTCTAATGGGGAGGATAGGTTGGTGGGAAACTGAAATTCCCAGCTACAAGGTTCAGAATTTTGCACCTATGTTACCAAAACCACTTAATTAGTTGTGATACTGATAGCACAGCCAAGTTTTTAATTTTATTATTGAACAAGGCTCAAAATTTGATTTTGCAAATAATCATAGACTACCGCCTTATACAGGCAACAGGGGATGGAAAAGTTGGATTTATTTGATTATCCAAGGACTATTCTATTTGTCTGCCAAGCTTGAAAAATATCACAACTCATAAGGTTACAAGTTGAGAGATACTGCAATAAATAAACATAAAACGAAAAAAAAGAAGATAAATGAATAATACATATGCAATTTCGATCAATTCAGAGGGCATCAGCTTATGAAAGATATGCTTGGGAATCAGTTATCTTCCCCTTTATGGAACATAAATAAACGCACCACCGGAAACTCCCGGTTTGTGTGAAGTTTGAGTCCAATGATGCATTTGATACACAACGAATCACGGGATAAACATAACAGTATAGAACAAATCTATAAATTACTGAATAACTTTTTGTCTTATATGATTTTTGGTGGATAAGGACAGGACAAACAAAATAATGTTAAATTTACAATATCCTTCGTGATAATATATATATATATATATATAAATATAAAATTATTTTATATAATATATATTATAGTGTATTAAGATATAATATAATATTATATATTATGATATTATATAATATATTCATAATGTAATATAATATTATATATTATATATATTTATATATATAAGATTAACGTAAACGTAAACGGTTTAAGTTATTATATATGTTTATATATATAACATCTATCTATGAAGATGTCGGGGAAGAGGTGGGGAAGACAACATGTGCTGTTAGTGGAAATCAGACGTGGGTGAGTGGGGAAATGGAAGGGCAGTTTTGAGATTTTATTTGGATTGTGCATGAGATAACTTTTTGTCCCTTGGTTAAATGGGTAACAACTTTTCATGTTTTTGTACTATCCCTTATCTCATTTTTTGTGCTTTTCCACAACCAAGTTTAAAATCAAACATGGAACAAATTGCTTTGTGCAGTGTTATCCCTCATTTTATAGCGAATCAAACGGACCCTAAGGGTGATGGATTTCGCGTAGGAGATACCTACTTATTTCTTCTAACAAAAGTTGTTTTTTGCAGCCTTTGATTTTTTTAATATAATCTCTTCTCCTTTTAAACTTTTTTTCTACATAAAATATCTTCCTTTGTTGTTACGGAAGATGCCATATACATTTGTTGTAAGTCTTCAACTCATTCATGAATTTCATCAAAAATCGAACCATTAACTTACCTTACTTTTGATACCTCATCAAAAGTTCAAACACATCATACTGTTTTTTTCACCAAAAATTGGATCACTAAAGAAGAAGTCATAGCCACTCCTATTTGGCTTTGGGTAATTGGGGTCCCACCTTTTGTTTTTCCTTCTCCCACTAGAACTACCAGGTTTGCTATTCAATAGTACAATGGCATTGTAATATTGGTGAACCGGTGGAGGATTGTTATGGATGATAAATCACCAATCTAAGAGCCCAATTTCACAGACAGTAAAATAACCACAATCAAATTACTCTCGATGCTCCCATTCCTTGAAAGACATGAAGCATCTACACACATAACAGAATAACATTCACCATTGAAGAGCTCTATGAACAATGCAGAGAAATAAAACAAACAAAACATTTTGTTCGAGCTTTTCAATTTCACACTAAATCAAAATCCCAACAAATATATCATAACTATAATTCATAACAACTCTATACCTTTTAATGAGGATTATATCGATTAAGGGCAACAAGCTGCTCCACCGTGTAAGCGACCTGCTGCGGTTGCTTTGGGACCTTTGTTTCTCTTCCCGTCTTTCTCTCTCTCTCTCTCTCTCCAACGATTGTCACTCACAATAGGTTTCGTTCCGGCCTTTGGAACGTGACAAGAAGAAAGGGATATTTTTGGTAAGAAAAAGTAAAAAACAATATCCTATTCTGATGAGCCTTGTAGTGTTGCTATACAAGCCAGTCCTTGTGGCAGACAAGCAATAAAGTTGGGTGGGTCTCCCCTCACATATAGGGTTCATCTAGTAAGAAACATTAGGGTAATGGAATGCTATAGATGAGCTTTAAAAAAAAGGAATTTTTTAACTTAAGCTAGTTTTGAAATATATTTTTCAAAAACTAAAAGTCTTTTATGTTTCGATGTAATATTTGATAAGTATTTGTTTTAAATGTTTAAACAGCTTTTCATGTTATAAAAATTATCTTTTCATAAGCACAAAACTATAGCTAAAAAAAAATACAGTATTTGTTTAGCATAGTGCTTCAGTTTTTTTTTTTATTTTTATAAAATAAAAAACTCATCCAGATATATTAAAAATGTAGCATGAAATACTTTTATAAAAAAAAAAAAAAAAAAACTAGTTAGTAAAACAAATGCAAAGGACCACTGAATAGTATATGTCCTGATTAGGGCTCCTTGCTATAGGACAAGGTGAATTTTCAAAAGACAACTCACTCACCTGTATTGGGCTCCTTATACTTTTTTTAGAGTAAGATGGGCTCCTTACTTTCTGGCCCAGTAATGCTTTTTCTCTTGCCTTCCCTCTTCTTGTTTCCTTCCCAGTAATCCAACGTCTTATTTTTAGCATTTCATTGTTGTATTCAAGTGTTTACTATCCTCCACGACCTCCTGTATATCCTTAGCATGCTCATCCCCCAAATCCTGGTCAAGTTAATAATTGTCAGACTCAGTCAGAGCAAGAAATCTAGAACCTGTGTTGCTCGGCTTAAACATTAGGAAAAGGATGGTGCTGTGGTCCAATCATTTATTTGCAAAAGAGGAATAAAGTATTGAATGCAATTATGTAAAAATAGATCAGCACAAAGAAAAGTTAATTGAATGAAGAAAAATGAGGACGTAGTAAGGGCTAGTGAAAAATTGTGGGTGAAGACGAAATTTTCATGTATTCACATTGTTTGAGCCTCTGTTTAGTGAGAGAAAGATAGTTAGGAGTGTGATGGGAAATAATACACCGAAAAATTCTTAGGTATCATTTTATTACTCTTTGGAATTGCAATTGTAAAGAATTTTAGTATTTGAATAGGAGAGAGTCTTACTGAAAACACATTCGGTATCCCCATGCTGCATGAATTTGTATATTAACTCTATTAGATTTACTTTGATGCTTATGTTATATTGCAATATTATTTAATTTACACTGTGGATGAATTCTTAAGCCCAATCACTGCATGAAGGACAATCAAGTAGTGGTCCTGCACTACCCACCAGGCATGGCCACTTTCTCTTGCCTATAAACAACCAAGAAAATAATCATTTCATTTCCTTTTCTATAAACTCAAATGGGCTAAATGTTGATCTTATTAAAGCCCCACCCGAGTTCAACACAATCTGGCCTTAGAAATTTTAGACAAATCAGGATACTGTCGAAATTTGTTTAGGTTTATGACCTTTTTCTGGGTACAAGTTTGGGATAGAACTTTGTTGGATCTAAAATAAAACCTTGGTTCAAACCAAACATGTTACATGGGTTTTAGTTTGTTGTAATTCAATGAGCTCCCACCTAAGCCCAATTTTAAAGGGAAAACAAAAGAGGGATTTTCTTTTAATACCCCATCTTTTTCATTCCTTACCCTCTTTTCCCAATTTATCCAATTAAATCCTAAAACTATACCATTGTGAGTTTCCCACTCTTATCCTAACTCCTATTTTATTAACCCTTTTTCCATAATTATTTTACCTCTAATTAAACTTCTTCCCCCACTTCCTTCAGTATATTTTTTTTCTTTTCTTCTACTGGATTCCCATATTTTTTGCCCTTAATTCCAACTCATTCTGATCAGGGAGTGCTGCTCAGTGGAGCACACCTATCACTTTATCATTCTCATCGGGGAATTGGTGCGTGGAGCACAGCGACCACTACACAATCAAGGTAAGTTTTTTTCGTAGGAGGTATACTTGTGGTGTAAGGATTCTAAATTTGAATACCTACGAAACCATAGTTTCTGTAAGGCATCAAAATTTGGGTACCTTAAGGTATTCTAAACTATATATCTTGCGACTGAATTTTTAATTTTATCTTCAGGTCTTTCCTACTCAAGATGATCTGTTGAAATGGGCTCGATGTGTTGCAATGGAGAATGGATTTATTATTATTATTTTGATATCAGACACAAGCAAAGGACGTGCAGAAAGGAATATATATCTACTTTTGGGTTGTGAAAGGAGTGAAAAGTATAAACCATATAAGAAAGAGTTAACTCGCAAGGTGACTGGAATTAAGAAACGTGACAATCCGTTCAGACTAAGAAGAAGACCTTTGAAAAATGGTGAAGGATGGAAGGTGAATTCGGTGTGTGGGTTTCATAACCATGAATTAGCAAAAACATTAGTGGGTCATCCATAGCGGGAACATTGGTAAAAATTATAAATTTACTTAAAAAAAACTCCGAAATATAATAATTTATTTAAACTAAATATATAAATAAAGTTAAAATTTAATTTTTAATTAGATAGAATGATATAATTTAAAAAAAACATCTATTATAATATTAAATAGCAATTATAAATTAAAATTTTTTAAAAAAATAATTAACATCATAAATTGAAATTAAATAAACTAAATAATTACATTTAATTTTAAAGATAATTTTAATTTGATAGAATGATATCAATTAAAAAAAAGCATCTATTATAATATTAAATATTAATTATAAATTAAATTTTTAAAAAATTAATTAACTTAACATTAATTAACCTGCGTACCTTGGTATTACACAGCGTCTCGTCTCCGTCGTTCCCTCCGCCGCTCTTAGCCGCTCCGTTCGTTGCCAGACTCTTCCGTGAAGTGGGGAGGAAAGGGGGATCCGTGAAGTGAGGAGGGAAGGGGGATGGAAGCAAAACAAAATAGAAAGGAGGGGGTATGGGGTCGGAAGGTAAAGGAAGAATGAGGGAAAGGGGAGGGTTTTATGGGGAAATGTGGTGGGGTTGCATGGGAAAAGAAGGAAGAAAATGGGGTGAATGGAGTTGGGGGTAGGAAAAGAAATATTTAGAGAAGGAGGAGAGTTTTTGTATAATGGTAAAAGAGGATACGGGTATTTATTGGATTTATCTAGAAAAAAATAGAGACGAGAGATAAAAATAGTTATAAGTGGGATATTAAAAGCAAACCCCAACAAAAGATCATGGTTCTTACCATTAAGAAATTTGTGAGAGAAACCCAAACTTAATCCCTCCAGAACGAAAAGTAAAAAGATTTAGCCAAAAAACTGTTATTGTACCCTGCCATCTGCTAATGTCAAAGAGATAGTAGTTATATTACAAAAAAGAAGTCAATTGTTTACATAGAACTCTTATAAAGTAGAATGACACTAATTTTTCCTCTTCTTGTTACAAATTTAACCTTATTGTATATATGTTTGAAATTTTCCACCCACAAAATCGAGGAAGGGATATTTAAAAACAAAGGCACCATCAGACAATTTCTAAAGTTCCCGTGATGTCCCTTCTTTCCCTAAATAGGAGTCGGAATAGACCAGGCCAGGTCCTGAGACAGATAGGTGTGACATGTGTTCCAATATCAAGATCTGAGTCTTATCTATTAGTCTGATATAAGCCAAATATTAAGGTCTGACCCGACCTACTTAAAAGTCTAGTCTGATATCGAAGCCTATTTAAAAACCTACTATTTAATAAGGCCTTTAAATAGACCTCCATCTATAAATAGTTCATAGGTTTTCACTTGTATATAGACTTGTAAGCCTATATTGATAAAGAAGTTAATGGGCTTATACTAATAAAAAAGCCAGTAGTTTGGCTTTCACAAATAAATAGGCAAGTAGATCTCTACCTTTAAATAGGCTTACAAGCCTTATTAAATAGGCCAATATGCTTTGTTAAACAATCTAATAGGTTTTTTTAAAACCTTAATATTAGACTGACCTCTTTAGCTATATGGGTTTTTAAAAAAACTTTGACCGGATCTTTTTGTTAAACATGCGAGATCAAATTAAGCCTTAAACATGTCAGGTTATAGACTCCTGACGAGTGGCGTTACTTATTCTCACCCATACACCTAAAGCATGTATATGTTTTTTGCCGCGTGTTGCTGACATTCCAAATGTCTCAGAGTCTTGAGATGTTATTAAGAATTACTTAGTATGTGTTTGGTTCCACTTCTGAAGACAGTAAAAGTATTTCTGTCTCTGTCAAACGTGATTTTGATAAAAACATAGGTGCTTGGTTACTGTCTAACAAAATTGATTTTGCCTTCAGAAGTGATTCTAGTAGAAGCTACAAATTGTAACTTCTGCGTTGAATTTAAAAATTTACACTAAGTTTTACATTAAACCTACTTTCAAAATAAAAACATTCAAACATAAATCACTTCACTTCAAACTCAATTGTATTGAAATTCATTCTACATAATCAATTCTATCCAAAATCACATTTGTCAAACGTTCATCTAAACACACACTTACTCACGGCATGTCTGCCTTAAATCTTTCAAACAAGATAAAGAGTCTATAAAGATTCTCATTACAAATTCACGTATGAGAATAAAATAGAAAAATAAAATATAATTAATCCCTCCGCCTCATTTTACTTGTCCCATTTGAAATATTGTATTGTCTCAAATTACTTGTTCCTTTAGAAAATCAAGAAGTATTAATTACTTTTTTTTTCAAAAATACCCCTTATATCTCAACCAATATATATTAATGAGTTTTTTTTTAATCAAGAAGTATAGTGGTTGATGAGTAATTACAACTATCCAACCGTATAATTTAAATAGGGGTATTTTAATTAAAAAGTAACATTTTATTATAAAAATTAATAAATTTAATCATTTTTTTAAAATATATACATAACCAAATGAGATAAACAAAATAGGAGGAGGGAGTAACAGATACATTAAATTTATTTGACTATAGAGTCACTTTGCTATAAATGTAAAGTTAAGGGTGAAAATTTATAAATCTTCATAAATAAATTTGGTTCATAATTTGTTCACCTCTATTTTTAATCATATACGGAAAACACCATAAGCTTAAACAGAACACTTTTCGCTAAGTTGAGAATATTAAAGAATAATTTTTTAAGAAATTTAAATTTTCTTTTTTATTATTTAGATTTTAGAGTCCATTCGTTACTTGATTTAAATTGTCTTATGGAGTAATACTTGGTGGATATAATGCACTTTGAGGAATAATTTATTATTTTGATCCCTTAAAGTGTGAGATACTATCAATTCAGTTTCTGAAAATTGTTAAGTTATAAAAAGTTCCTGAATATTAATTTTTTAAGTAAAATTAATTTTTGATAAGAATTAATTTAATTAACGAAATTAATATTAAAAAATTAATTTAATTGATAAAATTTATATTAATTTTTTTTTCATAATTTAACTATTTTTTAAAACCGAATTCACAGCTATTCATACTTTTAAATCATTTGATTTACTTCAACTTTGAGCATTGGGGACGTGAATTTTCAAATTGTAGCAACGTGTAAAGGCAAAGCGATGAATGCAGCGTGTCCAGACGACAGTAAATGATTACGTTACTTGCTCTGTCCTGCTACAAAGTGCAGGAACACTCAGCATTTTGGTCACATTCCTCACAATCTTTATGATTTGATAGCTAAGTTAAAATTAATGATTAAACCACTATTCCACGCTGCTCACTGCTCGCGAGTTAAAATTAGGGCAAATGATAATCTATCTTGTATGATATTGATTACAGAATTAAATATAAAAATTTTATATTAAAAATAATATATTCAATATATTAATATTTAAAAGTTATATTTTTTAATAAAATTTTTTAATTTTTGAATTCCTTAAATAATACGTTTAGGATACTTGCTAGCAAGATCCTAAAATTAATTAGAAAAGGGCTAGTGTTAAGAATAAAAAGGGATAATTTTGTGTCCAAAAATTAAATACAACACATATTACCTTCCAATATATATATGTCAGCTAAATCATATAATTTAAGAAAAAGCAATAAATAAAAGAAAGAGAATGATAATTTTATCAAACTAACCTTATTAATCATTGTATATTAACTATTGTCATAAATGCAAAGTGGAGTATTTAAGAATATAATTGATAGAAAACATTTAATATTACATTGAAAATAGAAAATGACATATATTTTGGGACAAATTTTCTTTGTAAATGTGACATATATAATGAGACGGAGTGAGTATTAAATGCATCATTTTCACACCATTTTATCTTTTTTGATTCCTTAAAAAGGTTCTTGTTGACGAGTATTTGAGGATACTCCCTCCATTACTATTTGTAAGGACCTTTAGATAAAATTATATATATTAAGAAAAGTAGTTACCTTCATTAAATTTGTCAATAATGTACATGTTTTACCAAATTTACCCTTTATTTATAGTGTGAATTGTACTCTCCCAAGACAAGTCTATTAAAGAGATAATTTATTACACTAAAAAATTGTAGTATTAATTAGGTGTATTTGTGAAAAAAATAATTAATGTATCTTGTCATTCGAAAAGAAGCTTATAAATTGTTACAATTATTTTTTCTAAAAGGTGCTTATAAATAGTAATAGAAGGAGTACTAGTTAAGAAATCCAAACAAAATAATTTTTTATGGAAAACTTAAATATAAAACTTTTGGAATATGAATGTGTCAAAAACTTCTTAGAATAAGAAATATATCACCTTCCCATAAAATTTTATTTTTATTTATTTCTTAACTAATATCGAAAGGTGTTCTTTAAGCTTCTCCAATAATAAAAGTGATATTAATATAAAGGGTTTAACCATTAACTTAAGGATAGAAAATAAAGTACAAAATCGTGTGTTGTGATGACTTGTATAGGGAAAAGGTTAGGTCACTTTTACACTTCATTTGGATGAAGAGAGAAAATAAGAGAAAGGAAAATGAAAAGAATGAAAACAAAGAAAAAAGAAAATGAAGAGAAAATGATTTTCTCTTCCCATTTGCTTCTTTTCCAAAAACTATTAAATCAAACAATAATGGGTTAGGAAAGTGGGATTCACTAGTTGCAAAAAAACGTTGCAATTGAAAATGTAAAAGCCACCCACCCAAGAACTATGGATATAAAGAAGCATTTGTGATTTTCTTCCTGTGTCCCTTTCCGCAGCAACACACCACTACCTTATGAAAACAGAGTTGTCTCACAGTAAGAGGCGACTCGAGTCTATATCCCACCCTTCCTTATCTCTTAGGAGCCATTGATTGTTGACCACGTAGGTTCGGTTCCCGAGCCTGAAGGTCCTGGCCTGGCTTCGTTTCCGTAGCCAACTTTGTCTGCATGAGAGGGAGACTACCAATATGTTGTTGCCACACCCTGTAAACCGTAATGCTCACTTTGTTGACACTTCAATGGTAAGATGATTACAAGATGATTAGCATATACTATGATACATGGATAATTTTAATTTTAAAGATAAATACAAAGGAAACTTGCGGCTCATATTGGTCATGGGTGGAGAACAGGAATTGAACTCTATCAACTCGAATTTCCCCTTGTTGCTGTAAACACACTGGTCCTATTGCTCTAAAGTAAATAATAGTGTTGAGAAAGCAAGATATATACACATTGGATCTATTGAAGTGCATTAATGAGATTTCAATACACTTTAGGTTTTAGGTAATTAAGGATAAATACACCTTAATTTCTCACTTTATAGTTTTGTTTACTTTAGAAAAACTTAATCCTAATTTTAATTTTAATTAGGTGAAAAAGTTAGGAGTTGTTTTTGGCTTTATTAAGAAGTAGCATATATTTCATCGTGATACAAAAATCGTTAAAGAACAAAAATAACATAATGTTATATATATTTAATTAAAAATAATTTTAAAATAATAAATAATAAACTTTAGTCTTTTATTTAATGTAACCTTAATTTAGTATATCATTAAAAAAAAATTGAAATATATGATGTAAAATAAGATTTGAGAAAGAAAATCATTGAGTAGAAAAAAGTTAAAAAGAATTATTGGGAACAACAAAAACCAACAAAAAGATAAAAGACTTTATAGATAAATGTCAAAATAGAACTACAAATTATAGTCAAGTAAAGATCTTCTCCATTTATAAAAAAAAAATAAAGGATTTCATTACTATAGTTTTGGGTGTATAAAGTACATAAAAATCTAATAAATGTCACATATTTTAGAAAAATATGTCTATATATGGCTGATGTAACACCCCAATTTTCAGGCTTTCTAAGACCAGTAAACTATATAAATGAGTTTGTATTTTTATCTGGGTTTTAGAAAATGATTTTGGGAAAACTAAAATCATATTCATGCTTCAAATAATCGTAGGAGCCTATGATTAAATTTTGGGGCGAAAACTCAAACGGAGCCTGGTCTATATTTTTCGGGTGATCGTGTTTTTCTACTATTAAGACATCTTTTTGACTAACGGTCAGGACCATTAGTCTTAGAATTCAATCCTCTATCTTTTTTATAAAATGTGTCCTGACGTCCAAAAATATAAATAATATTTTATATTCGAGCCGATAATCGATCGGGGAGACGACTCGAGCTGTCTTAGGGTTTTTTGAGAACCTTGAGCCGATAATTTTTATACCAGGGCTATATTAAATTATTTGGGGACTCTTATCCATGTCGTGAGGATTTTCAAAATGTAGAGACGTGAATTGACCAAATTACCCTTAGTTAGTTTTTACTAATTACCTTTTCCCATTTTACCTTTTACCTTAACTTAATTACTAAGCAAGCTAATAAATAGCTAATTCACTCACATCCTCACCCACTCTCATTTTTCGACCAGGACCAGCAGCCCCCTCCCAAAACCTCTTTTCCTTCATTTTCTCTTCTTTCTCTTTTCTCTTCACCAAAAACTCCATTGTTGGAGACTTGGAGCTTGGTTTTTGTGAAGCTTATTCACTAGTTTTTGAAGGAGAATCTCCTAGGAGGTAACACACCATCTCTATCTCCCCTAAATTTCCATGATTAGAAATGTTAGGATTTTTAACCCCAAACCTTCAAAATTCAATGAAAAATTATAGAAAAATCATTTCAATACCAAACCAATTTCTATGGCCTAGGTTCATGACATACTTACATGATCCAAGAGATTAGAGCCAAGAAATCTCTCTAGCTATTTGTTTGAGGGAGAGGCCGAAACCCCCTATTGTGTAGGGTAGGGTTTTTGGTTGGTTTTTGATGTTTTGAGTTGATATCTAGGGTTATCACACTTAGTTAGGGTGTTATCCAAGAAATGAGAATTTTTGGAGCTCCCTAGCTATTTTTAGTGTAATAGGGCCGAACTCTAGGAGTGGTGCGGTAGGAGAAATTTTTATTTTTTTTGAGTTAATGCCTTTATAGATTATGTGTATGTAGTAATCGGCAGCTAGCTGAACCAGTTATCAGATTGATCGGGTGTCTACAGCTTACCTTGGGACTACAAGAGGTAAGGGGATAAACCTGAGGAGTCCAAATTCTGACAGTTATATGCTGCTTTAGGTTTTTGTAATGTAAATAAATGTTTATATCTAATTATTGGTTGATTGTTTTATTTACTGCTGTTGATTTGACTATGCATGACATAACTGCTGATACATGTGGATACATGTTATAATTGTTAAATAATTGTAGAGATATATCGTGTGCCCTGCTGTGGGATTTAAGACGTTAGAGTATCGATTAGGATCCGACATCGTCTAACATAAAAGCTTCAAAAACTGGAGATGTGGAATTGAGAAAATAAATATGTTTTATTGTTTCTCAATTTAATTTAAGAGAAAATAATTAATTATCTCTTTTGAAATAAAATAATAATAAATAGCTGCTTTTAAGAAAAGTTAACTTAAAAGGGCATAGTTGTGAAAATGTGTTTTTAATAATGAAAAACGATGCTTCTAAGATAAATAGGGTGGTAGAAACCTTTATTAGTTTTTAAATTAATAAAGTTGACCGTTTGAGCAAAAGCGTTTTAAGAAACGTGATTTTCAAATAAATTGGTCTTATCCAAGAAAAAGGGTTTTTACAAGCTTTGTTATAAGGTTTGTGTTTTACCCAAAAACGAAGAAAGGAAAAGAAATGGTCTTTAGATCAAGTTTTGTTTTATGTAAAATCGATCCCGAGGACTTTGTGTAAGTATCAGAGATTTGGGTTTTTGGTTTTTGAGCTTTCAAGAGAAGTGATTTTAAAGCTTAGAAACTAGAATCCGAGACGTCGGAGTTCTAGGATTCTTTAGAAACACGTGGATCAAGGATCCGTGTTAGTTGCGGTCCTGTCGGCTTAGGGACGATCTTTGTGATCCTGTAAGCTTGAGGATGTTTTTATGATCTTGAATCCAAAATTCTAAACTGGTGCATCGGCTAGGGATATTTGGATTTGAGCTGTTTTGGACTAGATGTCCTGCCTTGAGAAAATGTTTTTGAGACTTAAAAGTGTCTAAGACATTATAATGGTTGGTAGGGTTGATGCTACAACGAGGAAAGATTGTTACGACAAAGATAAACCGACGGAAATTAAGTAGTTTTCTCATGCATTTGTGTGGGGCAGACGTGCCGTGAAACGGGGGACCTTGATGATAGGAAACCCGTGATGACTGTAAGTCATTATGTGTTATTGTACCTTGATGGACAATGGATAAAACCCATATAATATGAAGCATTTGTACAGTGTGATATGGTAATGAAATCCATGTAGAGTGAAGCGTTATGCACTGTGTGAATAGTGTGATATGGTATTGAAGTCCGTGTAATGTAAAGCATTATGCCTGGGTTGGACAACGTGACATGGTAAATAAATCCATGCAATGGAAAATGTTATGCCTGGATTAGACAACGTGGTGTGGTAATGAAATCCATATAAGGAAAAGCATTGTACCCTTTGTTGGTCAGTGTGATATGGTAAATATGATGTGCATTGATTGATAATCGAGTCTGATCAACTCATTCTTTTGGTGATGGGATTCTCGAAAATCTAGAATTGAATATTTGTTGAGATATATGGAAGTGTTTCATACATATGTTTAGCGAATAACGTTGATTGTGGGGTATGAAACTCTTGTGTTTTATTGTTAGTACATGGATATATATGTTGTACTAGGTGATACATGATGATATTTGGTGAGATATACTTGTATGAATCTGTTGTTTGTGTTTGGGCATGTAGTTGTAGTTTTTGGGATCATATATTGGTTTCTCACCCTTGCCTGTACGTGTTGGACACCTTGTTGTGTTTTTGGATACACATACAGATATTTTTGTTAGCAGTCCTCTGGATCTTTCTATCTTGAGAGCTGGAAGTTGACAATGAAGAGGTGTGGATTGGTGACGATGTGACCCTACCCTTTAGGTACGACTGAGGTCAGGATAGTACACTTGGTTATCTTTAGAATTTTTCTGTCAGACCAGCTTAGGTTTATTTTGTGGTAGTTACTTTTGAATTAGTCTATTGTCGGCTTCTGATGGCCGTAGGCAGACTGGTAGATTTTTAATGCATGATGTTTACACACACACACACACACACACACACACACACACACACACATATATATATATATATATATATATATATATATATATATATATATATATGGTTATGAGTATGTAAATGTTATCGTGAGCATATGTTCTTTAACCTTATAAGAAGAAGAAAAATTTATCACGAATTTCATAATAAGTGAGATATGAGTAAAGAAAATATTTTCCGAAAGCGAACCAGCAAATCTCTTTCCTACTTTATAGTGTTGGAGTTACGAAAGTGACACCCGAGATGGAGGGGTGTTACAGCTGAGGATCTCATGTTCCATTTTGGTGTACCACTCCATGTCCCAACCAATAATATCTTCCCATGTATTCTACTTTTTCAATTTTAAATAAAATTTTAACTTACATGACAAGATATTATTGGTTGAGACATGGAGTGGTAAATCAAAATAGGACAGATGATCCTCATCTATATACACCTAAAACTATACTAATGGAGCCCTCCATTTCTCTTGAGAAATAAAAAGGATCTTTAGTCGAGGGAAAATCAGTGGGGGTATCCCACGGTCCCACTAACTGTGTCATCAATGGCAGATCTTACTAAAAGTTTTTGGGAAACCATTAGGTAGTAGATACTTGCTAAAATGATTTACTCAAAATTTATAATTAATCGCATATAATTTTATTAAAGTTTTAAAATAATATACATAATTAATGATTTTGTAATGAATATATTAGAGGCATACTATTTTCATCCTTATCAAAATTGGGTTTCACATTTTATTTTTCAGATAATAAATGCAGCGGGCGGGACTAGTAAAACTTCTCATTTCATTTAGCTATTAGCAATGTCAATTTAGTTATTGGGCTGCATTTATTATCTAAAAAATAAAAGAGATTAGCTAGATAGTAGATACACGCCTTTTGCCTTTTCATCACCACCAAGAGGTGCAGGTTGACACCTCAATTGAGGCTATTCAAATTCACTAAAAGTAGTAATAAGATTACGTTTTGCTTTGAATTTGAAGTGTACTATCCGAGTGCCTCATCTACTTATATACCCCCCCCCCACCTTCTTACATGCAAAGTTAAAAAGTATTGTTCTGTAGCACCATCTGGGAGTGCATTCTCTCATGTTCAAAAAAATACAAGGGGTTATGTTTTTAATAATTATCATTCAATTCTCCTATCTTCTCATTTTAAACACACTTTCTCTCCCAAACAATTTTGCCTCCTACAAAGGGTTCCATATGTTTGCAATATGCTCTACTTTGGTAATAACGGAGTGACGGATCTTGAACAATAGATTTGAGGAACTATAATAAATATATTTGTTATTCTATATTTTTCTAACCTGATTTTAGATAGATTAAAGCTTATTTATGTGTATGTGCTTCATTTAGTTGTCATGTTGATTATATGAATAAGTTGATCTCTAGTGGTTGATATGCTGTTGTTGTGTACTTATGGAGCATGGATTGAAGGGAGTTTCAAAAAGTTATACATATGTTTTAAGACTTTTTTTTTTCAGCACTGTAGTTAGTTTTTTATATGTAAGATAAAATAGTTTAAAATTTTGTTGGGGGAGTAAAGATCCGCGAGTGGTAATAGGGCATGCAAGAAAATATTCTTTAGATAATCAATCAACTTATTTGGACAGTTTATTGGAAAAAACTCAAATCTCATATTGACTAAAGATAGTGCCTAACATTTAACCAGAGCTTATAAAGCTCGGACACTCCTCACCCTACAAGCTGGTTTTTGAGGTTGAGATAGTTCCAAAATCCAAGATGGTATCAAAGCTATCTTAGATCCATTGAGTCATCAATTATATTATCCACGCACCAAGCCCAATAGTGTTGGACGTGAGGGGATATATTGAGAAATTAAAACCCAAGTTCCACATCGACTAGATATATGGCCTCTTTGAATTGGCTTATAAACAGCTTATTTGGGTTTATCTACTGGCATAAGCGCTTGTCAGGGTATTTGAGAGAGCTTATGAAAACAGTTTATGACATGTCCATAAGCTGTTTTCAGCTTATTTTGATAAGTTTTTCAAGATAGCTTATGAAAATAGCTTATAATTTATATGAAAATAGTTTGACTATATTTTCTTTTTGATTATAGAAATAGCTTATACATAAACGCTTATATGATAAACGTTTATCCTATAAATGCTTAATTAAACTGTTTATCCAAACAGACCCATGGTCTCTAATAAGAGCGTATAAGACTTGGACATCCTCACTCCTTAAACTAATTTTTGAGGTTGAATTAGATCGAAAATCCAAATTCTAAGACATTTTATCAAATTTTGATTTGCGATCATTTTAGAGACATGAGTCATGTTAATTGCGACATTTCTTGTGTATGCCTACATGCAGTTCAACACTTTTTTCGTTGTCAAAGGATTAGACACAGATATTTAGCATATCATTATATTTATTTTGGTTATGATAATTGGTTGTTTAGTTGTACAAAAGTCTAATTGAATGCAGATGAATATATATGAAATAAATTATTTTTACACGTATTGAAAGATCGAAATTGAAAATTAATGACATGCAATAATACTGTCAATATATGAACTACTATTGCGCACGAAAAAATTTTACGCTTTTAACGAATACAAATATAGCTGTCATTGATTTCTTTTAGATTTTTTATGTTACGAAAGTCATCAAAACATAACAATTGGTTAACTTTTTATTGAAATTCGTACCCCGTTTTTTTTTTTATTGAAAACGTACCCCGGTTTTTTAATCATTTAGTATTTATATGAATATCATTTTCAAAGAATCTCTATAGTAATTCTATACGACATTTGGATTAATACAAAATGCATTAATTATGCAAACTTCTGGTCCTTGTAGGAGTATTTTTTTTATTGGATTACTCACCTCTAAAATGAGTAAAAATATAAAACAAAAAAAAAATGAGATTATATTCACATCTGATTAATTAAGTTGATTGAAATTTCAATATATTTTAATTAATGAAGGATAAAATTTATAAATTAAATAAAGATTTTGCTAATATGTGTTCTAAGAGCATTGGTTAAGAAAATCATAAAAAATAGGTTTTTCTTGCAAAATTAAGTATTTAACTTATCAAAATATTAAATACACTCATTTTCAATAAAATTTTTCTTCTTTTGATTCTTTAATCAATGTCCTAACAGTACTGATTAGCATTCTCTATTAAATAATACAATACACTTTCGTGTGTTCAGGCATTTCAAACATTATGTTGTGTTAAATACAAAATATTAATTTATAATTAATTGTGTTAAATAAATTAAATTTCTATTTCTGGAGAATAAAGTCTCACATATGACAAAATAAAAATAATTAAAATGTGTAATAAGTTTGGGTATTTTACTTTAAAGAGTGAACATATCCCAATTAGTTAACTGAACAGCTCACACATAAAAAACATTATTCGTGTTTTTTTATTTAAAAAGATATTCATTCATTCAAATTGATAAAATACATTAAAAACAACACAAATTCAACCTCGCTAAAAATTGAAAAGGATGAATCTGCGAACAAACTCACAGCACTCAGGTTAATAATTTAAAATGACAAAATGCCTAAAAATGTAATAAAATTAAAGTGACCAGAATATCCATGCATCCGGATTTATTACGTTGGCGCCCAAGTTTTGATTGAATCTGGAATGGATCGAAACTGATATGTCAATTTAAATCAAATAAATACCACAATAAGACGAAAAACCAAACAACATCGCATCAACACCTACACAAAAAAAAAAAAAAAAAACATTACTCAATGCTTGATCAGATAATAATAAACGTCCGTAGGACAACAATAAAAGTGAGGGTGTATAACATGTATTTTTTGTGCTGAGGTGTATAAATGGTTTGAAAAATGCTAGTAACACATTCTTTAATATTTTTTTTAACATACTCATTTTTATTGTTTGAGATTCATGTGGATCCTACAAAATTCAAATGGGACCCACATAAATTAGTTGAACCCATATAAATTTTAATCAATAGGAGAAAGTGTGTTGCTAACACTCCTCAAATGATTTTGATTTGACATAATAATCAATTAAAAAAATAGGTTTTTTACTCCAAACTCTGTCTCTTTTAGAAATATCTGTGCGAAGTACAGATAAATAGTGTTTAAAAAATATAATTATATATTATTTATTTTGACAAAAAAAATTTTGTAAATTTAAAATAATGACAAAATGAAAAAATATTCACAATTTTGTATTTTGTTATAATAAAAAGTGTTAATTAGAAAATTAACCATTCCTGATTTGATGTGACATAAAGAATTATTTCAAAATTTAACTTAAAACATACAAAAATATAGTTAGAAAAAACTCGCATGAATTCCTAAAAAAGATATATTACTTTTATATTGATTTTATTTGCCTATTTTAAGATATTTTTGAAAAGATAGTACATACACTCCTCCTAAACTTTAGCCCATTTTCAAATAGGCACTTTCAACTATTTTTCTTCACAATTAGTCAGTAAACGTATGCTATTAGTAAAATTGATCCTCCAACTATTTTTTCATCCCAATTAGTCCTTAAACTCATACTTAATTAAATATATTAACATGAATTTTTCAATTTATCAAACATTTTAGTCCTTAAACTCACACTTAATTAAATATATTAACATAAATTTTTTGATTTATCAAACATTTTCTTGTATCTACCAGCTCAATTATTTTAGGAAAAATACTAAATTCACATAAATTTCAATTATATAAAGTATAAAATTATTAACTTATTTTTGTATATATTGCAGGTTAAAAGAATGATTGGTTGTATTAATATTAGGAGTTCAAGGACTAATTGGGACAAAAAAATAGTTGAGGGATCAAATTTTCTAATTATAGAAGTTTAAGGACTAATTGAGTAGAAAAAACAGTTGAAGGTGTCTATTCGTAAATGAGCTAAATTTTAGGGAGTGTATACACTTTTCCCAAAAAAGATTAATAATCCAATAAGACAATCTATAAAGTTACCCGTAGTTAACCACCGACTACCTTAATTTTATATATAAAGATACCTTGTTTTTATATTTTTTTAGTTACTTACTTTAAGATTTTTTTTTAAAAAATTACTATTATTATTGAATTTAACAAATTAATCCTTAATAATAATTATTATTGAATTTACCAAATTACTTACTTTTATATTGAAGTGTTCTGATTTATTGTTGTTTTTATATTATATATTTAAACATTGGAAAAAATTTGGTTAATTAAATGAATATTTTTTTGGGTAATCTAATTGAATGAATATTTACTTTATTTATGTGTTATCCTTTATATTTAAAGTTTGGACTAAACCTTCGTTACATATTATGAGTAATTTGGTACGGTCAAAAAATGAAATATTTTGATCATGCATAGATCTTAGTGTAACATTGGTCAGTGAAGTTCCTGTAAAAGTTAAAGTAAACTAATAAGAGATAATTTTTAACTCTAATAACTAAGGAATATAATAATTTAAGAGTAATTCATATTGCTTAAATTCTGATACATTTATTTGTAAACCACATTTGTAGTAGTATTTGAAGTTTGTCCTTTTTATTCACATATTAGTATCTTCAGTCCACTACAGGAGGTAACCCTTGACATTGCGACATATAATTGTCCATAAGAAAAGACTGGTCGAGGAAAGTGTTTGAGGGATTGTCCCTGACTTTTATTTATGGTCATCGCAAAAGAAACAACAATTGGGGATTGTTTACGATGAAATCTAAATAGAATTCGTTTATCAGAAGGCGTCAATGACAACGTTGAAATAGAATCTCTTTGACCATTATTGCTTCGTGAGATGACTTTTCTTCAACAACATACTTTCTCATTTGAGTAATTATTAGTCGAGTATCATTGTATAGTCCTGATGACTGGTCTATATTTCACTCTAACATAATTGGAACACCAACTTTGATTTTTAACTCATGTTTTGGTAGTCCCGATCTTTAATCTGTGTTTGTTCATTTTTTTTTTTGGAGCAATAATTGTACAGGAAATACTTCCAGGAAGTGGACCAATAAACATTCAATTACTCGTACAATGTTGTCAAATATATTGGGCTATTGAAGCAGGCAAATCCTGTAAGTATAACCATATAAGGAATTTATTTGTCTATATAATTTTTAATAATAACACTAATTGATTATGAAATAACTATAGTAAAAAACTGTTGAGTCTCCAAATATCTGATGTGCATTTACCTTAGTTTTGATGAGATTAAAACAGTTATTCAGTGATTTAATTGAACCCGTCTGTGGTATTTAACTCGTCTATTTAGTGTACAGATTAAAATATTAAGTGTCTATATGAACTGTTCACTCGTTTGAACTTAGATAAGTTCACCCGTCTGAACTAACTTAAGTTCACACGTCTGAACTAACTAAAGGTCACTCGTCTGAACTAGCTAAGGTTCACTCGTCTGAACTAAGAGAAGTTCAATCGTCTAATGAAGTCTTCAACCGAATGATCAAAGGAAGACTCATCTGTCTAAAAGACTTTGCAACTGACGTCATCTCTTTGTTAAAGAGTCAACCCGTCTAATGAAGTCACTCATCCGTCTAGTGACTAACGTTAAAGAATACATCGGATGAAAGCTGTCTCGACTCTGATAAGGAATTTCAACAAAGTGCTTTGCCTGAACACAACTGCATCTTACACCAAAAGGGAAAGTCTTTCCTTTGCAAACAAAAAACACGTATACAGATCTGCTGAGACCAAAGGTATATCAGAAGTCTGTATCACGTTGATGAAAGAGAACAAGCGAAGTTCCCTATGCTTTAATGGCTGACCAGAACTACTTTATTGCATTTATTGAAGATCTGCAAGAATTCAAGCCTTCAAACTTTGTGTCTAACGGCTTTAAAATCTTGAAGCCTATTTAATGAAGAAGACTTTGAAGATTGAAGAAGAGACAAAAGAAGAGAACGATCAAAGCAATCAAGAGCATTTACTCTGTGCATTTATATCTTCATTCTTTCATTATTTATTCTTCAATCATTTGAAGTTATTACCCATTCTTTTAGATCTTCACATTGTCTGAGTGCTTGTGAAAGACTTGCAAATTGTAATCTATTTTACAACTTCTCTCAAACAAACCCGTCTGAGCCTGAAGAGGCTAAGTGTGCAAACAATACTTGTCTGGAGCTTGGAGAGGCTAGGTGTGAAAACAATACTCGTCTGGAGCCTGAAGAGGCTAGGTATGAAAATAATACTTGTCTGTCCTGTAACCTAAATCAGTTATAGTGAGAAAACTTGGTGCTGCCAAGGAATGAACGTAGCCTCATTGTTAAGGGGTGAACCAGGATAAAACCTGCTGGGTGATCTCTCTCTTTCCCTTAACTCTTAAGTTTGATTATTTGTCCTAACTATCATCTAACTAATTAAAGGGTTTATAATTGTGTTTATCAAACCTTTTTTTTTCTTGCATGCTTGTGTATTTTCTGTAAAACCTTCAGACGAGTTATCAGTCTGATTGACCTGTCTGTGTTTACTCGTCTATTATAACCCGTCTGTGCTTGCGAAAAAGTTTCTAAATTCCGCAATAATTTGTCAAACACCATTCAACCCCCTTCTAGTGTTTGCATCTGTCTATTTCAAAAACAACTACCGAGTGGTTTCCAGTTGCCTTGTAAGCAGTTAAGGTGATTGTGAACACTCTTTTATGGCTAGGTTTCTCCATCAATGTTTTAATACCTTACTGTTGTTGTGTTTGAAGTTGTTGTGCTTGCTAAACTACAACCGTTTACAAGAATATATTAGTCATATGAATAATGCAAAATCAATTAATCAGTATTCAATAAATTGTTTAATGTGGGAGATATAAATCTGGAAAAAAAAACAACAAATACAAATTAAATCAATGGTAATGATTTCTTTTAGAATTTTGAATGGCCAATGATAAGTTCTAATTAATTCAGTTCTAATAAATACTTTTACAAATTTAAATGCTAATTAATCATAAATGTAAATAAAGTTTAATTAAAAATAAGAATTTAAAGAAGAGAATTTTTTTACGGAAATCAAGTGAATAACATATATTTTTAAATAGTTTTAATTAATATATTTAAATTAATTAATAACATATACGTTATTGTTTAATAAAGAATATTTATACCGAATATAATCGTCATTATAGTTTTTACTTCAACAAGTCTATAGGTTATTATAGTTTTCCACAATATCACGATGAATCACATATAATATATGACATTTTGAGTTTTATATTAAATATTATACATTTCAAGTTTTAAATGACTATAATATTTTATTACGAATAAAACAGAGCATAAAGCAAGATCAGATTAATTTATTCTAAAATTTAAAACTAAAATAAGACCTAATTTAATCATATAATCAATGACAGAATAACTAATTTAATTCATGTTACATAAATTCATGAGTACAAATCTAGAGAGAAGTTTTTTTTTATAGGAAAATAATATTAATAAGGAGATATAAGAGATACTTCAACCAGTACATTCAGTTGATTGGCATAGCCAACTCTATATCATACAGTCAACAAATAGCAAACAACACAAATCCGGATAGAAGTAACCAATATGTTTGAAAATTTTAGTGCTTCAGTATCTAATTTATTCAAATAAATAGCTTTACGTTACATTTTGTAGTTCAGTATGTAAGTTTTTTTAGAGGAATAGGTTTGGCAACCAAAGCATTTACGTCCTTAAACGTTAAAATAATGGTTATTAAAAAAACGTTAAAATAATGCTTAAACGTTAAAATAGGTTTGCCGACAAAAGTGTTTAGGTCATTCTTAATTAAACGTTAAAATAGAATTCTAGGTCAGAAATTAGATCACAAAAAATGACATCAATATCCTTAGGGTAACCAAAATTAAAGCAACCAAATGAAGCTTATTTTTATATATTTATATATATATAAATGTAAGGTTGGTCCAAGCGGTAAGGGTTTGGGTCCTTTAAATAAGTGATCAGGGGTTTAAATCTTGAGGAAAAAATCTAGTTGGGAGGGGACTACCCACCTTGTGTGCCTTCAAGTTTCCCGATGGAGATCGATTAATCACTGTTAACGATGGTGGATACTTCGCACCTATCACATGGGTACCAAAAAAAAAAAAGATAAAGATGCCAAAATGCCCTTTAATAATAATAATTATTGAATTTACCAAATTGCCCTAAGACAATCTATAAAATTACCCCTAGTTAACCTTAGACTACCTTACTTTTATATATAAAGATATCTTGCTTTTATTCTCCTACATCAAGATTTTTTTTTAAAAAAGCAATAATTATTATTATTAAATTTACCAAATTGTCCCGAAGACAATCTACAAAATTACCCTTGGTTAACCCTAGACTACTTTATTTTTTTATATATAAGTATACCTTATATTTATATATATTGGTTTTATTTACCTACTTTAAAATTTTTAAAATAAGATTAATTATTATCCCTAAGACAATCTACAAAATTACCCCTAGACTACCTTACTTTTATGTATAAATATTTACTAATTTGGGGCATTTTTGAAACTTTTTAACAAAATGGGGTTCCATTTGCCAAGTCAACAATTTTTATTAATTTGACCTGTTGACATGGAAGGTACTACTCCACGTGACGTCTTTAGTGGTGTGGCGCCGCCTTCCACGTTAGAGGTGTCACTGCGCCTCACGTCACATATGATGTCAGGAACAGTGACACCTTCCATGTGGACACAGCATGTGGCGAACCCCATTATCAGCTGCTTCTCATTCCTCAAAAATATTTTTTTTGTCTAGAATGAGATTTAAACCCTTCATCTATACCCGAAAAACTAGCCCCTTTTATACCGACTAGGTTATCTGTTTTTTTTTTTGTTTCCCAGGGTATCCTCCATGTGCAACTGCGGAAACTAATCCCACGAGGTATTGAACGTCATTTCTCACAACCAGATTTTCTCCATATGAAAGAGTCAGGGATCAAATCTCTGACCACTTAAATAAGGGATCTGAGCTTGTTACCACTCGCATTAATCATATATTGGTGGGTTATCTTTATTTTGATGTTGTACAAAACTTAACAATATATTTATATTAATAATATTTCTAACTTAGTTATATATAATATTTAAAATTTGTATATCATCTCTTCAAATATTAAATCGGCTTGATTCTAAATAAGTTATTATTGATATGATTAAAAAAATGTTCATTAAAAAATAATTCAATTATTAATACAAAAAAAAAAATCAATTAAATAAAAAAGTGTTATGCTATTTTATATATTTTTTAACTATTTTTTTTATTAAAAAAGTGTTAATTCAATTATTATTGATAGATCACGTTTATATAATTAATAAAATTTATTTTAATTTTTAATCGTAAATTTTTGCACGTAAAATGGTTCTTATTCTTATATATAAAAAATATAAATAAATTTTTTTATATTTTTCAAAATATTAAAATATTTATTTTTATTTAATATTTTTTATTTAATGTTAAAAGAAGTATTAGATTCTAAAAGAATTATAGAGTTAAAAATATATAAACATGATCTACTGAGTTAACACTTTTTAAATAAAAAATTAAGTTAAAAAATATATATAATAGTATAACATTTTTTTTTAATTTAATTGGTTTATTTTTTAATCCAAATTTTATTTAATCATATCTGTAATAACTAATTTAGAATTAAACCAACTTAGTATTTGAAGATGATATACAAATTTTAAATATTATATACAAGTAAGTTAGAAATAATATTAATATAAATATATTGTTAAATTATGTATCATATCGAAGTAAAGATAGCTCAGTTGGTATAGAGTCTTTTTGATAAAATTAACTGTTAGCGGATAAGCTAGCTGATAGAGGATAGCGGATAAGCTAGTTTATTTTGTGTGGAAGTGTTTGGTAAAACTAGCGGTTGAACTAGCTGAAAAATATAAAATGACATATAGAAAGGAGAGAGAAGATCTTGAAGGAGAATTAAATTAAGATAATAAGCATAAAAGCGGAGAAAAAAAATGAAACGCTATAAGCTATAAGCTTAAACGCTACTTGAAATAGCGTTTGGAAAAAATGCTATAAGCTCGTGACAGAAACGCTTGTCAAACGGGACTACTTTCTCATCTGCTATAAGCTCGCAATAGGGACATGTCAAACAAGCTCATAAGGGGTTAGCTTTTCAGGTAGAGGTCTTGTGTTGGAAGCCCATTTTGGACAATATAATTATTTTTGAGGGTTGGAAAGCAATAGATAATGTGGTTCACATGTGGCTCGTCCACGTAGGAGGCGCCACGTGGAGTGGCGCCAAGTTGGTAGGTAAAAAAATGGTGAGTTGGCAAAAAGATTCATATTTTAGTAAACACTTTCAAAAGTGCCCCAAATTGGTAGAATATGTGTGATGTAAAAGGAGCTTTATCCATGTTACCAAAAAAAAAACAGGAGCTTTATCCTTAAATACTATAATTGGGAAACACTAAATAAATTTAATCCTGTTCTAGTTATTCTACTCGAGAGTAGAATGCGGGTTGGACTTTTTTTATGGTGGGTCATATTCTTCGAATATTGTGTTTGATAATATATATATATATATATATATATATATATATATATATATATATATATTATCTCTTACTTGTTTTTTATTATTTTAAAAATACATTAAAAAATATAAGAAACATTGTTCTCCTATTTTAATGTTCAAAAATCATTTTCCTCTTATTGCCTCACATAAGATAGTGTGTGGCAGAAGCATGGGCACACAGAAAATAAGATGGGAGAAGGTATAATAAAGGAGTTGAAATTGTTTCAAACAAGAATAAAGTAGTTTTATTTTTACTGGAAAAAAAAAATAAAGTAGTTGAAATTATGAAAACATAGTGATATCTTCGTGAGTAGTATTCTTTTACTAAAAATATAAGAATTGTATAATATAATGAGGGTAATTTCAAAGTTATTCAATCCATTTTTTTTTTTTATATATAAACTTCAACTTGTAACACACATAATCCTCTAAATTACGGCAAAACCCAAAAAGTATAAACATATACTTTCTGTTAAATTTTACAATTTACAATATGCATATCTTTGAGAGTTCATTGTTTGATAAAATACTTCCTTCTCTCTGTTTTCCTCTTGGCGTGTAAATTAAAGCACCGTTACTGTATAAAAAAGGTACACTTACGCTATGTGCTGAGTCCAATCATAAAATACCTTATGGTTTTTCAACTTAGCGTTCCTTCCCTCCTATTTAACTAGTAGTACAAGGAAAGGAAGAAAGTTCTTAATTAAAACGCGATGTTCATGGAACAGCCACAATGTTCATTATTCCATATGGAATCTCTTTTAATCTCTCGTAAGCATGCCTAGACGACTAGCATGATGTTTGTTTCAAACAAATAATCTGACAGGCTATTTGTAAATTTTCAACCATTCCAAATTCATATAATCATTTCCAAGAATTACTCTTTGTGGTTTATATATATCTGATAAATGTGTAACAAATGATTAGTTTGATTGACTTATATAAACTTAATTAAGATATAAACTTAGCACCAAAAAAAGTAATACATTAACTACGTCTGCATTTCCTTATCATCCTAACATGGTGACTCTTTGACTTGAACATCGTTGAAGCCAAACTCTTGATTTTTGACGTTTTGCATGTAATTTGAAAACTCCCTGCTTACAAGTTATAGTGTCTATATATCCTAAAATGTCTACTTCAATACCTTGTCACTCTTGCACAATAAAATTCTGATAAAAGACTAGCCAGCAATGTCATATAGTGTGTGTTTGGATGAGCATTTCACATACGTAATTTCCGATTGAATTGATTTTGTAAAATTAATTTCAATATAATTGATTTTGAAGTGAAATGATTGATGTTTGGATGCTTTTATTTTGAAAACAACTTTGATGTAAAACTTAGTGTAATTTTTCAATCGAAAATCAGAAGTTACTGCAAGCTATTTCTGATAGAATCGATTCTGGATGCAAAATTATTTCCCCAAATATATAGTTAAAAACCTATTTTTCTAATAGAATCAGGTTTGATAAGTGAAAAAGTAATTCCGGTACTCCTCACCGTGATAATATTTACATTTATATTGCACATATTCTTGGAGCAATAACCATTAGCACTGACCGAACTTAATCTCTTACAAATTCCTTATAATATTATAATATTATTCACAATAATTAAGATGCCTTGCATACTTAGGGTACAAAAAAGTTCATAAAAAGCATTAATATAAGGAATTATGATATTTAAAAACATAATTTCTGCTAGCCTTTGATGGAACAAGAAACAAAGGCTCATGATCAAAACCCATAACCATAGACATGTCCTTCAGCATAAGCTCCGCAGAAAAGGATTATAGCATAACTGCCCACCCAATATTTCAAATCAACTTCTTAGATCTTTTTCAGAAAAAAAAAACAGAGAAAAAAAGAGTAAGGGCCTGTTTGATTTAATTTTGGTTTTTAGTTTTTGAAAACTATTTTGTAAATCAATTTAAAAAACTGTTTTAAGAAGAGAATTAAAAATAAAACCTGTTTGATAATTTTATTTTCTAAAATTGTTTTAGAGATGAGAAAATGAAAAAACTTGTTTGATAAACTTGTTTTCAAAATATGTTTTGAAAATTAAAAATTAGAAAACTTGTTTAATACATATTTTTAAAATGGGATCAATTTCGAGTTTTTTTTATAATATCTCAATATTATTTTTTATGTTCTTATCTACATCACCTTTTTAATTAAGTATCATTGAATAATATCTTGACAAAAAAGAATATATTTTTATAAAATTAATATACAATTCACTTTCTAAAGTAACATATATTGTAACAACATAATTAATAAAGTAAAAGTAATTAAAACAACGTTTGAATACCATGATAAAGTGATATATAATTCACTTCTAAAGAAACATATATAAAGCAACATGTAGAGATAAAGTCAAATAAAAGTTAAACTAATCTTTTGGTCCCTATACGTGATAATGATTTTGAATTTGGTCCATACATGTTATATGAATGTTATGTTCTATTTTAGATTATTATTTCATGGAATTAAATAAAAAATGTAATAATTTAAATTAAATAATAAAAGTTGTCAAATATTACAAAACTGCCATTAATGAAAAGTGACACTTTTCCTTGTTTTTTTAGTTTTCAAAACTGGAATGTAAAAGTGAGAAGGAAAACAACTTTTAGTTGTTTCAGTTTTTTAATTCCCAAAACTACAAAACAAAATCATATTTCAAAACTATTTTAGAAAACAGGGTTCATCAAACAAGTTTTTGAATTTTTAAATTTTTGAAAATGGAAAACAGTTTTTAAAAAGAGAATTCAAACAGGCTCTAAGACTTGTATTCCCATATTCCAAGACTGTACGTAGATCTCCAACTATTAAAAAAAATAAGAGAATTTCTATGGTACCCTAACAAAAGGGAGGGTTTTGGTACCTTATCTGTATGGACCAATAATAAGATGATTACTCATTAAATTAATATATATTTTTATTTGAATTCCTCTTATTTTTCAAACACCAAATATTCAATCCCGTGGATTTATCTTCAACAGTTGATAAATCCCACCATTCATTTTAATCTAATTCTAACCTTACTCTTGCTCCTCTTCTTTTTTTTTTCCGGCTGTGTTTATCTCCTCTGCTTGCGTTTGTTTTTTCTTCTCCTTATTCCCTCCAAATTAGAAAGAATGGTCCTTCTATTTTTGATTTACCATTATTATATGTATTTCTTAAAATACTAATAATAGCCTGGGAGTTTGGTTAAAAAAAAAAAAAACAACCTACTGGGAGATAGGCTCTAGACCCAAGTCAGCATGGCCTGATAAAAATTTAATATGAATATGAAAATTGAATCCCAAACAGTTGAGAGAAATTGACAGTAGTTGCTGAGAGAGTAGCGAAGCCATGATTATGAGACAAATGAAGAAGGAGAAGCAGTAAGGCTGCGAAGAGAGTAAAAAAAATCGCACGCAGAGCAAAGAGGAAGAAAGAAACGGTACCGGAACCCTTTGATATATAGGGGTACCATAGCAGTGCCCAAAAAATAATGTCTTCCTTATTGCTGTCAATTAATAACGAAACCAACAAAGGTAAGTAAAATAAGAAAAAATAATTGTTTTCTGCTCAAGCATTAGAGCCGAATATCAAATTGCAACTTGAGCTGCAACTTGCACTCTTCTGTCCCTTCTCTCCGAAGTTGCATAAATTCCTCTGCTATCCCTACAATGGTTGTCATTTTATTTTGTGTTCAACTAATGGTTTCTGTTGTATGTTTTTTTAACTTTATTTTTTGGGTACATTATTGCATGTAGTAATAGTAAAACACCCAGCTCACAATAGCACACAAAAGGCACAATAACCATAAAAGGAGGAGATCGAGGAGACCAAGTCATTAGAGAGGTTACTTGAGCAGTCAGCATCCGGCAATGACAACCCAATTTTCTGCCTTAAATACTCTGCTGATTGCTGACCTACCTTACCCATGATCACTTTGATTTGAAATTCATGTTCTAAACATTTTATACTCCAAAAACAATCTTATATCTCTCAATGCCTCAGTGACACACTGAGACCACTTGGACTTGCTATTTTCACTACAAAATTTTGCCATTGTAGCATTGAAACTGAGATTTTCATATTGTGCTTCATTTAATGTCGTTGCTATACCCATGCCAGGAATGTGGGTTTTGAACAGAGAAATTCTCGTATCAATTGGTCAAACTCTCTGCCCCTTGAGCAGTTGAGTGATCATGCAGTCTAAATTGTTAGTGATTCCATTTTTGCTATGAATATGATCCCCCTCTTATTTTTGGCAAACAAGATTCGGCACGGCAGATGAGATATTTGTGGGTACAATGCCAAATGGGAAAGGAGGAAGATAGGTTTAACTAAATAAAATGTCACATTTTCTTCATGGTCACGATCATGGGGATCTTTCAGACAGTGAGAAATACTATGATTTGCTCCCTAAGTAGTTGGAAGGTAGAGCTTTCAGTCAATCGGGAGGGGCTCAAACGAAGCTCAATGACAAATCTTGGATTTGATCCATTAACCCCCTACCAAAATAGACAGACAAAATTGTCTTACCCCTTTCACCTCTAACCAAGGATTAAAATTGCCATTACAGTCATGATGCGGTTACATTATGTTTACTAAAATTGCAAGAAAATGCGGACGATGTAGCTATAATTATGGTTGCAATATAGTTGTTGAGATTATCAAAATCACGATATTACAGCCGTAATTATAGTTACGGATCATAATTTAAAATCCTGCCTCTAACATTATCTATTCTCTCCGAAGTTGCATAAATTCCTCTGCTATCCCTACAATGGTTGTCATTTTATTTTGTGTTCAACTAATGGTTTCTGTTGTATGTTTTTTTAACTTTATTTTTTGGGTACATTATTGCATGTAGTAATAGTAAAACACCCAGCTCACAATAGCACACAAAAGGCACAATAACCATAAAAGGAGGAGATCGAGGAGACCAAGTCATTAGAGAGGTTACTTGAGCAGTCAACATCCGGCAATGACAACCCAATTTTCTGCCTTAAATACTCTGCTGATTGCTGACCTACCTTACCCATGATCACTTTGATTTGAAATTCATGTTCTAAACATTTTATACTCCAAAAACAATCTTATATCTCTCAACTAGTTGGATCCCCCGTGCTTTGCACGGGTGTGTGAAATTACATTAATATAGCTATTTTAAATAATGCTTATAAATATGATTGTAGTACATATTTATAAATAAAGGACAACAAAATGAATATTATTATAAATGAAATAAAGATAAATACAATTCAAAATAATGTATATTTTAGATAATAAATGAGGTTTAGAATTGAAACTTTTTGTAGCAATTGAAAAATAAAAATAAAGAAATTAATATAAAAAGAAAAAATTAAGGTAAGCATGAAAATAACGTATAAGCTATAAAACAAAATATACAGCAATAGAAAAAACTGAATATTAACAATGTCTACAGTAGTGTTAAATAAAAACAGCATTCTTAGTTTTTGTAGGATGTATATATCTTAAAACTTAAAACGAACTAAGTTAAGTATACACAACAAAAGCATAACAACCCAAAAGACTTTTTTTTATATACAGACATGGCAGTAGCATAGCAAACACTTGCATACGCTTCATGCTGATGATCAATACATGTAATTTGCTATGTAGCATCAAAAATATTAACCCTAATCTTTCTCTTTCTTGATCTTTGGCATAATCTTAGTTGAAGAGTATTGAGATGATATCATATCTACCAAACGAATATCACCATCTTCAGTTGAAGCAGATCTCTTCGTTGGGGTAATAATATTTGAAGAACAAATATCATTTCCAGTATTAGGAGTAGCAGATTCAAATACCTAAAATGAAGAAGTAAGACAACAAAATTCCAGTAAATGAATTTTATACATGGTGGAATAGGATAAATAAAATGTAAAATAATTTGTAATGTAGATAATAATTAAAAAGGTTGAGAATAATTTCAAAATCAATACACTAAAAAGTAGACATTTACAAAATATATTGTAATTCATAAAATTGATTAATGTTAAGACTGGTACATGTATTGTGGTATCTCACATTAGGGAAGGACTAATGATTATCAACAATGTCACACAAATAAAAAAGCAACTACGGAAGTGTTAACTGTACAACAAAGAGAGATCTACTTCTAGTCAAGTGGTACTCATAAAGAATATGATTACAAACAAAAAGCAATAATTGTGTATTGAAAATTAAATATTTATATTACTGGAAATAAAATTTAGCATAATTGAAATATAATTGATATTGTATATTATTTTTATTTACCATTTTAATAGGAGTCATTTTTCCAATTGCCATTGGTGAAAGTGTACTCGCTGAATCAGCAACTTCAGATTCCTGTATTATATGAAGCATGAATATGTATAAATCAACATAATTAAGAAAACTAAATTTCAGTGTTTTTATATGAAAAGATGTGGACTGATAATGCAGTTCAATGTATGCATTGTTTACTTACATTGTGTATAGTAGTCAATTTGGAAACCACCTGTGAATCAATATTAGTAACAGATTCTTCCAAAGCTATCTCTTAGAATAAAAAAAATTGGACATCATTAATAAGAACTAAGAATGTATGCAGGCCAACCCCTTTGGCTGTTTCCTATGTAATTATTAAACGTAGACACTTTCATATCACAAACAACTTTGTCTGCATTATTATATTATGCTTTCGATTATATGTTGAACGGACAACGTAAATATTCTTGTTAATAACCAATTATCCTTAATAGGGGTTTAAATATGTGAATGTCAATTTCTTCTCTATTTAAACTACAAACCAAAAGGCCAACACTAAATATAAAATGCACGACCTCTGAAGTATTTTGTGAAGAAAAAAATTAGTTGACTACATAATTTACAATTATAGCATGAGAAGTTGGAAAGAAACATATGGAGAAATTAAACGTTACGGATTTAGCTCACTCAGAAATTGGGAAAGCTGACAGAACATGGATGAACCATTATAAGTGATGAAAATAAAGAGTGGTATACATACAGATTATTAAGGAATAGCCATATGCAAAATTCCCAAGGATGAAGTACTATTTAACTCCTTTACCAATCTTGTAAAATTCAATGTATTTTTTCTTTACTTACATTGTGTATAGAAGTCAATTTGGAGACCACTTGAGAATCAATATTAACATAATCTTCCAAAGTTATATCCTGGAATAACAAAAAATGGACATTATATATAAAGAAATATAATAACAATTATGAATCTTATATCATGGGAGAAAAATCTTAAATTACAGGTTTAAAAATATACACTATTCTTTGGCAAAGAAGGCGTGTAAGATTTGATAAGGTCCGCATCATCAAATATTTTTTTCACAGTGAAACTTGATGACGGATTCCTTTTGTTGAAATCATTGACTTCTACTTTGAATATATATGTCTTTTTCAGTAAACAATCAAGCTCATCAGGAACTCCATCATCATCACCTTCCTGAATAAAAATAATTAAAGTATACATTTTTTGTTTGAAAGGAATAATGTACTTAACATAAAATAATGATTACTAACTTGAACCAAACGTTTTTTCAGATCATTTGCTGTGAGCTGAATAATCTGAAAAGCATGATTATCAAACATCACAAATGATGAAGCCGCTCCATGTTGATCTTTCACCTCGACATGGATTTTGAATCTATAAATAAAAAAAATATAGTAAATCTGTGATAATATTCATGTTAAACTCAACTAATTTAAAACTGAATAGTTGAATAGTTGAAAGAAATTAAACTATATGAAAAAAATATTTAATGAATTAAATTTGTCTAACATACAAAATTAATAACAAATAGTGCATACTTTACAATAACTCCATTTATAAATATAAAATGAAAATGTATAATGTGAGAAATACCTTGGCAAAATCATTGGAGGGTTGCCATCACATCTTTTGCATATGAGGTCTTCACCTATTATGTTGATTTTAGATCCATGAATAGAGCATGCATCATAGTACCAATTGAATTGAGTTTGAATTTTGATGATTGTAGCAAGAGTTGTATAAACTCCATTCTGTTAACACGTGAAAATTTGTTAGTTTATATTGATTAAACATAGAAAATAGTTTGACATTATGAAATAGAATACTCTTCCTGAAGTTGTTTCAATTCAGAAAGTGTTTTAAGTGTCTCCAAAGACAAACTATCATTTGTAGTTGATCCTTGAGTGTGACTATCATGTTGGGTATATCTCTGTGATGAAACTTGTCCATTCAAATTCAAACTTCAAACACAATAAATTATAATGAATATATGGATCGAAAAATATATGGAATTTTAAATAAAATATGGTTATAAATTCACAATTACACAATAGAAGTAATTTAATGTATTTGGGTACCTAGTTTTAAATTCAGCAATTGCTGGTACATCTGGATTAATCAAAAACTTGGATGCATTCCATGAATTTGAGAGCTTGACCTCACCTGGGCAAGAAAAAAAAATTAAATCATAACACATTTAATATTATGTCAGTAAATTTTTTATTACTATAACCAAATAAAGTTGGAGATTGTACCTGCTGTATACGAAATCATTGCCAATTGAGATACAACAATTAGTGTGGTATCCAAGGACTCATTTATAGTCTTTGTCAGGTAATCAGCATAATCACCAAATAAAGTACACTTAATTTTGTTGTTGCTGAAAAATCAAAGATAAATATTAAAAGTAGATAATACAAATATATTTATCAACAACGCGTTTAATATAAATTCATGTCACACCTGTTATCTGCAAGATATAAATTCATGAATTTTGACATCCGACCATTTTTTTGGAATAACTTAGAGCTTTCAAATGTAGAGATTTCTCCAAGCACATCTAATATTGATGATTAAAATTTAAATCCAGTTTCATAAGAATTACTATTTATAATAAAAATAAATAAAATATTGTAAATAAGATGGTGAAAGACAGACAAATAATTTTATAGTTACCAACTAAATAACCCTTCGGAGCATTTCCATGTAGAATATCTTCAAATGCCACGAAATCAAATGAATGATGAGGAACTTGTAGATCACAAGTGTGGACATCTGTAGATTTGTGAAAATTGATTTTGCATTTGTGTCGGGTGGCTTTATAATCGCCAATATTGTCAACAACTAAAAACTTCTGGATGATATAGCACTTTCCCTCTGAAATTGTGTCGATGTGCTTCTTGATTAATGTATCTGTTGCGATAGAAGCTTGAATTTTATCGCCCTAATTTGAGATTAAAAACAAACATTATATGACAAGATGAGAATCATTATGATAAAAAAAAAACCATGTAGATCAATCATCATAGTGTTTGTGAGTTTTTCTTATCTATCATGAGATGAGGTTTTTTTAATTTCAAACCATCATTAGTCATCACCATATAAACACTTGCAAGTTATTTGTTTGAGATATAACCAATTTTTTTAGGAAACTAAAGAGGTCATTTCACTTATTGTCATCTTCATTATAACCCAATAATTATATATCTAGCTGAATTTGTACAGGCTCAGCTATGTTGATATTCCGTCTATAAAGCAACATGCATATATAGATTCACATCATGAACTAAAGTAAATAAGAAAAATTTTATGTCAATTTTTTTATGTGTTTATTTGGTATGTTGGATAATTTATTGGAAACTAAGTTCAATCATAGACCTAAGTTGTATCGTTCACCCAAAGTTACCCACTTAATTATTTTTCTTAACCTCCAAAGAAAAATAGGATGAATCATAAAAAATTGGAGGCCCAGCTGTCTGGACTTTTTGTGGGATTGAAACCGAAAATTAAAACTTTGAATGAGAGAGACAAATAAAAAATATCAAAACATGTAGATGATGCGCAAAAATGTATTTTCTGTTTATTGATTGACTGAGAACTCAATAGTTAACACAAACTCTCTCAACATTTAACACACAACTTTATTCTCAATTTGATGGAGAGAGGCATCATCATAAACACTATAAGTAAGGTGGTTTTAAAGGAAGGGGAAGATATGAAAATCAGAATGAAAAAACAAAGTTGAAGAAGAAAGAAGACCTTACCTTTCGATAGAGAAGAGTGTGATAGTTTGAAGAGGCAGTTAATGTGAGTGAAAGAGATTGAGGGAATTTCTGAAGATTTGCCTTGCCTAATGAAATGCTTGTGCTGAAGTTGTGAAGTTTGGGTTATTTTAATGGGTTTTTTGAGGAGTAAAACCGTCAGGGACAAAGTGGCGAGTGTGGGTTAGTTTTACAAAGTAAGTGGAGAGAGTGTGGTATACTTTTTTAAGACACGTAGCAATGAAAAGATAGAGTAAGAAAAGAAACTAACATTGTATTAGAAAAAAAATTTAAAGTTAAATAAAAAAAAAATTGTGTAAGTGATGGAAAATATGAGTGGGAAAAAAAGTGATGGATAAAGAAACTAAGATTGTATTAGAAAAAAAATTTAAAGTTAAATAAAAAAAAAAATTGTGTAAGTGATGGAAAATATGAGCGGGAAAAAAAGTGATGGATAAACACAGATTTTATATATATATATGATGCCTCAGTGACACACTGAGACCACTTGGACTTGCTATTTTCACTACAAAATTTTGCCATTGTAGCATTGAAACTGAGATTTTCATATTGTGCTTCATTTAATGTCGTTGCTATACCCATGCCAGGAATGTGGGTTTTGAACAGAGAAATTCTCGTATCAATTGGTCAAACTCTCTGCCCCTTGAGCAGTTGAGTGATCATGCAGTCTAAATTGTTAGTGATTCCATTTTTGCTATGAATATGATCCCCCTCTTATTTTTGGCAAACAAGATTCGGCACGGCAGATGAGATATTTGTGGGTACAATGCCAAATGGGAAAGGAGGAAGATAGGTTTAACTAAATAAAATGTCACATTTTCTTCATGGTCACGATCATGGGGATCTTTCAGACAGTGAGAAATACTATGATTTGCTCCCTAAGTAGTTGGAAGGTAGAGCTTTCAGTCAATCGGGAGGGGCTCAAACGAAGCTCAATGACAAATCTTGGATTTGATCCATTAACCCCCTACCAAAATAGACAGACAAAATTGTCTTACCCCTTTCACCTCTAACCAAGGATTAAAATTGCCATTACAGTCATGATGCGGTTACATTATGTTTACTAAAATTGCAAGAAAATGCGGACGATGTAGCTATAATTATGGTTGCAATATAGTTGTTGAGATTATCAAAATCACGATATTGCAGCCGTAATTATAGTTACGGATCATAATTTAAAATCCTGCCTCTAACATTATCTATTCTCTCCGAAGTTGCATAAATTCCTCTGCTATCCCTACAATGGTTGTCATTTTATTTTGTGTTCAACTAATGGTTTCTGTTGTATGTTTTTTTAACTTTATTTTTTGGGTACATTATTGCATGTAGTAATAGTAAAACACCCAGCTCACAATAGCACACAAAAGGCACAATAACCATAAAAGGAGGAGATCGAGGAGACCAAGTCATTAGAGAGGTTACTTGAGCAGTCAGCATCCGGCAATGACAACCCAATTTTCTGCCTTAAATACTCTGCTGATTGCTGACCTACCTTACCCATGATCACTTTGATTTGAAATTCATGTTCTAAACATTTTATACTCCAAAAACAATCTTATATCTCTCAATGCCTCAGTGACACACTGAGACCACTTGGACTTGCTATTTTCACTACAAAATTTTGCCATTGTAGCATTGAAACTGAGATTTTCATATTGTGCTTCATTTAATGTCGTTGCTATACCCATGCCAGGAATGTGGGTTTTGAACAGAGAAATTCTCGTATCAATTGGTCAAACTCTCTGCCCCTTGAGCAGTTGAGTGAACATGCAGTCTAAATTGTTAGTGATTCCATTTTTGCTATGAATATGATCCCCCACTTATTTTTGGCAAACAAGATTCGGCACGGCAGATGAGATATTTGTGGGTACAATGCCAAATGGGAAAGGAGGAAGATAGGTTTAACTAAATAAAATGTCACATTTTCTTCATGGTCACGATCATGAGGTTAATAAGTAACATTCAGTGACCTCTTTCTCCTATTAATTTTAAAAAAAAAAAAAATTATGAAGTGTGAACTAGTGAAAAGGCGTTTATGTTCATTTAAAAAAAGTGAGAAGGCGTTTATGGAGTTTGTAGGAACTCATCAATTTAAATTTCTGTATCGTCACTGTATTTAAAAAAAATGATGGTAACTTATAAACTGCTAAAAGTGATTTATTTCAATTATTGAATAATCAAATCCAGAAAACAAGTTGTATTACAAATATTTTCTTTGACTTGAGTCTCTAACCCATACTGATGAGCCGATCGGGTTAGTATTGAGTTCCATGGCTGTGTGGTGATAGGAATTAAGATCTTTTTTTTAGTCAAGTATTGAGGTCACTTCCCTTGCAATTCGATTAATTCATCTCTATTTTGATTAAAGACAAATTATCCATTTCAAAACTAAGGATTCATAAGAAGGTAAGACTATTTGACACGTTTAATTATCTATTCCCAGACTTTACCAACCAATTATAATTTTATAAAATAAAAAACTAAAATTATAATTAATTAATAATAGGAAGTGTATAAACAATTTAATTAGCATCAATAGAATTAAGATTTAATTAGTATATACTGTCAGTGTAAAGATTTTTTACATTGTCAACGAATTAGAAATTGTCACATAAATTAAAAAGTTTGACTTTTATCCTAACTACCTTAAAAGTCACTCATATCATAATTTCTGATTGATTGACAATGTAAAAAAATTTTCAGTGATAGTTCATAACAATTAAACTCATAAATATCCTTGGGGTGGGTATAATTAAGATTCATTTTGACTACCAAACATATATAACAAGGACTAATCCAGCATGCTTTCGTCAATATAAAAAAAATTGAAAAACTCTTAAGTCAATTTTTTAATAAGTTCTTATTTTCTGGAGTGGAATGCATCTGTGTTTTATTTTTCTTAAACTGAAATATTTTTCTTTAATTACTATTATTCTTGAAGTTTTCTAAATAGAACATAGAACAGAGTAGGCAAATTTGGTTAAGCATGTGTATCATCTGTTTGTAGCTGTATAATGCATTTTTTTTATGGGAGCACCCTGCAAAGAAGGAAAGTGGACGAAACATGCTGGTGTAGAGGTAGAAAGTCAATAATGAACTGATATTAGGAAATGAGTGCCTCTAATGTGTAAGGCTGACAAAAACACTGTACGTTACAGAAATAATGGTTACCCCACCTTGGAATTTACCATGTTGTTCCTACTTCCCACAACATCGAATGATCTACAGAATGAAACTGAATTTCACCGGAAGTAGAAGAAGTCCTTGGAAGAGTCATTTCCATAGTCAAATGAGTAATGGTTATCACATAATATGCAATTGACATGATTCAAATAGTAGATTGTAAATCATTGATAAGAAATGAGAGAAAGAGAGCAAAAAAAAAAATAAAATAACAGTGCTAAGAAATTATGTTAGAAACCTTTTATGTATAAGTAACATTATAGTCAAATTCCCCAACCACCCTTGCAATCTAAAATGATATAAAAAAAAAAAAAAAAAGTCATCTTTCTCTATCATCTCCTCCCTTATACAGCTAAAGACAAATTCATGAAAAATCTCTCTCTGTCTCTCTTTTTTATTTTGCTTTTTGTTTTTGTCCAAGAAAACGAGATTAATTAAAGTTAAACCAAGGATTGCTTATCTTCATCTGAAGCAGCTAAAGATAAAGACTCTTCCTTGATTCCAGCTTTTGGTGGCTTCTCTGCATCAACAACACTTACATCACTTGATCCGGTTAGTTTCTTGGCTCTTTGAGCCTCAAAATCCCAATCTGTTTGACTCAGAACCACCAACATGGTCACTGCACATGAACCCTGAGCAGCTAGTAAACCAAGCCAAAGGCCTTGAAAATCAAACCCAGCAAAGAAAGCTAGCCAAATAGCCACAGGCATTCCCACAAGATAGAAGCATCCCAAGTTGATGTTTGCACCAACTTTAGGCCTTGCTGTTCCTCTTAGAACCCCACACCCTGTTGTTTGTGGACAATTTCCAAGCTCACAAAGCCCTATTATCGGTAACACTATAGAAGTCAGTGTTATTATCTCTTTGTCCTTGGTGAACATGCTGGCCCAGGTGTTCCTAACCATCACAGAGAAAACCAAAGATGTGACACCTGTCATGAAGCTGCAAGAGAGGCCCACAATAGCAGAAATCCTTGCTTTTGAGGGCTTTTGGGCTCCTAGTTTGTTACCAACTCTAGTGGACACACTGAAGCTTATTGATGATGGGAAAATGTAGAGCAAAGAAGTGGTTTGGATCAAAATGCCCATCGAAGCTACTGTTGCTCTTGGATTCATCAACAACCCACATAGCAAAATCATGATCTCATACCACCACCATTCAAGGCACACAGAAATGCAACTTGGAATGGCCAAATTGAGCAGTGATTTCCATTGTGTGAAGCACTCAGTAGAAAAACATCCCCATGTTTTCTTGTGGGTGCCAGAGAAGACTATATACAGAATCAAAGAAGCTACAAGGTTGAAGTTAGTCCACACCCCACTGAGAGCAACACCTTTGATTCCCAGATTAAGGTGAAAAACAAGAAAGTAGTTGATGGGTATGTGAAGAAAAATTGAAAAAGTGGCACAAAGGGTCAGAGGCAGAGTAATGGATTGGCTTCTAAGGTAAATTCTTAATGGGTGTAAAAGTGATTGTGCTAAGAGGTCAGGGATGGAATGGAGAAGATACATTTGGGCTTGTGTGGCTATAGCTTCATGCTGGCCACACAAGAGAAGGATATTCTTCATGTAAAGCCAAAGAAGAGATATTGGAATAGAGGTGAAGAGGAGCAAAAGAATGGTTCTTTGTAAGCAGAGACCAAGCAGGGTGAATTTTTTGGCACCAAAGGCTTGTCCACAAATAGGTTCCATTCCAACTGCAAGACCAGAGAGGATGGAGTAACCGGTAATGTTAGCAAAACCAAGTGCGAGTGAACCACCGGCTAAGGCAAGCTCTCCAAGGTGACCAAGGAAGAGCATGGAGATCATGGAACGGCAATATAGCAAGAGGCCAGTGAGGATCATGGGAAGAGCTATTTTGGTTATGGATATGACTTCTTTGAAGGCACCCTTCATGATATGGGTTTTCTTGGTTTGCATTGTTGGATTCTTTTCTTGCTGATGACATGCTATTATGCATGGGGTTGTGGAAAGGGCTGTGTAGGGGGTTTTATAGATGGGATTTTGGGTGGGAGAATGGGTTTTTGAAATGAATCGAGCACTATCCCAAGGCACCTTTGGAGGGTCTAACCGTCTAAAGCATTCAGCATATACCGGCCTAAAAATACTAGAGGTGCCATATCCACATTGGAAGAGTAAGATTTAGAGGTTAATTAAAATTTTTGTTAGTTTTTTCCCCTTCTAGGAAGTTCAAATTCAAGTCCAATCAAACTAAAACCGGATCGTTCTAATTTATGCCTAGACTAAAAGATGTGAGAGAGAGGATCATCCAAAAGTGATGCTTACACAAGAGTCTCAGTTCCTGTAGTATTAAGGGCCAGAGTTACACAAGGACCCGTTTTTGTAATGAAACCAAAAGCCAAGAGCCCATTAGAGTCCATCAATGCGCTCACCCTTGATGTATGAGGAGTTCTGTTTCTGCATCATCAGTATTTGGAGTTTAATATATTGGTTAATGCCAAACCAAAATTGTCTGCCTCGTGCCATTGTGTTGGGTTGTGTTGGGTTGTGTTGTGTTGTACTTCGCCATATGGGACATGAACCCCCAACCAACCCTCATCCTCTCTCTCGCTCGCTCTGTCTCCACAAAAAACAAAAAGGTATACGGTTCATTGCCAATATTGTATATATGCTATGTGCTACATATTACTAATATTAGCCTATCATGATTCTTTCACGTAAAAGTTGATCAGTAAAAAAAAAAAAACCTTCGTTTCTTCTTTTGATCTTAAAAAATCAACAGGGTGTCAAAGGTTGATGAGTTTGAAATGGATTAATATATCCAATTTATCCATGTGCTGATAAAAACTTATTCAAATTGCGTACGGATACCTAAGAATGTGAATATTTTGAATTTCAAGTATTCTACTCTTATGATATAAATATGACGCTAACATGCCAAATAAGAAGTACCGAACATGTGGAGTTTTTTTTTTCCTGTAATGTCTCATGCAAAAATTAGGTCATACTTTATCAAGCTAATATGAAACATGCTTGCTATACATAAGGAGTCATCTCCTCGAGGTAGCAGAATCAGAATATAAATCCGTAGAAATTCAAATGAAATTAGCTATAATAATATAATAATAACTTTGCAAATGTGTAAATGTATGTATAATATTACTCCATTAACATGTGTGTGTGAGAAATGTTATCGTTGTTGGTTAATTTTTAGGAATTGTCCAATAGAAAAATGCTACATTGAAATTAGAAATGGAAAAAATTTAGATAAAATTTATTATATTATTTGCGGTACTGTTTTGTAATAAAAAAAATATATATATATTGTTTTAATATTGTATTATATTATTTTATATTATGGATTAGCATTAATTATTTATGAAGTTATTAATAATGTTAATTATGGAAAATTATTTTATTATTTAATTATAACATATGCATCGTCCCAATGAGTCGATATTATATTGGGTTTGGCATTTTGATAAAAAAAATATTGGGTTTGACATGGATGACCCATAATGGATTGATCCAGCTATTCATATGATGTCAATGGCGAGAAGGAAAATGGATCCTCTCCATCCGGATTCTCCTTCCAGTCAAATATCAGTCGTTGAATTAATCTAACGATTGAGAGATCTCTCATGTCACTCGACGTTCGGTTAATGTAACGACTGACATTTGGCTGGAGAGAGGATATGGAGTGGGAATCCGAATGAAGAGGATCTGGATTCGTCCGTACTCTCATTTGAAATAGATGTCCCAAGATTGAGCTGATCATATAATACCAATGGAGAGATCCATTATCTGATATAACATGTCTCATCAGAGACCTTGTTTATGTATATCAGGAGGAGACCCACATCCTCCATATTTATCTTCTGAAACATGCTATAACATGAATCTACATGACAAAATTGATCAAGTGATTTCACTATTCTCCATCAATTAGTATTAGAGCCTAAGTAAATTATATATTAATTATGATTGTTCATTTAAAATTTTGTTATTAACTTATTTTTAATAAGGGTGTCGCTCCCTAAGGACATTGGTTAAGTATTCCAATAAAAACAAGTGTTTATTGAAAAACTAAATAGAATACTCCTTCAAATATTAAATGCATCATTTTTTAATGATAAATTTCTTCTTTTGATTCTTTAACCAATGTCCTTAGGGCACTGGTTAACATTCTCCTTTTAATAATCATTTGAGGACATAAACCCTATTTTAATTAGTTTGAAACTCAAATTGAGTGATAAAAATTAGGGCTTTTGCTTAGTGGATGTTAGATCCGCTATTTATGTCATCAATTAACCATGGCTGCAAGTCACTTCGAGTAAGCTTCAAATCCTGCATTACAGGTAAAATCAACTCGTATGAAACCTAGTTTTCAACTAATCACACATTATGTTTAATTTGTTGGCTCTTTTTTTTTTTTTTGGGTTCGTAACCCACCATAATTAGGGCATTTGGCTCCCTAGTGGATCCACTGGGGTATCCCACAGCTTCGGTTCTTTGGACCGGCTATGAGACTAATCCCCAATTCGGCAGCAACGAATGTCCGATTTTTTATATACGGGATTTGGCTACCTCCTAAATGGATGACTTCAAGAATCAAACTTGCGTTCTTTTTCTTCGAAAAGAGTCACGTTACCAACTCTCTCAACACCATGTTGATAATTCGTTGTCTTTATTAAAGCAATTTCTCGAGTCACATTTCTGTCTTTTGTCTTATGAGCGACTAAAAGCCATTTCCATTTGCATGGTTGTTAAAGATTGTCGGAATTAGATAAAATAACTTAAATGAAATAAATTTAGGCGAAAAAACAATTTGGAATCTTCTAATTCAGACAAGGTGATGCAAAAAATTGTTTTGGGACTCAACTACGGATGATGTGTTGTTATTATATAGGAGATGTATCAAATGAGAGAGATATTTTTATATAAGAGTGAAAGTGATAAATTTGGGTGATTGGATCATACATGGATAATTAAGATTAAAACTTAAACTCAGGTGACTTTTTTAACTGATCGTATGACCACTAACTAACTTTTAATTTTGAGCATTCATATATGATTTAATAGCCCGGATTTGTTCCTCACAAGATCATATCAAAATACCACTCTCACTAGATATGTCATATATATATATATATATATATATATATATATATATATATATATATAGAGAGAGAGAGAGAGAGAGAGAGAGAGAGAGAGAGAGCCTTGCTACTTGGGAAGAAAGTGTTTTCGTCAAACCATACAAATGGTTAAAAGTTCATTTTACTTTCCCATTTTTTAATAAATAGTAAATTAAAAAATAAGACAAACCCATGATAAACGTCTGTGATTTTTCGTAACTGCCTTCGTATAGTACATTTTCAAACTATTGATCATTTTCCTATATATTTACATACATATATACTCATATAAGTGGGGACCAAGTTATTGAAAATCCTCACCCTTGAATTTATTCTAATCCGATAATCTATATTAGTTCACTAAAAGAGTTACATGACATCCATTGGATTAAAATAAATTGAATGATGCAAATTTAAAGTAACTCTTCTTCTTTTTTTTTTTTTGGTTACAGAGTAACTCTTTAAAGTTACTCTTGGAATGACTTTATTCTCACTCACTATATATATTTGTGGTAAAATAGGTTGATTGGTCATATACGTTTATTTAATTTTTCACATCGGTCCCATAAGTTTTTTTTTTTCAAATTGGTCATATACGTTATATTTCGTTTTCACGTTAGTCTTTTCCGTCAATTTCGAGCTAACACCATTAGTTTTGAGCTTACATGACCATGATATTAATGCGACACGTGGCTCTTGATCTGACTGTAATATCCAATATTTTAAATTATTTTAATTATAAATTTTTAATGAGATTATGTTAGATATTTTAAAATTTATTTCTGTATAAAGATTATACATAGTTTTTTTTTTATTCTAATTCATTTAAGTTAAATTTATTTTTAAATAATAATTACACTATAATTTGAAATATTCTTTGACACCCTTTAATAAATTAATTAAGAATTTATGACATAAATATGATAGTGCACAACTTGACATACTCTTACTAATTATATTTAACTTTATTATTTAGTCAGTATTTAATGCTTAGGGCCAATGACATTTTAGCCTAAGCCCAATATGCTTTAAAAGAGGGATTTTTCATTTTCTTCCCTCATTTCTCCACAACTATCAACCCTAGAGAGAGATAGAGAGAAAGTGTGAGAGCTTGAGCTTGCGGAGGAGTCAAAGGGAGAAGCTTGAGGAGTTATTTCTTCTATTCTTCTCATTTTCGTTTGCAATATTTGGAACACAAGAATCTTCATCAAAAGGTGAGGGATA